>JAVIWB010005326.1:0-715104 GCA_031893035.1 Dermolepida albohirtum | reverse complement strand
GAAAGACCGAAAAACAGCAGTTTGGAGAAGTCAAAAGTGAAGACAATGTTGATTTGTTTTTATGACTCGAAAGGAATAGTGCACAAAGAGTTTGTACCAATTATTTGAAAAGTCAATGCTGTATATTATCTTGACGTTATGAAGCGTCTTTTGGCACGTATTCGCCGTTTGCGCCCTTAATATCATGAAAATCGTAGCTAGCGTTTGTTACATGATAATGCACCATCTCATCGCTCGACGCTTATCACTGATTTTCCAAGTACAAATGGCATTTTAACCATCAATCATTCACCGTATTCACCGGACTTAGCCCCCTTTGATTTCCATCTATTCTCCAAACTGCATTTGCCGATGAAAGGACAGCGTTTTGCCGACGTCGAAGCCATTAAAAAGGCGTCCATAGTGATCTTGAAGGACATCTCTAAAAATGAATTTAAAAATCCATTTGACATGTTATTTGACCGTGCAAAACGTTGCATTGAAGTCGAAGGCGACTACTATAAAATAAATGGATTCTACGAAGATTATAACCTTTTGTTTTTATTATAAAAAGTTCGGTTTTCTCTGAGACAGACTGTTTATATATTTACATACCTATATTTTGAGAAATTTCGAGAAAGGAACGAAAAACATTAAGAATTCGTCTTATTTTTATTTTTTCATTCCGTATTTATATGCTATTTTACTCTCTTTTCTTTCATATTTTATGTTCACCTTTCCTTTAATTATGATTCTAACAACAATTTTTTCTCATCATCTGATTAAGTTATAAAATAATTACAATATTGGTTAAACTTCTTACGAATTACTGTCTTATAAATTAAGTATTGTTCTTTGTATATTTATCAATACTTCTTTTGTTTTTACATTTTAATAACTATTTACACATCTATATTTTCACTTATACTTTATATTTAAAGAATATATTATCTTTCAGTGGTGCTTACAACGGTTCAATTTTTCTTGGAAATTTTGACCGGCTACTTACTTAATTTTCCTTTTCTGAGTGCCATTCTCTACACGATAGTTGTAATCAAAAACGTTAAATTTATTTATTTCCTAAAGTTATTTTTAATTATTGAATATGCGATCAGATTAGTTCTTCAGACATTCCATTGTCACAAAATATCGTCAAGATTATATCCTTTATTTTATAATTTAATATTATAATAAACAACATTTAAACACGATAAGAATTAAGAAGTTGATGCATTTCAATTTAATAATATTTTATGTTTACATTTATTATTCAAATTGTGAATGACATAAATGACAAAAATAATAGGTCGTGCAAGGTTATAGTAGTTTTATTCTTACGTGTTTTTAAATATAATGATTTGGTTGACAATTTATTTTGAGAAAACATATAATACATAATCAATACATTCGATGAATAAATCACAAAAATCTAAGTGTTGATTTTCGACGTTTTAATGCGTCTACTATATGTATTCGAACCCGCTGATTACGAAAAACGTAACAGAAATGCGCTAGCTCTCTCGGTTCTCGAGATATTCGGGGAAAACTGGAATCGGTGAAAATGAAAAAAATAAAATTGCGATTTTCGCCGATTCGATCGCCCCATCTCATCCGTCGTTTTCTCCTGATCAAGAAAATATGCCTACTTGGCATCGTATCTCTTTCGGTTCTCGAGATATTCGCAAAAAACATCTTTCCAGTTTGTGAAAATCGCGACGATTTTTGATTTTTATTTCAGATCTGTCTACTGTCTCGTGAGGGCCTCTCGTCGACCGCTCGGACGCTGTCGGATGCGTATCGACGTCCGGAATCGATTGCTTCTCGAGATATTCGCAAAAAAACCTAAATCGTCCGAAAACACACGAACGAAGGCGAAATCTCAGCGGAAAGTCATACGCACAGTTTTCTAAAACATGTCTGAAAACCTCTGAGCTGTTTTCGGACCGAAATTAGAGATCAAAATTTTTTCCAACTCGCGAAAATAGCGATGATTTTTGACCTTTCACCTCTCGGTGATCGTTCTAATTCTTCTGAATTAACTGGTCCAAACTGGAACTCACTGCGATGCTGGATTCTCGACATATGACCCGAAAATCGGAGTGGCTCAGGATAAGAAACGCAGTTTTGCGAAAATTCGAGTGTACGTTGCATTGGTTAAACTTCTTACGAATTACTTGTCTTATAAATTAAGTATTGTTCTTTGAATTATTTATCAATACTTCTTTTGTTTTTATATTTTAATAACTATTTACACATCTATATTTAAATGTAAGAATTCTGTGTTGATATTAATTTCACTTATACTTTAAAGTTAAATAATTTATTATCTTTCAATGGTGCTTACAACGGTATAATTTTTCTTGGAAATTTTGACCGGCTACTTACTTAAATCCTCTACACGATAGTGTAGTTGTAATCAAAAACGTTAAACTAATTTTTTTCCTAAAGTTATTTTTAATTTTTGAGTATGCGATGAGATTAGTTCTTCATACATTCCATTGTCACAAAATATCATCAAGATTATATCCTTTATTTTATAATTTAATATTCTAATAAACATCATTTAAACACGGTAAGAATTAAGAAGTTAATGTATTTCAATTTAATAATATTTCATGTTTACATTTATTATTCAAATTGTGAATGACATTAAAAAAAATAATAGGTCGTGCAAGGTTATAGTAATTTTATTCTTATGTGTTCAATATAATGACTTGGTTGACAATTTATTTTGAGAAAACCTGCAATATATAATCAATATTTTAATTATATAGAATTTAGTCTTTAGCAACGTCTGTGCAAACAAATATTCTAAATTTCATTGAAGTTTCGCCATTTATATGTCTTCTTCATTTTTAGATTCATTCATCTAACAGACGCTAATATCAAAATTCAACACGTTCATACTACGTACCATAAAGAAATAACAAATTCAAAATATTTTAAATATACATGCTCATGCATAAGTAATAAATATGTATTGTAGTAATAAATAACGGGAACCTCTTCTATCTTATAATAGACACAGTATCTAACACACATTTTCACAGGCCTTTAATTGTGCAGCCAATATAAATCTGAGACGTTTTATTTAACATTACACATATGTATAATATTATGGATGTATGGTACTTCCATTATTGATAATAATGCAAATGCGATTTGTAATATCACGAAGTATTTGCCCAATTTCCATAGCTGTTGTAGATAATATAGAAAATAACTTCTGTTATTTCAACTAGTTAGCGCAACATAAGATAAATTTAAAATTAACCGTAACTACCTTTTAATCACTTCAGTTTTATCGTAACGTCGTTTTATGAACTGTATTTTATAGCATTTATAATGATTTTACTCGTAGATATATTAAATGGAACCTTAAGAGGGTATTTTACCTTGTTAGAGCGAAATAATATTATAGGAAGTGATTTCGATGTACAGTACGGTTATAATGAACTACTACTGGCCACTAAAAATGGTTCATTATAGCCGAAATTCATTATATCTAACAAAAAATAAATTTGAAAAATAAATTAGTACAAACGATTCTTGTATTGTATACTGATAATTTAAATGAACAAAAAATTATTTTTATTTTAGACTGTTTATAAGACAAAGTTACGTAAATATCATTCAAATACATTTCTGCATTAGCCAGGCTGTTCAAAATGTTATCTGGAGCTTCATTCATTTGTAAGAAATTACTTACAACATCTATATTTTGCACAACCTTTACAATGGGCACTTGCGGTAATGCCGCATTAGCAGCACTACCTTCAGCTTTCTTATTCTCTTCTTCATTGTCACTGTCAGTCGTATTAGTTGCTGATTTTGATCGTACCCAAGCAACAATATCGTCATCTAAAAAGTATACATAACATTCTCATCGATACGCACATAGTCTTCAAAATTAGCATCCATTTCCACAGTTAGAGGTAGACCATTACCATTATTTTCAACATTATCAAGAGCAGTTCTCTTTAGCCACTCACTTAACGGGATTTCATCATCGTCATCGAATTTGTTTTGATGCTTAAGAAATCCTGCACGTTTGAAACAATTTGATATTGTTTTTGCTGTGACCTTTTGCCATGCCATGTGAATACAGTTCACCAAGAAGACTAATACGACTGCCTTCTGCACTGCTATTAATCATTATTTTTGAAAGAAGAATTCGTCGATAATTGCTCTTCAAACTGTGGATAACGCCTTGATCCATTGGTTGTAATTTGGAACTGGTATTAGGAGGTATAAACACCAATTTAATGAATTTCAAATTCTTTACCTCAGGGTGCGCTGGACAATTGTCTACCAGTAATAGAATTTTTCTCCTTAATTCATTATCCTAATCGCGCAATTCGTTACAAAAAATATATGACGTCATCCATGCTTTTTTATTAGAACTGTATTTTACAGGCAATCGTTTGCCACGAAAACAACGTGGGTTTTGGGACTTGCCAATAATAAGTAACTTCCTTCTTTCTGTGCCTGTAAAATTTACTGCAACCAAAACCGTGAGCCTTTCTTTTGATAGTTTTTCATCAATGCATGGCGTTTTTTCAATCTTTCGATCCAGCTTCGACTACATTTGAAATCGCTATCTTCCACTTTGCTTCCCAAGTCTTCTGCTTTTGTTTGCAGTAAAGCACCGGTAATCGTCGCATTCTTACCTCTTTGCTGAGAAAACCATAACAAAAGCCCTTTATCCACTTTATCGTGAGCTGATTTTCTAATTTTTTTGGCATTAGAATTTTTTTTAACAAAAGAGTGGACGTCTGTGGAGCTGCAAGAGGAGGCCATTTGGCAGATATTATTTTTCGCATATAAATGTCGTAACTGATATTTCAACTACCAATAAAAAGTTTTTGAAAGTGAATGCAAATTATGTGTTTTATTTATTCAAAAAAAAAAAACGTTAAATTTGAAACACTTTTTATCTGACAAAGCGATGGTATTCTATTAATGAAACGATGAACTGATAATGAAATAAATATAAGCAAATATACATACATGAAATTAATAAATAAAATAAAATTATAAATAAATGGTGAAAAATAAATACTTAGTCTTTAACAATGATTTTTATACACACTTCTCTTTATATTAGTTAGTTAATTAGTGGTGTACACTTCCGGTTAAACTGCAAATTTTCAGTGCCACTATTTTATATAATACAAAACACGTATACACGCACTTTATTACTATTATTATGCGGGTTACATGAGGATTAAAAAAGAAACGATTGCATTTTCTAACATTTGTTATAAATTCACTTCAATTAAAGATAATAGTCGTAGTTGTAACATATCTATAAGAGTTTTAAATGTTTTAAAGTGAAATAAAAATATCATAATTACTATCGTACCCAAACGTGGTATTACAAACGCGTGGATAGATCTTTTGTCAAGATATCGGCTTCTCTTCGTCTTTTTCTAAGCGTCCTGCTCAAGGGATTACCATTTCAGTTTCTTAGAACATAAATCTTTTTGTCTGACACGATCTGGTTAACAATCAAATGAGACCGTGTATGAATATAATAGCAGACAGATGAGTATAACATCGGAATATATAAAGTTTATCAGTTTATATGTCATTGTTGTACACTATATCTTAGAATTTTAAAAATTGTTTATTTAATGTTATTATCTTACGTTTTACTTATTTTTTATCTACGTAAATAAAGTGTATCTTAAATTATTTTAGATAATTTTGAGTGAATCTGTATTAGTATTTTGAGTTTGTGGGCTTTATTGAAAATAAGATTATTTTTTGCATTAATTTAAAGAAAAAATTGTCCCTTTTCAAGTATTAATGTGAAAGTTTGATACCTTTGATATCTATTTAATAGCCGCTAGATGTCAGTTGTCTTCTGTTTTTCTTGGTAACCGTCATATGTTTAAAATGACTACTCCGCAGCAGAAATCATTTTGTGTTCTCGAGTTTGCGAAGTGCAATTCCGTGATTACAGTGCAAAGACGTTTCAGATTGAGCTACCAAACTGATCCTCCGAATGGGTGGAAATTAGCAGATGGTATCGACAGTTTGTAAATACAGGATGTGTATGTAAAGGAAAGAGTCCTGGCCGCCCTCGCGTTTCTGAAGAAAATGTTGCACGAATTCAAACTGCTTTCCAACGTAATCCTTCAAAATCAACTCGTCGTGCCAGTCGGGAGTTAAAACTGCCTACAACAACAATTTGGCGTGTTTTGAGACGTCGGTTGGTTATGAAGCCGTACAAGTTACAGTTGTTACAAGCTCTGCGTCCTAATGACCTGGAAGAGTTGAAGAACCTGATCCGTACTGCCATAGCATCGGTGACGATGGACATGCTTGCCCGAGTATGGGAGGAATTTGAGTGTCATTGTGATATTGTTCGTGTCGCTGATGGAGGACATATTGAACATCTGTAATCTGAACTTGAGAGGTTCGTAAATATGTGTGTAAAGTTTCATATTCGTATGTCTTAAAGTTTAATAAATATATGCATTCGAAATACGTATATTCTTTTTGAAACACCCTGTATATTAACACGGATAAGCAATGTTAGGTATTTATTTAGAATATTCACACTTATTTATGTATGCAATGTGCTTCAGTTTGAACTTATTTTATACTTTGATTAAAGATCAATTTGGGAATTTTATTACAAATTTAACCCTAAAATGGATACAAAGGCTACGCAAAACTCCAACATTTTTAAAATTTTCCATTTTTTCAATTACTTACAAGTTGGTAGCCGTGAACTATATATTCTTCCGATAGGTTATGTTGTTTTTATTTGTTTGCTCTGAGTAATGTTTTCAAATACAGGTTAGAGGTTTGATGGAGTACCTCTGTATTCACCTAGGCGTGCGTTTCCTTTGTAATTACTCTTTGTAATTTATGCTACGATTGGTGGAAAGAAGTGAAAATGACTGATTCTGACTTTCAACAGACTGTGTAGTATAGGCTGAGTAGTATGATGATGACGATACAGATGACTTCGAGGATGAGACTGAAAATTTGTCTGAACACGGACCTAGCATCCTGCGATCATCACTTGTCTCTGTCCTTGCAAAATTTTGGTAGAGCAAAAAAGCGAAGAAGATATCAGACAAGCACTAGTTCAATTTTTCGCCTCTAGGAATACAGCATTTTTTAAAAATTTGATATACAAACTGCCAAACGCTGGCAAGAAGTAATAAATAATGACGGAAATTATATTATTCAATAAAGTTTAATCATGGTATGAAAAAATATTATTTTGTTTTATTCTAAAAACAAACAGAACTTTCCGGTAGACCTAATATATTGATGTTAGCTTCTTGCAGGAATTGTAATGTAACAGCTGCAACATGAAGACGGGCTCTCTGTAATGTGGCATTATTTAAACTTTGAGTATATAGTAAATCAAATGTTTCTAGAATTCCATAATGTACCTTTGAGCATTTAAGTGGCTTCTGTTGGATATTAAAGTTCTAAAAAAAAGTTCGTCCCATACTAATTACACTACAAACCATTGACGTTCCACAAAGTACGGACGGAAAAATTCAAAAACTCCTTTTCTGCTCTTTGAAGTCGGGCTCGTCTATAAGAACAAAGGTTTATTGCCTTCTTATTACTTCCTTGTTTTCTTATTACTTCTTTCATCAGCTATTATTATTAAGCAAATATTTGTACAAAATTTGATTTAAAACAATATATCTATACACGTATATCTCGGTGTGATTCTTCTTTTTGTCACATAATGAATAATGGGTGGCTACAATGAAGCTTTTAGCTTCTTAGCGGCGTAACTATTAGGTGCGCAATTAATTTCTCGCTGTTTTTTTGATGAAAATGCAACATTATTGTGAAAAAATGTTTACAAATGAATCATTCAAAATATTACCCATCACTAGCGACAACCTTTTCCCATCTTTCTAGCAGAGCTCGAATACCGTCACGGTAGAAGCGTTCGTTTTTTAAGGCTGTCCACGAATCAAGCCATTTTGAGATGTGTTCATATGAGCAGAACTGCTGATTAGCTAGACCATGTGCCATCGAACGGAACAAGTAATAATCGGACGGTGCAATATCTGGGGAATATGGCGGGTGGGGTAGGACTTCCCATTTGAGCGTTTCTAAGTAGGTTTTAACGGGTTTGGCAACGTGAGGCCGGGCGTTGTCATTATGTAGAATCACTTTTTCGTGCCTCGGCTCGTATTGTGGCCGCTCTTCGCGCAGTGCTCGGCTCAATCGCATCAATTGAGTTGGATACCGTTCCCCAGTGATGGTTTCGTTTGGTTTCAACAGCTCATAAAAAATAACCGCCCTGGTCCCACCAAATACACAGTAAAACATTCGCAGCGTGAATATTCGGCCGAACTGACGACGTAGAAGCATGACCGGGCAGTCCCCATGATTTTGTTCTCTTTGGGTTGCTGTAATGAATAAATTTTTCATCACCCGTAACGATGCGATGAAGAAAAACCTTCCTTTTTTGCCGCTGGAGCAGTTGTTCACAGGCGAAAAAACGACGCTCAACGTCTCTTGGCTTTAAATCATAAGGAATCCAAGTTCCTTGTTTTTGAATTATTCCCAACGCATGCAATCGCTGGGATATGCCTTGGTGGGTAACTCCTAATGCTGAAGCAAGCTCTTTTTGCGTTTAGCACGGATCCTCATCAAGCAATGCCTCCAATTCAGCGTCTTCGAAGGTTTTTGGTCTCCCTTCACGCGAACGGTCGTCAACATCGAAATCACCGTCTTTGAAGCAACGGAACCAGTCACGGCACGTTGTTTAAGGCCGCGGTTTTCTTCGAATGAAAGAAGAAAAGCAACACTTCCCGCAAATGACGATTATTTGGTACAAAATCAGACATTTTCACACAACCAAAAGTATATGACGCAAAAATAAAATCACTAATGTGTCAAAGCGGTTTGTTTACCATATGTCTAAGATTGGTTCATGACGTTTTGTTTATGTCACAATCGACTAGCACTTACTACTGGAGCCATCTCTTGAAAAACAGCGACAACTTAGTTGCGCGCCTAATATATACAATGTCGTTACGCTTTTATTTCAAGGATGTTTGTGTATATTTATGTTTGTCATGTAGAATTCGATATGATTTAAAGACGACGTTCTTGTTTAAGTTTTAGTGTCTAATAATAATATATCAATATTATTGTATTACATGTATTAGAAACAACTCACGATTCACAATAAGAGTAATTTTGCGACATGTTAGGAGGCCTTTCTTTCTAGCAAATTTATGTGACACAATATTTTCTTTTACTGCGCTTATGAAATTAATGTCGTATGGAATAAATACTGCACATATATTTTTAGTGCGTAACTTGAACGTACTTATTCCGTTTTAAAATAAATTAATGGCAGTAATAAATAACAAGACAGCTTTTCGTTTAAAAATTGAGGTTTTAAAAGCAATTAAATGCTGTTTTCGTATTTTATGCGTATGTCAATATAATAATGAAGACTTATTCCAAAATGGAAATATGGTAATAAAGTTGTTGCAAATACGAAGTGGGAGTGAGAATTTATGATAACAATGAAATTTAAATTCGCTTGTACTGATTTCATCGCAGCACGTTACGATGTACAAATTTAACTAATAGAATCAATAAATCTTGTTCCCAAAATGGTTTTTATTTTCTTTTTTGAAGAACTGCATTATAATTACCCATATAACAATCGACGGTTAGTTGTTCATTGTGTTAGACTATACAGAATATACAACTTATTTATTCTAAGTTGTATATGTACATATGTATGTATACACTAGTGTCCTGGTTCTTTCTAATTTTGTAGATAATTTCTCGATTAGTTTTTCGACATTGCTCTGTCTTGATGATTTCTCTGATAATACTTTAGTTATAAGTCTCCGTAATAGTTATGTCTCAGCTTCTTCAAAATTCAGTTGATTCCAAAGAAGTTGTGTTGCACTGGTTTTAGTCCTGTTGATTTTAGTGACGTCGAAAATGTATAAAAGACAGATGAATGCTCTGAATAATACCCTTTTGATTTTAGTTCTTGGACCTTGTTATAGGCTAAGCATCAGTAAATAATGGAGAACGCTGAATTCATTAAATTTGTATTAAATATCTTGTAACATATGTAATCAAAGGACTTAACAGTTTCTTTTAAAAGAAAAATTTGTAACTGATTTCAATTTAATATTACATAAATTAAAAATTTCATTTTGCTACATACATACTTTTTCAAATTTTATGTGTAGCAATGCATGCGTAGGTTGGGTTAAAAGATTTGCGATTCAGCTACTTTCTATAACGTGGCACACTATGTAAAACGGACAAAGAAATATAAAAGGTGTTTCGAATTGCGCGGTTTTTCTTAAGAATAAATAAAATATAGATGCCACACTGAATTTGTCTGGGTATGTGGGCATTTGAAAAGTGTGATGTATGACATTTATAAAAATGGCTTCCTACACGGTACAACAACGCGTTCAAATTGTTGAATTATTTTATGAAAATCAGTGTTCTGTGAAAAGAGTTTTTAGAAAATTACGTGAATTTTATGGTTTACATAACCGTTCATCTGAAAGCACTATTGGTCGAATTATTAAAAAATTTCAAGAGACTGGTTCCGTGGAAGATCAAAAAAGTGCAAAATACAGTGTAGTGGTCGTTCACAAGAAGATATTGGTTTGGTTCGTGAAAGCGTTGCTGAGGATTCTGAAATGTCCATTAGACGACGTTCACAACAACTTGCATCCTAAACGAGTTACTGTTTGGTGTGCATTATGGTCAGGTGGTGTAATTGGACCTTCCTGCTGGTGAAACTGTTACTGTCAAAGGTGATCGATAGTCGGCCCAATGGGTTTTCTAAGACGAGAAGAAGTCCACGAAACTGAGACGTGCACAACGCTCAGGAAAGAAAATGGTGGCTTCTTTTTTCAAACGCACCGGTCATCTTCCTACTATTCCGCTAGAGAATCATCGCACAGTCAATGCTGAATGCCATTTGTTTACCAATTGTTTCTAAAAAGTGGTCGAGAAATGACCAAGAGAACGGATCATTAAGCATCCAGAAAATGCAGAATCATTAAGCATCGAGAAAATGCACCATCGCACAACGCATCTCAAACACGCTTCATGAACGGAATTGATGGCTCTTCCGGCGTATAATCCCAACCTGACACCTTGTGATTACATTTTATTCCCATACATAAAAGACAAAATGTGTGGTTTGAAATTTAATACCGCGAAAACGATTGTGGAACATTACGAAAACTTCGTATCTGAGGTGACTGCAGAACAATGGGCCTAATATTTTGAGAACTGGTTTCACCAATTGCAGAAGTGGACAGATCATAAAGGCGAATATTTTGAAAAACAATAAAAGAAATTGGTTAAAACAATTGATTTTCTCTGTACCACCAGCAAAATTTTTAATTTTTTATTGCCTTTAATACACTCTCTTTTAAAATAATACTTTTACCGTAGTCTTGAATAGAATTACAAGTATCATTTACTTCATACCATTTGTATTGAACAATGTAGACTTTATATATTTTGTCATAGATTATAATGATTATAAAATTTTATGTTGTTGTAATGTTTTCTACGGTACTATGCTATTACGCAAGTAATATTCTAGGAACTGACCATATATTGTAACGTTTTAAAACATTAACATCGACTATCATTTTCGCCGACGAAACCGTACATTTAGTTGTTTGCGACGTGGTTGTTTCGCTTTAATCACTGCTGTTTCGGTGACTATATGAATAGAATAAATCATTTACTTTATTATGTACCAGCAGGTAACCGACGCGACGGTTCAAATTGATTTCATGTTTGTATGCCGTGTTCTTGTACTTACAAACCCTTAAGTATTTAGTCTTTGTGTCATTTCCATGTTGAAGTGTTACCTGTTATTTATGGTATGTGAGTTCTCCTGATCTGTACTATTAGCGGAATATATTCACCGTGCATTTTATAGTTAAAGACAAAGTGATGCTAAAGTTTAATATGTCTTAAAGTATCCTAGCTCTTCGAGTTTTTAAAATTTTTGACGTAAAATGGCGTTGAATTTGTTGCAGCAATAAAAAAACTTAAAGATCGCGAGCATATCGAAATGTACTTAATTGAATTATAAGTTTGCTTTCTCCTCTTTATTAATTTACCAACCGGAGATATATACACTATCGGTCATAAATGAGGGATTACATACTATCGATAGAATCTTTATACATCGGTTTCGGTAGGGACAATTGAAATAACAAATGTGAGTGCGTTTTTGAGACGTTTACTAATAATATCATTATGTAAATTATATAATCATATTTGTTAGTGTAAAAACATTATAATTTCCTTTAATCCTTTTTGATTATAATGGTCCTAAGAAGCAATTTATAGGAATTTGTGGTACCACACAAAATGTTACAATCTAAGAAAAGTCTAGAATCTGTCCGAGGAAGTGGTAATACGAGTATTCGTGAACAAACATACAAAATGCCAAAAAGAATGGAATTTAATGCAGACATTCGTAGTGCTACAACAACATTACACAAAGCAAAATCGTCACTGCGGATAATAGCGGGAATATTAAAATTAACTTATCACGTAGTGCAAGGTACAGTGAAAAGATACATAATAGTGGATGCAATGTAAGCAATAAAACATGTCGGTAGACCAAGGACGACCACTAGACAAGAAGATTTGCGCCTGGAACTGTTATTTAAACGGAATAGATGGTTAACACCTCAACAACTTGGCGCAGAATTAAATAAAAATCGTGAAAATCCGGTGCCACTGATTACCATGAAAAGACTTTTATCAAAGGCGAGACTAAAAGTGCGATTTATGGTTCGTAAACCATTGCTACAATCATAAAACCGTAAAAATGACTACAATGGGCCAAAGAGCACTAACATTAGGATGTGGAAATTTGGTAGCGGATTCTGTGGACGGACAAATCCAAGTTCCAAGTGTTTGGAAGTAATCGGCGCAGACGAGTTGGGGAAAGGACGATACCAGAATGTGTTGTGCTAACAGTTAAACACGGTGGAGGTTCAGTTCTTGTTTGGGGTTCATTTTCTTTTAATGGTGTTGGAGATTTACATGGAATTGATGGAATTTTAAGAAAAGAAGGATTTTTGAAAATTTTAGAGGAACACGCAATTCCGGCCACAATTAAATTGATAGGAGAAGGTTTTTATTTCCAACAAGATAATGACCCCAAACATAGTGCTAAATTTTGTAAGGACTATGTGAAACAAAAGAAAGAAGAAGGATTTCTCGTAAATATGGTTTGGCCCGCACATTCGTCCGATTTGGATCCTATCGTGTTGCTGTGGGATGAGTTAGACAGAAAAGTGAGATAACACTGTCTACTACCCAAAATTTGTACAGTTATTAGGTGTAAAGGTTGATATTTTGACGAAAGTCGCTTAAAATAAAAAATGGCAATTTTTCTTCATAGAACTAATGATATTATTTTGTTTTATAACAATATATAGTTTATTTTTAGAGTAATTACATTTTTTTATTCGAATATACATATGTATGTATATTGTTTTACCAAAAGTGTACTATTTTTTTATATTTTACCTGTAGTAATCCCTCATTTATGGCTGGTAGTGTATATATATATATCACTGGTTAGTAAATCAACAAAGTAAGGCGATTGATACTATTACATATTGGTTGTGAGGATGGTTTCTTTGAGAATCGTCTAGTCTTATTTTCATCAAATACAATAGGTGGTTACAGTGAAGAGATGTATACACAATTGCTGATTGAAAATCGGTTAGCAAAAAATGTACTGCACTTGAAAATTAATTCTGTCAGTTATGGAAAAGGCTACCTACTATTTTAGAAAATTAGAAAACATACGAAATTCATCAACGAAGAATAGCTAACTAAAAATAATAGTAGATTTGAATCTAAATCCTAGAAGTGGAATTTATGAATTTAGTAAAACAACATAAATCGAAATATGAGAAATACGTAGTAGATAGGCTTACTAAATTCAAAAGCAAGCTAGTTTTGAGACTTCCTCCATATCGCTGTGACTTCAATCCTATAAAACGAATTTTGGCCCAAGCAAAAAGAGAAGTAGCTGTAAATGATATTATATTTAAATTGAACGATGTTCAAAATTTACTTCGTGCTGCCATTCATAATGTTTCAAAATTGTATAAATGCAATTGATCATGTCAAAGATATTTAAATAAAAATGTTGGATATAATGAGAAGGGGCGAGGAGAAGTTGATTAGGCAGGTGTTTGAGGCCAGGGTGATTGGAAAGAGGAAGAGGGGTAGACTGAAAGAATGTGGAGGGATGAAGTGAGGGCGGCGGCGGAGTAAAGGGGAATAGGATGGTAGAACATAAAGGCTTTGGCGAGCAATAGAGGAAAGTGGAGGGAGATATGGAGAGGGGAAGCGGAGGACTCGACTCCAGCATGACTCGACTCCAGCATAACTCGACTCCAGCATGACTCGACACCGAAAGGTATAAGGGTCTATAGGATTAAGATAAGATAAGGTGTTGGATATGGACGGAATAAGAGAAAATTTAGAAGAATTTGTCACAAACGTGGCAGATTTTAGTACCACCGATGATTCTTTTAATGAACGGACATTTATTTGTTATTTATTTATATTTTACATTATCATTGTGTAGTGCTTATTGAACTAATATATGTATATGAGCAAATTTAATTTTGGGAGGAAAATTGTAGCTGTACATGTATAAGGTTTTCCAATAGGGATGATATGATTTTGAAGTGACATGTCGGCCATTTGTAATATGTCATGATCCGTCATTTGTTTTTCATTGTATTCAGTAGTGTTTACAATTTCATCATGGAGAAATATACGCAAGAACAACGTTTACAAATTATTCAGTTTTATTATCAAAATAATCGTTCTCCAATTGCAACTTTTCGTGCGCTTTTGCCATTTTATGGTCGAAATAATCGTCCAAGTGTGCTCGCTATTCGTCGAATTGTTAAAAATTTTGAGGTTACGTTTTCTTTACGTAATTTTCAAGTGCCAATAAGACAAAGAACAGCTCGAAGTAATGCAAATATTCCTGCCGTTCAGGCAAGTGTTACTGAAGACCGTAATTTGTCGATTCCAAGACGTTCTCAACAATTGCGACTGTCTCAAACCACAACCTGGCGGATTTTGAGAAAGGAATTGGGTTTGCATCCCTATAAAATTGTTCTCACTCAAGAACTGAAGTCACCGTAAACGTCGTGAATTTGCTGATTTTGCCTTGGAACAACTTGAAAACGATAACGATTTTTTTAAGAAAATCATCTTCTCTGATGAGGCTCACTTTCATCTGAATGGTGTGGTAAATAAACAAAACTGTCGATTCTGGTGCGAAGAAAATCCACAAATTATTTATGAAAAATCATCACATTCACCTAAATTGACAGTTTGGTGTGGTTTTTGGTATGGTGGAATCATCGGTCCATACTTCTTTCAAAATGAAGCTGGAAACACCGTTACTGTCAATGGAGAGCGGTACAGATGGATGATAACCAACTTTTTATGTCGTGGAGGCGATTTGAATGATGTTTTATTTAGAACTTAATTGTATCGATTGTACTTCACATTAAGCAAAAAACTTTTGAATTTTCTTAACAATAAGTGTGTTTCTTTTTAAAGAAATCATGTCACTCTTATTGGAAAACCTTGTATTTATTTTGGGATATTACAATTGTTTCAAACTCTAGAAATATAATTCAACTGAAAACAAATCAACTATTATACCTGTCATGTGCTTTCACAAACAAATTATTCACTACAGTTCCTTCCACTTAGTTTTATTATAATATTACTTTTACATTTAGGTCAAGAGCTTAGAATTTAATTGAAAATAAAGCCATACACATGCTATATGCTTTGATAAATAAATTCTTCATTACGATAGCTTAAATCTCTTCTAAATTTGAAAGAATTAATTTAATAATTTGTTTTATACGTGGAATTGAAAAAGAAATAATTTAATATATATTTTGTTAACAAGATTTATTCAAAATATTTTCTATTCATTTTCAACATTTAATATAGAATAAACTGGTTAAACTTTCACTATTATTTTCATAATTTATAATAACCTTTTATGAGGTTAATTTTTTTGACTAGAATTAAATAAATAATACAGTAATTTTGTGTGGAAATCAGACTTTCACAGGTGCTATTTTATAATGTCAAAATTATTCACGAGATTTGGTCGTGAGAAGTCTATCAGTTCATGGTACAGAGTATAGTAAGCTTTTTTCATAATAATGTACTTGTACGCATATAACAAAATATGGTTGTATGATTTTCATGTCTAAATGGCATAAAGATGTGGTTCAAAACAATTGGTAATAATTTTCGAATATCACTTATAGGAGAAAACCTGGAACGTTTTATAAATTAGCTTTAATAAAACTAATGATGAACGGAGGCTATCGAATTGTAGTTTTTATTTTTAAGACACTCTTGTAAGTTAAGTGATATTGATCGTAGTATATATTATTAATTATGTACGCGTTAAACATAAAAACAACTTCGACTTTCCCTTAAAGCTCACAAATAGTGACCAACGTCAATGCAGTGTTATAGTACTCCTCCTTACCTCTTTATATAGAAACAGCAGCGGCTGTCTGCGCTTGAGTTTCAACTACGTAAATCGCATATGTCATGTACTCTCTCTTGTATCGCACAGAAAGATACATATTGCAAATGGTTTCTTGTTCCATCCATTGTCAACGATCGTTGTTGCATGTTTATGTGTATTTATAATAGTTGTATTATATGATTCCTTTTACGGAGATAAAACGTGTGTAAACTAATTCTATTACCTGTATGTCGGCCCATTCCATTTACATAATGCTTTCATTACCACCTCGTGGCACCTCGTTGACCCTAAGTTATTAACATATGGCCATACACCATAACCGAACGAATCCTATTTCAAAACACGCCCTTTTTATAAAACACTACCCATACGCATTCACCTATTATGTATTCTTTTAAGGACATACATTTCAAGTGAAACCATCACTATGTGTCTGAGCTTGAAATAAGTTTGGAATTTTCTTCGTATACATATTGGACAATAAGTAAGTGAAGCAACAGCAAATACTTACTTATGGTTTGAAAACATAAAATTAGTTCGAAATGGTTAAAATATATCAACAACTCACATATACCTTTTAGCAATTAAGTTGTTATCAGGAGTTTGATAAAACACGGGCATTCTAACTAAATATGCAGTAAAGTCTTAATAAGTATGTAGTAGACACATATGTACGAGGATGGTTCGACAACTACGTGATCTAACGTAAAATTCGATGGAATAATTTATTCCATTCTGTAGAATCATCTTTTATTAGGTTCAATATGATAGTACAGAGTGGTCATTGCTCTATATTTGACAGAGTCCCAAAGTGAACGCCTCGTGTGGTTTTGTAAGCAATGGAAAGAACTGAGTTGCGAGCAGTGATAATATACTTTCATTCGAAAGGTTTAACATCAACCGAAATCAAAGCAGAGTTGAATTCATTACTTTTACAGTCCATTTTTTCATATTGAATGGTTAAAAACTGGATTTTCGAATGTAAATGCGATCGTGTGAATTGTTCCGGATATGATTGCAAAAGTCCACCTTATCGTATTGGTTGACCTTTGAGTAAAAGAGGATGAGATAGGAAACATAGCGGGTATATCAAATCACGTATGCACAGAATTTTTACTGACAAATTAGAAACGAAAAAATGCTCTGCGTGTTGGGCGTCGCGGTTGCTTATAGTAAAAATTGAATCGTTTGAGTGTTGTGTCATGTTTTCGCAGCAATTTGGAGGATCTTTGCATTGTTTTATTACCGTTGATGAAGGCCGAGCTCACCATTTTTTAAAATTCATTTATTTTATTCAAAGTAGTCGCCTTCGGCTTCAATACAACGTTTTGCAGGATCAATTAACATATCGAATGAATTTTTATGTTCATATTTAGAGATGTCCTTCAAGATCGCCATCGACGCTTTTTTAATGGCTTCGACGTCGGCATGACGCTGTCCTTTCATCGGCAAATGTTGTTTGGAGAATAGATAGAAATCACAGGAACTCAAATCCGGCGAATACAGTTAAAATGCCATTTGTCGTTAGAAAATCAGTGATAAGCGTCGAGCGATGAGATGGTACATTATCATGTAACAAACGCCAGCTACCATTTTCAAGATATTGAGGGCGCACACGACGAATACGCGCCAAAAGACGCTTCATAACACCAAGATAATATACAGTATGAACTATTTGACTAGTTGGTACAAACTCTTTGTGCACTATGCCTTTCGAATCATAAAAACAAATCAACATTGTCTTCACTTCACCAAACGGCCTTCTTCGGTCTTTTCTCACTTGGATGCTTCCATTCACAGCTTTTACGCTTGGTCTCTGGGTCATATTGAGAACATCTCGTTTCGTCGCCAGTTACAATAGAATATCTGAAGTTTTCGTCCTTTTTTGAGTTTTTAATCAAGTCTGTACAATTTTGAAATCAGCTAGCTCGTGTGGTACAAATCTTTCACAAATCTTTTTGAATCTCAAATGCTGTGTCAAAATGCAATGAATTAAATCTTCGGAAATATTTAATTCCATTCCTTTGTATTGCAATGGGGATTTCGGCTCATTTCTGAAAAAAATTAAATCGTTTATACCACTCATTCATACTCGTACGTGATAAACACACTGCACCATACACTTGTTTTATCAAATTAAACGTATCAATAAACGATTTACCGAGTTTAAAACAATACTTGATATTTGCTCTTTGTTCAAAATTCATTATTCGACCGATGCCAATACACTCTGTTATTCTATGCGCAATTTCTCTGCTTCTAATGAAGCAAATGTCATGATATTTTGACATAACATTGGCGAAAGATCTACCTTACCGACACCTATTTTTCTAATAGATGGCGCCACTAAAAATTATTATTAACAGCAAATGTATTAATTATACTAGCACAAATGTATGTATTTTTAAATTATTATAATTCTCGCAAAGCCCGTTACTTTATTCTGTTATTTATTTAGTGTGTCATCTGGACGGTAAAATTTTATTAACTCTTACTAATTTGCATTCATTCGAGTACTTATTTATTTATTACACTTTTATATCGTACGGTTGAACATTTGGATCTGGACATAGAACAACATTTAAGGAATAAAATTAATGGTTTCGTAGACATGTTACAAAACAAAAGAAAACAAATATTATCTCCATTGGTAACATGGCCTTATTTCAAACCATAAAAATGCTAAACTACTTAATATTTCAAAAGTCAATTTATCAAAAACCTAATTTATACATTCAAATGACTATATTTAAAAGATAATTATACGATCGTAAATGGATCGCTATCTGTCAGATACCCTGAAATTATTACAATATTAGCGAGAGAGTTTATTAAATGACACCGATTGCTGTATTAAAAAGCTACTATCTAAAGAGATTTCGGGCCTGAGGCAACGCGTAGTAGTAATAAGTTGAACGTTCTGCTACTATAACTACTTACTAATGAATAGATCAGAGGAGCCAAATGAGCTTTAGGTGTTACTATATAGCATGTCGTATGGGATCATTATGAAAATTAAGTAACACTTACTGCCTATAATGAAAATTTATCTTAGAAAAAAATGTACATATATATTATAATTATGTTCGGTTTATTAGTGTATTCAAATTAGTTAATAAATCATATCTTATTATAATTGATAAGTAATTATATTAGATGACGTTGCTTTCAGTACTTTTCAACTCGTCATGGTTATCTTAATAATGCGCAAAGTGAAACGGAGTACTACTAGAAATACACCTATTGTATACATATGTACATGTATGTAAATTGATACCGGGAATTGAACAGGCTTGTCAGCAAATTATAGTAAAGACATGGTTTGTTCGTTTTTTGAGTTTTTCTGACAATTATGTTGGCCATTATTTCTAACTACGAGAGAGCAAAGTTTCTATAATCCCACACAAACTATTGACTAAAAGATTGTTACTTATTAAATAAATTATATACTGCACTTAAAACACTGAAAATGTAACTGAAAGAAAAAACATTTCGAAAATTTATTGCACAATTATAGTTTAATCACCTAAGGTAGATATATAACCCCTTTCCACATTTTCGTATTCTGTATACGTATCTCGACAACTAAGTTGTCATCATCAGTAGGTAATTAAACAGTGTCGCACCTGGAAATTACGGCAAAAACGCGCACGAAACAAATTCCGTACACGATTTGTACCGTCGAAAGCCAAAACGCTCCGTGCGCGTTTTGGGGTAGTTTGCCAGGTCCGACACTGTTTAATTATCTGCTGATGGGGACAATTTAGTTGTCGAAATCGTATACAGAATACGAAAATTAATGTGAAAAATTACCTTAAGTGATTAAGTTAATCAACCACAGGCTCCACCATAATTGCCCACAATTATAGTGTTCGGCAAAATGTATTACTTACTTTGAAACATTTTTCTTCTTTTTAACTACCGATTTTGAAACCGCTAATATGCCTGTAAGAGTTACGTGCATTAGTATATTAATTACACCAACTTTTAGAATTACAAAAAATAAAATATGTAGAACAATACATGATTGGATTTACAAACAACCTTGAAACAACTGAAACCGCATATGGAAAGCACAATCTTCACCTTAATTATGAATTCCTGAGGTACAGAAACTATATTGCAATAATTCATACAAAAACATTTTAATAGGATGAATTGAATCGTCATGTCTTCTTGGGTAATCATGTCTCATTGTTCCATTTACCTTTGATAGAAATTCATAAAACTTGAAGCGTTCTTTGAAGCATATATCGCACAGTTACATGCCTTTCCACAGCATCCCAAGGGTGTTCTATTCGCTTACTCTCTAGGGAATTGATTGGCCACTCCATTTTCTTTACACCAACTTCATCAATCGCGTTGTTCACGACGCTTGCTAGATATAAACGTGCCTTATAGTGCATCAAAGTGAATCTTTGGTTACACTGCTGTCTCATACGAAAGAACAATGTGTCTTAGTTATTGCGTGTATCGGGTATACGCCAAATCAAAATACGCTTATTATATGATTCCAATGCAATTTTGGATTCGTCACTGTATAATACTCGCAGCTATTTATTAAGACCTCAATTGATATGTTCATTTGCCCATATTTTATGGAATCTTTTATGCTTTACAGTAAGAGGAAGGCAAACTAACGTCCTTCGGACATCGATCAGACGTATACGAACTATTTTTAATTGCTCACGTTGACAGTCCTTGTGGGAGCAGCAAATTCACTTAGAATCTGTTCATCAATTCCGAAAGATATAAACCGTTTCTTGGTGTTATTGATGTTGATCGATCTTCATCGAGTACCTCTAGTTCAATTCCGATTTAAAATTATAGGAGGACCACGCTTTATCTTACTCAAAACATTTGGATGCGTTTTTTTTCTTTCCAATTGAGTTATGGCCAATATGCCTCTATATTGACAGATCGCGATGTATGTGTTTTCATTTCTGATGGCACTCAAATTTGCAAAACAGGAAAACTTTTGCTTTTATATAGCGACGATCACTTTAACGCATGCATAAATATGTTAAGACATATCTGTGGAGCCGTTTCTTAATTTAAAGCTGTTGAAACTGTTTACAGAGGTATACGATCTATTGTACCAGGATAGTTTGACAAGTAGTGAGAATGGAAAAGAAAAACGAATTTTTTAAACACAAAATAATTTTTATTTTTCAATATATTCTCCTATTCCAATAGTGCTCCAATGCCCTTATGCCATGCATATGCAAAATACTCATTTACCTAGTGCCGTTTTCAATTTTGGAAAAAGGTGGAAGTCGGAAGGGGCTAGATCCAGCGAATAAGGCGCATGCGGAACTAATTGAAAATGCAACTCGTGGATTTTGGACATCGCAACTATGCTGGTATGCGAGGGAACGTTGTCTTGGTGAAACAGAATCTTTCTCTTTGCCATTCCTGGCCGTTTAGCACGAATCTTAACATTTAATTTTTGTAGAAGTTCTGCATAATATTGTCCGTTTATTGTGGCACCCTTCTGAGGGTAATCAATGAGCAAAATGCCCTTTGAATCCCAAAAAATTGATGCCATCACCTTGTTTGCCGATAAAGTGGTTTTCGCTTTCTTTGGAGGTGCAGAACCACGTTCTAACCATTGTTGCGACTGTTGTTTAGTTTCGGGTGTACTGCAGTGTATCCAAGTTTCATCTCAAGTAACAAATCGCCTACAAATATCAACCGGATTCCGCTTATATAGGTCCAAACACTCATTGGAAATGCGCAAATGAGTGAACGTTTGATCAGTCGTAAGTAATCGCAGCATCCATCTTGCCGAACGCTTGGAAAGGTCCAATTCTTTCGTTAAAATGTGATGTACGCATTCTGTTGAAATGTTTACCATGTCTGCTATCTCTCTCAAGTCGTCGATCTTGCGTAATAATATTATGGATTTTTATAATCATTTTCTTACAAGTCACGATTTTGGGTGCTCGAGAGCGGGCTTCATCAACACAGCTTATTCTACTACGTTTAAATTCATTTACCCATCTACTTATTGTGGCGGATGATGGAGCAAATTCACCTAATGTTTCCCGAAACTCATCTTTTATTTCGGTAGCCTTAATACCCTTAATTACGAAGTATTTAGTCACCGCACGATACTCTGCTTTTTCCATTTTAACAGAACGACGTGTTGCTTCTTTTTCAATCAGCTGTCAAAAATAAACTAATCAACCGATTTATCTAAAAATCGGAATGTAAACATATAAATAGGCAACCTAAATTGCAGTGCATTTGTTTTATCAATTAAAGTGCCACCTATGTGTCATTCTCACTACTTGTCAAACTATCCTCGTATGTAGGTATTATATTGATTAGAATCATTTTTTATTACCAATTGTAATATTATATATTGCATTGTTCTGAGCAGCGTTATTATAACTTCGTCAAATTCATAAAAAATGTTAAAATTAAAATATAAAGTGAACAAAAGACGGATAGTATTTCAAAATATGCATATGTTAATAAGTTTGCGGTATTTACGTACTTTTAGAAAATAATATTTATTTGAAAAGTGTTCACATTTCAGATTCATTTTGTTACGAATCTGTAAAAATACTTCTCCTAAGTTTCCATTTACGATATGAATAACTTCCATTCAAGATACTCGATTCTCCCGAGAACACATCGCAAATGTATCAGTTTACACTCAGTTGATTTTATAGGTCTCACTGAATTGGATTACTCGCATGTAAGAAATGTTGATATTGAAATGCATAAATGTTATTGATTATGCAATATTTCAGATTTTATAAAGTTTGCACAAGGTTAGAATGTTATCATCTATGGTGGTAAGGACGGATTGAACTAAGTAATATAGCAAGCTTTGGATTATTTTGAAAAATTTGCAAACACGATTATATAATTTTGTTTCTACATAACTACTCTAAAATTTGTAATTAATATGTTAATAAAAATATTGGAGTGCCATTCGATTTGTTTTTTTACAAAAATAACAACACAATATTGGAATTTAGAAATTTAGTTTCATATTTAGTTAAAACAATTGAATTAAAGAATAATTTTAACGCTTGTTCTATTCGGGTTTATTTGTTATGAATGGAATTCTAACCCGAATTCTGTTTTCGTTTTAAATTCTATTTTATTGGGTATTAATTACTTTATTTATGAATATTAGGGCTTTTCTATTTCATATTTAATTTTAAAAATTTAAAAATTAAATATTCTCACGTAGACAGAGAGCAACCACGCACACCTGCAGCTCATTTATCGGTGCAGCGAGAGAGATAGATGGATATCGAGTGTGACTCACCGCATCGTACATACAGATATAATAAAAACTCCAAACATGATAAAACTCGCTTTTTCCGGCTTACATAAAAGACCATTAAATTGATTGAGAAGATAGCATAAAATACGCATAAGATAAATGTAATATTTGCGATGAAATAAACGAATATATGAGAATATCCTAACGCAACATTCGATGAAATTAAATCGAAATAAAACGTTACACAAATGATATATGAACATACGTAAATAACCAAATATAGATACTATACAGGGTTTTGAAAAATGAAATAGACAAAGAAAGCAACAAGTACCATTATGCATTTTTGTAATAATCTTGCTTAAGATTCTAAAAAGGCTTCTGCGTTTCTGCAATAAGTTCTTTATCGAATCAAAACTTTTTTCCAGAAAGGAAAAGTTTATGTTTGGGGGAATAAGTGGAAGTCTAACGCGTATAGATCTAGAGACAGGATGGGTGTACAACAACCTGAAATATCAGTTGATTCAATTTTTCGTGAATAGTTTGACTAGTGTTAGAAGAGTCGCTGTCGTGATCAAATGTAAATTTGAATGGAAGCTGTGGTTGATTAAATTAATTACTAATGGTTAATAAAATCCATTTCCATAATAACTTTCACCAATTAAGCAGTCATCATCGTAATAAATCGCAGTGTCGCATCTAGATCCCCGGAAAACCCCCTCTTAGAAACAAGTACGTATCTAAATTTCACACCAAACACAGCGTGTGTTTGGCTTTTGACGGTGAACGTCCGAAATAAAATTACTTTTACAATTACGAAAAGCACTCATACAAAAACACGTATGAAGCGGAACGCATATGTCAGAACCGAAAAACCTCGGCGTATTGTATAAAAGTTTCACGGAAGCGCATCTTGTTCCATAAATAAATAATAAATACGTCATAAACAACTACTACAAAACGAATGTGTTCTAAATTTTACTATATAAATAAGGATAATAATACAAACACAGCGTGTAGTAATAGTTATTAACATCTAACAGAATTCACTATATAATCTCTTCCTTTTTCTAATCAAACATGTTTCAGCTACAATTGAATACCAAGTATTTCCAGACCAGCAGATTTAAATATATCTCCTTTAAAAACAAAACGCGCGTTTCAGAATTTATTCTGAACGCCAGCTTATTGCAGGAGGACTCGAGTTACGGAGAAAGCTAGTAAAGAACACCATGATAACAGTTAGATACATCCATTATATGATAGAATAATAGAGAACAAGTTGGAATCTATAGAAACTACGTACAGGAACCCTAACAATTCCTTTCAATTCCAGTAGACATATTGGGCCCTCTTCAACGTATTTAGATAACAATTCAACTTCCTGAGCATCTGCCTGTCGCACCATAACTTTCTAAATATCCCACTGTGCATTAATCATACGGGCAAAACGAAATGTATTTTTTTCAAGGTAACGTTGATGTTGGAGGTAAGCCTTTTCGGCAATAATAGTTTATGAACAAGACGGTATTTTACATAGACGTCTTCGGTGAAAAATCGTCAATAAATTATATTTTAATATACATTTAGATATGTAGATTTAGCAATGAAATGTTGGCGGGTAACAAAGACCAAAGTGACAGCCTAACAAAACACGGACGAGCGTGTTATGATTAAATAAGTGTCGTGTATGCATTCGACAAAGGAAATATATGACCATTATACAATCTTTATATCCCACAGATGTAGTATATGATTTAATGTTTTAATATGAAACCAGTTATGGTTATGTAAAATATGAAGAATAATTAATGTTTCGCGTTGCTTTTATAAAATCGTAAATTCTACGTTGCGGTTTGTGTGGTTTTTTTTCTTCATTGTGAAAACCATAAGTTCACAAATATCATCTTTTTGAATTTGTTACAACTCCCAGGAATTTATAAGCTACCTATCTTTACAATATACGAGGGTGGTCCCAGAAGTACCCGACCCGACAAAGAAAACACAAAAATTTTGTGTATGGTATTTGAAAATTTTACCATATTACTCATTTACCTTTTCTTTCGAAAGATTTTATAAGTTTGGTTCATTGAAAGACTTTTTGAAAGAAAGGCAAGAATTTAGCAATATTGGCCAGTGATTGTCCTAATCCAATCGAAAAGCAATTTTATGGGGAAATAATAAAACTGCTAAAGATGAATGAAACGAAACGGAAAAATAAAAATTCAATTCGTTGCGTTATTATTTTTGTTTTTATTATTCCATTGCAAAGTGAGAGCTTGGACAGTGCCTTATTAACAAAAAGTTGTGCATATTATTTGAAAATTTTACCATATTGCTCATTTACATTGAATTGTCTCTCTAAAACTTTTACTTGTTTGTTTCGTTGAAAAAATATTTGAGAGAAAAATTGTCCAGTAATTATCCAATTATGAAGGTTCTAAAATTGCGACCTAAAATATGTAAAATTACCTTTTGGGCAGCAATATAAAGAGATTGGATTATATTGGAAATCGCACTCACTCTGTTTACTTAATCAATCTTCTATTTATCATGTTAAATAGTGTGTACATACGAGGATAGTTTGACAAGTAGTGAGAATGACACATAGGTGGCGCTCTAATTGGTAAAACAAATGCACTGTAATTTAGGTTGCCTATTTATATGTTTACATTCCGATATTTAAATAAATCGGTTGATTAGTTTATTTTTGACAGCTGATAGAAAAAGAAGCAACACGTCGTTTTGTTAAAATGGAAAAAGCAGAGTATCGTGCGGTGATTAAATACTTCGTAATTAAAGGTATGAAAGTTACCGAAATAAAAGATGAGTTACGGCAAACACTAGGTGAATCTGCTCCATCATCCGCCATAATAAGTAGATGGGTGAATGAATTTAAACGTGGTAGAACAAGCTGTGTTCATGAAGCGCGCTCTGGAGCACCTAAAATCGTGACTTCCAAGGAAATGATTATAAAAATCCATAATATTATTACGCAAGATCGACGACTCAAAGTGAGAGAGATAGCAGACATGGTAAACATTTCAACAGAACGCGCACACCACATTTTAACGAAAGAATTGGACCTATCCAAGCTTTCGGCAAGATGGGTGCCGCGATTGCTTACGACTGATCAAAAGTTGACTCGTTTGCGCATTTCCAATGAGTGTTTGGACCTTTATAAGCGGAATCCGGTTGATTTTTGTATGCGATTTGTTACTTTCGATGAAACTTGGATACACTATAGTACACCCGAAATTAAACAACAGTCGAAACAATGGTTAGAATGTGGTTCTGCACCTCTAAAGAAAGCGAAAACCACTATATCGGCAAATAAGGTGATGGCATCAATTTTTTGGGATTCGAAGGGCATTTTGCTCATTCATTACCTTCAGAAAGGTGCCACAATTAACGGACAATATTATGCAGAACTTCTAAAAAAATTAAATGTTGAGATTCGTGCTAAACGGCTAGGAATGGCAAAGAAAAAGATTTTGTTTCACCAAGACAACGCTCCCTCGCAAATCAGCATAGTTGCGATGTCCAAAATCCACGAGTTGCATTTCCAATTAGTACCGCATGCGCCTTATTCGCCGGATCTAGCCCCTTCCGACTTGAACCTTTTTCCAAAATTGAAAACGGCACTAGGTGGAACGAAAATTTTCGTCTAACGACGAGCTTATCATCTTCGTAAATGAGTATTTTGCAAGCCTTCCGGAATCGCATTTTAGAGATGGCATAAGGGCATTGGAGCACCGTTGGAATAGGAGAATGTATAGAAAAATAAAAATTATTTTGTATTTAAAAAATTCGGTTTTCTTTTCCATTCTCATTACTTGTCAAACTATCCTGGTATAACAGATGTGTGAATAATTAATTTTCTCCGATTTGTGGAGTATTAAAATTAATTTGTTTGAACATTAAATTACGTTTAAGGCTTGGTTTGTGGTAAAGTTGAATGATAAATTTATTCATATTGTTAACATATTAATTAGAAACGAAAGAAAAATACGCATCATTTTTAGTCAATTCACGCACCCTTATTAAATGGAAACATCAAGGAAAGCGTTCAAGCTAATACTTGAAATAATCGTTTTCGATGAATCAATTTACCGCCATGGGTCAATTCTAAAATGAAATGCGGTGTTTTTGTTTTAACAGGAGGGAAGAAATCACCTGAAGTCTGCTGCTGCCTGCGCGTAACATTTAAAGCGGTGAGATTCTAACCTGTCGCGTTAGACAGAGACTGTGGGCTTCAGGTTATATTACATAAGGTGAGATCAATGTCCTAGATGTTTATCTTCACGAAATTAAAAATAACACACTTAGGGCACATATATTTATAGCAACTTGTGGTGGGCACAGAGAATGTACAATGTAAATTACAGAAGAAATTCATTAACGTGTGTATATAGTTTTAAGTGTTTATATAAAAGTGAAAATATACATTTTATTAGTACGCACTTCTCTTTTATCACTGTAGGAGTTAGGCTTTGTTAGCTTTTTAAGGTATATATGTAGATGTTATCATGCATATCATTTACATTCGGAGTTCTATTGTCTAATATTTTAAATAATGACAGTTCGGATTGTAAACGTAGAGTTTATTATGAAAAATACGGAAAGTATTTTAGGTAATAATCGCCATAACTAGTTTCAGTCTGTTATATTTGTGGACACACAAAAGTAGATTCATAACGAAGTGTACCGAAATGTTTGAAGATGTACTTTCTAGTGGCGTTTAAATTATTATTTAATACCAAAATGTAATGAATACTCTTGACTAGAATATTTACGTTGAACTTTAATAAAACACAAAAGTTTTACATTGAAAAAAAGGATGATATTTTTAAAAAATCAACTTTAATTAACAAAACTCCTCCAACTTGTTCGAGCAATTTAACCTTCATACCAAATTCTAACTTAATTAATATGATTTTAAGTATTGCATAATGATTTATAAACCCCTTTTTTTAATTTTTATATAAAACTACCTGAAAAATTCCTGTACAATTAATTATGTACGATTAAGGGCGCACACGATGAATGCCCGTCAAAAGACGCTTTATAACACTTAGATAATATACAGCATTGACAGTTTGACTAGTTGGTTCAAACTCTTTGTGCACTATGCCTTTTGAATCATAAAATCAAATCAATATTGTCTTCATTTTTGACTTCTCCAAACGGCTTTTGTTAGGTTTTTCTTACCTTGAATGCTTCCATTCAGAGCCTTGACGCTTGGTCTCTGGATCATATTGAAAACACCACGTCTTATCGCTGGTTACAATAGAATACTTGAAGATTTTGTCCGTCTTTGAGTTTTTAATGAAGTCTGTACAATGTTGAATTCAGTTAGGTTGTGTGGTACAGACCTTGCACAAATCTTTCTCAGTCTCAAATGCTGTGTTAAAATGCGATGAATCTGGAATCTTTGGAAATATTTAATTTCATTCCCACGTATTGCAATGAGGATTTCGGTTCATTTCTGATAAATTCACGCACGAGTTGGATATTACTATCCGTAACCACAGATTTCTTTGCACCAGGACGTTCGTTGCCATTTATGTCCGTACGACCGTCTTTAAATCGTTTATACCACTCATAACACTCGTACGTGATAAACACGCATCACCACGCACTTGTTTCAACAAGTTAAACGTTTCAGTAAACGATTTACCCAGTTTAAAACAGAACTTGATATTTGCATTTTATTCAAAATTCATTTTTCGACAAATGCCAAGTACATGCTGTTACTTTATAAGCAATTTCTCTGCTTCTAAAGATTCTAATGTCATGATATTTTGACATAACATTGGTGAAAGATCTACCTTACCGAAGCATACTTTTTTTAATGGCGCCACTAAAAATTACTTTTTTAAAAAAGTTCGGTTTTCTCTGCGATAGATTGTGTATATACATATGTCATTAGTTATTTTACCGTCCAACATTTTAAATTAAATTTAGTTTTAAAACAAATCTGATACTTTTACTCACATAACTTACTTTATAGGCTTGTTTTAATCATTACGACCTTTCTAGTAGGTAGTATTTTTCTTATATTTGACTTTCATTTCAACATAATAATTTCTTTTATTTTAAACATTCTCAGCATATTGCACAACATAACAATATACGTATTTGATGTTTAATGTCTGTAAATATTTTCTCGCAAAACTCTGCATTTACTTTTATTTGCTTTACGTTGGGACTGTCATTTAATTTAGTTTTCCATTTTGTAAATACACACTATCTATTGACCTATTTCTTATTGCACTGCACATTTGCATCAACATAAGAACCATAAACATCGAAGATAAGAAAATCGACACATGTTTAGCGAAATAAAACATCTAGTTTAGGAATATAAATAAACCCGTCTATTTGAGTAACTCGTATTACAACAGAGTTACTCGAAAATAGGCTTGAAGTTAGTATTCTTCGTGCGGTAAAGTATATACAAAGTACAGTACGCGTTCTTGTCATTTAATAGCTTAGCAAGTAGTCAATAGGCGCCCCGATGCTCACTTCGCAAGTAAACGGAGACAAGTACGCTACGGATTTTCGTTGTATTTGTCCTAGTTTTTATTCAGAATCCTTTGTTTCTTATGCAGGACATCGTAAAGAAAACTTCAACTATATTTTTGAATAATAAACTGAAAACAAGGTAATTTTGATGGAGCCTGTGGTTGATTAACTTAATCAATAATATATCAACTTTCAGTGATTAAAAAAAAGAACTGAAAACAAGTCTTTACAATTTTATATCTGAATAATGATTTAAAGAAGCACTTTGATAACGTGTTACATGTAAGGCATAAAGTTACAAAATGTATTCAGTGATTGCAATTGGGTTGCAGGAAATAAAAATCCCTTATCGCTTTAGTATTTGTACCCTAGGTACGTATTTCGACAACAACGTTGTCATTTTTCGTGGAAAGTAAATACGGTATTGGATATGGGTTCACAGTACAGCTACATAAAACAGCCCGCGTATGTTTACTTCTACATTTAGAACATTAGATAGCAAAATAACTTTTAACAAATATAATAATACATACAATTAAGGTGTTTATATACATGAATTTGTAAATTCATCTGTAAACGTACATATATAGTACTCACATATGTTTTGTTAATGATGCAATTGTATATATTTAATTGTGGGGAAATTTTGCTTATAATTTTGTCTAAAAATAAAAGGAAAACGGCTTAATTAAGTTATTATTTGGCATGGAATTATTATAAAAAAATGAGATTATATGAATGATTTTTAAGTAAATAGTTGAAAACTTGTTACAAAAACTGAGACTAGCACAAAATAATTATAAAGGAAAGACACGAGGGTGCCCAACAAAGAAAACACAAAAATTTCGGAAAGAAATATATTTATTTTTTAACATAATCTTCTTTCAGCTCTATACACTTTTCCTAGCGATGTTGAATAAGTTCGATACCCTTTTTATAATAAGAACTGTCTTGCTTCTCAAAATAGCCATTAACTGCCGACGTCACTTCTTCATCGTTGGAAAATCTTTGACCACTGAGCCATTTCTTCAAGTTTGGGAACAGAAAATAATCCGAGGAGGCTAAATTTGGCGAATAGGGTGCATGAGACAGCAATTCAAACTTTAATTCATTTATTTTGGCCATTGCAGTAACGAATTTGAGAGCTCGTGCATGCTCTTGATGAAATAACACTTTCTTCTTAGCCAAATGCGGCCGTTTTTGCTTGACTTCTTTGCTTAAATGCAACAATAAGTTCGCTAATACCCGCCGTTGATAGTTTTTCTTTTTTTTAAGATAGTCAATGAAAATTATTTTACGCGCGTCCCAAAAAACCGATGGCATGACCTTGCCTGCAGATGAAACTGTCTTCGTCTTCTTTGGAGCCGGTTCTCCCTTTTGAGTCCATTGTTTTGATTGTTCTTTTGTCTCGGGTGTGAAGTGATGGACCCATATTTCATCTATGGTTATGAAGCAACGCAAAAATTCTGTGAAATTTCGCTAAACACTCAATTGAAACATCTTCACGACACTGTTTTTGCTCGAGTGTGAGCAAACGCGGCACCCATCTTGCATACAGCTTTCTCATGTCCAAATTTTCAGATAATATGCGCTGTACTGCACTTTTTGAAATGCTTATTATGTCTGCTAGCTCGCGCTCTTTCAGCTGACAACCACATCCAGCACCGCTTTGTGGATTTTCTTCACCATTCCTGGAGTCGTCACTTCCTTTGGTCGACCACTACGATGCTTGCCTTGGCAGTACGGAGTAGACTCACCCAGAGTAGAATCCAGTTCAGCTTTTATATCGGTTAGACTGAGGTCTTTAAAATAAAAGTATTGTATTACGTAACGATGACAAATTTTCTCTATTTTTACAAATTCACCGAAAGCGTTCACTGCTGATGGGTGCCAAGCAAATATTAAACAACGTGGCGTCTTCCCACTTGAAACATGTGCTTTATTGATTATGTACTTTCTAATATAGTGATATTTTTCAAACAACTACCTCCATCTCTAGGTCAGACCAGATACTTATGGGACCACCCTCGTATAATGAGATACATATATGATATATTTTTAAGAGCATAATTTTTGTTTCCAAAATTTTTGCATTTTGTGCAAAGGTATTGGGACGCTTATGTTTACTGTCTAAGATTACAAAATAGAGATGAAGTATTTATTAGTTCAATATTGATGACTCAGGAAAACTCGTTTCTTTAAAATTCTTAGTGTTTAGTAGCCATGTTATCAAGTAAAACTGTTGAAAATAATTTGTAGATTGCATATTTATAATAGAACAGAATTTAAGAAACACGAATGTAAAAAATGCCTAATGCTACTTCGAAATAACAGTTCGAAGAGCCGTCGTTCCTGCAAACTATCTTTCCAAAGTCTTGTCGGTGAATGGATGTTTTTTCTTAATAGATTCTTGTAAATGTAACAGTCAAGGTTCTGACACTAATAGAACATGGTCTTTTGTTAAGTTTTGATAGCCGTGTCAGTGCGGTATAATAGGGTGAATTGGCGTGGGCTGTTTTAATGTTCAAAAGTAGTTCCGATCGAAGCCCCTAATAGACACTGAGATGGGTTAATTGAGTCGTCAAAAAGGAATTGATTTAATGTAATTCGATAATTTATTTTCGCAGGCGCTCTGTTCGTTTTTTCTGACCCTATTTCAGTTGAAATAATTTGAAATATGGAATTGTATCCGTGTACCATATGTACATACATACAGTGAGATCGAAAATGATACATTGAGTTGGTATTTTATTAGATAATAGAAATATTGTCTATGTACGTATTGTAAAGAATAGTATTTCTTAGTACTACGACCAGTGAGAATGGTATTTACCGTGCAAAAAGACACTTCAATTGTTGTGGAGTATGTTCCTCGTGTATACAGTATAGTTCCCTACAGACATCATGTCATAGTATATAGTACTATATACAATGAGGACCATTTAATATACAGACAGGAGAAAAAGGTGAAAAAAATATTTAATGGTAGAAAGGGGTGTGACACACTTTTGCTTAATACGTCGTGCAGGTTTCGGAACAGTTTTGTTTCGCAAGTGAGTGAAGGGACATTAATGCAATTATGAGTGCTCCATACTTAAAAAAATATATGAGATATGAAGCGGCGTTTCTTCGTGTACATCCCAAAGGATTAAAAATATCTGTACCTGCCACAATGAGGTACATACATGCATAATGCAGATGGATTTGTACGATTCTGGATATACCGTTACAAGGCGATAAAAAATGATTTTCCAGGCCGCTGCAAAGTACGTGTGACAACGAAGAAACAAGATAAGGCCATACTGAATTTGTTTAAAAGAGAATCGCAATACGCGGCCAACACGATTTGACAAAAAACAAATTAATGTTAGTTTAATGATTACTGGAAGTCGTTTACTTGAGAGTGTAGTTGTTTATCGCAACACAATAATGAAACCGTTGATACCGGACCGCCATCACGAAACTGCCCCGCATCTGGAAAAAAAACAACATTGATAGAAATTTATTTCACAGACGAAGCATCGTTTTGCGCGTGGTTATCAACAAAGACTGGTTTACATTGTTTCAATATGCTTGAATTTGGTTCCTTGTGCGTTTGAAAGCACTACGGTTGCTGAAATTGTATTAAAAACATCTTGTGCCTCCTGCAAGGAAGTGGTTTGATGAACACAACCATCAGTGGATTTTGCAGGAAACAATTATTCCAAACATCGAAGCAGGCGCTGTAGATAACGGAAAATGAAAAACGATATCATGGTGATGGAATGGTCCTCTCGGAGTCCAGTTACATATTTCTTTGAGAACAACGTTGGCTAGGCCATCACCGTTAACGGCGAGCGCTATAGGTCGATGATTTCCTCTTTTGGCCTGAATTGGATATGGACACCAACGACATGTGGTTTCAATAGGACGGCGCTACGTGCCACACAGTTCATGCCATATTGGACATTCTGCAAGAGCGATTCGAGGGCATGCTCACTCACATGGAAGTGATGTGAACTGACCACCGAGATCGTGCGATTTGACCCAGTTAGACTTTTTCATAAGTCGCAGGTCTATACGAATAAGTCACAAACCACAGTGACCCTAAAAGTCAACATAACCCATGCCATCGGTCAAATTCAGCCTGATTTATGCACCGGAGTCATGGAAAATTGGACATTTCGGATGCGCGCCACCCAGTGCACGACGTTATATTCCATACATACATAAATAACATAAAAAACAGAATCGAAAAAACGAATAAACTATATTATGCCTTGAATAGATGTTTTATAAGCAAGAAGGAAATTGGTAGACAGACTAAGATGAAGGTACATAAAAGCGTGTACAGACCAGTGCTAACATACGGAGCTGAAACGTGGGTATTAAATAAACGGGAAAAAAGTAAAGTGAATGCTGTGGAAATGAAGTATTTAAGAAGAGTCATGGGAGTTAATAGGATGGACAGAATCAGAAATGCGGAAACAAGAAAGGAGCTATCGATAAACCCAATAGACGAATTTATTGAACAGCGACAGATGGCTTGGTGGGGACATATGCAGAGAATGTCGAGCAGAACGCAAGTGAAGATGGTATGGGAGTCCAGACCGATTGGGAAGAGGAAGAGGGGAAGACCACAACAGGGGTGGGAAGATATAGTGGGACAAGTGATTAGGAAAAAAGGAATAACGTGGATGGAAGCAAAGAAGTTGGCTAAACATAGGGAGAGATGGGAGAGATTAATAGGGGATTGAAAGTATACAGTGTAACCCTTACACCTACTAAGGTAGAAAGGGATGATTATATACGAGTATATATATATTCCATACATAATGGCATCGATAAGCCTTTCAAATGAATAAAAAATTTCGATGATATCTCACACACACTTTGTTTTATTTAAATTTAAATATAGGAAGCGTTTATTGAAAGACCCGTTATTTTACGAGGGAGCGTTTTTATATTCGCAGAATGAGCGGGTTGTAGAGGGGTGAGTAGGCGCATTGGGGGCGTGGCCTGTGCAGCGACTCATGACTAGTATAAATACGAAGTTTCATTGTTATTAGACAGTTAGTCTTTGAGCTATCGTCAACCAAGTAACATAAACAGGAGTGAAAAGTGAAATATGGAAAAAATCGAATATCGTGCCGTTATAAAGTTCCTTACCAGGCAAGGAAAATCAGTCGCCGCAAAAACAACAGCGCGTAGAGTGTTCGCGCGCATTTTTGGACTTCTGTAATGAAGAGAAGGATGGTGTATTGAGTGGAATTGTTACTGGAGACGAAACTTGGGTTCATCATTATGAACCTGAGTCCAAACAAGACTCCATGCAGTGGCATAAAAAGGGCACAGCACCTCCCAAGAAATTTAAAGTGTCACAATCAGCTGGGAAACTCATGGCAACGGTATTTTGGGACTCGGAAGGAATATTGTTGATTGATTATAAAGATAAAGGTGTTTCTATAACCGGAGAATATTACGCTTCAATATTAGAGCGACTAAAAGAAGCCATTAAAGAGAAAAGACGGGGAAAATTGACAAAAGGTGTTCTGCTTTTGCACGACAACGCGCCTGTCCACAAGAGCCGCGTTGCGTTAGCTGCCCTGCATAAGGTGGGCTTCGAAATTGTGAATCACCCACCCTACACCCTACAGCCTAGACCTGGCCCCGAGTGATTATTACCTGTTTCCGAAAATGAAAAAAAGAGCTGCGGGGTAAAAAATTTACTGCCGATGATGAAGTCAAGGAGGCAGTTTCTGCGTATTTTGCAGATAAAGAGAAATCGTTTTTTTATGAGGGTATAAATAAATTAATTGAAAGATGTGAAAAATGTATCCGTCTTGCAGGTGAATATATTGAAAAAGAAAAATAATTTGGTTTCTTTATTTCCACCCCTTGTCCTCCATTCCGCGAATATAAAAACGCTCCCTCGTACCTTCGCTGATAAAATTAAATAGAGATTTCGGTAAGCGCGTTTTTTTCTAATTTTAGACACGGGGCAAAGTTACACTAAATGAAATGAAATGGAAAGAAAATAAAATAAATCTATTATGTCGTTTTATAAAGTATCAATTGTGAATATTAAAAATCGACCTATAGACCTTAGGAAAGTTTTTTTTAATAATAATTAAATTGATAGCAATAAATATTCAAACTATAAACATTAAAGTAAGTAAATATTAAAGAATCAACACTAATCTGTTTCGGTAACATTTAAAGTACATAAACGAAGTTTTCTCTTGAGAGAATTAATTGCTTAAAAAGCAACAAAAAGTTGTACGTAATTGCACGTAAATTTTTATTGCCAATATTGTGGTTTTAAAACGTAAACTGTACGAGAGATGAACATGTTTTGTTATAAAGGATCAAAAACAACAACGGGCGTAAATTACATTTATTACAAAGTAACTTGGTATTTCATTAACACTTTAAATTCACCTGTCAAGTTCGCGTCAAAAGTGATTTACCGTAATGACTATCTGAGTTATCTGTTACAGCTCGAATTTTAATTTGAGCTCGTAAAATGTGCATACTTCGAATTACGATATTACGTGTAAAGTAAATTAAGTTAATTTCTTTATTTCTTCATTGATTAGGCGGCTTTAGTATTTAAGTATTATTTACTTGCTACGGAGAAAGTTTTTTTTTTATTAATTGTATAAAATTGTGTATTCAGTTAACACCGAATGATTTTTTTAATTTAGTAATCGCTGCGTTATAGCAAATTAAAGATAAAGGAAAGTTATACGAGGGTAGCCCGTTTATATTTCGGGAACTGGCAACAATTTTAGTGTTGTCTACGATCCGATGATTGCATCGTGAAGTTTATCATTTTTGACAACATATTTACCTTGGCAGTTTTATTACCCGATCGCTATTTCTATTGTTGACAGTAACTTGAAAATTTTATGTCAGCGAACAAATGAAATTAACTCGCGAACATTTTCGTGCAATTATTTTTCATAACTTTTGGCGTGGATTATCTCAACAAGAATGCATCGACGAGCTGAATTCTTTATATGGTAATGAAGCACCATCGAAAACTACAGTATATCGTTGGTATAGTGAATTCAAACTTGGGCAGCGTTCTTTGGACGATGAATTTCGTGATGATCGTTCCACAAATGTTGTTGTGTCGGAAAACATTAATGCAGTGTCTGAATTGATAATGCACGACCGTCATGTGACACACCGTGAGTTCGGGGCATCTCTTGGTATTAGTAACACCAGCGTGCATAAGATCCTGCATGAACATTTAGCCGTTAAGGAGCTATGTTCACGTTGGGTACCACATAATTTGACAACCGCTCAAAAAGGGACTCACATCGATTGGTGCCAAGTAATATACAAATAATACAATACAATAATACAATAATACAAATAATACAATACAAAGAACATTTATAAAGTCGTCACAGGTGATGAATCTTGGATCTATACGTATGAGCCCGATAGTAAACAGCAGTCGACTGCGTGGGTATTCCAAGATAAGCCAAAACCAACAAAAGTTATTCGCGCTCGAAGCACATCAAAACAAATGGTCGCCTGTTTTTTTCGGAAAAACCGGTCACGTTGCAACCGTGCCATTAGAGAGTTGTAGAATGATTGGAGAAGTTGAAGTTGAAGGAGACGACTTAATCGATTTATGACTGTAGAAACTGAAGGGAACGTTAATTAATGAAATTGTGCGAAAATATCGACGTCAGAGCATTCGGTTTCTTAACAAAGAAATAGTAAGACACATTTTGCACAATGAATTAAACATGAGAAAAGCTTGTGTAGCACACCAGCTCACAATGTCCTATCTGTGAAGCAATTTTTAGCGGACAAGCGCATTGCTGTGCTTGATCATCCTCCGTGTTCGCTAGATCTCGCATCATGTGACTTCTACCTGTTCCCAACAGTGAAAAGTGCATTAAAGGGAACACATTTTTCAGTCTGTTGAATGTGTAAAACTAAAAACGGCAGAGTTGTCGAAGAGGCTGACAACTGATAACTACAACATTATTTTGAACATTGGAAGAATTGTGTACAGCGGCTAATAGATAGGGGAGGAGAGTGTGTTGAAGGGGTAAAAGTTAAATATAAGTTTATTTGTAATAGATAACATTTCTCACACCAGTCTCGTTATTTAATTACTACACCTCGTATATTATATACACGTATTTCACCGAATTGTAACTAAAGAGGAACAATAATCTTAGTACGTCTCTATAATAAATATTGTAATTCATTAATGAAAATCTATGTTGGTTAATTACAATTCAAAAGATATTGGTGCAGGTATGTACGTATGTATATGGTACTATAATCTAAAGTGACTGTGGGAATCCGTTTTAAGTTTGCTTTGTTTTGGGTCCCGCGTCATCGGTTACTTCTTGAAGTCAAGCCGAGCTTCTGACGGTGAGTTCCTCTTTGTTATCGTGTACGATAGCGCCTTATCTTATCTCTTTGATTTAATTGGACTTCGTCGAAAGAGATTACTGTAAACGTCGAGCAACATCTATTATACGCTTTAATAAAAAGGCTTAATTACGGTTCGACATTTCGGTCGTAATATTAAATTAACCTTTTATTGGCGCAAACACGGGGTTAATGTTAGGCAGGATCCTATTTGTTGGATTTAATTAATTACATTCGTGGATAAGAAGAGAGCGTATTTTGCCATTCTTTATGTAAATTCAGGCTTTTAAATATGCGCGTATATTATTGGCATTTGCATATTACCGTACGCATGTATTTGTGCATTTATCTTGAAGTTTTAATTTATATCGATACAGTTCAATTTTTAACATGGGACTGATAAATTCTTGAAGTACTCGAAACGCCTACTCGTCCGTGGATGTTGAGATGCTGAATGCCTTCCAGTAATTCCCATCGAACTAAAGTAGCAATCACGCTATTACATAAATTTCTAATATCATCTGTTATTTGCGGCATAATAAATAACAATGGAGCCGCGAGGTTCATGCTTGCAGTTGTTTGCTACAATAATTCGCGGTGGTCGCGCTTGCTTGTTTAGAAGAGATGTTTTACTTGAAATCGTGTTTCGTCGTAATATATTTCTAGCATGTCATTATTGGTTTACCCGTTTCAAAGTTTCAATGTAAACAAAACTTTCATAAACTTTTGAACAAAATCGATTTCGTATTTATTGGTTACATTACTACAATTAATATAGTAATAAGAGTTCAAAAAGTATTAGCGTACCGGGCTGTAATGAACGGTAAAACGCATGTCTATAAATAAAGTAACACCCTCTTAAGAAGATTTGACTATTGCTTTTTAGTACATCTTTCATTTAAAAAATATTGCCTCCCAAATTATTGACGCAACAAGTGAATTCTTTTGTTAATACCACGCCCAATTAATACATACGTAAGGCCATGCTTATATACAGTGAGGGTGAAACCAAATATGTTGACAGATTATATGATGGTCAACTACGTTTTCTACCATCAAATTGAGGTAATTAGGAGCACTCTGACGATACAACGCGGGCAGACATATTACACGATGGACCTAAGATCAAAGTACTTAGTACTGGAGCGGGTGTACACAGCGAATGCATGAATGTACCTTGTAAAATTTCTCCGTGGAAATACACGTCTGTATTTTATGCAAGGGTCTATACATAAATACTATATATGTACATTCTTAAAATAAGCATATACCTATATAATATATGCGTATCCGGATTCTTAACCATAGCCATGATGCATTAGGGTCATTGAGAGTCTTAATATCACTTCAGGCTAATGTCTAATGAGAATTGGAGTTGAAAGAATTGATTCAGCGAAATATAATAATGGTATTGTGTAGAGATACTGGGAATTGAGGGAAACGACAGGACCGATGAGCTTGACACACAAGAACCAATCTCATTATACAATATATCGGCCCAGAGCTTGTACTATTCGAAGGGGAATAGGCAGATGTTTCAAATCTGAAGACAGAACTTATAGCTATCAATGAAAGCTAGGGAATGTAGTTGTGTATCTATAGTCGGGTACTCACCAAAGTTTCAGCCATTTTAGAGGCGCAATTGTTATTTGACAGTCGTTTGAGTGACTCGATGTTATTGTCGAGTATCGAACTGTCATGAAATATTTGTTTTTGAGAGGCAATACGCCTACGTAAATCAAAGATGAGTTGGACTCTGTGTACGGGGACTTTGCACCATCATTTACCAGAGTGAAATTTTGTGCAGCTGAATTTAAACGTGGCCGCAAGGACTTGGGAGACGAGACGACGAACGTTCAAAAACTGCAACTACTGACGATAACATCGCTAAAGTTCATCAATTGGTACTAGACGACTGTCGAATTAAAGTGAGAGAGATGGCAAAGGCTATGAATATGTCCAAAGAACGTGTTTGTCACATGTTAAATCAAGATTTAGGCATGAGAAAGCTGTCCGTGTGTTGGGTGCCGCGTTTGCTAATGTTAGAGGAAAAACGTGTTCGAATGAACAATTCCAACGCTCTGTTCGCCCAGTTTCGGCGCAATAAATCCGAGTTTTAGCGCCGATTAATTACTGTAGATGAAACTTGGATACACATTATACGCCCGAAAAAAAATACAGTCAAAACAGTGGATTGCAGAGGGGGAACCGGTTCCGAAAAGAAAATAAACTGTCTTTTCGGCTGGGAAAGTGATGGCGATTGTTTTTTGGGATTTTCATGGAATTATCTTAATCGATTATCTTCAAAAACGAAAAATTATTACAGGAGCATACTACGTATCGTTACCAAACTGAAGGCAGAAATTGTGGAAAAGAGGCTACATTTGTATCCGCCTCACTCACCAGATGTAATCCCAAGCGACTTCGTTTTGTTCTCTAATTTAAAATTGCGCTAGGAGAGATTTTCGTCAAAAGAGGAGGCAATCACCTTCGTGAACAATTATTTTGCAGAGAAAAACGCCGAGTACTATTTGAACGGGTTAAAGAGATGTGAGCATCGCTGGGAGCAGTGTGTAGAGTTACAAGGAGACTATGTAGATAAATAAGTACATATTCTAAGAAAAAAGTCTTGTATCTTAGGTCGGAAACTTTTCAGACCACCCTCGTATTATAGTCGGTTAAAATTAAAGGAATTATACAATTTTCATCGTTAATGAAGCAACCAAATGTTCTTTTAGGTAATCGTGTTGTGAGAGTGAATAAAATTATATAAAGTACTTTTATTTGTTACTGTATCCATCTATATCGTCTTAAAAATTTAACCAAATCCAATTAGTGGGATGACTATCGTGTTTGTAGTAAGTGTGTAGATAATTATAAATATGTTGACGGTAAGTCTTGAAATCCTTATAAAATAATAGGCCATCTCTTATTGTGACATTTATTTACACAAGTGTAGAGGCGGCGCTGTTATTAATTTTTTAACAACTAAAACATTCTTTCAGAGCATCTTAATTCTAATTTACGTTCATGAGTTCGTAGTTAACGCGGGACGCGAGGACCCGTAAAGGCACCGATATAAAATTTAATTAAATAAATAAATCAGTATTTGTGTTCAGAAAATGACACAGTCCACAACGTTGAACGATCACTCATAGGACGTGTATGTATATAGGCAGTAGTGCAGCTTGCCTGCAGCCCAGCATCTCTCACACGACGATCCCCGACTTCGATAAGATCACATTCAATATTTCAAGATGCGCGCAGTTGTAACATAAATAATCGGGAGTATAAGTTTCTAAGAATTTTAATTCATTGTCTGTTCGTTGGTAGTCAACTTCTGTTGTATACGAATTGCTTCTAAGGTAGCTCAATCACTGAGTGCAGCATTTATATGTATACAATGTGAATTAAGAAAGTAATCAAACAGGAAAGCAACAAAAGAAAAGACAGCGTGGTTTGATAAGTACAAGTATACTATAAGATGAATCTCGAAGATTGCATATATATATATATAGTTTGATTGCCGTGTTATACGAAAAATAAGAACAAGTCGATATACTCATATATTGGGTTGGCAACTAAGTACTTTCGGTTTTTACTGATAGAGAGCGTTGCTTTATTTTTTGTATAACAAATGTTAGTGCTGTACTTTACCGTTTTTCGCGTGATACTAGTCACATTGACGTAACTTCAGAAGCAAGTAGTGCGTGATTTTTATTAAAGCTATTAGTTGTGGGTTAATTTTAAATGGAGTGCAGAAACGAACATTTTCGACATATTTTACTATTTTATTTCCGTAAAGGAAAGAAAGCTGCTGCGGCTCACAAAAAAATATGTGAAGTTTATGGTGCTAATTGCTTAACATAGCGCACGTATCAGAATTGATATATAAAATTCCGTTCTGGAGATTTTTCCCTCAAAGATGAGCAACGTTCTGGTCGGCCTACTGAAGTTGATGATGACCAAATCAAAGTCATAATTGAAGAGGATCGTCATATAACTGTTCGAGAGATTGCGGAGAGGTTACATGTATCGCACACAACAATTGAAAAATATTTAAAATGTCTTGGGCTAGTTAAGAAGCTTGATATTTGGGTACCTCACGAATTGAAAGAAATTCATTTAACACAAAGAATCAACTTTTGCGATATGCACCTTAGACGAAATGAAACCGACCCTTTCTTAAAAAGAATCATCACTGGTGATGAAAAATGGGTCCTATACAGTAACATAGTCTGAAAACGATACACGATAAACCAGCTCAAACCACATCGCAAGCTGAATTGCATCCAAAAAAGATCATGCTGTCAGTTTGGTGGGATTACAAAGGTGTTGTGTTTTTTGAGCTGCTTCCAAGGAACCAAACGATCAATTCTGATGTTTACTGTCAACAATTAATAAAACTGGATGAAGCAATCAAAGAAAAAGGGCCAGAATTGTCAAATCGGAAAGGTGTAGTTTTCCACCAAGATAATGCAAGGCCTCACACATCTTTGGCAACTCGTGGGAAACTATTGGAGCTTGGCTGGGAAGTGATGCCACATCCCCCATACAGCCCTGATCTAGCACCATATGATTACCATTTATTTCGAAGTTTGCAGAATTCTTTGAATGGTAAAACTTTCACAAATGACGATGACCTTCACTCGCACCTGGTTCAGTTTTTTGCTGATAAGGACCAGAAATTTTATGAGCGCGGAATCATGCAACTGAAAGAAAGATGGCAAAAGATCATTGAGCAAAATGGAAAATATATAATTGATTAAAAACTATTCTTTGTTTAAAAAAAAGTGTTTTATTTTATACTACAAAACCGAAAGTACTTAGTACTTACCCAATATTTAAATTGTACTGTAGACTGTCATTCTTTTTCCTCATCAAAATCAAGACAATCGTAAAAGTTAAGCGATTGACAATAACATTTTTTAAGTTAAAATATCTCCATGATCATTTTTTCTTTTTGGTTACGAAAAGTAACATCGAACTTGTGCAATTCATCGCACTTTGACACACCATTTGGGACTGAGAAGGATTTGTGCAAGGTTTGTACCACACAAGCTAACTGAATTCAATATTGTATAGGCTTGATTAAAGACTCAAAAAAGGATGGAAACTTCAGATATTCTATTGTAAATGACAATGAAACGTGGTGTTTTAAGCATGGTCCACAGACCAAGCTTCAAAGCTCCGAATGGAAGCATCTAAGCGAAGAAAGACCGACAAAAAGCCGTTTGGAGAAATCGTAAGTGAAGAGAGTATTGATTGTTTCTATGATTCGAAAGGTATAGTGCAGAAAGAGTTTGTACCAACTAGTCAAACAGTCAATATTATCTTGGTGTTATGAAACGTCTTTTAGTGCGTATTTGTTGTGTGCGCCCTCAATATTATGAAAATGGTAGTTGGCGTTTGTTACATGATAATGCACCATCTAATCTCTCGACGTTTATCACTGATTTTTTAACTAGAAATGGCATTTCAACTATTAACATTCACTGAATTTGCCCCCCTGTGATTTCTCTTGGCTGGGAAGTGATGCCACATCCCCCATACAGCCCTGATCTAGCACCATCTGATTACCATTTATTTTGAAGTTTGCAGAATTCTTTGAATGGTAAAACTTTCACAAATGACGATGACCTTCACTCGCACCTGGTTCAGTTTTTTTGCTGATAAGGACCAGAAATTTTATGAGCGCGGAATCATGCAGCTGAAAGAAAGATGGCAAAAGGTCATTGAGCAAAATGGAAAATATATAATTGATTAAAAACTATTCTTTGTTTTAAAAAAAAGTGTTTTATTTTATACTACAAAACCGAAAGTACTTAGTTGCCAACCCAATAGAATTTTCTCGTCGATTTGTATAATTTAAAATTATACAAAACGTAAGACTTAACCTTTCTATTTATAAAGCAATAAGTTCGAGAATTCTATATTTTGATCTATAAATATATCTATATATAATATATTGATTTTTTAAAACATGCTTTACAAAGAGGCGACTAGAAAAAGCTAAGAATTTATGTGTAGGCGGACTGGACACTTACTTATCTTTCTACTCTCTAATTATCTAAGAGCTTTATCAAGTTTAGTGTTTCTCCGGCTTTCGGTACATTGTGTGTATGCACAACACATTCTTACACAGACGATGTTTTAATCCATCTCATATTAAACAACCTGCCGAGCGGATAGATTACGAAAGGGCAACGGTCTATTATTTTTGAGAATATGTTGAAAATCTCGAAAATACTGCCTTTATCGTCAGTTCGACGTAAATAATTCTAAATCTCAGTGTACGTACGATAAAAATTCAATAACATATAGCCAAAGCGTCCACAGTATGTGGGAATTTACATCTGACGTGATGGTATTGAAGTGTGCCCCGTAAGACTAAATCTTGTACCGTTTAGGTTAATTTTCTCGATTCTATTAGTTGTTCTCGCTTATTTATTGATTCTATAATTTCGTAAAATTATACTCGGTACATGTGTTTATTGTTTTATTTGGTCAGTCGTAATAAATTTTGGAAAAGATACTTGAGATCTGTGGAATTAGGTTTCGTAACATGTTTATTAATGCCGATTTGGTTCATTTCTATATTTATATGTAATTAAATGTAACAAATGAGCTGTTGACAACATTACAAACATACATTAATAGTAATAAAAATGTCAGTGAAAGAATTTATTAATTTAGTTATAAATTCAACAAGAATTAGGTATATATTTAAAGTTAATTTGCAGAATAAAAACGTCTTCTATGTTTTAATTTCGTATAATAACGTTAGAAAAGATTATTTTGAATATAAATAGGTCATTACTAGAGGCGCCAATTTCAAGGTGCACTCCGCTGGCGTACCATCTCAATTCGCACTCTTTTCTCTCCTTATCTGCATTTTACACAACTTCGTCTGTGATATTACATACGAGGGAGCGTTTTTATATTCGCGGAATGGGGGACAAGGGGTGGAAATAAAAAACCAAATTATTTTTCTTTTTCAATATATTCACCTGCAAGACGGATACATTTTTCACATCTTTCAATTAATTTATTTATACCCTCATAAAAAAATGATTTCTCTTTATCTGCAAAATGCGCTGAAACTGCCTCCTTGACTTCATCATCGGCAGTAAATTTTTTACCCCGCAGCCCTGTTTTCATTTTCGGAAACAGGTAATAATCACTCGCGGCCAGGTCTGGGCTGTAGGGTGGGTGATTCACAATTTCGAAGCCCAGCTTATGCAGGGCAGCTAACGCAACGCGGCTCTTGTGGACGGGCGCGTTGTCGTGCAAAAGTAGAACACCTTTTGTCAATTTTACCCGTCTTTTCTCTTTAATGGCATCTTTTAGTAGCTCTAATATTGAAGCGTAATATTCTCCGGTTATAGAAACACCTTTATCTTTATAATCAATCAACAATATTCCTTCCGAGTCCCAAAATACCGTTCCATGAGTTTCCCAGCTGATTGTGACACTTTAAATTTCTTGGGAGGTGCTGTGCCCTTTTTATGTCACTGCACAATTCCACTCAATACACCATCCTTGTCTTCATTACAGAGGTCCAAAAATGCACGCGAACACTCTACGCGCTGTTGTTTTTGCGGCGGCGTGAGCATTCTCGGCACCCATCTTGCGCTGACCTTAGACATGCCGAGATGATCGTGTAGGATTTTAAAAATTGTTGTATCGGATACTCCAACCATTTCTGCGAGTTGTTTCTTCTTTAGTCGAGCATCTTCGAGTACAATTTGTTCAACTTTTTGGATAAGTGCTGGCGTGGTCACCTCAATGCTCCTGCCCGGCCTCGGGTCGTCTTCAAGGGATTCCCTTCCTTGTTTAAATAAACTATGCCACTTGTACACCATGGTTTTTCCTGGACAAGAGTCGCCGTAAACCAATGACATCTCATTCATTATGGTCGCGACTGATTTTCCTTGCCTGGTAAGGAACTTTATAACGGCACGATATTCGATTTTTTCCATATTTCACTTTTCACTCCTGATTATGTTACTTGGTTGACGATAGCTCAAAGACTAACTGTCTAATAACAATGAAACTTTGTATTTATACTAATCATGAGTCGCTGCACAGGCCACGCTCCCAGTGCGCCTACTCACCCCTCTACAACCCGCTCATTACGCGAATATAAAAACGCGCCCTCGTATTAGTAAGTATATTGAGAGCGACATTTTCTTGTTTTGCAACAGACTGTTTTATATAATAATAATGTCACAGTTAGTTCTAGTTCTAGAATAAGACACCAGGAAGCATATATCTGTATTTAATTTATGGTTATTGAACAAGCAACAGGTGCAAATTTCGTTGACACTAGTTTGCAGTAAGTCATCGTTAGACCAGTCAAATCTGTCAAAAATTCATCGGATTATCTTAAGACAGGGCAACTGATAGATTTAATCAGGTTATCGATAAATATATTAAATAAAAACGAATCAAGGTTAGACCCCTGCGGTATACCTGAAGTGGAACGGAAAATTCGATACCTAAACACATTGTATTGCATATAATTGACTCTATTAGTCAAATAGGATTGGATCAGTTATAGCAAGGATCTACCTGGATTATAGGAACTTAGTTTACGCAAAAGAATTCGATGATCAGTATAAATAACATCCAATTAACCACCAGCATCGAGAGACTGAGCTATTTCCTGCGATATCGAAGCTATGTTGGTTGCAGTAGACCTTTGAAATGTAAATCCATTCTGTGCAATAGATAGATATGGTTTAGTGCCATATGAAACGTATCTTTAAATCAGCATTTCAAACACTTTTGCTTCGTTGCAAACTAAACAAGTTTCTTGAAGAATTATTACTTGTTGATAGACGGCACTTCATATTTCAATAAGATGGGGCCTATTTTCATGAAGTGCTGTTATAAAATTCTTGTAATGGCCCTTCTCAAGATCCTCAAAATTCTGTTCCGTTGTTGTAATAAATTCTCCACGCGATCGAAACTTTCCAGTGAGATAATCTTGTCAAATAAACGAACGAGGCTTAAGGATAAGAAATCTGGCGAATACATTGGGTAAAGCTCTATTCGAACAACTAGACTGATATGAGATTTTTATGGGCCATTTAAAATTAATTTTTGGAAATGGTTTTCTTCAACTTGTCTAGTTGAGTGATGTAATACGTTAATCATTTGACTCTTATTCTGTATATATATTTCCACAACTAGTTTGTCATCATCAGCAAATAATTAGTCACAATATCGCGCCTGGATTAACGGCAAAATCCGCACAGAAGCAAGTCCGTATCGGACTTTCATCGTCAAAAGCCAAACACACTCTTGTAGTGTACGTCTGACTTTGTGCGACACTGTCATTAATTATCTGCTAATGATGACAACTTAGTTGTCGAAAGATGTGTACAGAATACGAAAATTATTATAGGAAGGGGTTTTATTAATCTTTAGTGATTAATTTATTCAATCACAGCCTCCATTAAAATTTACCTTCACGTTTACTTCTACAAGATAGTCAAGAAAATTATAAACTTCGAATATTCCGGTTTTCTTTGGAAAAGACTATTATGATCCGTTCATTGTTGAGATTGCCGTTCATGAACATACCGACAAAGTCAAGTTTCATAAACTTTTCGCAAATAATTAGTTCGATGCTCGATAAAAGCTTCAAATTTTGACATTCGCATACATTTACATTTTCAATTGTAATTCAAAATTAGCGGCATTCCCCTTGCTGATAATTTAAAAATGCCAAATTTTATGTGCAGAATGTGAGTTTTACAAAAATTTGCGGAAACCTTTTTCAATTTATTATAGCGTTAGGATTGTTCTTGTTTTTCTAAAATCTTTTCAAATTTTGTGAAGAAAACTACTGTAAATATGTTAAGACTCTAACGTTAACCAAACACTATATTAGTTCCAAGTCAAGTTATTCACATTCATAATTTGATGAATACATTGCAAGTACATAAATATATATGTTGAAAGTCGTTAATATGAAATATCGTCACGGCTTTATACAGTCTACAACATATAGTATTTCTATACGCTCTTGTAAATCAAATCGGTACAAATAAAACAAGTGTAGTGAATAATTATACTGGACCCCAAACAGACTCACGACCTGATTTTCCCAACTCCATCGATCTTGGACCAATCTTTCTTCATATTACACTCCGACACTCCCAACGGTAAAAGCGTGGCCGTCCTTCGATTTGAATTAGTGCTGTTAATTTTGGTGGATGTAAATCCGATTGAGGACAAACGTGTAGAACTATATCATGCCCTTTCCATCGGTTATCTGGCCCGAAACAAACAGATGTTATTATTTAGTGAAAACAAATTGATATTGGGAAGCAACACATCGAGAAATATCGTCTAGATATTCAACGCGATACTCTTGATACTTAGTATCTGGATGCGTTGCTTCGTTATTGATGTACTGTTTTCCGACCGATTGTTAATGGATATAGTGTGTTTCTGATTTGGGGGATAAATTGAGAAATTAGATAAATCGATTGCTGATAATCTTCTCGAGTTTCGTGTAAAACATTGCTCTATTGTAGGTATATCTCGATGAACCCACGAAAGAAATCAAATTCCATTGCATACAAAATTTCTCTGAAACAGATAAAGAATTTAAAACGTTTAATTTGTTTGGTGGCGATAAAATACTTTATTCACTGTTGTTTTATTTATTGTACAAGAGATACTTTTCTACATTTTTGTATATCGACTATCGGCTATTCTAAAAAGGAAAAAAGAAAATAAAATAATCTTTTCTATTCTTTTATCTACGAAATGTGTAAGTACGTATGAGAGATATCTACTTCAGTCTTAAAGACACATATGTTAACCATTTAGGTCTACAGTTTGTTTTGTTTTTTATACTTTGATACTTGCGAAATGTAATTTCTTTGGATACAAATGAACACAAGTTTTAAAATCTACGTCAGTGGACTTTGCATAATAACTTTTGCGTTTAAGGGAAAAAATTGAATTTTATTCTTAAGTATTTACGAAATTTGTAATTACAATACTTTGAACATAAATTTATGCAAAGCTTATATTATCATTTGTACTTTTACATATTACATTTTTGCTGATAAACATTCGAGTTAATAATTTACATGTTTTTTGTCTTATTCTGTGGTTATTGTAATATTAAAACTACTTTTGATATTAGGTTAATGCATAAGCTTTTTGCGCTTTTATTAAACTGAAAATTTACTAACTTTTAATATTAGTTGTTTGGATTAAATCTTGGTCAATCAATCGAGTTGATTGTTATGGATAATCATGAATTAAAGCGTTCGGAAGTTCTTTGCCAAAGTTCAATGGTCTTCCTGAAAGTTGGAAATCGTTTATGTCTAAATGACTCTCTTTGAACTGAGAAAACTATGTCCGTGTTGTACTTTCCCATTTACGTCTTCTCCGAAAATGGCTCAAAGTGAACGAATTCAAACAAAAAGAAATGTCCGAAATGCTTGTTCCTTTTTCCTACTTAATATTGGGTTGGCAACTAAGTACTTTCGGTTTTGTAGTATAAAATAAACCACTTTTTTTTTAAACAAAGAATAGTTTTTAATCTATTTTAAATCCATTTTGCTCAATGACCTTTTGCCATCTTTCTTTCAGCTGCATGATTCCACGCTCATAAAATTTCTGATCCTTATCAGCAACAAACTGAACCAGGTGCGTGTGAAGGTCATCCTCAATTGTGAAAGTTTTACCATTCAAAGAATTCTGCAAACTTCGAAATAACTGGTAATCAGATGGTGCTAGATCAGGGCTGTATGGGGGATGTGGCATCACTTCCCAGCCAAGCTCCAATAGTTTCCCACGAGTTGCCAAAGATGTGTAAGGCCTTGCATTATCTTGCTAGAAAACTACACCTTTCCGATTTAACAATTCTGGTCGTTTTTCTTTGATTGCTTCATCCAGTTTTATTAATTGTTGACAGTAAACATCAGAATTGATCGTTTGGTTCCTTGGAAGCAGCTCAAAAAGCACAACACCTTTGTAATCCCACCAAACTGACAGCATGATCTTTTTTGGATGCAATTCAGCTTTCGATGTGGTTTGAGCTGGTTTATCGTGTTTGCTCCATGATCGTTTTCGAACTATGTTACTGTACAGGACACATTTTTCATCACCAGTGATGATTATTTTTAAGAAAGGGTCGGTTTCATTTCGTCTAAGGTGCATATCGCAAAAGCTGATTCTTTGTGTTAAATGAATTTCTTTGAATTCGTGAGGTACCCAAATATTAAGCTTCTTAACTAGCCCAAGACATTTTAAATGTTTTTCAATTGTTGTGTGTGATACATGTAGCCTCTCCGCAACCTCTCGAACAGTTATATGACGATCCTCTTCAATTATGAGTTTGATTTGGTCATCATCAACTTCAGTAGGCCGACCAGAACGTTGCTCATCTTTGAGGGAAAAAATCTCCAGAACGGAATTTTTTATACCAATTCTGACACGTGCGCTCTGTTAAGCAATTAGCACCATAAACTTCACATATATTTTTGTGAGCCGCAGCAGCTTTCTTTCCTTTACGGAAATAAAATAGTAAAATATGTCGAAAATGTTCGTTTCTTCACTCCATTTAAAATTAATCCACAACTAATAGCTTTAATAAAAATCACGCACTAATGAGAAAGGCATGTTGGTCAATTGATCATTCAAACGTAAAATAAAACAATTGGGAGTTCTTACAAGAACTGTTGTTAAATAATTTGTTAAAAACGGAGAAACTATAAATACTAAACAGGTGTCCAAGTGACGGATACAAATACAGTGAAGTTAGGCATAGTTCTGACCAGAATAGTTCAATAATATCACGCAGCAATCGGTAACTACCCTGATTCAATGAAGTGGCACGTTCAATTATTTTTGAAGGCACAGTATGCCTGCTTTTAAGTCGACAACATATAATTTCTATTTATTTAGATTCAATCTGAATACAGGACCGTATTTGAAAAGTTCGTGTTGGTAAATTTCCGAAAAAATTAATGTTTCTCTTATATATTAACGTACATACGTTGAGGTATATCGTTTACACCCTGCATAATTAATTTGGTTAAAAAAAAGCAGAATCTCAGACTGTGACAGTATTGGCATTATAATGTTACGTAAGCTAATTTACTTTTTCAAAGTCTTGTCGATTAGAATACGTCAAATACCCTTTTTGAACTAATTTGGTTGTGCTGTTTCATTGGCATAACGTCTCTAAAATATCATAAATGAGTATTGAATAATAATTTTCGTTGGTATTGAATATCACCAATAAGATTGAAATCTAAAATAAAGTTGATAAGAACATCAGTAGTTCTAGGTATTGAAGTGCCGATCATATTGATGGTAATTTTGATGGAGCCTGTGGTTGATTAACTTTGACTGGGAAGTCATCTTGAATGTAATTTTGACGGAGCCTGTGGTTGATGACTGAGATATTGATGTTTAGTGAGGATGGGAAAATTGGTGTCGAGTAATTATGAAAAACGGCTCGCGTGGAGGATTTAAGAATAATGTAATAATTGTATTCATCTTTTATAAATTCATTTTTCCAAAAAATCATAATTTTAAGTTCAATTTTGTTGGAGATCGTGGCTAATTGAATTAATAAAAAAAGCCAAAAAAATTCCTTATCATATCGTTGTTCGTACTCTGTATATACCATGGATCCGAACACGACACTGATGATGACAAATTGGTTGTCGAAATCGCATACAGAGTATAAAAAAATTCCTTAACTCAGAGGGGGTTTTTCCATTTCTTTTTTTGATTAATAATTTTAAGTAGGTAGAGTTGTTCTTATAAAGGTAAAGTGTGTTTATGGTAGTTATAGTTTGTACATACTGTTTTCTTTGTTAGCGACTGATACATTTCTAAGTGTCATCCGTACAAGTTTACAAATTGAGGTGCGGTAAGTGGTAAGTGAGCATTGTTAATTCACATTCTAGCTTTTTGACAAATATTTTCTGACGTAAATATTGTGTTTTCCGAGATACGAAATTACGGTTTATTTTCGTATCCAATTTTTCCAATCAATTTTAATAGTAGTAATGTATAAAATAAGTTTAGATATTTAGAGAGAACTTGAGAACTACAATTGTTCGTAAATTATTTCTAGATGTAAAATAACGTGGGTAAATAGTGATATTACTCTTACAAAAAGTAAACATATACGAAAATAAAAATAAAAATCTCTCTTTGTTGTTTAAGTGGTGACATGTTCGACCTCTCGCTTGCCTCAAGTAGTCAGTCGAAAAGAAGCCATTTCATGCTACACGCGTTATTGAATAGACTTCACTAACAGTACGATAGATATTGATGCATTTGTTTTTCTCATTCTTATACGGTTTACCGTTATATTAAATGGAATGCAAAATACTATTTTAGATATATTTAGCCATGCGTATAGTAAAAAAAGAACGACTCAGGTATACAAATAAATATCTATTAATGTTCTCGTCATTTGAGCAGACAATTTGTTATTCTAAATTAAACCAATACATCTCTAAACAAATATCAGCTGAAGTTTTGTTGAATATTTACAAACATTAATAAATGAATACATTTGCTTTATATGCGTTAATTTGCATTTGCACTAGATTTTGCGTCAATATTTTTCGTAAAATACTGCACCAGCAGCTCGAAGTGAACAAAGAGTTTTTTAAATTTTCTTTTGGAATTAAACCAGATTACTTTCCATAATTTTATTTGAGCGAGTTAGTAAGAAACTTTGCAAGAAAGTTTCTTTCTCTTTAATATCCATAATGGGCATCACTACAGATACAAAGGTTACTAGGAAAGTTTTGCAATACAGATTTGTTTATTTAAATTTTCCGAAATAATTTCCTCTATACTCAATACACCTCTCCATCCCCCGAAACCAATCTTTAAACCAGTTCTGCCAAGTCTCAATAGGGAGTAAAGCACACTCGTTGTCCAAAGCCCGCAGAAGTTCCTCATCACTGGAAAACCTCCCCCCTTTTAACTTTATTTTCACATGCGAGAACAGTGAAAAGTCGCAGGGAGCAAGATCTGGACTGTAGTGAGGGTGCTCGAGAAGTTTCAATCCTGTCGTGGTCAAATATTCGGTGCAGGCTTTGGCGCGGTGAGTTGGAGCATTATAGTGATGGAGGAACCAGGTGTCCATTCTCGACTTTGGCCGCAGGTTCTTCATAGATCCATTGACTTTAGGCAGGCACTGTTCAGTATACTACTTGGCTGTGACTGTCTTCTATGTGTCCAAAACGACGCGTTCCACAATTCCACTCGATTTGAAAAATACAGCTATCATTTTCTTCTTTACAGATCGGGATTTTCTGATAACTACGGGTGTGTCCTCATTATTAAAGACCCAAGCTTTGTTTTGAGCTTTGGTCGGCTCATCGTAATAGTACAGCCAAGTCTTGTCACCTATCACGATGTTGTTCACATACTGAGATTGTCCCTTATTAAATTTTTTAGCATCTCCTGGCAACAAGTCACACGTCGTGTCATCTGCTCTTCAGTCAATCGATGCGGAACCCAGAGAGAACAAAGTTTCTTCGCGTGCAAATGATCATGCAGGATCGAACGAATTGCTGGTGCATTTAGGCCTGAAGTACCCTATATCTGTTGGTAGGTCACTCGCCTGTCCTCGCCAAGCATTTTCCTTACAGTAGTAACGTTTTCCTCCGTAATTGACGTTCGTGGTCTTCCCGGCCTCTCAGCATCCTCCACAGCTAAATTTCTCCTTTGGAATTCTCTATACCATCTGAATATCGTTGTGTGATGTGGACAAACATCACCTAGTGCAAGAGTCATTTCTTCGAAGCACTGGTCTATATTTAAATCACGCACGAAATTATAAGGCAAAACTTCCCTCATCTCATTTCGTGACCACGATGCCATCTCAAGCACTTTACACTCTCACCGCTAATTAGTAGTTGAGCCCATCGACATGGCGTGGCGGCTACTATACACGCATGAACATATCTCAACATGCAGCTTCCTACGATTCATTTTTGCGTCATATTGCAAAACTTTCCTAGTACCCTTTGTATATAAAAATTAATTTTTTTAAAATAATTTTTAAGATGAACTACAGTAAAATTTGCTTAAACGACCACTTAAGTAAAACGACTGTGAAGAAAATGCTTGGCGAGGACAGGCAAGTGACTTACCAACAGATAAAGGGTACTTCATTCATTCAACCGGGTATTTTTCCGTAGTTTTCCAAGTGCGATACTGTTTAATTATCTGTTGATGCTGACAACTTAATTGTCGAAATACGTAAACAGAATACGAAAATTAATGTGGAAAGGGGTTATATAGCAACCTTCAGTGATTAAGTTAATCAACCACAGGCTCCGTCAAAATTACCTGCTTTACAGTAGTTGATCAAGAAATTGTAGCAATTTGTTTCAGTCTCCTGAATTAAAGCTCGTGTACTTTTACGATTTTAAAACAAAACTAGTCAATTCAAAAAAAAGATTGGAAATTTTCTGGATAGCAAAATATTTCGTATCATCGTTACACTTATCTTTTTTGGAAATATCAAATAAAATCGAAGTTATAAAACTTTCCGAACGAAAAACTTTCCTCCAATAATTGTGGTAATATATTTAGTGAAGGAATCTTCATTCCGTTAATGTTAGTCATACATCGACTAGTCTACAGCTGATATTGTGTTTCAAACGTCCGTAACCAAAAATATCAGGACAGTTCGAAGCGATCCGAGTCATATATCACGCGAGCTGTGGAAGAAGAAAAACTGTACCCGTTGAAAGTTGTTAATAAATAACTTCTCGCATGATATCTATACGAGAAGAAATTCATGAAATAAGAATCCTTGTAATAAATTTATACTTCTACGGCTACGTGCATGTACACACAAGTTATTCCCTGTTTTGACAACTTAATATTATTGTAGAAAAAAATAAAATTGAGAATTTATGTGTCCGTGGATGTTATTAAATTATTATTAAATACTCTGGTACTCAACGAGAAACATAACACCGTGCCGTCTCCTTAATTGTGAAAACCTAATAGCTACGATTGCCAGAGAGGCCATGTAAAAGGAACATAACTAATTGTGAGTAATTGTGTGTTGTATTAAAGTTTACGTTATTCTAAAGCTGTGAATGTGCTCCTGTTTACTACTAATCTAAACGATGAGAGACTACTATAAACAAAAAATATTTTGAAATATTCTCTCTTTACAGCTACAGTTTAAAACTGTCATACAATTTTATTTCATTAATAAATATGAACTAATTAAAAAAATACCCACTGAAGTTATTATATTTACTTACGTATTAATATATTTTTTAGTTTTCACATTTGTTTGATATATGATAAAAATGTAGAGCCAGTTTCATTTAATAAATATTTATATGCCGCAAGGTGAACTGATATTTATCAACAAATTTATGTGACGAGTCGTATGTGTTAATTAAAATTATACGAGGATGATTTGGTGAGAAGTAAGACTTGAGTTGTAGCCCCACTTTTCGGATAGACCTCACATTATTTTCTAATTATGGATATATGTGAAATTTGGTGAATTTCCATTTGATTGGAAAGTGGAAGCAGTCTGATAAAGTGTCCAAATGAAAGTCCTAAAATGTATATTTATTAAAGTAAACAAATACGAAGATGGTCGCAGGAGTACCCGACCCAACAAAGAAAAGACAAAAATTTTGGAAAGAAATATATTTATTTTTCAATGTAATCACCTTTCAACTCTATACACTTTTCCCAGCGATGTTCAATAAGTTCGATACCCTTTTTATAATAAGAACTATCTTGCTCCTCAAAATAGCCACTAACTACCGACATCGCTTCTTCATCGTTGGAAAATCTTTGACCACTGAGCCATTTTTTCAAGTTTGGGAACAGAAAATAATCCGAGGGGGCTAAGTCTGGCGAATAGGATGCACGAGGTAGTAATTCAAACTTTAATTCATTAATTTTGGCCATTGCAATAACGGATTTGTGACCTGATGTATTGTCTTGATGAAACGACACCTTCTTCTTAGCCAAATGCAGCCGTTTTTGCTTGATGTTTTCACTCAAACGTTGCAATAGGTTCGCATAATACTCGCCGTTGATAGTTTTTCCTTTTCCAAGATAGTCAATGAAAATTATTCCACGCGCATCACAAAAAAACCGATGCCGTGACGTTGCCTGCAGATGGTCTTCGCCTTCTTTGGAGCCAGTTCTCCCTTTTGAGACCATTGTTTCGATTCTTCTTTTGTCTTGGGTGTGAAGTGGTTCATGGCTCATGGTTCATCCATGGCTATGAAACGAAGCAAAAATTCTGCTTTGTTGCTGTGAAACTTCGATAAACACCCAATTGAGATATCTTCACGATACTGCCGCATTTACTCGAAAAATTTTCAGATAATATACGATGTACAGCACTTTTTGAAATGCCTGCTAACTCGCGCATTTTCAGTCGACGATCACCCAGTACCGCTTTGTGGATTTTCTTGACCATTTCAGCAGCCGTCACTTCATTTGGTCGACTAATACGATGTTCGTTTTGGCAGCTCATATGGCTTCGTTTAAACTCTGCTACCCACTAGTTCACTGTTGTAAACGAAAGAGTAAACTCACCCAAAATAGAATCCAGATCAAGTTTTATATCGGTTGGGCTGAGGCCTTTCAAATATAAATATTGTATCAGGTAATGATGACCAATTTTTTCCATTTTTACAAATTGACTGAAAACGTTCACTATTGATGTTTTCCAAACAAATACTAAACAACGTGGCGTTTTCAAACTTGAAACATATACTTTATAAATTGTGTGCTTTCTAATACAGTGATATTTTTCAAACAACTACCGCCATCTCTAGGTCCGGCAGGGTACTTATCGGACCACCATCGTACATAGTTTGGTTATAATTGGTCCTCGACTCGCACAAATTAAACGTGACGATATGAGTATTGGGGCCGTCAAAAGTTCGAAAATGAAAATTTTATACAGTTTCACAGAACTAAATTGATTTTTTGCCAAGATGTGTCGAAAATGAAAGCCAAGACAGTTTCATTGATTGGTAAAGTGACGACTTCTTTTTCGGGATTCTAAGTTGATTAATGATTGATAAAATTGAATTCAATTTGATTAAATTGATAGATTATGTTGCCTTACCAGATAAATTGAAGAAAGCTGTTTCTGAAAAATCGGAATATACCATAAAGAAGATCTTTTTCTTCACAACAATACTCTTTCTCATACCAAGTTTGATGTGCTTTTAGTAAAATTTGGTATTAGAATGTGCTGTAGACGCAGCAAACTACATAAAAACTAGGCCACTGAAAGCAATACTTTTCAAAAAGCTATGCATTAACATGGAAGCTAAAGACATGGGCTGCTATACTACTGCAGTTAACGATGTCAAGAAATTCATACTTTTCTACAAGAGGAAGGTCATGAAAACACCAAGTATTTTGCTGAATCCCACTTTTTGCTGCCATTAGTGTATTTGTGCGCTATACTTGACAAACTGAATGACTTAAATCTGCCTTTCTAAGGCAATAACATTCACATTTTGAAACTTTAGATAATGTGGCGTTTAGGAAAAAATCGTGTATACGAAAAATCATGGGAATGGGGTCAACCTTTTTTCTCTGAATTGCACAAATACGTGGCCTGTAATAAAGTCGTTGTTTTACAAGATTTGCTGTCCCTTTCCAAGGAACGCCTCTCGAAGCTCGCTGATTGTTTGGCAAAATACTTTGAGGAAGTCAATGTCGAGAAATTTACGTGGATCTAAGATCATTTCCAAGCTCGAGCTCCACCAGAATTCACTTCGCAGGAAGAAGAAAGTCTAATGAATTTTCTTTTTCCCGAACAGCTTGAAAATAAAATTTGCTTCTTCCGATTTAGTGGAGTTTTGGATATCAATCAAAAATGAGTATACAACTTTGAGTTCAAACTTGAAAGGACCCACATTTCCTTTGCGATAACCTATTTATGCGAAGCAGGATTGCATATTAATTTACTGAAGGTTTACAGCATATATCTTTGTATTTTCATATAAAACATCCTTGGTTTATATGATGAGCAATGCCAATAAGCACTATGCAGAATTGTTCGTAGGATAACAATAAAATTATTGTTGATCGGGCTCATTTGAAACTGGCAGAAGATAAGCATTTTTATCAAAGAATTGTGTTTAGTGATGAAGTTCATTTCTGGTTAAATGGCTACATCAACAAGCAGAATTGCCGTATTTGGAGCGAAGACAATCCTCAAGCCGTTAACGAATCACCATTACATCCATTAAAATTGACTCTTTGGTGTGGTTAACACGCTGACGGCATCATCGGTCCTTATTTCTTTTGAAATGAGGAAGGAGTTGCCGTTACGGTGAATAGCGAGCGCTATCGAGCCATGCTGACTGAATTTCGGTTTCCAAAAATTAATCAGCTGAACATCGATGACATTTGCTTCCAACAAGACGGCGCAACTTACCATACAGCGCACTTAACAATCGATTTATTGCAAAATTAATTTGATGATAGCTTTATTTCCAGAAGTGGTCTTGTTCAGTGGCCCCCTTGTTCGTGCGATTTAACGCCTCTGGATTACTTTTTATGGCGTTATGTTAAGTTATTGGTTTATGTCTACAAACCAGTAACTCTTAAAGCATTGGAATTCAATATTCAAGCCATCATTGACGCCATACGGCTAGGATTTTTGGAAAAAGTAGTCAAAATTGGACTGATTGAATGGACCACGTAACTCGTAGCCGCGGCGAACTTATGCCGGAAATGATATTTAAAAAATAAATGCCTTGAAATTATCTACCAGATTATTATAAAAAAAATTTCATTCCAAGAATATTTCTGTCTTGTATTATCATTTTAAATTCTCAAGCTCTTAAAAGAACACCCTATATATCTAATTTTTACTAATTTTTCATTTTTCGTTTATTGGTAGTATGTTTTGGCCTCTATTTTTTTTGTAAAACTGCTGCATAACTTTATTACTGTATATTTTTATTTTGTTCGGTAAGTGGGAATTTCTATTGGGCAATAAAGACACTATTAGGTTAGAAAACAGTGATGTAATATGTATAAAACTACATTTTGTTAATCCTCTTCGTACGTGTATAGACGAAAGTATAGTGAAATTTCATATTTGAACAATATTTTTACATTAAGTTTTTCACAAGCAAATCTAAATCTCAGTAATCAGTAATCTGATAACGAAAAGCTACTCTTTAGATAGTCATAGCTTTTTTATTCTTCTTGGTTACATTATGTGGAGTTTTTATTCTTTTACTCACATATTTAGTATAGCATATTAGTTATAATTGTAACGACAATTGTAAATGCTGGTCTTTCTTTGCATTTTGTTGTGCCTTACTTATTTTGGATAGATGAAATTTGCATAGATACTAATCTTGATAAGTAGTTGATGGTTAATGAAGAAAAATATTGTTTTTACGATTGCTGATAAATATTAATTTCAATTATTTTAAATCTGGAGCAATCCGTTGTAGTAGAAAGTATCTACACCTTTCCGAAAAGAAATTTTCACAGATCCGTCTTTATTTAATTAAACAGAATTGTTTAGAAACTCGTGCATTATCTGATACGAAGGATTTACAAATCTAATAATCTATGTAAATAAGCAAATTCTCCTTGTAAATAACCCACATCTTATGCGCATCATCAATAGCTGGTCCTTAAATGCGCGACTAGTATTTCAATTGCTATTCTATTTTGAAATTCAATTTCAATAAATATCTCGCGTTAACATCAAAACCATCGACTGCAATGAAATGAATTATCACGAACACAACAGTTGACAAGTAATTAACTAGGGCCAGCACTAACATGAATTATTTTCCCGATAGATATTTGCAGATAAAAAAAACTAATATGGAATATAAATCTGACCGTAATTTCATTACCTAGCTTACGACATGATCGCCTACGCGATTTTTAATCTCACACACGATGTGAAGCGTATAATAATAAAAATTCTAGGCGAGTCATGAACAGGTGACCGTGTTTTTAAATCGATTTTCGACCTGAACAGCATCGTCCGTAGATTGGTCGTTCATACACATGAGGCTGTAGTTGGAAAGTAAAATCGGTGCTTACTGATTTACAAGGTATTTAATCTATTGACGATTGCCAAACGGTTCTCTCAGTTCTCACATTATTCTGTCACTTAAATCTATATTTGTATGTATATATGGACTTATCTTAATGAATGGAGAAAGAAATTATTGAATATCAATTATAACTTAATAGTTATTGGTATATCACCCATGGTTTTAAAAAACATTAAAACAGTATTTAAGAAGTCGTTATATGTTGTTTGTATCAAAAAAATAATTATTTTTCTGATATTTATTGCTTTTGTAGCTGTTCAATAAATCGAGTTTTGAGGTACCATTATTTCGTGTCATTGAAAAACAAATATTAAGAAAGTTACATATATACGTGTGTACTCGTATGAATGTATGTATATTTGTTTTTATGGGAGCTTCGATGTGTAATATTTCATGAAAATGTGTTCTAACACAGGGTTCGTCAGTCATATATATATATATATATATTTGTGATTACTTGCATTAGTAAAGTTTACAAACATATAAGCTTTTTTAAATTGTCAATTCATCAACAGTGAATGTTTTCAGTGAATTTGTAGAAGTTGGGAAAATTGGTCATCGTTACATGATACAATACTTTGTTACGGTTTATTTTTCATTTAGAACATATTTCTACGTATTGCATATTTATTTATTTATTAAAATAACCCTCCCGTATTTGATAGAAGGGACGCCCATGGACATCGATGAAGGTTAGGTGGAAACACATATTTGGGATATCATATTCATTTTAAAGTTTTAAAATCGTTTAAATAAATATATTTCAGCGTACGTTTACATCGACCTTGATTTTGTTTATATCTAAGAATCGCTTTTTGTGGCGACCAGGTGTACATCTCGCGAGTGCAAAGCATCCCCCCGTTCGTCTTACTCGCCCTGGTCCGATACAATATATCTATAACGATAGCATTTGAAAATTAACTTCGTAGAAGGTTGGACGTAGAAATTGACTTCGTTTTTTTTTGATCAAATGTGGGTCTCATTAGTCAGATAATTCACCTTTAATTTTTAAATCTTCTTAAGAGCCCGTTACCATCCTCAGGTATGTGTCTGCCAATTAATTAAAACTATATGTACAGACCCTTATTCGTAATTGTTGTTTTAGGGCTTCTCGTAGGCCGGGTTTCTAACGACGTCATGCACGTCTAAGTACCGGCGAAAGATACGTCCATTCCCTCAAATTTGTCCCGGATTCCTGTAGTGGATTCTGAACTCCTCCAGGAACTCGCACCTCGAGCATAGGAGCGTTAAGTAGCCCCTTAAATATCTTTGTCTTTTTTTGTTTTACCACGAATGTAATTAATTAAAATTGAGAGAATTTGATATTCGTGTGATATGTTGGTTAGCAGACTTGTATGATGTGATTAATTAAAATTAAGGGAATTTGATTTTCGTGGAATATGTTGGTTAACACTCTAGTGTAATGTGATGTATTTTAAATTAAGGGAATTTGAATTTGGTGGGATATGTTAATTTAATGATCTAAAGTTAAGTAAATTTATGTAAATAAGTCAACTTGTTATTGGAGGTATACATATAAGCGCCGTCTGTAACCTCTATATATATATATATATATATATATATATCGGGGAGGCTCAAATAGTTGTAGTATATTGCTCAATATTCTTAAATAACGGATAACCTCTGGGTTATTCTTTTTTTGTTGTTTTAATTAGTTGACTGTATCTACAACTCGCTCAAAAATAAATTTGAAGTTGATAATTACACACACTGGGTTTGAACTAACATACCCGACGTTACGGCGGGAAAACAGGGCAACTCAAGGACCAATAGAGCTACGGCCTTGAGAAAATAGAAATAACACCAGCTATAATTTTGTTCTTGGCGCCCTTTCCTTTTTTTTACATCTTAGCTCAATCCTGAGCTTGCGAACCCCGACCTCCGCAACAGTAGCCGGCATCTTTCTGTTGTTGCCCAGATTTACCCAAGCTCCTCCGAGCGGTCGTTCGCGACCCGCAACAATTTGTTCGTGTGCAATCTGCACGTAGCAACTTTTATTTGAAAGGCCTCAGCCCAACCGATATAAAAGCTGAACTGGATTCTCCTCTGGCTGAGCCTGCTTCTTCGTTTACAACAGTGAAATATTGGGTAGCGGAGTTTAAACGAGGGCGTATGAGCTGCCAAGACGAGCATCGCATTGGTCGGCCAAATGAGGTGGCGACTCCACAAATGGTGAAGAAAATCCACAAACCGGTAATGGATGATTCTTCGAATGAATGTGCGCGAGCTAGTAGACATAGTAGGCATTTTAAAATGTGGACTACATCGTATATTATCTGAAAATTTGGACATGAGAAGGCTGTGTGCAAGATGGGTGACGCGTTTTCTCACACTCGAGCATAAACAGTACCGTGAAGATGTTTCAATTGAGTGTTTAGCGAAGTTTCACAGCAACGAAGCAGAATATTTGCTCCGTTTCATAATCATGGACGAAACATGGGTCCATCACTTCACACCCAAGACAAAAGAACAATCAAAACAATGGGCTCAAAAGGAAGAACTGGCTCCAAAGAAGGCGAAGACCGTTTCATTTGCAGGCAAGGTCATGGCATTGGTTTTTAGAGATGCGCGTGGAATAATTATAATTGACTATCTTGAAAAAGGAAAAACTATCAACGGCTAATATTACGCGAACTTATTGCAACGTTTGAGCGAAGAAATCAAGCATAAACGGCCGCATTTGACTAAGAAGAAAGTGTTGTTTCATCTATACAATGTACCAGTTCACAAATCCGTTATTGCAATGGCCAAAATTAATGAATTGAAGTTTGAAATGCTACCTCATGCACCCTATTCGAAAGATTTAGTCCCCTCAGATTATTTTCTGTTTCCAAACAAAGAAGCGATGTCGGTAGTTAATGGCTATTTTGAGGAGCAAGACAGTTCTTATTATAAAAAGGGTATCGAACTTATTGAACATCGCTGGGAAAAGTGTATAGAGCTGAAAGGAGATTATGTTGAAAAATAAATATATTTCTTTCCAAAATTTTTGTGTTTTCTTTGTTGAGTCGTGTAGTTCTGGGGCGAAGTTTCATCACATTTAAATTTTAATGACTATTTAGGATGTACAATGTTGCGGTAAAATTATATTCGTGCTTTAGCTTTATAGAATGAAATACTCAAATAATATTTCACAATAAATAAATTTCAAACGAAATCGTAATAATTGATTAGGGAATAACATATTGATATGTTATACGATGTTTAGTATAATTTAAATACATTATACATAAATCTGCCTTATCTATCCAAAAGATTTTAACACATATTTTTCTCACATCAATATTTTTGATCCGACTGCATTACACTGTCATCGTAATTGGGATCTGATAAGGCGATAGCCTTTAGTGCAAATAAATGACTGGCATAATGCGTTTTGCGGCGCCCGTTCAGTTGCCGTGTCATCAATTAATAGTTCTCCAGCAAGAACAATGGCATTCCTACAAATATTGTATTTTGTTAAGGACCAAAATCCACTGGTTGAAGGTAAAATTATGAGGGTCGTTACACAGACGACACAATTCGATTAGGCACAACGATAGGTATAAGAGTAGAAATTATTGTGTTAAATATTGGTTTATATATTATCTCTTAGTAATGTGTATGTATGTATGTATACACGGGTGATTTTTCGAAATTATATTTTAGTTTTATCAAGAAGTTATTACAGAATTCTTTACAATATTATTTATTAAATATATATATTAATGACAGTAATAAATAAATTATTTTCGAAGTTTTAGTGGAGGTGTTATATTATGAGTTAATCTTCTTCCAAAGGTCTAAGAAGTTTCCGTAATTCTCTATAGTTCTTTCTTTATACAAAGCGAGACTTTTTAATGTTAATATAGTATATAATATATCAGGTTGTTACAAATGTAATGTCCGTTTTTTCCTTCAGTCTGAACTGAATCGCACCTGTGTGAGGACGTGTATGTTTTTGGTGAAAATTATTATTGTATTTGTAGAAAAGGGTATTTATTTTGAAGTGTGTACCTCTTCCATTTCTTGGAAAGATTAATACACCTGTCCTTGTCTCGCCTATGGAAATGCTGTCGGCAAGAGATATTCGGGCAATTTACCTCTTTCAATTTAAAAAGGGATTAAATGCAGCTACAGCAACGCGAGAAATTAATCAGACGTTCGGTGAAACCACGTGTAATGAACGCACATTACGGCGATGGTTTACAAAATTCAGCGAGGGAAATTTTGATTTGGAAAATGAGCCTCGCGGATATGCGCGTAGCACCATTAATGACGACGAGCTGCGTGTAGAAGTTGAAAGTAATCAGTCGACAACAGTGCGTAGCCTTGCAGAAACATTTCAAGTGTCAGTTGCCACCATTAGTCGTCACCTTTCTTCGATTGGCAAAGTGATGAAACTCGATCGATGGGTGCCGCACCAATTAACGGAAGCCAATAAGCTCCGTCGATTAGAGGTGGCTACCTCTTTGGATAATCGACAGAAAGTTGAACCGTTTCTTCATCGAGTGGTAACGTGTGACGAAAAGTGGATACTTTATGATAATCGGAGACGGTCAGGACAATGGTTAGATCGAGGTGAAGCACCAAGACAGCATGCACGAGCATCACTTCACCCGCGAAAGATTATGGTGACTGTATGGTGGACCAGTAAGGGTATTATTCACTATTCATTTTTGCAACCTGGTGAAACCATCATGGCAGCGTCCTATTGTGCCGAAATGGAAACTGTGCATGGAAAATTGAGCCGCTTGCAGCCCTCACTAGTCAATAGACATGGACCCATACTTCTTCATGATAATGCAAGACCTCATGTTGCACGACAGACAATCCAAAAACTTTCGGAATTTGGTTACGAAATTCTCCCTCACCCACGTTATGCACCTGACCTTTCGCCAACTGATTTTCATTTTTTCCGAAGTTTAGACAATCACTTAAAAAATAGGGACTTCCCTGACCGGGAGTCTGTAATAGCAGTGTTTGAGCAATATGTGAGCCGTCAAAACCTAGATTTCTTTTCAAAGGGAATTTTTCAGCTTCCAGGCCGTTGGCAACAAACTATTGATGTAAATGGAGACTATTTTGCAAAATAAATATTTATATTTTTTAAAATTTAGACTCTTTTTTTATATGTAATAATTTAAAAAGTTCGTTTGAGCGGTAAGTGAGACTTCTTCAGGCTAACAGTCTCGGTGAAACAGTTTCGGCGCTACTGTTAAGTGTATAAGACGTTTCGTCATTGGGGGACCTGAAGATGTCCCGCACAAGTGGTGACGAAACGTCGGTGCCAGTACTGATGAAGATGCAGTTCCAACTCGGAAGCTAAAATGAAGAAAGTATTACAGTATATTGTCAACAATCTCTATATCAAAAACAAAATATATCTGAAAACGTTTTCTTTTGTTAGACAGATTTCTTTTGTTAGACACAATAACTCTTTATGTCGAATAATCGTTGGTGATTACACGGAAAAACGAACGAAAAAGAGAATTGTTTTTTTTGTATTATCATTGAAGATATACGAACTTTATTTATTTATAGGAAGATGATGTTTATTTCTATTTTGAATAAAATAGTGGAAAAGTATTTTAGATACTACTATTGTTTAATGCTTACTTTAAAATCTCTTTTTTGAAAGAATACGTAGGTACTTCGGCACAATGAGTTGTCTACTTTGCTACAGTTAGAAAGCAACTAACAAAGAAAAACCGTACCGTCGGCTGCAAGGTAGCCATGGAATTGTTACAATGTGAAACAATTGCTTGCCCATATTACAAAAGTAAGGTAAGTGTAGGCATGTAAGGAACATTACAAAACTTTTGTAATATCCCTTACAAAAGTTTTGTAATATGGGCAAGCAATTGTTGCACATTCTTCTTGTCCTGTATATTAAAGCCTAAAGCCCTACATCCTGAAACTGCAGCGAAAAGCTTCCTAGTGTTAATAGGAGTATTTCGCTGCAGTTGTAGGATGTAAGGCTTTAGAGCAAATGATTAATGAGCTCTTAAAGGGTTTGTTTGAAAACTTATAATAAAATGTGAGTGATGCAAAACAAGTATGTTCAAGGAAATAAATATATGCTAAACTTAGCTACGCCACAGTCAATCATTTTAGTACACCTAACAGAAGACAGATAATATTTCGTACTGTTGATTATAAATTCTCCGAGAAAAGGAACATCGATGTTAGATGAATTATTTCTACAGATTTATTAGTACAGGAAACACGCTTATGGTTTTGATTTCATGAATTTACATTTAAAGAATACGTCTTGGAAATAATTCCGTCAAGAAGATTTACAAAATTTTTATTATAAAGGATGTTCCAAATTTCGCGTTTTTTTTAAAAAATAAATAAAACACATAATTTGCATTCACTTTTAAAAACTTTTTATTGGTAATTGAAATATCAGTTATGACATTTATATGCTGATGATGCGAAAAGTAATATTTGCCAAATGGCCTCCTCTTGGAGCTTCACAGACGTCCACTCTGTTGTTAAAATTCTCAATGACATTTTGACATAATTGAGGCTCTATCTCACCAATAACACGAATAATTTCATCTTTTAAAGCAGGAATTGATTGTGGATTGTTTTTATAAACCTGACTTTTCACATAACCCCAGAGAAAATAGTCTAACGGTGTCAAATCACATGATCTTGGTGGCCAATTAACATCACCGTAATAGTTCGACCAATAGTGCTTTCAGATGGACGATTATGTAAACCATAAAATTCACGTAATTTTCTAAAAACTCTTATCACAGAACGATGATTTTCATAAAATAATTCAACAATTTGAACGCGTCGTTGTACAGTGTACGAAGCCATTTTTATAAATGTCATACATCACACTTTTTAAATGCCCACATACCCAGACAAATTCAGTGCGCCATCTATATTTTATTTATTCTTAAAAAAAACCGCGCAATTTGAAACAGCCTTTATATCAGGTTCGTAAATATTAATACAAGTTTAACCAAATTTGTTGTAATGTTCCATGCTTCTGACATATTCTGACAAATTAAATATATTCGAACAAACTGAACATTGTGCCTATTTGTTTTCGTTTTTTTTTTGATCTTCACCACGTACACTGTGAGTTGACATGAAAAATGTGTTACAGTGCGATATACTGAAGGTTTCTGGAAACGATTAATTGCCGTGTTAGAGTGTAAAAATTCCAAACAAACCGCCCAGAATTTTTTTTTATTTTTCAAGAAATGGAGAAGATCGGAAAAGTCCGTTTCGTCTACAATATATACTAATTAAGTACTAAAATGTTTTTGGCCGTTTTGTAGGGGAGAGTTGGTAAAAACATAAGAAAGCGTTAATTCGATCGGTACGTCTAAGCGAAGCGATTTATCGCCTTCAGATTTCGAGATAATGAACGGTAACAGTGATTTTTCAATTGACCTACCAGTGTCCGTTAATTTTTTTTCAGCTACCGGCGCCTATGGTTTGGTTATCGGGCATCGTAAAGTGTCGTTTAATAGCTTCGAACTAACGATACCGGTTAATCCCGAAGATTCTCAGTAAAATACTTAGTGTTTTAAGTGAGCAATTTGGGTAGACTATATTTTAAAATGACTTCGGCAATAATTATGTGCCGTGAAGTGTACGAGGATTGTGGTTTAGTTATTAAATTCAAATAAAACAAGGTAGTTCACTTTATTAATGTCCTTACCTTCGATGATTTCTTCAATGAATATTTTTTTAGGGAATGTACAGATGTAAATTAAGTTATGGAAACATTAATAATAAAAATTATTAATATATGTATAAGCACAATTACTTTCATTGCTGATACTATAATTATTAAGAATGAACTTGTATATGTACATACATATACATATACCATATATAATAGGAATAAAGAGCAGTGTATTAGTATCGATCTGTTGCAAATTAAATATTTTGTTATATTTTTTATACCTTCTTTTGGAGTAAACTAGAACACACGGTGGCAAGTAATTCAATATGTAAAGATATAAGTGTTACAATAAAAACTATTTTTCACTTTGCACAAACATTTTAAAGTTAATCTGGTACGTAGATTTCCACGGTCTTGGTCCATACGTCTGTCGCACTGAAACTGTCAGTTTCAGTGCGACGGACAGTAGCAATAGTTGAGCCCTGAAGATGTTCCATACGAGTGGGTACGAAACGTCGGCAGTTATACCAGTGAAGCGGTTTCAACCCGGAAGCCCAGAAGCAGATAGTATTTTAAAGTTATTTTTAAAGTTACTCCTATGTTATAATATACACGTTGTTGTACTATAATTACTATTACTATTTTTATTATATTGTTAATATAACAGGTGCACCGGAAAGTCATTACCGTTATTTTCGTAAAAAAACTACATAATTTTCAAGAAAATGGAAAAATTTATTTATTCAAGGTATTGGTCATTTGATTCTACACATCTTGCCCATCCTTCAGGCAATTTATGGATGCCTTCCCAAAAAAACTGTTTGTCCTTTGAGCAAAACCATTCATCGAGTCATTTTCTAACTTCTTTGAAATTGTGAAATGCTGCTCTGCAAGCGCGTGTCCCGTTGATGGGCAAATGTGATAATCGGACGGAATAAGGTCTGGAGAGTACGACGGGTGCGATATTTTGTCCCATCCAAATGCTTTCAACGCTTACTTGACCGGTTTTGCTGTATGAGACGGCGCGTTGTCGTGCTGTAAAATCACTTTACCGTGTCTTCGGGCCCATTCTGGAGTTTTTCTATGAATGCATGGTTTAAATTGATATTTTGTTATCGGTAGCGATCCGTATTTACCGTTTCACTAGATTTCAATAGTTCATAATACACCACGCCACTCTGGTCCCGCCAAACACAGAGCATTGTTTTGCGACCAAAACGATTTGGCCTTGGAGTCGATGGGTCGGCTTCGCCAGATGATAATCAGGATTTTATGCGTTTAGGGTTTTCGAAATAAATCCGTTTTTCATCACCCATCACTATTCGGTGCAGAAATGACTTCCGGTCATACCTTTGAAGCAGCATTTCACAGACGATTTTTCAATTTTTCATTTGCCTGTCATTCAATTGATGTGGCACCCAGCTTTGGATTTTTTTAACTGCTCGTAAACGGCCGCTAATCGTTTCTTGGGCCACATTTAACGCTTCGGCCAATTGTTTTTAAGTTTGGGTTGGGTCTGCATTCAATAATACCTACAGTTTCGCATCTTCAATCTTTGTCGGTCTACCAGAACGTTCTTTGTCTTACACATCGAAATAACCATTTTGTCGAAACCACGCCCCACATGTTTTTATAGCTGGAGCATGCTTACCGTATGTTCCTACCAGCAAACGTGACTTTCAGCGTCTTTTTTTTGATTAAATAAGGAAAGTAATGTGTACCGCAAATGCACTTTCTCTGACTCGAAACTCGACATTTTCAAATAGGTATAAAACTATGACGGTGTTACTTTCGAAAAATATAACATGCATGGCTTTGAAGCTTGATGTCAGTAGAATAAAATGATAATTGTGTCAAATCATAACATTGCATACTTAAGCTTAGCGACATGTGTTAGGAAAACCGGTAATGACTTTCCGGTACAGCTGGTATATATTCGATCCTAACACTAACGCCATATCGACATACATCAACTCAGACAGTTCCCCTTTTCCCATTTGCCTATTTTCAATATATATATATATTTTTTATGTATGCTTAATGATTAATTTTTAATTAACGTGTTAAATTAAATTTTACTATGTTTCTGCTTGACCGTGTAAAAAATAGAATTTATTAATGCGTAATCAAGAAGAATTAATATCTAAGGCTTAGTTTGCAACTAGTTATAAATAATTGCGATTATACACTCCGCGCAACATGAATAGGACCACCCGACTTGTTGCAAGCTTTCGGTGGTTTGAAAAACAATTCATTTACTAAAAATACAATGCAAGTTTGTAATGGTATGATATTGCAAATAATACGCATTATTGCGCAATAGTGCCTAACGTTATGCATTGGGTGACGTAAGTACCACATACATATAAAATGCACCGCGCCGGTTGGATACGACCAGTATTTAATAGTAAGCTACCGGATGAGTGTCGAGTTACAACGTGTATCCGGATAAACAAACATCTGTAATTAAGGGTATTGTGCAACGATGGGACGACAGAAGTGCTTAAGTATGGAAGAAATTGGAAAAATTAAAGCGTTCCATCAAGAAGGGTATTCCTCAAGGGCTACTGCAAAGAAAATAAGTCGATCACACCAGGTTGTGAACAATTTTATTAGGGATCCCGAGAATTATGGAAAACGTTTTAAAGGGCGAACAACATCCGTTACAACTAAAAGAGAACGTCGAGCCATATTACGCGAAGCATCGAATTCGGCATTAACGGCAATACAAATCGCGAATAACGTTGGAACGAATGCATCGGTAAGAACTGTACAGAAGTTACTGAAGACCTGTCCGCATTTAAAACGTTTGAAAATTAAACGACGGTCTCCTTTAAGGGAATTTCAGCGCACTGCACGTCTTCTTTTTGCTCAAGCAAAAATGGGGTGGACAAGAGAATGGCAAACTGTTATTTTCAGTGACGAGAAGAAGTTTAATTTAGATGGCCCGGATGGGTTTTCTTATTATTTCCACGATCTACGTAAAGATGAAGTGATTCGGTCACGAAGGCGAGCCGATGTTGGTTCAGTCATGGTATGGGGAGCTGTTTCCTATAACGGACCTGTTGATTTAGTAATAGTGAAGGGCAGACAGAATTCGGAAAAGTACGTCCAGCTGCTGCAACAGGTGAAAGACAAATTTTCCAACGTTATGGCAGGTGGGCCATTTATTTTCCAACAGGATAATGCCAGTATTCACACCGCGCGCATTGTTCGACGCTAGTTTCAAGAACAAGGCATGGAAGTTCTCGATTGGCCATCGCTTTCCCCCGACCTGAACATCATAGAAAATGTTTGGGGATGGTTGTCGCGTAAATTGTACTCCAATGCTACCCAATTCAGTTGCGCTGACGAACTAGAGCAGGCCCTGAAACGAAGTTGGGCGGAACTTCCCGTTGACTACTTGAGAACCCTGTATAATTCCATTCCATCCCGACTATTTGAGGTTATAAGAAATAATGGCAAAAGTACTCATTATTGAACAATAAAGTATTTTGTTATTGCAAACGAATCTTTTATTTTGTAGATTGGTCGTATTCAAGTGGCGTTTAATTACTCTACTTATTGTCATTAGTAACGTACATTTGCACTGACTTTTACAAAAATTATATTTGGTACCTACATACATCTTTTTATCAACCCTCTTATTTTCGAAAATAACAATTCCAGCGCGCTACCATGTTTATACCAACTACAAATGTCATATATGCAGTTGGTCCTATTCATGTTGCGCGGAGTGTATGAAGTATAATAAAATGTATTAATGAATAGATACTTACTTTGTTCTTATTGTTAGCTTATTTATTTATTTTTCCTCTGCCTCAAGATCATGGGATAGTGCACCGCATTGATGAGATTTAAGATAAACATATAAAAAATTAAAGTATCTATCGACTGTATTTAATAAATTAAATACAGAATAACTCAAAATTAAGTGTTCTATGTGTTAGTGTATTTTCTACATCGTTTTTCTAAGATTTTTCTTCATATCTTGCTTTCAAACCGTTCCAATTTATTTGATATTCGCTAATTTTGTTTCCACAGCTCACGTCTATACAAACCTGTTGGTATGTTGTCGTCTTATCGGTTTTGATGGTTGAGATGTATTCTTCGACTTAATTTAGTCTTCTTCTCCAGACTAGCTGTTATTTTAAACTTTCTGTTAGTTCTTTTGTTAATCTATAGTTCCTTATTTTTTTCCAGTTAAAGTAATATCCAGCTCTTCGAAATTCCAATAAACATAGGAACACAACAAATAAATACATGCAATCCTCAAGGATTGAACGGCTCAATGGTGATGATTGTTGTTTTGGAATGTTATGGTCTCATGATTTCTTTCTCCTCATCCTTTTAAAATCATGTATTTAATCTTTTCTTGGTTATTTTGTGCATTATAAGTTTTCACATTTTGTTTTACACATATCTTCATATTCCTCTTACCTATCGTCTGCATATACAATACATGGATGCTTATACAGACTTAATAGCCCGTTTGTACAGTATCACATTAAATAAGGTTGTCGACAGAGGATAATTATTACTAAGGAATAAATATAAAAGTATAATAAATTATTTACGCATTTTTAATTCCAAAATCTTTCTCATTACTCAACTTAATTATTGAATTAAATTAATGTTATTTCAGCATAATATATAATGCACGATAATTACCAAGCATTATCTCAGAAACGTGGCCTATTTTTGCTTTTTATTTTTATTTCTAAAAAACTGAGAAAAGAACAGCACTTCCAAATAATGAAACATAATATTAGTTGGATATTGTAATTTTGCTTATAATGACAATGTATTACGTAAAATATTAATGTTACATCTACATCAATAACCTATATTAAAAATGTATACCAACAATACTTGCCTAGTTACAGCACATAAAAGACAAGGCATTTCTATGAAAAGAAGTTGTATAAGGACTTGTATTGACATTAATCTGATTGTCGAAATATTTAAATTAATGTAGCCGTGCAAGTCAATATATCAAGAAAGCACATCAATTTATCTTTAACAGTGTGGCGAAGAACTGTAGCCCAAAGTGAACTACTACCTATACGTAATAACTTCGCCGCTTTCAATAATTTATTATATAATATCGCGGTGGGGCGGGGCGCGGTATTTTACATTACTTTTTGGATTATTTTCATTTTTGTAATATTTACGTATAAATATATTACGGTCTTCGGTATCGATTTAGACACACGAGCCCTATAAAGTAACCTCGACCGCTGTTAGGGGCAATTAACGTCTCTCGCTTCCGATGAAAACAATTCTTGACTTGAATAATGTCTGTGGCGTTTATGTGAATCAGTGGACCTCAAAGGTTAGCCGGCACCGCCACTAGAAAAAATAAAGTTGGAAATGCTATTTCGGCACGCTCAAAGACCAATTATTTATTGCTTGAATGTAATTAGTTACTTTTGCGAAATTTTGAACGAAACGATATGAGAATAGAAGCAAATTTAATTTATGTTAAACGGTTCAATTTAGTGGTACCCGGCGCTAAACGATTGTTTTTAGATGCAAATGATTCGTCTATCAACAGCCACGATGGATAAAAAGAAATATTATCCTTAGCAAAGAAGTAAAAGATGTCGGCCACAAAATTGTTTTAAATACAATAAACACACATGATATTCGTTACAATTTTAAAGAACAAAGAAAAATTATTACTTGTAGCCGCTTTATACGTCGTAAATGTAATGCAAATATTTTTTAAAAAATTGCTCTTTTACACGTGGGACGCGTACCCACGATCTCATTCTCCTTGGGAAGGTGCCAACACCATTACACCATGGAGATAGTTAACTCGAGTCTTTCTAATGTACCATAAACTGCAGTTATTAAATGAAAATTCACGGTAAGTTACTAATTGTATATAATTATCCACTTTTACAATGCTAAACTGAGAAATTTTTATTTTAACCGCTTCATACGTCGTATATGTAATGCGAAAATTTTTGAAAACGTTTCTGATCTTCTGTTCTGCGTGGGACTAGAAACTACGATCTCATTCTCCCCGGGAATGTGCTATAACCATTAGATCACGGAGACAGTTAATTCAAGTCCTATCGTGCTAAAAATTGCATTAAGGAAACAGTTATTAAATAGTATGTTACTAATTGCATATAATTATGCCCTGTTATGATGCTAAACTGCAAAATCCTAACAATGAGGTTCTAGAATCGGCTGAGGCCAAGGAGGTACAAAAAGATAATTGCGTAAGAATGCAGACGTATAAAGGTAGAGTTATGGAATCTAAATATTGTGAGTTATCATGAAGCGTCTATTTAATAAGAGAACAAAGTGATGAGTGAAAATTGACGGACGGTGAATTGAGACATGTGTCCATTGAAGAAGGTAATTTCTCCAATGAAGTTGAAAATTATAAAGTGGATCCTGGTATAGAGGCGTTTTTTACTGATTTTTTTAATGATTTTTGGGATAAAGTAGACATGTGTGTGGAGAAAATTGTACGAGAACCATCATGGAATGTACCTTTAGTAGGAGAAAGACATATTTTTTGAATAAGTCATTAGTTATAGTGGATATGTGTTGGTTTCTTACTAGATTTTGACATTAAACCTATAGTGAAAATTGTGGGTATAAAAAAGTAATGTGTGCTTTTGAATGTTGAAGAGTGCTATCGATTTTTATTAGAGAATGCGAAGTTGAAAAAATATTTTGAATTTTACAATGGAGCATTTCCAGTTATTAGTTTCAATTTGCAAATGTCTGGTGAATGCTTTAATGTTTTAATAGATCAACTAGAGTATTCAAAATAGAAAAAGACAGAAAGTTTGTGTATTTGTATGAAGGTGTGTTGGAATTGTGGCGCTTAAGGGATATGGAATCTCGATTAGCACTTTTAACAAATATAAAATATTGGGTATTTTATAAGGAATTGATGGATCAATTAGGTGGAAGTGAAAGGGGTACAAATATGGAAATAGAAAAAATGTTTAATGGAGTGACGTAAGAGTATATTTGCATAACAAAGGAGTTAGTCATATATGAGGTTTTATACGTGGAATAATATATGAATGTGCAATAAAAGAAGACGAAAGAAATCTATCATCGAAACGTTGAGTAATCGAAGGTTTGGGTTGGCAACTAAGTACTTTCGGTTTTTACTGATAGAGAGCGTTGCTTTATTTTTTGTATAACGTATGTTAGTGCTGTACTTTACCGTTTGTCGCGTGATACTAGTCACATTGACGTAACTTCAGAAGCAAGTAGTGCGTGATTTTTATTAAAGCTATTAGTTGTGGGTTAATTCTAAATGGAGTGCAGAAACGAACATTTTCGACATATTTTACTATTTTATTTCCGTAAAGGAAAGAAAGCTGCTGCTTCTCACAAAAAGATATGTGAAGTTTATGGTGCTAATTGCTTAACATAGCGCACGTGTCAGAATTGGTATAAAAAATTCCGTTCTGGAGATTTTTCCCTCAAAGATGAGCAACGTTCTGGTCGGCCTACTGAAGTTGATGATGACCAAATCTAAGTCATAATTGAAGAGAATCGTCATATAACTGTTCGAGAGGTTGCGGAGAGACTACATGTATCGCACACAACAACTGAAAAACATTTAAAATATCTTGGGCTAGTTAAGAAGCTTGATGTTTGGGTACCTCACGAATTGAAAGAAATTCATTTAAAACAAAGAATTAACTTTTGCGATATGCACCTTAGAAGAAATGAAACCGACCTTTCTTAAAAAGAATCATCACTGGTGATGAAAAATGGGTCCTGTACAGTAACATAGTTCGAAAACGATCATGGAGCAAACACGATAAACCAGCTCAAACCACATCGAAAGCTGAATTGCATCCAAAAAAGATCATGCTGTCAGTCTGGTGGGATTACAAAGGTGTTGTGTTTTTTGAGCTGCTTCCAAGGAACCAAACGATCAATTCTGATGTTTACTGTCAACAATTAATAAAACTGGATGAAGTAAACAAAGAAAAGCGGCCAGAATTGTCAAATCGGAAAGGCGTAGTTTTCCACCAAGATAATGCAAGGCCTCGCACATCTTTGGCAACTCGTGGGAAACTATTGGAGTTTGGCTGGGAAGTGATGCTACATCCCCCATACAGCTCTGATCTAGCACCATCTAAGTTTGCAGAATTCTTTGAATGGTAAAACTTTCACAAATGACGACGACCTTCACTCGCACCTGGTTCAGTTTTTTGCTGATAAGGACCAGAAATTTTATGAGCGCGGAATCATGCAGGTGAAAGAAAGATGGCAAAAGGTCATTGAGCAAAATGGAAAATATATAATTGATTGAAAACTATTCTTTATTTAAAAAAAAGTGTTTTATTTTATACTACAAAACCGAAAGTACTTAGTTGACAACCCAGTAAAATTTAAAATTATTTCTTGTCGGTCTAATGTTACATTTTTTAAGTAGTTTCTACGACAAGCACGCTGTTAATTAATAAATGTTCCGAATTTTATTACGTAGTATAAATACAAAGTTAGACGATGTACGTCAGCACAATTCTGTAAATATCTACAAAAAAAAAAGAACAGAACAAAAGGGAACGTGTGAGTTTTGGGTGGGCGATAAACAACAATACCTCCCGCGCGATTTGGACACTGGAGACTCGCCCCGTACCAAACGACTGATTGGCCTGGCTGACTAACTTTTCCCTGATCCTACCTCGTGTCAGATGCACACAAGATTTAAATGAGTAGACACCAACAATACCTATTGTTAGATATCGGATAACAATCAGTGGAATAATAATGGGTCTTCATTACTAAGTGAGATCGCGCATATTATAGCGACCCCGATTTAGGGCAATCGCTACGTGGTGATATCAAACACCATACAAGAGAATTAATCCCTTTTTATCGGAGGGGAGTGCAACAATAAAGTCGGAGAAAATTATCAATTATTTCGGGCTTTTCTAAATACAAGTTGTACACAATATGCTGTTATTGAAGTTTCGAAATATGTGTAGGTTGTCATTCAAGGATAAGCTGAATTTAGTATTAATAAATTGTATAAATTAGTTCTCATGGCTACGTTTTATGTAAATAAACAAAATAATGTTGTAAACTTAAACATGACCCTGCAGTGACGAAACAAGTTTTGTTTTACGATTGATTAAAATATTCATCTTCATTTCTATTAAAATATTTCAGTTGTTTCTCGAAGTCACAAGAAATTTGTGACAGTAATTTGTAACTAAAGAAAACTGAATTGTACTAGATCTTATTTTACAAAAACCTCTGATGTGATGCACTATTATTGCCTATTAACTATTTCCTTATACTCAGAAAAACGTTCGTACAACAAAATATTCCAATATAATATAAGGTTTTCCAATAGGGATGATATGAAAACGATACCAAGGATTTTGGGACGAGGGCATGGTGAGCGACTACTGTTGGACTTTAATGCGTGAAACAGATCCCAAACAGTACAAGCGACTCAGTTCGACTGCTCTTCATTTCTAATTTAACACTTTTTAATGAATAAAATGGAGATTAATTGTCAAAAATTGTAAAAAATGTGTTTATTTAATATCTCGAAAACTAGAACCAATATCAAAAAACGGAGTGCAGATTCGGATTCAGCGCCCCAAATAACCTTAGAAACAGCTTTTGATTGCTTAGATCCAAAACCGTGTATACTTGTGTAATAATAATATGTAAAATTTAACATATGACGCCTTGAAAAAAGCAACGCGAATTACATCTCAACATCTTGTACAATTTTCTATATTTTAGCGAACATAGCCATAATTTTATTCTCAAATCTGGTAAATAGGGGACTGATTCAAGAACACTTCTCTGATTAACACTAGCTTTATTCTTTCTCAGCCCTGTATATTTTTGTTGTATAAGGTTTTCCAATAGGGATGATGTGATTTTGAAGTGACATTTCGGCCATTTGTAATATGTCATGATCTGTCATTTGTTTTTCATTGTATTCAGTAGTGTTTACAATTTCATCATGGAGAGATATACGCAAGAACAACGTTTACAAATTATTCAGCCATTTCATGGTCGTAATAATCGTCCAAGTGCTCGCTATTCGTCGAATTGTTAAAAATTTTGAGGTTACATTTTCTTTACATAATTTTCAAATGCCAATAAGACAAAGAACCGCTCGAAGTAATGCAAATATTGCTGCCGTTCGGGCAAGTGTTACTGAAGACCGTAATTTGTCGATTCCAAGACGTTCTCAACAATTGCGACTGTCTCAAACCACAACCTGACGGATTTCGAGGAAGGATTTGGGTTTGCATCCCTATAAAATTGTTTTCACTCAAGAACTGAAGCCATTGGGCCACCGTAAACGTCGTGAATCTGCTGATTTTGCCTTGGAACAACTTGAAAACGATAAAGATTTTTTTAAGAAAATCATCTTCTCTGATGAGGCTCACTTTCATCTGGATGGTGTGGTAAATAAACTGTTGATTCTGGTGCGAAGAAAATCCACAAATTATTTATGAAAAAACATTATATTCACCTAAATTGACAGTTTGGTGTGGTTTTTGGTATGGTGGAATCATCGGTCCGTACTTCTTTCAAAATGAAGCTGGTAACACCGTTACTGTCAATGGAGAGCGGTATAGATTGATGATAACCAACTTCTTATGGCCAACATTGGAAGAAGTTGATCTTGACAACATTTGATTCGGACTAGACGGGGCTACGTGCCACAAAGCAAATACAACAATAGAATTATTGCGAGAAAAGTTTGGAGATTGGATTATTTCAAGAAATTGTGATATTGAATGGCCTCCAAGAAGTTGTGATTTAACACCATTAGACTATTTCTTGTGGGGTTATTTGAAGTCATTGGTCTATCGAAATAAACCAAACTCTCTTCAAGTTTTACAAGTCAATATTGAACGTGCCATTCATGACATACGACTAGATTTAGTGGAAAAAGTGCTCGAAAATTGGGTTCATCGAATTTGTTCCTGCAGAAGAAGTCGTGGAGGCCATTTGAATGACGATTTATTTAGAATTTAATTGTATCGATTCTATTTCATATTAAATAAAAAAGTTTTGAATTTTCTTAACAATAAGTGTTTTTTTTAAATGAAATCATATCACTCTTATTGGAAAACCCTGTATTATAAATATTGCTATTACTTATTTGTGGAAGTACAGAATTGGGAAAGGTGTCGTAGGCAATGGTTCGCAGAAACCTGGTAACAACCTTTTAAATGATTCCAAATGAACCTCTGGCCGAATCACATCCAAGCCCAATCTTTCGGGATATCTCATCAGCTTTCTTTGTGATTGAAGTACAGAAGATGTGGGTGCAATAGTGTAATCAAAAGTTTTATTCAGTAAATGTTCAAGATACTAATAAACACAATCTAGTGTCCTGAAAGTAACGGTTAATAAATATTATATGCATTGGTAAATTTGATGGAGACTGTGGTTGATTAACTTAATCATTTAAGGTTGATATATGTAAGTATAACCTATTTCCACAATAATTTTCGTATTCTGTGTATGCATTTCAACAACTAAGTCGTCAACATCAGCAGATAATTAAACAGTGTAACATCTGGAAAATCACGGCAGATTTCGCACGAAGAAAATTCAGTACACGACTGTATCATCCAAAACGCACACTGAAGCACACCGAAACAAAAAGGCATGAATTACACCACTTTAACGAGGTATACACAGTCTGTCGCATAGAAAATCGAGCTGTTTTAAAATAAAAACAAAAGCTTACTATTTTGGTAAAATTCATTTATTTTGATATAGAGGGCACCCACGATGAATACGCGCCAAAAGACACTTCATAATACCAAGATAATATACAGCATTGACTATTTGACTAGTTAGTACAAACTTTTTGTGCACTATGCCTTTCGAATCATAAAAACAATCAACATTGCCTTCACTTTTGATTTCTCCAAACAGTCTTTTTTCGATCTTCGCTTGGATGCTTCAATTCAGAGCTTTGACGCTTAATCTATAGATTATATTGAAAACACCACGTCTCATCGCCAGTTACAATAGCATATCTGAAGTTTCGCCCTTCTCAAATGAATGTTTAGAAATATTTAATTCCATTCCCACGTATCGCAATGAGGTTTTCGGCTCATTTTTGATAAGTTCACGCACAAGTTTGATATTACTCTTCGTAATCACAGATTTTTTTGTACCAAAATGTTCGTCTACATTTATGTCTGTACGACCATCTTCAAATCGTTTATACCACTCATACACACTCGTACGTGATAAACACGCATCACCATACACTTGTTTCATTAAATTAAACGTTTCAGTAAACGATTTACCGAGTTTAAAACAGAATTCGATATTTGCTCTTCGTTTAAAATTTATTTTTCGACCAATGCCAAATACACACTGTTACTTTATGCGCAATTTCTCTGCTTCTAATGATGCAAATGTCACGATATTTTGACATAGCATTGGTGAAAGATCTACCTTACCGACGCATATTTTGCTTAATAGATGGCGCCACTAAGAATTACGATTTTTAGAAAGTTCAGCTTTCTCTGCGACAGACTGTGTAATTCATGCTGACGAACAGTCCTTGGATTCTGAATATTGTAATTTCTGTAGCTTTTTAAAATCAACCAATCCGCTACCATAAAGTTGAGCTCATCACAATAATAAAAAAATTCATTTGTCTTCTTTGGCCGATTGTTGGAATTGAACAGCATATGCTAATTTCGTCCGACAATGGATTTTGTGTCTGTACCAATTGAAAGATATGATCATTTGAGGATTGATGTCTGAATGTTTGCTGCTGTCCTAGAAGAACGTGGCCGTCCAGCGCGTGGAAGGTCACTTACTGCACCCTGTTGCATTATATGACGAATTACCGATACCGAAGGATATTTTCGTATGTCCGTTGAGAATTGATGATTTTCAAAATAAATCTTGACGACTTCTGTTCGCTGTGTGGTTGTCAAATTCTCCATGACAAATCCTCCTGATGTCCACAAATCCTAAATAAAATAATAAAAAAATGTTATCAGATTAAAACATCATTCGTTCGAATTCTGTCGTGAGTTATATTTGTATGTCACCTGTTATACTATGACATCATTTACCGATGATTAGCGCCGATGAAGAATAAGAATTCTTGGTGTCTAGTTTTTGTACTATCTTTAGAATTAACAAGATACTTGTTCGGATATCTCTGAAAAAATGCAGCGTTAATATATATGGTACACAATGTCAGGTGAAATATATATACTTTTGTGTCATTAAACAGAATTAATATTATCGTTTTAACTGCTTATTATGACGCAGTTTAAAATAATTGCTTACTTTTAAAGGCATTCTAGTAAATTGCACCATTACAATTAAGACACGCAACTCGAAATAATAGATAGAATCTTTATTATTACATAGCGAATGTACAAAGAATAAGTTACGTACACATATTTTAACAATAATTGGACATTTTAAAGGTCGTTTGACTCTTAATAGACACGTTCGACTCAGATACACGTCTGAAAAATCTGAAACACAATCTCCGTAAATAAATTTCGTTTATTTTTGTTTTACACAAGTGCAGTGCCTATTACTGCATCTTTTAAAAAAAGAAGGAAGAGAAGGAAAACGAAAGATGTCGAACATAAACACACGGTATTATGTGGTTATTTTAACACAAAATTTATTTTATTATCTATGCGGTCGGAGAAAATATCTAAGGTATGTGTAGCGTTTTACTACTGACGCGGATTCTAATAGCTGGTTACTTGGGAGAGAAATATTGGTCTTTCTGTGTGTGTTAGATGCTGCATGCCGCGACCACAATACACCCATATTAATGATTAGATACGTGTGAACATTACTGCCGGGGATGTTCCATACGACCACGGCGATGACAACGGCAATGATGACGGTGATGTGCTGACCGCATACTTGTGTCTTTCAAATGCTTTTAGCGTTAATAATGCCGCTTCTCACATTAAGGCCGACGTGCATTTGTGTATATGGATAAAAAATAATTTAGAAATGAAGCATCTTGATAAACTGCAAATTGAAGGGATCTTTATTTTTACAACCGAGTGTTTTAAGTAGAAATACTTTCGGAGAGTGTGCGCTTAGTGCATTATCGCTCACAAGACACACGAGTATATAATCTTATTTCATGTTAAATGTACTAATCTGTTCCACGTTCCATAACAAAAACAATCAGCTTCATTTAACCTGAACCGATGTTCCGATCGTATTCTATATTGTAACATTATGTAATAATAAACGCACTCCTTTAGTGTTAACTGTTAAGATTCTAAAGGATGTTTCAAATTGCGCGGTTTTTTTAAGAATAAATAAAATATATATGGCGCACTGAATTTGTCTGGGCATGTGGGCATTTGAAAAGTGCGATGTATGACATTTATAAAAATGGCTTCGTACACGGTACAACAACGCGTTCAAATTGTCGAATTATTTTATGAAAATCAGCGTTATGTGAAAAGAGTTTTTAGAAAATTACGTGAATTTTATGGTTTACATAATCGTCCATCTGAATGCACTATTGGTCGAATTATTAAAGAATTTCAAGAGACCGGTTCCATGGAAGATCAAAAAAGTGAAAAATACAGTCGTAGTGGTTGTTCATAAGAAAATGTTGGTTTGGTTAGTGAAAGTGTTGTTGAAAATCCTGAAATATCCATTAGAGGACGTTCACAACAATTCGGACTTAGTGAATCAACAACATGGCGTATTTTACACAAGGATTTAGCTCTGAATGCATGCAAGGTTCAAATAACACAGGAACTGAAGCCATTAGATCATTTAAAACGTCGTGCATTTGTCAATTTCATCAATGAACAACCAGCTGATTTTTCTCGAAAAATAATGTTTTCCGATGAGGCATATTTTGAACTTGGTGGCTATGTTAATAAACAAAATTGCCGCATCTGGGGTGAAGAAAATCAAGAAGAGTTAAATTCTGCCATAGTCCCTTTTAAGTCGTCCTAGGAAAAGGGGTGACGAAAGGGGTGACAAAATCTTAAGGTCCCACCACTGGGTGGGAATTGTTAAATACTAGCAAGAGTAACATAGAAATAGAGATACTTAATTGAGGTAAATTTTAATGGATACTGCGGTTGATTAAATTAATCAATTAAGGTTAACCCCTTTCCACAATAATTTTCGTATTCTGTATACGTATTTCGACAACTAAGTTACCATCATCAGCAGATAACTAATCACAGTATCGCACCTGGAACCACGGCAAAATCTGCACGAAGACAATGTCTATACTAGGCTCACACAGTCGATAGCCAAACACACACTGCAGAATCATTTCACATAATTTAAATTGTATTTAGTTATAAACTAAGCACATATCTTAAGGTATCTGTTTGCGTATACGAAACCTTTTTGTGTGTCAGTCGCATGCTACTTTTCTATGAGGTCAAATAGATATGAGTTATTGGCAGGACCTCCGTTAAACGTTTCGAAATATTAGAAAAAATATTATAAATGAAGATAAGTGTTTACCAATTAAACATTAAATATCTGTTATTACTTCATTCAATTTTCAAACCGCAGATTTAAATTAAAAAATTTTAATAACAATAGTTATTAGTAATTATGTTTGTCATTCAATTGACTTTTTAGATAGAACAAGTTTGTAATTTTTACTCTGTACTGAATTAGTTATTTTAGAAAATCGTAGGACTTTAACAAAAGTAAATTGAATAAAAGAAAGCTGACATCGTTACAGCTGGTAATATAGTCATCATTTCTGTTCGTTCTATATATAATAATAACAACAAAAGAAGTGAATGAATACATACAACATATTAGTATATGTATATGTAAATGTTCTGAAATGTATATTGTATAGTTACATAATAATAATAGGATGTTTTTGTCTTCCTTGTAACTTAATGAATGGGCGGGAATATGTATATAGTGTTAACAATAATATATTACACATACCCATTATTGTTTTCGTTTGTTGGTTCTATTTTAAGATATTATCTTATACTATGACAGATACAATTATTACTATTAACATTTTAATTGTAACACTTCTACACAATATCTATTGTTAAGGTGAATTATTGCCATACAATTAGATAGCACACACATTGGATAACTAATTTTAGTCGGACGGTTCTTTTGTCTTGGTATCTGAGAATGTAGAATATGTGTATGAGCACATATGTATGGGGCAGGCTCCAACAACATTTTTAAAAGTAGATTCTCAAATATATGATCACAAAGTTCAACTGTGTAAAACCCACTGCGGATTATTTCCTGTGTACATAAATGTGTATTTGTTATGAAATAATTATTAATAAAAATAAAATAATATTAATTAGTAATTAGTCGTTTCATCATAATAGGCAGATTCTTTCTACATCCAATAGGATATATATACAGTGTGTTTCAAAAAGAATATACGTATTACAAGTATTATTTTGTCAAAACTATCGATCTGCGATCTGCGCCTCGGCTCGGCTAATGGAGAAACGAATACATAGTCTAGCTTATTTAATAGCCGCTAGATGTCAGTTGTCTTCTGTTTTTCTTGGTAATCGTCATATGTTTAAAATGGCTACTCCGCAGCAGAAATCATTTTGTGTTCTCGAGTTTGCGCAGTGCAATTCCGTGATTACAGTGTAATGACGATTCAGGTTAAGCTACCAAATTGATCCTCCGAATGGCGGGAACATTCACAGATGGTATCGACAGTTTGTAGATATAGGATGTGCATGTAAAGGAAAGAGTCCTGGCCGGTCCCGTGTTTCTCAAGAAAAACTTGCACGAATTCAAACTGCTTTCCAACGTAATCCTTCAAAATCAACTCGTCGTACCAGTTGGGAGTTACAACTGCCTACAACAACAATTTGGCGTGTTTTGAGATGTCGGTTGATTATGTAGCCGTACAAGTTACAGTTGTTATAAGCTCTGCGTCCATATGACAAACGGAAACGTGTGGCATTTTTGTAACGAGATTCATGACGCTATTGACAATGATAACACTTTTGCACAACGCATCGTGTTCAGTGATGAAGCGACTTTCCATGTTAGTAGTTTCGTAAACAAACACAATGTTCGAATTTGGGGTCTACAGAACCCACATGCAGCCATTGAACATGTACGAGATTCGCCCAAAATCAATGTGATATTGTTCGTGTCGCTGATGGAGGACATATTGAACATCTGTAATCTGAACTTGAGATGTTCGTAAATATGTGTGCAAAGTTTCATATTCGTATGTCTTAAAGTTTAATAAATATATGCATTCGAAGTACGTATATTCTTTTTGAAACACCTTGTATATATGAAGATGTATTTTCTTGAGTTACTTACCATTTTCTCAACGTTTCAGCAAAATCTCATTCGTTATTGTCTGGAGCTAAAGTGTAGCTTACCGAAGCTGCAAAAATACAGCTTCAGTGAGTGACAAACCATCTCTAGGGCTTTAAAAGCATCCAATTCTGTTTGAACCGCAGTTTCAAACAGAATTAGATGCTGTTAAGGATCTAGAAATGATTTTGAAGATCTCAAAGAATGGAAGATCCTTATTTAATAGACTGACAACTCCTCGTATAATTATCAAGATCTACAATTACAATGAAAATATAATCACAGCATTAGCATCAATAAATAATCTGCTGGACTTTACATAAAGTGAACATTTCTCGCACGACTCATCGCAAATTATAAAATTCATGGAAGTAATTTTTAAAATATTAAACTTTATGAAGTAATTAAAATTCATTCACAACTTTGTAATCAATAACTAGCTATATTATTATGCAGTAAAAGTCACCACGAATAATAACAATAGCGTACGTAACTGAATATTCATTATTGTAAACGTCAGCTTCACGTAAATGTGACCTTGAAAAAATATAATTTTAACATGCGAAAACAAACGCTTATTTTATGTAGAGTAATTGAGATAATTACTGTACTCGTAATATAAAATATATAAAATTACCCAAAATTAATTTATATTTAATTGTATTCATTAGAAAGAATATTTATTACAGTTTATATATTAATTTATGCATTACATTAATTCACAACGTTTCCGCTGACGATCAATTGAAAATATAAAGATTTGTCATTAGTTTTTGTTGCTTTTGATTAAAAAACCGAATCCAATACATATATATGTATATGTAATGATGAATAATATAATTGTCTTCCTTTCTCGCGTCTATTTTTCTGTATCGAAATGATATCATAAATGCTATGAAGGAATCGTTCATCAATAACACAAATCTGCCTGAAGATCGGTGAATTCCGTGAAACATATGTAGTAGATAGGGTATTATTAATAATAGAATGATTCCTTTTAACATTTTTTAATTGGCAAAAAGCCGTGACGGAAGCGTCTGTCTATACGCTCTGGTAACTTAGTTATCGACATGCGAGATAGACGCGTTCTCGCTTTGTCGTTCAATACATTTTTGTTTTGGACGAGAGATGGAGACAATGATATTATTCATTATTTTTCTGTATCGAAATGATATGGTAAACGCTACGAAGGAATCGTTCATTAATAACACAAATCTGCCTGAAGATCGGTGAATTCCGTGAAACATATGTAGTAGATAGGTAGGTGTAGTAGATGTTATTAAGAATAGAATGATCCCTTTTAACATTCTGTATATGTAATGACTGATTTATCCTATAAGAGGAATTAATTATATGAGTGGTAGAGGTTGGTAAAGTAATATGACACAAAAATCAAATATAAATGTTAGCGAATATGTTTACAATTTATTGTAATTAATCTTGACGAGCATATAAACTCTTATGTAAATAGTAAAGTCATTTATGCTTTATGAGCAATATGAAATACAACCTTACAGGTTATCGGATATAATGCGTATTATAACGATTGTACATATAATATAGGATAATAATTAATAACATAAGTTTACCTGATGATGAGTGAATCTCTGAAACATATGTAGTAAACAGGGTGTTATTAATATCTGAGTGATTCTTTTTAACGTTCATCTATTTGGCAAATCGCCGAAATAACAAGTGTCTGTCTATACACGCTCTGTGAACTTAGTTTCCGACGTGCAAGACAGACGCGTTCTCGTTCTATTGTTCGAATACATTCGTGTGTTGTACGAGAGAGAGAGAGGCAATGTTTTTTAATTATTTTTCTGTATCGAAAAGGTTCGATAAACACTACAAAGAAATCATTCGTTAATGACACAAGTTTACTTGGTGATGAGTGAATCTTTGAAACATATGTAGTAAACAGAGCTGATGCGATGTACTAAATACACTCAATTGGCAGTACTAATTTTATATCGTAGATTAATTATGGGGAATAAATACATTTTACTTCAAGCAATGTTTTTATGATCCTGTTTTCGAAAAGGAGTTAAAAACAAAGTTTCCGGATACAAACGTGTATTGAGGGAAATATTTTAAGGTATAATAACATTTTCAAAATAAAATACTGTATGATTATATTAGGTTTAATATTAAGTGAACATTGCTGGTAATTATGATATCTTTATTGTTTTAGAATGGTGACTTATTTAGGATACTTCAATTTGGTAATATTCGAAGAGAGAAATAAATTTGTTGCTGCTTCATAGTTCGTCGAGTTCTGAAGAAGTTATATTTTATAGTTGGAGTTATATGAATTTATGTGTAAAAAAATATTTATGAAATCATTTGTTTTATAATTCACATTTTAACAGTGTTCTCTTTAATACATTATATAAATTTCGATTCCTTGGGGCGGATACTGGCTGTCGCTGGGGCGCGTTTGTCTTAATTTTCTTTATTTTCTTAATTATGGGTGTGTGTGTATAACCTATATTTATATTCATTTACATCTTTATTTTCATTTTTTCTTTTTTTTTTCTAAAGCACTGTGAACATTAATTGGGTTGCTTTTGTTTTGATTGATTATCTGACGATTTGTATTTTTGTATATATATATATATATATATATATATATATATATATGTGTGTGTGTATATATATATATATATATATATATATATATATATATATGCATATTTTTTTGGTCCTGTTATTGGATTATAACAATCTGTTGGACAATAAAGACTTATTATTATTATTATTATTATTATTATTATTTCGTGTGCGTTATATTTAGTAAACAAAATATTTTTTAAAATTCCGATGAATATTTGTATCTATTTATACTTACATAATATTGTTGTAGAAAAATTAATTGTTGCTTTTAAAAATATACATCCACTATTTTCGTAGAAATTTTTTAGACTTTTCTCTGACTATATTTTATAAAATATTTCTTAAAAGGAGACGATTTTTAATATTTATTTTATGTACGACTATATCCGGCTGGACACAAAGGCGCGCGGAAATTAAGAAAAGAAGTTCAATATTTACATTTACACTTATTACTGGCTGATAAATGACTATTCAATTTGTTCCTTAATTACAATATAGATGCAAATATACTAGTGAAATAAGCAAATATTTATTATTCCCATTCAAATAAAGTATGATTGAAACTAAATACTAAATAATACAGTAAGTTTTTTATTACATTTTTTAGTTAAAAAATCATGTATTAGAAATATAGGCAGTTGATTAAATAGCTACAATGATTCCTTAAAATTACCTTTAATTTCAGTTTGCTAATAAAAGATAAAGGTGTTGAAAATTATAAGTTAAAAAATATTTGCTTAAATTGCAATTTAAGAAGTTTAATATCTATATTTAAGCTGTTCATGTTTGAACTTAATTGAACAAAATCAAATGGAGCAATGTCATAACAGAAGTACTCTGTCCTTGCTTTTCAGTACTAGTTCTTAGAGCGTATTCATTCTGATAGCATTAATTATTTCTCTGAATATAAAAAAATTATTATTTAAGAAAATTTATGGCTCAAATTAACTAGATTATATTGCATTGTCATGGAGTTATAGACGAAAGAAATATATAAATAAATCAGTTATATAAATTAAAGGAAATATAAGTACTTCACGAAACAAATTCAATTTCAGTTATTTAAAAGTACTTAAAATTCCAAACTATGGCAGCAGTTTGATAGTTGTTATTAAAATAAAGTAGAAGTGAAATGCTATGATGTTTGTGACATGGATAGAATCATTGTGTTATTGAATTTATAGGCATACACACATAGTGTATGCCTATTTTTACTTCATTCAATTGTACGAGGGAGCGTTTTTATATTCGCGGAATGGGGGACAAGGGGTGGAAATAAAAAAAACAAATTATTTTTCTTTTTCAATATATTCACCTGCAAGACGGATACATTTTTCACATCTTTCAATTAATTTATCTATACCCTCATAAAAAAATGATTTCTCTTTATCTGCAAAATACGCCGAAACTGCCTCTTTGACTTCATCATCGGCAGTAAATTTTTTACCCCGCAGCTCTTTTTTCATTTTCGGAAACAGGTAATAATCACTCGGGGCCAGGTCTGGGCTGTAGGGTGGGTGATTCACAATTTCGAAGCCCACCTTATGCAGGGCAGCTAACGCAACGCGGCTCTTGTGGACGGGCGCGTTGTCGTGCAAAAGCAGAACATCTTTTGTCAATTTTCCCCGTCTTTTCTCTTTAATGGCTTCTTTTAATCGCTCTAATATTGAAGCGTAATATTCTCCGGTTATAGAAACACCTTTATCTTTATAATCAATCAACAATATTCCTTCCGAGTCCCAAAATACCGTTGCCATGAGTTTCCCAGCTGATTGTGACACTTTAAATTTCTTAGGAGGTGCTGTGCCCTTTTTATGCCATTGCATGGAGTCTTGTTTGGACTCAGGTTCATAATGATGTACCCAAGTTTCGTCTCCAGTAACAATTCCACTCAATACACCATTCTTGTCTTCATTACAGAGGTCCAAAAATGCACGCGAACACTCTACGCGCTGTTGTTTTTGCGGGGGCGTGAGCATTCTCGGCACCCATCTTGCGCTGACCTTAGACATGCCGAGATGATCGTGTAGGATTTTAAAAATTGTTGTATCGGATACTCCAACCATTTCTGCGAGTTGTTTCTTCTTTAGTCGAGCATCTTCGAGTACAATTTGTTCAACTTTTTGGATAAGTGCTGGCGTGGTCACCTCAATGCTCCTGCCCGGCCTCGGGTCGTCTTCAAGGGATTCCCTTCCTTGTTTAAATAAACTATGCCACTTGTACACCATGGTTTTTCCTGGACAAGAGTCGCCGTAAACCAATGACATCTCATTCATTATGGTCGCGACTGATTTTCCTTGCCTGGTAAGGAACTTTATAACGGCACGATATTCGATTTTTTCCATATTTCACTTTTCACTCCTGATTATGTTACTTGGTTGACGATAGCTCAAAGACTAACTGTCTAATAACAATGAAACTTCGTATTTATACTAATCATGAGTCGCTGTACAGGCCACGCCCCCAATGCGCCTACTCACCCCTCTACAACCCGCTCATTCCGCGAATATAAAAACGCTCCCTCGTAATTAGATTGTATTGCATTGTCGTGGAATTATAGACGAAAGAAATATATAAATAAATATAAATTATAGGAAATATAAGTACTTCGCGAAACAAATTCAATTTCAGTTATTTAAAAGTACTTAAAATTCCAAACTATGGCAGCAGTTTGATAGTTGTTATTAAAATAAAGTAGAGGTGAAATGCTATGATGTTTGTGACATGGATAGAATCATTGTGTTATTGAATTTATAGGGATACACACATAGTGTATGCCTATTTTTACTTCATTCAATTGTAGTTTGTCTTAGATTTTCAAAATCGACTCGTTTATTTTCAGTACATAGTTATTGTTTTTAAATATCAGATGTTTTTCTTATTATCTGGCAAACTATAAACTAGAACTGGTTTGCAGTCTTAGGAAATTATCCGTAATTCCTTCTAGTCTATTAGATTGGAACCGTCTCCGGTATTCCTATCACACATAGCAGTAGATGCCGAAACGCATTTTCCCACCATTATCTGGCACAAAAAGTGGTGTTATAAACTTCCTAATTCAAAGAATCTTTTTTATTTCTGAACCAAATTCACTAGTTGGAGAATTTGATCATGTAACCAGAACGATTCCAAACATAATGTAAACTAATATCTCAACTTAGGACCGTCTAATACTCAACACACTTCTATATCTAAGACCTATTTATTTTATATACATGATATCATCGACAGTATCAATAGAATTTTTCTCAAATATAAAATTTATGAAATCCACTTTAGAGAGTCTGACCTCTCTTTTGCTAATTATTGTAACTTAGGTGTTTATAAGCTACCAGCGTCGTGTGGCCGTGTACGTATTGCCGAAGCAAAGTAATTAGATGGCACTGAAAATAAGCGCTGTGCTAGGACTGCTGTTTATTGCAATTTAGTCATTTTATTTCGTAAATACTCGACATTTGATTTAACCCGATTTTGTTTTACGCATTTCCTAAGAGACTTATTAGAATTACTAGACCGAAATGTAATTTGAAAAACGCGCTCTTTAAAAACTCTATTTAAATAGGGTTTTTAAAGAGCCCTGTGCGAGTTTTACAGCGAATCCAGGTGCGACACTGTGATTAATTATCTACTGATGATGACAACTTAGTTGTCGAAATGAGTATAAGAATACGAACGTTATTGTGTAAACATTTTTTAATTAATTTAATCAATTGGATCAGCTTTATTCAAATTTATCTTTAAAACTATTCATAATTACAAAGGAGTACATGAGGCAATTGGTAAATTAGAAAATCCTTCATTGTCGTTAGAGGAGTCGCTGTACATACTGAGAAATGTACACTCACAGTTGACCGTCTTAAATAACGAATATGATCATATTTTAAACAACGATTCAGATTTTATTAAATTAATACAAATATGTAATGATAATGATAGTGCTTTTTCAGATTTCTTATATAACTTTAAAGATTATTTGCACTGTTAATGTTAATGTTACATTCCTAGATGATGAACGACATTTTTCTTCATATACGAACACTTTTTCATCACGGCGTACATCGCTGTTCATTGAGAGAAAGCGTTTAATAATTTTGTAGGTATTATTAACATTTACTGGCTTCTAATGTTTCTCTACTGTCCATTGAACGTATGCTTTCGTTGGATAAATAACATGAATTTACGCTACTAATATACGAGATTCAGATATACTTTTCGTTTAAACAGTTATTAATTCAACAGTAAACTGGAACGTACAAATATTTTAAGAGACTTAAACCAAAATTATTACATATAACTACCTATTATTTATTACGATGCTAACGACTATGGCGCGCCGCCCGACTTGGCAGCTCTATTTATCAGTTCTTCTTGTATACTGAGTTTGTAATAATCAAAAGCAGGTTCAAGTATGTGTCTGAGATTTTACACTTAAAGAAATAAACTTTGATCCATATTTAACATATATTAAAATAACTATTTTAAAATTTAATGTGAGCCAGAAAAGTAAGTTTTAGTATTTGACCATGGTATAATATTTTAATGTTTCATATCTTTTTTTGAGAACTTTAATCATGAACTATCTTGTCCGCCTTTGATACATTTAGTAGTTCGATAAACCTTGTCGAATTTTTTAATTTTATTTCTATTAATTTTATTTTATTAAGGCTTGCAAAAAAGATTTTTCTTATGCTTGAAATATGTAAAAGGTTATAGACAGTATGAGAGTAGAAGATAGCTTTAAACTTTTTGTGAATGGGGATATAGAGTTGATAACGTAGTTCATTGCAATCATATATACAAAATAAAGAAGCAAATCTTCAAGTTTATTGCTAATGAAATTCTTTCCCTTACAGATGAATTTCAGTTCATTGTCTGCATTTCTGTAATTCTTAGGTTTTAAATCGTAATATAAAGATGCTCATTGCTTATCCTTCTATATTAAATTTTAAGAGAGTATTTGAGTTGCAACTGTGTATTCTTTATTTAATTTCAGTTATTATCTGTGTCTGGGGTATTTTACACAGTCGGTCACGAAAGTTTTCGTAGGCTTTATGAATACTGAAAATCATCAAATGCAAGCGTCCGATTATGATACCGCATATTTACTACCATTTACTAAAGAAGTTATGTATTCTAGCACCGAATGTTACAAAAGTTTTCGTACGTTTAATAAAAAGAATTTCTAAAATGATATACAAAATGTTTATTATTTAGTTGGTTCCCCATTAGATTCTTTTACCGCTGTTGAACTTCTGGGAGTCGATTTGGTTAAATTTTCTGTAAAGTTGCCAGATATATTTTGCTATTATTCCAATAACTCCTTATTCAATGATTTCCTATTAGTTATATTTTGGCTTTTGATTTTCTTCGCGTGTTCAATCGAATTTAAATCTAGCGCTTTAGGTGGTAAGTGTATATTGTAAGATACCTTGTAAAATATTAGCGGTATGCTTGTGAACTTAATCGTGTTGGACGTTCTATTAATTTTTCGAGAATAATTTTCTTACATCTCTATGCAAATATTGTTCCAGGATGTTTAAATATAACCCATTCAGTCTGTACAATAAACTCAACATTTCAGTCGCCACTGCAGATCTCCACACTACCACTGATTCGTCCCTGTGATATTAACATCGCTGATGAAAGGTTTTCCTATGTCGAACTCTTCCCTTACATCTGGCTTTCCTTAAATTCTCTTTATGTTTCTTGAATGCTTCTTTCGACTACTCAATTACATTCATTTTTTGTTAGATTTAAACTCAATGCTCTTGTTATAATACATGTTACGGTATATTTTGGTCATTATATACTTATTATATTCAGTTTGTTTTCGCAAACCCTCTACAGTGCATTAGTGCATATTTGCTTATTAATTTCATGCCGTTAACTGTAAATTTGTTTATATTACATTTTCTCGATTTTATGTGTTATCTGTACTATATTTTATCCTTGACTTTTGCTTAAAATTCGAATTTATATTCTACATTTGTTCCAATTATATATCTATCCTTCTCTAGAAGCACATATTTTTATATCGCCGTATGAACCTTTTGAAAGGTTCTGGTTTGACGTGGTGCTTTTCTCACGTGTGATTATTTCCGCTTGGAAAGGTTGGAAGAGTTCATCGTTAGCGTCTCGTGGTTGAAGTGTGATAGTTGGTTAGGCTCGGTTTCAGTTAATATTTTTGCGAATACATTAATTGGGATATATATGATCACCAGTGGCTATATTTGCCGTTATTGGAACAGTTTTATTAGTTTTTTCTTTACACTGGTCTATAATCTCAAATAACTAGAAATTCGCACAAGATGTAAAGGTTTATCTTTTAATGATAATCTTAAATTTAATCCAAAGTCTTCAGTTTGAAATCTTTTAACCTTCGGCCGTATTTTAGGTTTATTTTCGAGTTTATTATGACCTCAAGTCGTTTGAAAATCTTATATAAGTTTGTTTGTAACTTTATTAGGACCTTACATCATTCGTAATATCGATAAAAGGGGTTTGTTAGATTAGGTCCTTTACAAGCTTGATATAAACTTATCTGTTAATTGCTTTCGGTACTGTTCGGATATTTCTTAATATAATGACATATATAATATTATTTGTAAAGACCGTTTTATCAAGAACCCTAGAAATAACTCTCCATATTTGAAAATAATCAGATTTACAGTTGTTCACTTTTTTATTTTGACCATTACATTTATATGATACTTCGAATTTAATTAAATCTAGACTTAAATTACTGTTACTTTTCTGTGTCTCACAAGGTTTATATTATATATAGGCTGTTCTCAATTGTATGCACCTACCCGATAAGAAAGTAAGATCTTTAACAGCAAACATAAGATCAATGAGAGATCCTTGGTGTCTGTTTTCAAACAAAATAGTAAATCATTCTCCAGCTTTACCATCAATATAAGCTTTGGTCAAGTGAACCATTCCCTTTCCCGAGTGTAGCCGATCCACTGCACCCCTTATCTGATATCCACAGGACTATCACCTGCTTAAGGCTTGAAAAGATAGCAATTATTTTGAACGTCCTAGAAGTACACCTCTAAATTTTTTGGAGCAGCCTCAACAGTTTCGAATATTTTGAATTTTTTATTACACTTTTGCACTGTAGAACGCAATTTGTTGATAAATTTGACCGGTGATTTGGCCTAAGAATTTCTTTCTTATATAGTTCTGTTATTAATTTACGCATATTACAAAACATGTGTTTACTTTATGACCTATCTTTGTAAATGCATATATTCTCATATGACTCTGCATTTAGATATGTTATTCAGCACATTTTCAATAAACAAAGAATGAAATATAGAAGGCACACTGAATTTGCCGTTTGTAAAACAACGCGTTCAAAATGTTGAATTATTTTATGAAAATCAGCGTTCTGTGAAAAGAGTTTTTAGAAAATTACGTGAATTTTATGGTTTACATAATCGTCCATCTGAAAGCACTATTGGTCGAATTATTAAAAAATTTCAAGAAACCGGTTCCGTGGAAGATCAAAAAAGTAAAAAATACAGTCGTAGTGTATTTATTTGGTCTGTGAAAGTGTTGCTGAAGATCCTGAAATGTCCTTTTAGACGGCGTTCACAACAAGTTGGACTTAGTGGATCAACAACATGGCGTATTTTACACAAGGATTTAGCCCTGAAGGCATATAAGGTTCAAATAACACAGGAACTGGAGCCATTACATCATTTAAAACGTCGTTCATTTGTCAATTTCATCAACGAACAACCAGTTAATTTGTCTCAAAAAATAATGTTTTCCGATGAGACACATTTTGAACTTGGTGGCTATGTTAATAAACAAAATTGCCGTATCCGGGGTGAGGAAAATCCACGAATTATTCATGAGAAACCTATGCATCCTGAACGAGTTACTGTTTGGTGTGCATTATGGTTAGGTGGTGTAATTGGACCTTACTTCTTTGAAAATGCTGCTGGTGAAGCTGTAACAGTCAAAGGTGATCGATACGTCGGATGATAACCGAATTTTTGTGGCCTGAATCAATGAATATTGGTCTAGAGGGTATGCGGTTTCAACGGGATGGCGCTACACCTCACTTTGCACACGAATCAATTGATTTATTGAGAGAAAAATTTCCTGGACGTGTAATCTCAAGAAACGGTGATGTTAATTGGCTACCAAGATCATGATTTGACACAGTTAGACTATTTTCTTTGGGGTTATGTGAAAAGTCTGGCTTATAAAAACAATCAACAATCAATTCCTGCTTTGAAAGATGAAATTATTCGTGTCATTGGTGAGATAGAGCCTAAGTTATGGAGCTGCAAGAGGAGGCCATTTGGTAGATATTATTTTTCGCATATAAATGTCATAAGTGATATTTCAATTACCAATAAAAAGTTTTTGAAAGTGAATCCAAATTATGTGTTTTATTTATTCTTTAAAAAAATCGCGAAATTTGGTACATCCTTTATTTATAATGAATGGATTTTTGCTTAGTGAGAGGGTCCAACTAATGTATCCAAGTTCTACTTCCGGTGATATTTCGAGAAAGGAACTTCTGTCCTCCAACATGATCACATTTTCTTAAAAAACTTCTCTGAAGGGTTTTTGTTTAAACGAAAGCAATATAGAAACCTATCGTCCCTTTTCAAATCCAAATCTTTCTGTTATGGTGTTACTTTCAGATAACTTGCTTCGAATATAAAGACCTCATTGCTAGTAACAGAGATTTTTAAGCACCATTCTAATATTATTATTTATTTTTCACAAATACGTGTTACCATTAAGAGTACGCGATGCAAATTTATGTCTTACAATGGAGAAATATCTCATAGAATGAAGTGTATTGAAACTTGTGTGCCTTTTAATGTCGGAATATTATCAAATTTCCTTGTAATTTTGTATATTAACAGCTTTCGTATTCTTGTTAGAGTTTATTAACGTTGTTAAATGGAGGTAAATTTTTTCATTATAAGTAGATGTTTGCATTTGATAAATTTCAATGTACATAAGGTGTACGAAAACTTTCGTGTCTAACTGTATGTATAAGCGTGTTCCTCTTCGCATGATACCAAATATTTCGACAGAGATGTAACATTTGGTCACACTGACGACCAGTTTATGTACCTATGTATATAAATATAAAATTTATTACTTCCATAATCTATGAATGTATTTTTTGCATTATAACTTTAACCGCATACATAAAATAAATAAAGTCATAATTATATACATGTATTTGTTAACGCATGTTTGTCCAATATACATAGGTACATATATTTGAACACAGTGAATGTTTTCCTGAGACAGTGTGCGTATGTGTGTGTGTGTGTTACTCGACGACATTATGTAATGGACTCTGGTTCAGTTAGGAAAGAATATTGTCCAAACAAATCAAATCAAATATTGAATTAATGAAACGTGACAGCGGTATGCTCTTGATGCACTCACAACGTGTTCCGATGAATCCGAATTTTTCAGTAGGTGTAAAAAGCACGGATAGACATGTTAATGGAATTAACCTTGACATCATGTTTTGAGTGTAACTTAAGCTATCATTATTATTTGCATGTGTACCTGTCATAAATTCACAAAACATTACGTAGTTACATATTTTTTTCTTTGAGAAAAGTTCACAAAGGTGTTATGTATTAGAAACAGGTCCTCTAATCCGAATGTAAATGAGTAGAATGGGGATTTTCTTCCGAAGAGAAGAAAGAATTTCATAGAAAACAGTTACAAAAGTTGCTATACTTAAGTATAGCATTTGCGAATAGCAATGTAACTTCACATGCTTCACTTATTGTACCAGAATTTTAGCTCTAAATATTTGAAATTCCTTCGTATGAACAAAGCCATGAAGTGACAATATTATTTTTAGAAAAGGCAGTTATAAAAGACAGTAAATACTATTATTATATATTAACGGTAGTACGAGGGTAGGTGTTGATATTTCAGGAACTGGCAACACTGTTAGTGTTGCCTCCGATCTGATAATTGCATCGTAAAGTTTGCCATTTTTGACATTATATTTACCTTGACAGTTTTATTAACCGGTCGCAATTTCTATTGTTGACAGTAACTTGAAAATTTTTATGTCAGCGAATTAACTCGCAAACATTTTAGTGCAATCATTTTTCATTACTTTCGGCGTGAATTATCTCAACAAGAATGTATCGACGAGCTGAATTCTTTATATGGTGATGAAGCACCATTGAAAACTACAGTATATCGTTAGTATAGCACAAATGCTGTCGTGGCGGAAAATATTAATGCAATGTCTGAATTGATAATGCAAGACCGTCATGTGACATACCGTGAGATCGAGGCGTCTCTAGATATTAGTAACAACAGTGTTCATAAGATCCTGCATGAGCATTTAGTCGTTAATAAGCTATGTCCACGTTGGGTACCACATAATTTGACAACTGCTCAAAAAAGGACTCGCGTCGATTAACGCCAAGCAATGCACAAAAAATACAGTGACGGTGCTTCAAAGAACATTTACAAAGTCATCACAGATGATGAATCTTGGATCTGTTCGTATGAGCCCTATAGCAAACAGAAGCCGGCTGTGTGGGTATTCCAATATGAGCTAAAACCAACAAAAGTTGTTCGCGCTCGAAGCACATCAAAATAAATAGTCAGCTGTTTTTTCGGAAAAACCGGTCATGTTGCAACTGTGCCTTTAGAGAGTTGTAGAACGCTCAATTCCGAATGGCACACAACTATTTATTTAACAAAAGTTTTTGAAGAAATAAGGAAAACAAACCGAAAACCACAAATCATTCTCCACCATGACAATGCGAGCTCTTACAGGTCGGTTCAAACAATTGAATATTTGAAACATTGAATTGATGAGCCATCCGCCGTACAGCCCTGATCTAGCACCCCGTGATTTCTTTTTGTTCCGACACGTGAAGAATAAACTTCGTGGTAAACGGTTTTCTACGCCAGAAGAACTAGTTGAGACATTCAAAACTCATATTTTGGAGATACCGCCTTCACAGTGGCAGCAATGCTTTTCGGATTGGTTTAAACGAATGCAAAGGTGAATTGATTTTCAAGGAAAATATTTTGAAAAGCAATAAAACTATTTTTGATAATAAAAAATTTTTGTTTGTTTGCTATTCTCGAAATATAAATGGCTACCCTCAAAATCACTCTTTCGGTATTTGAAATTATTGCATCCACCTCTGGATAACACTATCGAATATTTCGCGCTACAAGGTGTAAAGCTTGAACTTTACATGTTACATGTGAAAGTCCCTCTAACGTAACGCCCTACACTATACATTGTCGCTGCACCATCGCTCACAACATCTACAATTGATCAGATGAAAGTTGATTTTTTTTAACGTTTCTAACATTACTTTTATAATTACTTCACAGTGAACTTTAATTTTTTGTTAATTAATACAGTGGGAAATGTCGATTTAATAAGATCTAGAACACGAACTATAATTTTCGAAATAGAATGTTTTTTTCGGTCTGTCGTTTTGCTGATACATAATGTATACTGTTTATCTTTTACTACAGTTTTGATCATGTTTTAGATGTCATCCAGTTGTGATTGTACTTATTGCAGAAGTCATGAAACGGCTGCTTATAGAATAGATGAAATCTCAAATAACAGGCGGTTTTCAAGAACAGTAAATTAAACATAAATTGTACTCTGCTAATAATAATAATATACTAATATTATTATCAAAATTACGTGTTTTATATGAGTCAAATTGTTTCTGTATTTACGCGGTCTAATTCAATATTTAAACAATAATTATTTCCAGTTCCTAGCCTATTTAGTTGTCAAATAATAATTAAAAAAAATTTTTCGTGTCATTAATTCGTTTTCAAATTAACACGCAATCAAATAAGAGGATAAAAGTAAGAATAATTTTAATTTTTATTGACAATTACAATCAAAAAATTATATTATACTTATAGATGTTTGTACACTTCTTAATCTTCGCGGAAAATAGAATGCGTATGCATATTATTAGCACAAATATATAAAATACGCTTTCCAAGCTTCTTCTACCGTTAATTTCCTTCATTTTTAATGCCTCAGGAAGAAACATTGGATGGGTCTCACATTCTTAAAATATTTTGGACATTCAAATATTTCGAAGGTGATTTTGATGGAGACTGCGGTTGATTAACTTGATCATTAAGATTGATATATAACCCTAGTCCACATTAATTTTCGTAATTCTGTATACGTATTTCCACAACTAAGTTGTCATCATCAGCAGATAAATTAAGCAACGGCAATAAATTCACGTATGAAACAACTAATCCCGCACACGATCCGTACCGTTGAAAGCCAAGACGCACACTGGTTGCGTCTTGGCTTAATGTGGAAAGGGGTTATATTATATATGTATCAACCTTAGTGATCAAATTCAAATATTTTAAAAAACTTCTCCGTTTGTCTTATTTAAATTTTCGTTTCAGTCTTAGTTTCAGTTGTAACTTCACCCTATTCTTTATAGCTCTGTTTCTTTCATTAAATCTTATTATTTATGCTTGATTTTTATTGTCTTTTATTTCTTATTATTATTTTTGTGATAATTTCTGTTGATTTTCTTGAAATTTTCTTTCCAAGTTTCTAGCACTCCATTACTGCTTCTTATTAATTTGTTTTCTCTTTAATTTCTAGCCATTCATAGGCATATTGGGTCAGAGGTTATTGTATTGTATTTTAGGTATTCATTTATTTCCTTTCGGGAAATTCTTTAGCTTTAGGTTTTTTATCATTTGCATTCTTCTTTATAATTAGAATTTTCTCTCGCTTCATTGGATTTTTTCTGTGATTTTTTTACGCTTGTTACTTACTCTTTCCGCATAATTTGGATTAAAATTTGTTAATTATTCAAAGTATTTGTATTGAATTTTTTAATGATGTAATACTAATATAAATAAATGTGTAATTTTAAAACAATTTTCGATTATTTTGATATTAAATTACACTTTCTTTTAGAGGCTAACGCATAGTGTGTTGAAATTCAATTTTGTATTTAATTTCAATGACTTTAATTGCAAAATAACTACTATTTTTATAGGCATTGATTTATATTTCAATCTGGAACGCACCTCACGTTACACATTGCATAATGCAAGTAACACTATAAATTTATATCGTTATATACCTACCTACAAGTGTTCAACCACAGGCACATATAAATTTCAACTCGTTTGCAAGGCAATCTCGCCAATTGTCTCGCAAATGCTCGATGTTCATTCACATACTAGTATATGCAAGATGCAGTAATATATAGTGGTATTATTATTTATATCAAGTATGGACATGAGTTGAGCAATAAATATCTTTTATGGAGTGGTGGTAGTCGGCACAGGTGCTAGAACTTGCTCGTTTTGTGAAGTAGCAGCCCCTTACTTAGTTAGTGAGCTAACCTCAGAGCTTAATGAAGTGAATTAAATGTGTTAGGGAGATGTTATGTTTTTATGAAGTGAAAGATGTGCGCTGGTTGAGGAGTTCTAGTTATGTTGACAGTGATTGTGTATTATGTGATGTCGTATTTTAATTTGCACTGGAATGGTAATTGTTTTCTTAACAGTTATATGACATCGAGTGTATAAATATTATTATAAACACACACACACACACACACACCATAATATAGAATTTACCATAACTTTTTCGTCTGTCTCACTTCTTATTACGTTTATTACATTACGCGTCTTTACTTCATTTTGAATGTGAGCTTAAATCAGTAATATTACGGAATCGTATTTACTTTAGTCGTTTGATATTTACAGAAAATGTATTTTCATCTTAACAAAGTATTCTTAACCCATCTCCAAATTATTCTCTTCATAACAATTAAGTAACTTTTAGTAAATATTATTGTTTCTTCTGTATTGAAACTACAATTATGTAACACAATTTGTATCCTTGAATTGTATTGCGATTAAAAAGTGGTGTTTTACAATTGATAGCAGTGTAGTAGAAGGAGTTAAATCTTAATTTACTCGATAAATAATTTTCTGTTTAACAGAATAAATAATATCAGTCATACTAGATTGTTAAAATCACGATGTATTTGAACTTTTAGTTATTAAGTTCTGAAGACGTGCAGATTGTATACAACATAAATCTTCATTTGGCAATACAAACTTGTTTCATTACATTTTCAGGCCAAAGTGTTGTATTGATTGAGGAATATTGGGGTAAAGATCTCAATTATTGGCATTTCTTGGATAGCTTCATTAAAAAATGTATGTTTGACTTTTAAAAATTACATTTTTTAAATAGAGAAAGGATAGCAATATCCAGAATTCATTAAATAATTTTTATATCATTACAAATGATGTAAGCACTAATTTTATTATTAAAGTAAAAAGTATATACGCGCCTCTATTTTGCTCCTCATTGGCATTTTAGGACCTTCCAATTATTAGTCATTTGGGAGTATAGTTAAAATGATAATAGGTACTGATGATTAAGGCTGCAGAAACGATTGCTTTCGCAGTAGCGTACGGCTCAGTTACTATCAATATTAAAAATAATAAATGTAATTACTTACTATTTTAGTTTCTTTCTTGTGTTTTTGATGTAGAGTGACGCAAAAATTCGATCTAGTATTGTATTATTAGTATGCCTTCCAATGCTGACTCAGTCATACTCCACGACGAGGTGAAAATATGTTGGTGTATTTGGAAAAGGAGCGCTCTGCGTCTAATGATGTGATGTTCGCATCATATTCGAACTCTTGGTTTTCAATTAAATACTTGTCTATACGCATTATACAATAGTTCGAAAATCGTGATTCTTATTTATAACCGCACACAATTTATCGGTTGTTAATCTTGCTATACTATCTGTTAGATTTCCTAACGAGGCTTTGAGGTAATATACTATATTTAGCACTCCATGTAATGATATCTTGGTGTTCTCTAATTTGGAAATAGTATCTAAAAGAATTGAATAATTTTCGGAAATTTTCTCTATTTGAGTTTGGATTTCGGTATCCGAAACCAGCCGCTGACTGACTGAAATTTGTTGAACATCTTTCGGATTTAAATTTAAGATGCAATGTTTAATAATGTGTAAAACTTTCTCATAATATAAAACAGTTTTAAGCCACGTTCCGCATCTCGTCAATTCCGACTGTGGTGGCTGAGGAATGTCCGGACAAGCCTGTTTAAGCTCACGAATGGTTTTTGGAGGTTTAATAAAAACTTTTTTGGTAGAAATTATAAATTGGTCTACTTTTGGATAATTGTTTCTAACAAATTCAGCTACAGGATGACATGCATGGAGCAAACAGGTTCAAGGATAAGATTGTTTTATCGATTTTCCAGCTTTAACCATTTTCGAACCCCCTTCTGTAATCAACATTACAAGTTGGGTTGCCGATATATCGAACTTCCAAACGGTATGCTTTATAGTTTCTAATATCCTTTCCGCGTTTGTCTTTTGTAATATTCTACTACGTAAAAGAAGAGCCAAGAAAATCGCACCGCTTTTTAAAATGCGCCCTAACACATTTAAAATACTATTCTTTCTTGCATCCGTCGTTTTATCTATCATCAGCCATATTTTTTGATCTTTTTACTCTGCTTTTATATGATCCGTAATCGTGTTTTTCCCCCGAGGAAAATTATAATGTAATTGACCTCTTATTGGCAATCTCCATTCCGGAACAGTTGTTTCGAAATTCTTCATTGTCTACAATATTTGGTGTAATGTTGCACACATTTAACATCAAGATAAAGTCATATAGGAATTTATAATATGGTACATCATGTTGCGCATTTAACCGGTGTTGTTTGCTATTAACATGTCTTTTACACACAAAAATACTGTACGGTAACAATACATTTAATAATAGTTCGTTGAACATATCAAAGAACACTGTCGATTCGCCATCATAAATCTAATCCGGCATTCATACATATGCCATAAGTATACAAATCTCGACTTCGGGTATATCCGAAGGTTTTCGAAAAATATTATCGTCGCCAATGGGTGCGCACTCGTTTCTGCAGGCTTACTGATGATTTAGTACTTTTAAAGAGATTTTATTACGGACAGCAGTCACGTGCAGTGAACATATTTTATTAAGAAAGATAAGGTTTACGAGGTGTTTTATTTCCGTAGCTACCAAATGACGCCAATACATTAAAGCGTGTATTTATTAGTAAACACAATAAATTTCTCTAAAATACTAAAAAATTTTTATTTTAATTCAGTAGTTGTTTAAAACTGCTACCATGACTTCTGGGCAATATCCCGAATGATTGTAAAATTAATTTATAATGTTGGTTAATTGCTCAGCAGTTATTATTTGTTTTAAAATAATTAGTTTTCATTTGAATTACTTTTTATTTCATATATCGATTTTTAAAGACCCGATAAGAATTTCACAAATTTTGAGCTGTGCCAAATTCAATTCAAATAAATAAACCGAGATAATTGTCATTTTGAAAAATGATAGAAGCCTACTTGAATAATACTTTTTGCTTTTTAGGATTTCGTAGTTCACAGCATAGGATCGTAACAAATTCTGTCCTAGCTATTGTTGAGGGCCCCCTAGGCCCTATCTTATCTTTCTATTCCCAAAAGTTGAGGAGAATGTATTTTAACTTGGACAGCGGATCCGTCAATGCGTTCACAAGAAAAATATAACAAATTGCAGCACCAAAAATGAGAAATTCATTATAGCACAAAAGTGTAATAGATATTTTGAGATAATTTAATAAAATTTTCAGAATATCGTTTATGCTCAATATTAAAAACATAGACCTCATATTAATCTTCAATTATGGATGTTTTATTTGTATTTTTTTAAAAGTGATTTACTGTTTCTTAATCATTTAAATAAATACAATAAATTCCTTGAAGATTACGTAACTGAAATTTGTTAAAATTTTGTAGTTTCAAGAAAGAAATCCGATGTATATTCTGCAAATTCTAACTAATCTTGTTTAGAATTATAAAGGCTGTTTCAAATTTCGCGGTTTTCTTAAAGAATAAATAAAACAGATAATTTGCATTTACTTTCAAAAACTTTTTATTGGTAATTGAAGTATCAGTTACAACATTTATATGCGAAAAATAATATCTGCCAAATGGCCTCCTCTTGCAGCTCCACAGACGTCCAGTCTTTTGTTAAAATTTTCAATGACGTTTTGACATAATTGAGGCTCTATCTCACCAATGACGCGAATAATTTCATCTTTCAAAGCAGGAATTGATTATGGATTATTTCTATAAACATGACTTTTCACATAACTCCCAAGAAACTACCGGTGTCAAATAACATCATTTTTGTGGCCAATTAACATCACAGTTTCTTGAGATTACAGGAAATTTTTCTCTCAATAAATCAATTGATTCGTGTGCGTAGTGAGGTGTAGTGCCATCCTGTTGAAACCACATATCCTCTAGATCAATATTCATTAATTCAGCCCACAAAAATTCGGTTATCATCCAACTATATCGATCACCATTGACAGTTACAGCTTCACCAGCAGCATTTACAAAGAAGTAAGGTCCAATTACACCACCTAACCATAATGCACACCAAACAGTAACTCGTTTAAGATGCATAGGTTTCTTATGAATAATTCGTGGAGTTTCCTCACCCCAGATACGGCAATTTTGTTTATTAACATAGCCACCAAGTTCAAAATGTGCCTCATCAGAAAACATTTTTTTTTTGAGAAAAATCAGCTGGTTGTTCATTGATGAAATTGACCAGTCCAAGTAGTTGTGAACATCGTCTAATGGACATTTCAGGATCTTCAGCAACATTTTCAAGAACCAAAGCAATATTTTCTTGTGAACGACCACTATTTTTCATTTTTTTGATCTTCCACGGAACCGGTCTCTTGAAATGTTTTAATAATTCAATCAATAGTGCTTTCAGATGGACGATTATGTAAACCATAAAATTCACGTAATTTTCTAAAAATGTCATACATCACACTTTTTAAATGCCCACATACCCAGACAATTTCAGTGCGCCATCTATATTTTATTTATTCTTAAAAAAAACCGCGTAATTTGAAACACTCTTTATGTTATGTAATTTGATAAAAGTTGATCCTTTTTTAAAAACCATCACTAAAGAGTTTTCAAGAAACTTAAATTCTATAAACTTACAAAATAAAATTTGATGAAAAATTGCTAATAAAATGTAAAACGTTCATATACGGTGTAGTGTATTTTACATATGTACATACATATATGCATATTAAATCGATACTCTTCATATTAAAAGATGGGGACATTCTTAGTATACATACTTTTCTACTCAAGATGACAAAATACATATATCCGCTTCCACAATAAACTCAATCTATTTCACAATAGATACACCGCTGGGGCAGCGAAGCCGTTTCAGGAAATTTTATTCTTTTGGAAAGCTTTATATCGTACTCGCTACAAAAGTCGACGTAATTGTGTCCCATATCAGTATGAGAATGCAGACAAATAAACAGATATACAAATGGATATGCAAGATATTTCATAATTTAAAAGGAACGATATAGTCTTGAATGCGGATATTTTTCAGTGAATTACTAAATATATTGGTGCACGTTTATATGTATGTGGACATATGTTTTCGTTTTTGATATTAATTTTGACGAGAGGTTATTAATTTTGCTTTTAATTTGATCAAAAGTGTAGCTTTAAGGAAACAGAATATGTAATTTTATATGTCATATTTACGAGGGTGGTCTGAAAACTTTCCCACCTAACAAAGATACAAGACATTTTCTCTTAATATTTATATTTATTTTTCTACATAGTCTCCTTGTAACTCTACACACTTCCCCAAGCGATGCTCACATCTGTTTAACCCGTCCAAATAGTACTCGGCGTTTTTCTCTGCAAAATAATTGTTCACGAAAATCTCTATTGTCCGAGCGCAATTTTTCGATGAGGGTATAAAAAGAAGTTGCTTGGAGCTAGATCTGGTGACTATGGCCAAGCAGTTTAAACCGTAATTCGTGGATTTTCGCCATGGCAACCGCTGTGGTGTGAGACGGCGCGTTGTCTTGGTGAAACGAGATTTTCTTTTCCTGCATATGTGGCCGTTTTTTTACAATTTCTACCTTCAGCTTGTCAAGTAATGATGCGTAGTATACTCTTGGAACAGTTTTTACTTTTTGAAGATAACCGATTAAGATAATTCCATGGCTATCCCAAAAAATAGTCGCCGTCACTTTCCCAACGAAAAAAATAATTTTGCTTTTTTTTTAAGCCGGTTTCTCCTTCGCAATCCACTATTTTGACAGTATTTTTGTTTCGGGCGTATAATGATGTATCCAAATTTCATCTACTGTAATTAATCGGCGCCAAAACTCGGACTTATTGCGCCTAAACTGCGCCAACAGAGCATTGGAAATGTTCATTCGAACACGTTTTTCGTCTAACGTTAGCAAACGCGGCACCCAACGCGCGGACAGCTTTTTCATGCCTAAATCTTGATTTAATATGTGACGAACACGTTTTTTGGACATATTCATAGCCTTTGCTATATCTCTCACTTTAATTCGACTGTCGTCTAGCATCAATTGGTGAATTGTAGTGATGTTATTGTCAGTAGTTGCAGTTTTTGGACGTCCGGAACGTTCATCGTCTCCCAAACTCTTACGGTCACGTTTAAATTCAGCTGCCCAAAATTTCACTGTGGTAAATGATTGTGCAGAGTCCCCGTACACAGAGCCCAGCTCATGTGTGATTTGTGTACGCGACACTCACATTGACTCCCTCAAACGTCAAATAACAACTGCCCGTCCACGGCAATAGATACACAACTACATTCTCTGGCTTTTATTGATGAGCGCTGCCATTTTCACGTTGAGGTCGGAAACGTTTCAGACCACCCTCGTATATATGCAGTTGAGCATAAAAAATTGCGATAACTTGATTGTTTATAACATATTCATAACAATAGTGAACTCTCCACTAAAATATAAATCAATGCCAAATTATAAATTATGCCTGTGCAAAGGAGTAATATACAGTCTGTCGCAGAGAAAACCGAACTTTTTTAAAATAAAAACAAAAGCTACTATTTTGGTAAAATTCATTTATTTTATTCAAAGTAGTCGCCTTCGGCTTCAGTACAACGTTTTGCACACTCAATTAACATGTCGAATGAAATTTTAAGATCATCTTTAGAGATGTCCTTCAAGATCGCTGTCAGAACATCAGTAGTGATTGGTGTTGTCGAAATCAAGTTGTCTTTTATAGATGTCGCAATAGTCAAAGAGCACGCACACCTACATATTTTGAGAATTTTTTAAAGTTTGATTCAATTGAGATAGGAAGAAATTATAACTCTAATATAGTTACTATAATTTTAACAATAATGCATATCTGTAATATGAAACGACAGTATTTAATTAAATTGAAGATTTACAAACGGTGAACGACAATTTATGCAGGCTATCACAATCTGGATAATAAGTATTTGGTGTTATAAAACAGAAATAAATTTGAAAGATTTATTCATGCGTGGTTTGCCTGAAACATTAACTAACTCTTTTAAATTCATTTTATTTTTACAAATTTCTTTTCATAAAGATAAGCTGTACCATATACAGATGGATGTGTGCTAACATTATATAACCATGGAAACTTCACTTCAAATTTCTTTATTACAAGAATTCAAGTCGTTTGAACAATGGCCATAATCTATTCTCGTTTAGTGTAATTTATATTCAGTCTTAATCTACAGTAATAGTTTTTCCTTATTTTACTATAAATTCTAATCGAGTACTTTACAACCGACAACAGAGATTTTGTTTTGTTGAAAACTATAAAACACCGAATAACATAACCTAAGTATCACTATTGATTGGTAAGATTGTCATGCGGTATTGTATTTCGGATATTAAGCATACATATTTGAGTAAAAAGAATTAGTCGTTTTCAACCTTTTATTTATTAGATATTTCCAAATTGGTTAAAGATCTTTTAATCTTTGGACCATTCAAATTAATACTTCGTACTTTGAGATTATTGTATAGTCGGCTTAACGTGTTTAATTTATTAAACGAAAGTAACGGGAAATACAGGCTTGTAAGAATCTTTCTTGTAAAACCGATAGGTTACTCACGAAATTAAATAAAAATAAAGTAATTATTACATGACGAACTGATGCTTTTATAATTTCCCTTAATTATTTCCCAAGACAGCTTTAATAGTTATTTATGTACTGTAAGTGTGAAAAAGTAAGTATATTGCTTAATTACTCAGGGGCAATATTATTATTTGCTGCTATTTTTAGTTGTTTTTCTACAATCACTTAATAACATAAAAACATTTTACAATCATTAACTTTATTATAGCACCATAAGATGTCAGAGCAATCAATGATATTTTTCTAAATAGCGTTCCCAGTGGTATGGCTGATTTTGTATTAAGGACTTTTTATAATTCTAACAGATTAGGTACATTTCGTGAGGAATTTCTTTTTAAAGCAGTTCATGAAAATGAATCAATCAATATAGTTTCAGAAATAAAACGCAAAGCTATTGGATAGGATACATTAATCATTAATATGATCAAGTTTTCTTCCTCCTTCATTCGTCCTTATTTAACGTATGTAATAAATTCACATTCATGAACACTTCTGTCCTTTATTCTGGAAGAAGACTATTATACAACTTATTCCAAAGTCTTCGAATCCTTTGAATTCTAAGGACTTACTTCTAAAATGTACTCTTCCATTAGTTTCTAAAATTGTCAAAATTATGAACAACCAACTGAAAGACTTTCAAGAACGGAATAAGTCTTGCCTGACTTTACAGGTGGGGTTCGTGTGAGCCACAGTTGTACCACTGCCTTGCTAGGTGTCTTTGACGATCTCCTCACTGCTGCTGATAATAAAGTTTCGGTTTTGATCTTACTAGATTTTAGTCGAGGCTTTGATACCCTTGTACATGATCTGTTTCTTTTGGTCTTGGATTATCCCATTCTGCTATAAGGATTCTAATGTGTTATTTGAGTGGTAGGTCCAGAGTATCTCGCTGTTACTTGTGGTGTTCCACAAGGTTCAATATTGAGTCATCTTCTGGCCATTATATACATTTTTTTTATATAAAAACCTTGGACCATGTACGATTGATATTCAAATCTATCACTTATTTTCTATTACTGATAATCACAGCGTTTTATTATATTTTATATCTCAGGTAATATATAGGTATTATTACTATTACTATGTGTAATTTGTAACAAAGGCACGATAAAATGTTTACATATGTGCGTGCGTGTATGTCGAAGCGTAGATTTTAACGGTAAAAATCTGTCAACTGCTTTTTTCATGAGTTGTGCCGTCTAGATATTGTTGAGCCTTAAAAAAGGCTGTTCTCTAAACGAGCTGTCGGTAATTTCGCTGTTGGTATTATTATGTCATTGCTGTTGCTGCTGTCTATCTTCGAGTGTTACTGCAGATCAGAGAAGGACAAATACATACCATAATTGACAGCATGAATAAGACTAAGAGCCCCGGATAGAATAACATAACAGCAGAACAGTAAATATGTACGGAAAGAAATAAGAAATAAAAAAAACGAAATACACAAACTAATAAAATAAACATGAGAACACAAAAGAATGTCCAAAGGGTGAAGTGAAACTATAATCTGAGCGATATACAAAAAGAGGAAACAAATCTAGCGGCACAAAATATCCGGGTTTCCCTTAGACGTATAAAATTTTGGTAGCGGGATCAGAAGAGATTTAAGTCAAGGGGCACGTTATCAAGGTCATTATTTAAAATCACGTTTATAGAAGCAATAACAAGAGAGAGTAGCATCAACAGAACTGGAGCATTAATAATTTAAAGGCATCAATGTTTGGCACATGCTGATGATCTAAAATATTGGGCAGTAACAAAAGAGTACTAGAACACACAGTTTAGCAACTTATAGACTCGTCAAGAAAGGGAGGACTTAAGACTAACAAAGAAGAGTAATTACAAGCAGTTAAAAACAAATAGCAAAGAAAGAGTTAAAAGAAATCTCAGCATGATAGCGAAGAGGAGGGAAATAATAGAATTTAAAGAAATGGATGAAGTAAATTTCAGAATAGTAAAAAGTAATCGGTTGCTGCTAGATTACATAATATATTAAAATCAAAGAAGTTGTATTGTCAAATAAGAATTAGTCTATACAAGTCAGTACTTAGACCAACTTTCATGTACGGAAGCGAAACGTACATAGGTTTAGAATAAAAAATTGCAGAATATATTAGAAACAGGCCACAGAAAGTTCTTAGCCAAAATTGATGGCGGACAGAAGGTAAAAATAAGATAGGAGAGAAGAACCAATAGCGAAATATGCGAACTCTTTAGTAAACCAGCAATGACCGAAGTAATACAAGCCAAATTGACACGGTGGGCATGTCATTTAGAGAGATTTTTTAATCAATTATATATTTTCCATTTTGCTCAATGATCTTTTGTCATCTTTCTTTCAGCTGCATGATTCCGCGCTCATAAAATTTCTGGTCCTTATCACCAAAAAACTGCACCAGGTGCGAGTGAAGGTCATCGTCATTTGTGAAAGTTTTACCATTCAAAGAATTCTGCAAACTTCGAAATAAATGGTAATCGGATCGTGCTAGATCAGGGCTGTATGGGGGATGTGGCATCACTTCCCAGCCAAGCTCCAATAGTTTCCCACGAGTTGCCAAAGATGTGTGACCCCTTGCATTATCTTGGTGGAAAACTACATCTTTCCGATTTGCCAATTCTGGCCGTTTTTCTTTGATTGCTTCATCCAGTTTTATTAATTGTTGACAGTAAACATCAGAATTCATCGTTTGGTTTTTTGGAAGCAGCTCAAAAAACACAACACCTTTGTAATCCCACCAAACTGACAGGATGATCTTTTTTGGATGCAATTCAGCTTTCGATGTGGTTTGAGCTGGTTTATCGTGTTTGCTCCATGATCGTTTTCGAACTATGTTACTGTACAGGACCCATTTTTCATCACCAGTGATGATCCTTTTTAAGAAAGGGTCGGTTTCATTTCGTCTAAGGTGCATAACGCAAAAGTTGATTCTTTGTGTTAAATGAATTTCTTTCAATTCGTGAGGTATCCAAATACCAAGCTTCTTAACTAGTCCAAGACCAAGCACCATAAACTTCACATCATATGTTTTTGTGAGCCACAGCAGCTTTCTTTACTTTACGAAAATGAAATAGTAAAATATGTCGAAAATGTTCGTTTCTGCACTCCATTTAAAATTAACCCTCAACTAATAGCTTTAATAAAAATCACGCACTACTTGCTTCTGAAGTTACGTCAATGTGACTAGTATCACGCGACAAACGGTAAAGTACAGCACTAACATACGTTACACAAAAAATAAAGCAACGCTCTTTATCAGTAAAAAACGAAAGTAATTTGCCAACCCAATACATTGAACAATGTAATTTTGACCAAACTTTCATTTTAAGAAATATTCTACAGCAAATGCATTTATAGAAGAGCGTGATAACAACGATATTTTTGTTGGTCTTTTTTTAAATTTTTCTACATCAAGTACGTCAATTTAGGTGTTTTTCTAAACGGGTTAAAAAAGAGTTGTTATCCTCCATTAAAATTAACTGAAGGAATATGGGATTTTGCCCGTACTATCGGAAAACTATGTTATAAGAGGGTTGACAGTATAACCGACAATGTCGAACGGTTCCATTGTAATTATCTTCGATATTTTACTACAGTTTTTTGGTTCTTTAAATTTACTTTCCAATAATTTCATTGAATAAATTAGTAGTTCAGAAAAAAATGTTTCAATTGTATTAATAGAAACACCCTTTTGGATAAAATATTATGTATAGCAGAAACTTATTCTTCCCTTTAAGGTAACAAATTTCATTGTTTCAAAAACGTTCCTGCTTCCTGGTCAACAGGAACGTAATGATACAGTTATATTGTGTGCTGTCAAGCACCATTTGTTACTGAACTAAATAAGGTATGTGTTTGTGTGTTCATATTACTTATTGATGAACGTATGTACAATACATACATATGTAGTTGATGTAATATATTACTAAAGTAACATAGTAAGCGAATTTAATTTGAATATTTGTCAGTGTTCCAAAATGATTTTAAAATGCAATGGGATGGAATTTCAAATGTTTGTGCAACTTGTTGCTATTTCTATTAGTAAGAAAAAAAGAGGAATTGATAATAATAACAATAATTAAGTAGACACATACGAACTTTACATTCGAAATAGGTTCCTTCGTTTCATTTGAATAAATACGGCTGAAATTCCAATCTTTTATAACAATTCTGCATGCTTAACTTACATAATTCCGTAAAACGTACATAACGACAAAGCAAAAGACTAATCTGCTTCGACGTATATTTGTCTGTGCTCATCTTTGATAACCGTGTTATGTACATATGTAACGGTTTACTCTTCTACATGGATATGTGTTTGGATACAGCAATGGAAAAGTACACACAATATGAGAGAATTAAAATCAGTTGTACTGTTTTGCTCCTTTTTTTTTGCGAATAGAATTGTGGCTGTCGGACTACAGGGAAAACTCGGAAAATGACAGATGCGACCCAATAAAAGGTAGTTCAGTCAAACTTTTCGGAATAGTGTGGGCGTAGTGGGGGTGAAATCGAAGGCACCGCGACGGCGACGTTGGTGTCGGGTCAGTTAGTGTACGGACGCTTATCGACCCAGGAAGGTCCTCGCTATAGTTAGTAGTAAGAAGATATAGAACACGCGACAACGCTAAGAACAAATGCGGCCTCCATAGACACATGTACTACTTATACAGGTATGTGGAAAAGGATTTGCTTTTTAAACTGCCTTTTGATGCTATTCAGATATTGTTATTGCTGGTTAAATTTTTCGTAAAAAATTTCTAATATTTAATTGTGTATTTCGATGGATAATCAAGGAATTTTATTTAAATTATTTTGTGGAAAGGATAGGATATTTTTACAATATTCACATGTACTGTATTGTAAATGTATAGGTATACAGATAGATTATGCAACCTAGTCAAAGACCCGGCTTGTCATAGATACACTTATGAATGAACGTATCCGTACTGAAGGTTGCCAACAAATAGTATTGTAGTATTTTCACTGTAGTTTTATTACACAAGTGAATAATCGACATCTAAATATAAAGAAGTAATAGTGGTTTCGCTACTATATTTGTTCTTTATGTTTTTATTTGTAAATTTCTGATGTTTCGCGTTTTGAAAATATTCATTCCCGTTTTTTATACTTATAGCAACTTTCAACCAGATTGCTAAAGAAATTTTGCCACTTTTTATCTTAAAATCGAATAATCTACTAATAGAAGTAATGCGGTTTTTATAACTCATTGCTTTATTACGTTACGTCTTACTCGATCGTTAGTTGTCTGTTTGTACTATTTTTTCAATGAATTTTTGAAGAATATTTATTTCTAATTTCTTTTCGATATCAATTTACTGCATTTATGTAGTGCCTAATTTTTTTGTTAAACAATGAACCCTTATTAATTCTCATTCTCGTCAATAAAATACATTATTTAATATTTAGCATACTGATTAGATGATCAAATTTAGATTTAGCATGTTCTGGTTTAGCAAAATTTGACAAACTGAAAACTTTATTTCCAAAATTCGATAAAAGCTCCTATTCGTGTAACTAATTTGCGAAGTTTTTATTTCGATGCTGGTTGTAAGCAAATTTATGTGCTTTCAGATACGCTTTTCAAAAGCTTTATTAACTTATATAAGATTTTATGGCGGATTAATTTCTGGTTTCATTTATGTATTGTTGACAGACTAATAAAACGTTTCAAATGAGGTTTCTCATATACGAAATATTTGTATTATACAGAAAGGTCAAAGGTATTATATACGTCTCTTAATGAAGATAAAATAAACATGCTATTGTATACAACGGCAAGGAAATATATATATATATAGTATATATGTATGTGTATATATATATAAAATTTGTTAAAAGTGTTTTGGTCGACCGTGTATAAGAAAATCCAAATTAATAAAGTTCGTCGTGTATTCGGTCAACTGTTAAGAAAATGAAAAACCAATCTTTTGTTTTATCCTCTATATTTCGCTATAAATTTATAGCTTCATCAGAAGTTAAAAACTAGATTAATTTAAAAAATTTAAAAATCATTAAAATGTGATTTTCCATAATCTGCCTGCATCTGAAAACTCTTTCAGTTTTTCAGATGCAAGTTATTTGGGGAACATGCTCTTAACTTTACCTACCACTGGCGCTAGTACAATAGCTTATAGTTTTGTGTGTTAGTATATACAATAGTATGGCAAATCACATTTTAATGATTTTTAAATTTTTTAAATTAATCTAGTTTTTAACTCCTGATGAAGCTATAAATATATAGCGAAATGTAGAGGATAAAACAAAAGATTGGTTTTTCATTTTCTTAACAGTTGATCGAATACCCGACGAACTTTATTAATTTATATATATATATATATATATATATATATATATATATATCTGTGTGTGTCTATATAGCAGAAGTCTTAAATTTTCTGAAATATCAACTTAAGTAAAAGAAGTTCAACTTTATTGAACGTTTTACTCCAAAATCTCAGATAACTATAACAATAAATAAATAGGTTTCTTAGTATCTAGGACAAACAAAATAATCGTGCATTAAAATAGCAGTCATGTCAAAATACTAACCAAATATCATTCTTACTTAGTTAATTGGATAGAAATACTTAATATTTTGTTGCATGACCTTTATTGTTTATCACCTCTTGACACCTTTGATGCAACGAGATCACCGGTTGCCTACATGTCTGCTGAAATTGATAGTCATTCGGCTTGGCATATTCTCCACAGACCGTCAATATTTTGCGGCTTGGCAGCAGATACAGTCTTTTTCAACTACATCCATAAATTTGAAAAGTGGTTCAAGCATAGCGATTGTGCCGGCTAACCCAAAATGCGAACGTCCATGTTTTGGCTTTACGAGAAACATGCTCGTTATACTGCTTATACAACCATCTTAGTAGCATTTCTTCCTCTGCATATGGTAGAAGCACAGCTTGTAATATGTCCACATAGACGTCGGCATTCATTATACCTTCTATCTTGTGTAATGGGCCTACGCCATACTCCGAAAAACACCCCCACAGCATAATGCTCGAGCCTACGAATTTTACCTTACTTTTTGGTGTACTGAGGTTGAAATGCTGTCAGTGGTGGTCTTCGTACATGTTTTTGGTATGCACCGGAGTTAAATAAAACACAATCAGCTGGGAAACTCATTGCAACGGTATTTTGGGACTCGGAAGGAATATTGTTGATTGATTATAAAGATAAAGGTGTTTCTATAACCGGAGAATATTACGCTTCAATATTAGAGCGACTAAAAGAAGCCGTTAAAAAGAAAAGACGGGGAAAATTGACAAAAGGTGTTCTGCTTTTGCACGACAACGCGCCCGTCCACAAGAGCCGCGTTGCGTTAGCTGCCCTGCATAAGGTGGGCTTCGAAATTGTGAATCACCCACTCTACAGCCCAGACCTGGCCCCGAGTGATTATTACCTGTTTCCGAAAATGAAAAAAGAGCTGCGGGTAAAAAATTTACTGCCGATGATGAAGTCAAGGAGGCAGTTTCGGCGTATTTTGCAGATAAAGAGAAATCATTTTTTTATAAGGGTATAAATAAATTAATTGAAAGATGTGAAAAATGTATCCGTCTTGCAGGTGAATATATTGAAAAAGAAAAATAATTTTTTTTTTAATTTCCACCCCTTGTCCCCCATTCCGCGAATATAAAAACGCTCCCTCGTATGTATATATATTACCACTTAAAGAAACATTTTTGGTAAGTCAGATAAGTAAGAAGTAGTGACTGATCGTTGAAAAAATGGTAAGCTCCTAAATCATAGAGATATAGAAGCTATGTATATTATAGATGATACTGAACCTTATTAATGTTATGATCTTGAAGCGCCAATGTGCGTGGCAAATGCAATATGGTATCCAAATACTTGCTGTCCATTTTAACAATCACTCCAATTCTTTTCGATGCTGCGAAACGTAAAAGTGAAGTAAATTGTAAACCATTCCAAGATTTTATGTATATATTTTGAGTAGTCTTCATCAGAGTTCGTAATTAGAGTAAATTAAGTCGATATATTAACGTAAATGACAACACTGAATTAGTAATTATATAAAAGCAATGTCCTTAAATGAACGATAACATTTTTTTCATTATAGACTCTTTCGATAACACTCTTGTGATTGTTTGCAGTAACGTCGACATTAAATTATTCACTGGAATGGAGACATTTACGTTGAATTAATTTGCTTATTTAGAATTTGTGTTTCTCCTGCGTATTATATGGATTTTTCTGGTATTATATGCGTATAAAGTAGTTTGCAATTTCGCAAATTCGCCGACCTAAATATGCAAATTCAGATGGAGGAATGACTTAGATTCCAGTTACCCGAATGGAATGTATGTTGCTATAGTATAACAGCGCTTATGTAAATTTGTTAAGAGAGTAATTTGGTTTAAGAATACCTATAATTAGCATGGAAAATTTGATTAAGTGTTTTCGAAATTTCTAGTATATAATTTTATATAAAACTTGAAACAAAAATTTGTTGTAATTCTCACTACAATTACGTACAATAATTTCAATTTAAGCATAATATGCAAAATTGTCTTAATTAGGTATCAACAGTTCGTGAACTAGGTTTTTAAACGGTCAGTTCGACAACAAATCGAAGCAGAATGGATATATTTTTCACCAGTACCATATTTAATGCGCTTACATATACAGAGTGCATTAAAAAGTTTCCGAACACTTTATGAACGTATAAATATCGTTGTACATGTATATTTCGCTGACAAAACTATTTATTCGGACATCTTTTGCTATTAATATAAAAGATTAAGTGCGAAAAGTTTATGTTTGAAGATTATTTGGTGGGAGATTCAAAATAAAACAAACTAGTTAAGTCAATAAGTTTTTCGCTATTTCTCAATATATTCCCCATCAACTTATGCTATTTTTGTGATGATCTTTCTTAAGATTTTCATTTTCATATTGCTACGATAAGTTTTTTATTCAATCGAAACTCTTTTCCAACAAGGAAAAGTTTGACTTTTAGGAATAAATGGAAGTTACTTGAGCTATATCTGGCAAACAAGATGGGCGGTGTACAATCTGGAATCTTCATTGATTCAATGTTTCCCGAATAACTTAATTCGGGGGAGATTCGTTATCGTGGTGAAAAGTGATTTATTATTGGATATTCCAGATCATTTTAAGAGATTTCTTTCTTCGATTCGCCTGCTAAAGCAGCATTATATATAGTGGAAATCACTGTGGTACGTAAATCTGCGTATTTAATGAGCAAGAAACTCAACCTAAGTCAGTAAAATTTAGTCTACAAGGTCGTTACTGATGAAGAAACTTGGAATTATTTGCACAAATTTGAAAAATAATAACAATTCGCTGTTTGGTTACTTCAAAATGAGCCAAAACCAGTAAAAGTTGTTCATTTATTCAGTGCTGGAAAAGCATATTATTGTTTGTTTCTGTGGATTTTACTACAACTACTAGCAACTGTAAATTTAGAGAATTAATAAACTGTAAATGCTAATTATTACATCACAGTTTCTTTCCAGAAGTTATCAATGAAATACGTAGAAATTTAGATATCTGCATTATTCTGCAAAAAACGTATCTCTTCTCCGTCAAAACGTTAATTTTTATGCAGAAAAACTGATGATTTTTGAACATTTTCTTCTGTTTGGTTTTTATTTTCAAACGGCCCTTACGTAAAAAACGTCTTGTATAAATACACATACACACACACACACACACACACAAACATATATATATATATCTATATATATATATATATATATATATATATATAGAGAGAGAGAGAGAACATATACATACGAAGATAAAAATACATTATACATATTTAATTAATTATTTTAAAAACAATGTGCTTTTGGCTTAATTTTGACATTGTAATAGGCGTATTAATGTACATACATTTAGACCTGAAAGCGTTAAATCTGTTTAGTTACGTTCTGCAAATAATAGCGCGCAAGTAGTACATATTGTGGACGCGAAACACATTTGCGTCAAAATAATATCTACTTCTATACTACTACTGAATCTAAAAATGATAATGTAGCTTATCACAATTATTTTTAATTTACACAAGAATTAATTACATTTAAGTAGTATTTATTGTTTTGCATACCTAATAATATCAATTATAATTATAAATATTGTTACTGTTGTGTAACAACAAAACGTGGATTTTTGCAGTCTTTATATATGTATATACTATATGGCCGAAGAAAAGCGAATCACCCAGCAAAAGTATATATTTTTAAATCAAATTCTGTACAAATGTTTACTGTGTTTAGAATAGTAAATTTGCATTGAAGCATTCATACCATTTACAATGAAAGTTTAATAATAAGTTGCCGTTTCATGTAAACGAATACATTCTATTCTTTTTCCGGGTATGTTTATAATATGTTCTATGGTCTCCTGTAGTCTCCAAGAAACTTGTTGACCATCATGACATCAATAAAGAAAAACTTAAAAATTCATTCGACATGTTAATTGACCGTGCAAAATGTTATATTGAAGCCGAAAGCGATTACTTTGAATAAAATAAATGAATTTTACCAAAACAGTATGCATTTGTTTTTATTTTTAAAAAGTTCCGTTTTCTCTGCAACAGACTGTGTATACATACATTTTTATATGAATTTCTGGAGTATGCAAAAGGTACTAGGAAAGTTTTGCAATACAGTTTCGTTTATTTAATTTTTTCAAAGTAATTTCCTTTACACTCAATACACATCTCCATCATCCGAAACCAATCTTTAAATCTTTAAAGTTCTGCCAAGTTTCACTAGACAGTAAAGCACACCCGTTGTCCCAAGCCCGCAGAAGATCCTCATCACTGGAAAACCGCATCCCTTTTAGCTTCATTTTCACATGCGGCAACAGTGCAAAGTCGCTAGGAGCAAGAGAGGGTGCTCGAGAAGTTTCAATCCTGTCGTGGTCAAATATTCGATTCTCGATTTGAAAAATACAGCTATCGTTTTCTTCTTTACAGATCGGAATTTTTTGACAACTACGGGTGTATCCTCATCATTAAAGGGTCAAATTTTGTTTTGAGCTTCGGTCCGCACATCGTATAGTACAATCAAGTCTCGTCACCTGTCACGATGTTGTTCACATACCGAGATTGTCCCTTATTAAACTTTTTTAGCATCTCCCCGCACCAAGTCACATGTCGTGTCATCTGCTCTTCAGTCAGTCGATGCGGCACGCAAAGAGAACAAAGTTTCTTCACATGCAAATGATCTTGGAGAATCGAACGAATGGATCTGGTGCATTTAGACCTGAAGTACCCTCTTTCTGTTGGTAGGTCACTCGCCTGTCCTCGCTAAGCATTTTCCTTACAGTAGTAACGTTTTTCTCTGTAACTGACGTTCGTGGCCTTCCCGGTCTCTCAGCATTCTTCACAGTTAAATGTCCCCTTTGGAATTCTCTATACCACCTGAATATCGTTGTGCGATATGGACAAACATCACCTAGTGCAAGAGTCATTTCTCCGAAGCACTGGCCTATGTTTAAACCACGCACGAAATTATAACGCAAAACTGCCCTTATTTCATTTCGTGACCACGAGGCCATCGCAAGCACTTTACACTCTCACTGCTAATGAATAACTGAGCGCATCGACATGACCCGGCGGCTACTATGCACGTATGAACATGTCTCAACATGCAGCAATCAGCAGCTTCCTACGATTCATTGTTGCGTCATATTGCGAAACTTTCCTAGTACCCTTTGTATTAAAATATTGGTTTGCTGTTTATATGACATAATACTAATAAATGAAATTTAAATGAATTTTTTGTGAATAATGGGCTCTATTTAAATGTGATCATATTGTATTTTGTGAAAATATAAACTCTTACAAGATTAATAAGCATGACAACATGCCTTTTGTAAATATTTTACTTATGATTTCTGTGATACATTTCAAAGTATTTATATAATAGTGTGTAATTTGCATAAGATTGAAGAAAACGTTATCTTTATTCAATTTCAACATTTTCTTTGATGGACGAAAAATATGTTGCCAAGCATTAATATTTTTTATACGCCATTTTATGTGAAGTCCGTTAGTTTTATGCATATCAAGTTACAGAATTTATGTGAAAAATCGTTGTTTTTATGCATTGATTACGTTGACAAATAAGCAAAGAACATCTATGTGGTTGTAACAATAGCCGGTGCTGGTGCAGAATAATACCGAGATTGATGTGTGGATGTCAGCAATTTGTTGGTCAATTTTTTTCACATAAATAATATTAAACGGTGCCCAAAAAAGAGGCGCGGTAAATAATAAAGTGGGTGGCACCGTGCATAAGAAACAGAAATGATCAATAAGTCATCGGAGTCTACGGAGATAATTGTTTGACATATCGTTAAATAATTATCGGTATACAAAGATAAATTATCGCTAATTGAATTTAAGAGGTCAAAACGGAATATAAACTTTGTTGTTGTTCGTGATATTTTTTTTTTCGCCTCACTTAATCGCACTGATAACAATTCTAAAACATTACGATTAATTCGGAGCAGCTGGTGTTTCTACAGACTTTTACGATTAACATAAAAGTGCCACCAAGTCGGTATTTTTTTATTCGGTTCGAGAAAATTGAAATCTTGACCTGTGTAATCCTAATTGAGGACGATATATCATTACTAAATTTAATTATGAGTAATATTGGATGAGAAAACATTTCAATTCTAGCCTTATGAAATACTGAACGCTATTTAATAAATATTCTGGAAGCGTGTGAATTGTTACTCTTTGAACTTGACATGTCAATATTTAATTAAATAGTAAATATTAAAGTGATTAATGCGAAATATCAAACGAATTAAAAAACATAAAAAGCAAATAAAAGTTATTTTGTATGTACTATGGTTTTGGTCAGGCTCTCCCAGTTTAGAGGCTGTAAGAACGTTTATGACATTGCAAATTTTTCCATATTAAAAGCTCAGATAGTATGGGATCGGAAACTCAATGGAAACTAAAGACAAGTATCCAGATTTTTAATTAATCTGTATATTAAATTATATCTTTATATTACAAGTGGTCAGATTTCTTGAAACAGCCACATAGCTTACAAGTTGGTAAAAAAGTTTTGAAAGCGACACCTATTAAGCAGTATTTATACGCCATTTTAATATTTCATGTGTCATATGTACACACTAAAAATTTTAACTCGATCCGTCAATTCATTCATTGTTAGCAATCCATTTGAATTAGACGTGTCGGTGTATTTTTTAACAATGGAAAAAACTGAATATCGCAAAAAATTCTTTGTCTTGGAAGGTTTATCAGCAACAGAGATTCATACAAAAATGGTGAACGTGTTAAAGGAATGTGCTCCTTCATTTCCAACAGTACATCGATGAGTTTTAGAGTTTAAACGTGGTCGTACAAGCATTGAAGAAGAACCACGTAGTGGACGACCAAAAACTGCAACAACAGCAGAAATCATTGAGCAAGTACATAATATGGTTAGTGAAGATCCGAATTTGACTAAGCGTGAAATTGCTAATACCATAGGCATCTCAGACGAACGAGTACTCCATATTTTACATGAAGAATTACATATGAAAAAGCTGTTTGGAAAGTTAGTGCCGCATTCGTTAACAATTCAAAAGAACTGGATCGAAAACAAATTTCTCAGCCTAACTTAGTGCTTTTCAAGCGGAATAAAACCGATTTCTTGCGTCGTTTTATAACAATGGATGAGACTTGGATTTACCACCATGATCCTAAATTGAAACAAGAATGATTACAGTGGACTACGGTTGGTTGGAGATGGTATAAAATTATTGGAGGATCATTGGAATAAATGTATTGAAGTTGAGGGAGATTACATTGAATAAAAAACTAATTTCATTTAAAAATTCACTTTGTTTCATTTTTGCTTTCAAAACTTTTCTACCAACCTGTATTTTACTACAACCAGTTCAATTGCAGCCTTCACGTTTCATTAGCGTATATTCCCCGGCTCCATTCTTAATTAAATCTTCTACTTCAGAATATCAATCTTTCCTTTATGAGAAGACGTGTTATTGTTAAATCTTTGCATCGGTATAGCAAGTGGATCATGATTTCCTCTTCTAATTGGCAGAATCTTTTCTGATAAGCTCATATTATTTATATGTTTGCTCAGCTTACTGCGCCTTGCTGATAGACCCACTATCATACCAATAGACTTTCTTTCTCTACTCAGTAGGTCCGTTTTAAATTTGGGTTACTGCTTTCTAAGGAACTTTTTTGACGTAAGGAGTTATTTCGGCTTTCATAAAATCTAATTCATTCCACTTTTTGTTGGTTTTCGTAATGTTGTAAGAAGACTCTAATCCCAAAGCTAGTCCAGCCAGAGTCCACTTCTTTAATAGTCCCACAGCTTTGGTGCCCCGAAATTCAGGTTTTTGTCACCTTTTGCGTTCATTTACATCAAATACAGTGTTTCTAGTAGTGTCTGGGTGGCGGAAAAAATGGGCAGTATGCGACTTGTTCTATCCTGTCTATTGCATAATATCACTTTTGTTGAACAGACGCATATCCAACTGTATTTATAATTAATGTAGACTATTTATTTATAAGCATTGGCGAAATACGATCGAATAAAATAACCACTTATAAATTTACATCATATACATATGTATGTACGTTTCGAGCAAGTTACTGCGTTGGTTATTATTTGATAAATCGTGGATACAAATTAAATTGGCTTTCGTCGTAAAACAAAACAAGGAAATCTAGACATTTCATTTTGTATCTATGAGAATTATGTAATGAGTAATGCCATTCGAAATTAAATAAATATATTAAAGCATTAAATTTTTCATTATCTGAACTTTAAGAGCATTTACTTTAATTTTTCGGTCGTAATAATCGTCACACCAGACAGGCTGTGGGTACTACTGTGGATAAATTCGAGTCAAAATATTTGGATGTTTCTGTACCAGTGAGACAATGCACCGATAGGAGTGCCTGGGTTCAAAACGAGTCGCTCACAGGAATTAAGCATCTCTCAAATCACATGGCGAATTTTGTGTAAAGATCTTGGCTTACACCCTTACAAGATCAAATTAACTCAAGAACTGAAGTTACCTAACTAGTTGAAGAGTCAAATCTTCTTCAACTGTGGCTAAAATATGAAAAAAATCTGGAATTTCATCGAAAAATTATCTTCAGCGATGAAGCTAATAATTGGCTTAATGGTTTTACCAATGAGTAAAATACGCGTTATTAAACAGCAATAAATTCACATATGCTTCAAGAGACTCCATTACAACCACATGAAGTGACCGTGTGGTGCGAATTTTATGCCGGAGGTGTGATTGGATCATATTTGTTCGTCAATGAAAATGATCACAATGTTACAGTCAATGGAGTTCGCTATCGTGCCATGTTCGATGACTTTTTTTGGCCAGAATCGAGTGAATTTGGCATCACTGGTATGTGGTTCCAACAAGATGGTGCTATATGCTACACAGCCGACAAAACAATTGATCTATTAAAGAGGAAGTTCAGTAACCGTGTAATCTCGAGAAATGGGCCGCTCTAGTAGTTACCTCGATCATGCGATTTAACTCTGTTCAATTTCTTTTTATGGAGTTGCGTTAAGTCGTTGGTTTATGCCAACAAGCCAACAATATTAGAGGAGATGAGGGACAATATCGAACGTGAAATTGCCAACGTTCCGTCCGATATGTGTGAGAGAGTGGTAGAAAATTAGCTCCAAAGAATCGATCACTGTAAACGTGCTCGCAATGGTCATATGTACGAGATCGAATTCCATAGTTAAATGTAACATGTGTACCTCACCTGGAATAAATTTCAGCCCAATGTCTTAATTATTCTATGTTTTATTTAAATACAAAATTGTTATGTCCTTATTGTAAAACCTGATACACATACACACACTCAAACACACACACACACACACACACATATATATATATCTCGGTAAAACATATATATGCCATAAAATGAAAACAAGTGTTGGAACTGATACATATACTGTAGGTAATTCGAATACAATTATTCTATACGTATTTGAAGTGAAGTTTTTTGCTTTACAACATCTAGTTCCAATACCGACGTCCTGAAAACATTAAGAATTTAAGAAATGATAAATAGAGCTATAACTTTCATTCAGTACGTATATTCGATATACTTGTCTCTTTGTGTATTTATCGACCTGTATATGTTACGTCGGATTTACTTTTTATTACTTAAAATGTTGATATAAATTCACATATAAAGAACACCAAAATAATAGTAGCAAACAGTTTATCGTAACTTTCTCATGAATGTCCAGCGGCGTCGACTAGTGAACAATTTATGAATCTAATAAAGATCATTTTATAGTAAATAATGTTCGATGTATGTTTATATACATTCGATGTATAAAATTTTATTTATCCATAAATCTTTTGCATAATTTCTTGTGGCTATGTTTGTACGTACGTATATATCGACAGTTTTAAAAGAAGACTTTTTATAATTGCGTGGGAGAATCATATATGTATGTATGTAAGTAGGTAATTCTGCTTTTAGGGTCGCGTTGCTCTTATGGTTTTAAAAATAAAAGTTGTAGAATTAGGTACTAAAAATAAACGCATTATTTATGACAGAAATTGACTTAAAAATTATAAAATCAAATTTTCAATATTAAAATTTTATTGAAACTTTCATTTTTATAAAAAAAAAAATATTGTTTTTTAATATTCCCGTCTAATTTTTGATATAAAGTGTACAGTTAAACCAAACTTGACTTTAGAAAATGTTTTTAAATTTAACCTTCCTTAAGCTGAGTCACTTTTCATTATGTAATTTTTTCTAAGATCATCTTTCCTAAAATATATAATAATTAGTTACATGGAGAAACGCCTACATTTGAGATTTACTGTCATTCTGTATTTAGAAGTATGTGTTTTTATGTGAAATAATTGAAATGAATATAATTTCAAATAAAAATAATTTGTTTATTAACATTTAAGATTCGAAGCATCGTTTATTGTTTATATAGTGCATGAAAATTGTGGGAAGTAATCTTATTTTACTTGTGTCAGAAGAAACATATCTACAATAGGTTGTAGATATATTTCTTCTGATAAGGCTTGTAGATTTACACATGCATTTGGCCATAGTTTCCTTTAGACTTTGGGACTGGAACCAAATCTCTGGAACTGCATCTTGACTTACCAACGTTTGCACTTGCAAAGGAGATTCTCAAGACTGCTGCGCATCTTGTCGTTTCTGCACTGAAACTGAACTGATAGATCATCAATTTCATTGCAGCAGATTTTACGAAATTATTTAGTTTTATCGACAAATATTTATTATTGGCTAAATTGGATACCCTTACATTTTCTTCTTTAGCTGGTGTAAGCTTATTTATCCCAATGTTCTACTAATGCATATTTCCATTATAAATGATTTGCTACCTTTTCGCAGAAGCTTTAAAGATCACATTTGGTTTTTTTGTCACTTGTTATCTATATTAGAAACTCACTCGATTCTTTGGACTGCAAAATTCTTGCTTGCGCGGAGAACTTGTAGATATTTTCTCATGCTCTTAAGTTTAATCTTAAAGCTACGAACAATTAATATTTAATCTGAATCTTCTGAGCATAGACAAATGTTCTATGGTGACGTATAATAAAACGTGTTCGGCCTTTGTTGTTCGCATATAAAGTAAATGATTATTGGTTATTAACTAAAAGATGTGAGGTTTGTATATGTCATTATACCAATCTTACAATTGAACCTTTGTGCATAGATTACCATTATATCCACATATCATATGCTTTTATGAGCTTAGCTCGCTCTCACTTACATACAATATTTTAACACTAAATCCCAACTTTTCTCTTAGACACAGTCTGTCGCAGAGAGAACCGAACTTATTTAAAATAGTAATTCTTAGTGGCGCCATCTATTAAAAAAATATGCGCCGGTAAGGTAAACTTTTCACTAATGTTACATCAAAATATCATGACATTTGCATCATAAGAAGAGGAGAAATTGTGTATAAAGTAACAGTGTGTATGTGGCATTGGTCCAAATATGAATTTTGAACAAAGAGCAAATATGTTTTAAGCTCAGTAAATCGTTTAGTGAAACGTTTAATTTGATGAAATAAGTGTATGGTGATACGAGTTTATCACACACGAGTTTGTATGAGTGGTATAAACGATTTAAAGACAGTCGTACGGACATAAATGACGACGAACATCCTGCTGCAAAAGAATCTGTGGTTACCGTGATAACATCAAACTTATGTGTGAATTTATCAGAAATATGCCGAGATCTTCAATGCGATACGCGGGAATGGAATTAAATATTTCCAAAGATTCAATTCATCGCATTTTGACACAGCATTTGGGACTGGGAAAGATTTATGCAAGGTTTGTACCACACAAGCTGAATTCAGCATTGTACTGACTTGCTTAAAGACTCAAAAAAGGACGAAAACTTCAGGTATTCTATTGTAACTGGTGATGAGACGTGGTGTTTTCAATGTGATCTAGAGACCAAGCGTCAAAGCTTTGAATGGAAGCCTCCAAGCAAAGAAAGATGGAAAAAGCCGTTTGGCGAAGTCAAAAGCAAAGACAATGTTGACATGTTTTTATAATTCGAAAGGCATAGTGCATAAAGAGTTTGTACCAACTTGTCAAACAGTTAATGATATATTATCTTGGTATTATGAAGCGTCTTTTGACGCGTATTCGTCGTATGCGTATTCAATATCGTGAAAATGGTAGCTGGCATTTGTTACATGAAAATGTACCATCTCATCGTTCGACTCTTATTACTAATTTTCTAATTAAAAATAGTTCTTAACCGTCAACTATTCACCATATTCACCGGATTTGGCACCCTGTGATTTCTATCTATTGTCCAAACTACATTTATCGATGAAACGACCGCATTATGCCGACGTTGAAGCTATTAAAAAGGCGTCGACAACGATCTTGAAGGATATCTCTAAAGACGAACTTAAAAGTTCATTCGACATGTTAATTGACCGTGCAAGACGTTAGATTGAAGCCGAAGGCTACTACTTTCAATAAAATAAATGAATTTTACTAAAATAATAAGCTTTCGTTTTTATTTTAAAAAATTTCAGTTTTCTCTGCGACAGACTGTGTAGATCTCTTATTAGATTGATAATTCTCAATAGTGCTAATGTTATATTTTTCTTCTTCAAGCTTCAGCATTTATAAATACAATTTCATTTCGATTCATCACTTAGATTAAACACGAAAGAAATTGTATTAATTCTTACATTATATGAGCTTTGAGAGCCTATTATTTTTCTAATTCATCGTTAAAAATTATTTTTTATTTATGATGCAAATATATATTATATATATATATATATATATATATATATATATTACTAATTCAAACTAACGTCTGTTAATTGTTAAAATATATATATATATATATATATATAATATATATTTATATATATATATATATATATATATATATATATATATAATCACATATATATGTTGTAATGTGTTACACACATATATATATATATATATATATATATATATATATATATATATATATATATATGTAACACAGAATTATAAGTTGAAAAAATGTTATGTGATTATATATTATGACAATTTTTTAACTTCCAATTCTATGCTACTTCACCGTAAAAAAATTAATTCTATATAGTAATTTATAAATATTAAACTTCCTACTAAATGTGCATAATTGTTTGTGTAAATTAATATATATTTATAAAATATTTTTTAAAATTTTTATTTATATATAACTGACTGACTTCTGGGAAACTGAATACGAAACAGAATTTCATAAATAACTTTAACATCAGTACCGGATATAATTTCAATGCGGTAAACACTTTCCTAATCATTTCCCTGACACTTTATGTAACAAATAGAAATGCAAGGCTAGAAGTTAACAAAATAACCTCGCATTGGGACGGTTGTAGGTACGGTAATTGAGTTTTACAGTCAAAGATTTACCTGCAAATCGCCTGGCTTTTTACACCTGCACACATAATTGAATTTTCCAAGAAACTGGCGCATTTCGAACCGCAACCAAAGTCAATTTATACAATGAGAAGGAAGCAATATTTTTTTTGTTGTTGTAGTTATTTAGTGACTACGAAAATGCCGCTTTTATATTATGTTGGAATCAAAGGCTATGTGCATACCAAATCGGATTTTCTTTTATTGACACTTTCGAAACTAAAAAAGAAACATGACTGCTTATGCACAGGGGACGTACGACCATGTAATAAAATAATACGTCCGTCAAGAATTTTATTAGATAGATAAAAATAATTGAAAATAAATGTTTCGTTATCTAATGGTGAAAGAAAACGATAGATTGCGGGATATTCTTCATAATATTATTATTGTGTTATAATATTATGAGAATAAATAGAGACAACATTGGGTACCGTGTTTTATGTACAGAACTTTCAATAAATTACAAAACATATAACAATGCGTTATAAACTAAGGAAGATAATGTTTGAAATCGTAAATGCTATTACTACTATGTTTAATTAAGAGAAAAATATGTTAGTCACGTGAAAGGCGTAAATAACTACATGTTTGCAAATTTTCTCACGTGAATAAGCGCTATTTGTTTAAAGCTTACGCATTTGTAACGAACATAAAACAATTTTGAAAATAATATTTATTTATCTCCAGATGAAAACACGTTTTTTGTTTCTAACCATTGATTAATTTTAACAGAAAACATAATTAAGTAGTTTATAAATTCTTCTCTGTTTAACTAATTTTAATTAATAAAATTGGCTAGGTCTATTATGTAGTGTAATATGCTTTGAAACATGAAATACATTCATTAGATACGTACGTATACAAAGGGTACTAGCAAAGTCTTGCAATATGACGCAACAATGAATCGTAAGAAGCTGCTTGTTGCCGCATGTTGAGATATATTCATACGTGTATAGTAGCCGCCGCGCCATGTCGATGGGCTCAGTTATTCATTAGCAGTGAGAGTGTAAAGTGCTTGCGATGGCATCGTGGTCACGAAATGAGATAAGGGCAGTTTTGCTTTATAATTTCGTGCATGGTTTAAACATAGACCATTGTTTCAAAGAAATGACTCTTGCACTAGGTGATGTTTGTCCACATCGCACAAGGATATTCAGGTGATATAAACAATTCCAAAGAGGAAATTTAACTGTGGAGGATGCTGAGAGGTCGGGAAGCCCACGAACGTCGGTTACGGAGGAAAACGTTACTACTATGAGGAAAATGCTTGGCGGGGACAGGCGAGTGACCTACCAATAGATAGAGGGTACTTCAGGCCTAAATGCACCAGCAATTCGTTCGATTCTGCATAATCATTTGCCCGTGAAGAAACTTTGTTCTCTTTACGTGCCGCATCGACTGACTGAAGAACAGATGACACGATGTGCGACTTGGTTCCGGGAGATGCTAGAAAAGTTTAATATGGGACAATCTTGGTGTGTAAACAGCATCGTGATAGGTGACGAGACTTGACTGTATTATTACGATGAGCCGATCAAAGCTCAAAACAAAGTTTGGGTCTTTGATGATGAGGACACACCCGTAGTTTTCAGAAAATCCCGATCTGTAAAGAAGAAAATGATAGCTGTATTTTTCAAATCGAGTGGAGTTGTGGAACGCATCGTTTTGGACACACAGAAGACAGTCCCAGCTAAGCAGTACACTGAACAGTGCCTGCCTAAAGTCATTGGATCTAAGAAGAACCTGCGGCCAAAGTCAAGAATGGACACCTGGTTTTTCCATCACGATAATGCTCCAGCTCACCGCGCCAAAGCTTGCACCGAATATTTGACCACGACAGGATTGAAACTTCTCGAGCACCCCCCTTACAGTCCAGATCTTGCTCCCTGCGACTTTGCACTATTCCCGCATGTAAAAATGAAGCTAAAAGGGAGGTGGTTTTCCAGTGATGAGGATCTTCTGCGGGCTTGAGACAACGAGTGTACTTTACACCCTAATGAAACTTGGCAGATCTGGTTTAAAAATCGATTTCGGAGGATGGAGAGGTGTATTGAGTGTAGAGGAAATTACTTTGAAAATATTAAATAAACAAAGCTGTATTGCAAAACTTTTCTAGTACCTTTTGAAAGAGAACTTTTGACGTTTCTAAGACAAATGTATTTAATAAATTTGTATAAAATAAGGGCGAAAGAAAATTAATTTAATCGAAATCTCTTCAGAACTAATTGAAAAATATTTCTGATTATTTTTTGCTCGTGGCTGTATCTTTTATTATGGTGATGCACGTCTTAATAGGTCAGTGGTTTGTTAATGACTGTATTGTATTTCTCCCTTGACCTACTAAATCTCTGCAGTATACTTGACAGTTGTTCAAAAGACGTCTTCGCAAACGTACAAGCAAGCGGATAATATGTGTAGTGGAGTAACTACGTTCTGAAGAATGCAAATTACTTTCGGAATAGTTATTTATTCTAATCGTTACATCTTCATTACTATCTGTAGAACCAGTTTTGTTAATTTTCAATTCACATTCACCGATAAGTAGCTGGTTTGTATCATTAAAATGCATTTATCGGAGCAAAAACTCGTGTACTTGCTTATTCGCAAAACTAAAAAAAATTCAACTAAATGTATACTAGATTCTAATTATAGTATTTAAACTATTGAATATACCTGTAGTTAATATTAAGCTTAATCTACTACTTCATTTAAGGATACCATTTTGGATATTATATCACGTTTTCTACTGGACAATAGAGGTGACTTAGGACTCTAAAGAATAGTTAATAGAAATAATTTTAAGCGAGTGTTAAGGAGTTATTTTTAGAGACAATAGTCGAAACATTAAATGTTGGTTCAAATGCTGCTTATATACTATATATATCATACATGTTATTGATTCAAAACTATCATTGCGTAAAACTAATTTTTATACATAATTTTATATAAATAAATTCACTCCAAGAAATGGAATGTTTCAGAATAGAGTCACATTTTATTTCAATTACTTCTCTCGTTGTTTGTATAACACACAAAACACTGTAATTGCCAAGGATTGTTTGATGGTAATTGAACATTTTTTAATATATGTTTAAACGAATGAATTAATAATTGTCAAATTATTCTATTTTCTGTTTCTTAACGTAGGATAGATCTCTGAGTTATGAGTGAAGAATATTTCATTAATTTTTTTATATTCTATTTAAAACAATATAGTCACTAACTTCATTAGTGTTTAGATACATAATTGACACAATTTTGGCATCACCCAAGATTTTTCCAAATACTTCGTAAACTCAGTTGAAGATTTTCTTTCGCCGTATAGAAAACTTCTACTATATCATTTAATTAGTAACCCTATTTAGTTTAACCATTTCCGTGTAGTATTAACATTTCTAATAGCAAAAAATAGAATAAATTTACCAAATCTCAATAACTTGTATTTCCCAATTATGTTCTTATTGTATCTTGGGAACGACGTCTAATGTTTAAAGTTTAATTTCCGCTGCCTTTCTGGTTCAGTACCTTCCTTTCCTTAGTTGAGACAGTTTAAAGTGATGACCAACTGCAAAACGCGTCTATACAACATATCTCTGACATGTTCTATGGGTTTAAGGTCTAGACTTCATGCTGGCCAATGTAGAGTGTTAATATCTACTTTCTCAAGATTGCCAATGTAGAACCATTGGGACCATTTATGTTTCTTTAACCTCCATGTGATACAATAAATGTGAAAAGGTATGCACATTTCCTATCAAGGATGGTAGGTCCGTACCTTTCCATATTTATTTTATTAGAAGAGCCGGTGAGCGATATGTTCAGTTCAAAATAATCTCAAAGGCAAGCATATGGCGAGCCTGTAAATTGAGTCCATCCGTTACCATTACGGGCTCGCTATCAACTTGTCTTTGGGGTTATTTTGAACTGAATATATTGCTCACCGGCTCTTCACTACACTCTCAGACGTTCATTTAGACATCCTAAGTAAAATCTAGACTCATCTGGGACATTTATTTTATCAATTTTCTTTATACCAAGCAACGATTTCTCGAGCAAATGTTAACCTTAACCAATCAATTCATTGTTACTATAGCAGGTTTTCTAGAATACATTCCAATATCCTTCAATCTCCTGCGGAAGATTCTTTACTAGTTTTTACATGTTCAACGTCCAGAAGAAGATTTTGTAGATTTGGAACTGATGACTTCTTCCATTTTTTAATAAAACTATAATTTTAACAGCAATTCTGCAACAGCATTCTATACGACTTTCTGTTTGAGTTAACTCAACAACGATGTATCGACCGACTTCATCTGGCTGTTGGGGAGAAAGGAAAATAAAATGACGGTGTTTACAACAGACTTAGACAACTCAAACGTGAATGTAGAAAGCTTAGTGATAAATTTCGTAAAAGTCTATCAAGTCCCATTACCGCAACAAACACTGAAGCTATAAGAGAAATATCAGCTAGACTGGCATGGGACATATCGTGAGTATCGAAAAGATACGATAAACTCTACCAAGGAATCGTTCGTTAATAACGCTCTGAAACATATGTAGTAGACAGGGTGTTATTAATATTTGAATGATTCCTTTTAACATTCTTTTACTCGGCAAATCGCCGTGGTGCAAGCGTCAGTCTATATACGCTCTGGAAACTTTGTTACTGACATGCGAGATAGACGCGTTCTCGCTTTGTCATTCAATACATTTTTGTATTGGAGGAGAGGAAGGCAATGATTATTCAGCAATTTGTTATTTAAATGATACAATTTGTGGTGGAAAATTTACCATAAGAACAGTGAATAAATAAATTAGTTAAAATAAAGATAAATAAATAATCAACTATAAAAACAACAAATGAAGTAAATGGATAATAATTATAATATTGCCAAGGATTTTAACGTTTATAAGTTGAACTCTGAACCACATAAACAACTTAAACTGTCAAATACTAAATAACAATTGCAAGTGTTTGTTTAACGAGCATGAACTAAGTGATGTGATAACTGTGCCGGTTATGTATACAATAATTTCTCAGGTCTCTTGTTTTAATATTTAATTGTTAAGATAATCCATCTCGCAGTAAGTAAATTAAGTTTTAAAATAGAAGATGAAAGACATACTACGTTACTAAGTTACAAATTTCTTCATTTAATTATCACTTTGAGCATTCTGAAAACGTTTAACAATAGTTTATGAGGTGTTGTAGTGAATGCTTTAATGCTGCGGTCAAATTACAAATACAATTAGATATTTTGTACACAGTACGTCTAATGAAGTACTCATACAGTATCTTTTGCGTCACGAATTGAAATATTTGGTAACATTTATCGGTATTAATACATTATTGTTACACGTGTCGGTGGACAAATATTGTATAAACTTTTACTTAGATATGCACATACACATGTAGAGGAAATTTTCAACTAATTTCACAAACACCATTTGTCTGTGTTATTATAGAACGTATTTATTGTATTTGCATTCTATTATTTATACAAAGTAGAACCCTCTAAAAATATTTATTCTTCGTTTTCATGCTCAATATTTTGCAATACACTTTTATATTCGCTGATACTACGAGGACAGTTTGACAAGTAGTGAGAATGACACATAGGTAGCGCTCTAATTGGCAAAACAAATACACTGTAATTTAGGTTGGCTATTTATATGTTTACATTCCGATATTTGGATAAATCGGTTGATTAGTTTATTTTTGACAGCTGGTTGAAAAAGAAGCAACACGTCGTTTTGTTAAAATGGAAAAAGCAGAGTATCGTGCGGTGATTAAATACTTCGTAATTAAGGGTATGAAAGTTACCGAAATAAAAGATGAGTTACGGGAAACATTAGGTGAATCTGCTCCATCATCCGCCACAATAAGTAGATGGGTAAATGAATCTAAACGTGGTAAAACAAACTGTGTTGATGAAGCGCGCTCTGGAGCACCCGAAATCGTGACTTCTAAGGAAATGATTATAAAAATCCATAATGTTATTACGCAAAATTGACGACTCAAAGTGAGAGAGATAGCAGATATTGTAAACATTTCAACAGAACGCGTACAGCACATTTTAACGAAAGAATTGGGCCTTTCCAAGCTTTGGGCAGGATGGGTGCCGCGATTGCTTACGACTGATCAAAAGTTCGCTCGTTTACGCATTTCCAATGAGTGTTTGGACCTTTATAAGCGGAATCTGGTTGATTTTTGTAGGCGATTTGTTACTTGCGATAAAAACTTGGATACAGTACACCCGAAACTAAACAACAGTCGAAACAATGTTAGAACGTGGTTCTGCACCTCCAAAGAAAGTGAAAACTACTATATCGGCAAATAAGGTGATGGAATCAATTTTTTGGGATTCAAAGGGCATTTTGCTCATTGATTACCTTCAGAAAGGTGCCACAATAAATGGACAATATTATGCAGAACTTCTACAGAAATTAAATGTGGAGATTTGTGCTAAACGGCCAGGACTGGCAAAGAAAAAGATTCTGTTTCACCAAGACAACGTTCCCTCGCATACCAGCACAGTTGCGATGTCCAAAATCCACGAGCTGCATTTCCAATTAGTACCGCATGCGCCTTATTCGCCAGATCTAGCTCCTTCCGACTTCCACCCTTTTCCAAATTTGAAAACGGCACTAAGTGGAAAGAAATTTTCATCTAACGACGAGCTTATCATCTCCGTGAATGAATATTTTGCAATCCTTCTGAAATCGCATTTTAGAGACGGCATAAAGGCATTGTAGCACCGTTGGAATAAATGTATTGCTCTTTTAGGAGAATATATTTAAAAATAAAAATTATCTTGTATTTAAAACATTCGTTTTTCTTTTCCATTCTCACTACTTGTCAAGCTACGCTCGTATTTGCGATAAATAGTGAAAAAACATCTGTGAGGAATATACATACGTGGATACATGGTTCGTTGACTTCCAAGTTTTTGATTCGATGAATAGGTTTGAAGGAATTAGGCGCGGAGTTGAAAATGTTAATAGAAATGATAATTACGAAAACGAGAGCCAGTTAAAAATAAAGAAAATTGAATTAGAGGAGTTTAGAATCATTAAGTTAAAATAATAACAGTGGAGTAATGTAAGGAAGTGCCCTATGGACAATATTTTTCAACTTAACGTTCGAGTATAACAAAAAATAGAAACTTAACCCTTAACCGGTATCGTGGGGTCAAAATGGACCCCACGACATACACATATTGTTCTAACATTCATATTTGGTTACTTACGCATACATGCATTTCAGTAATCTCAGTACGTAGTGTGCTTTTTGTAAGAGTCATTTAGTTAAGACCGTAATGTGTTCCAAATGTCAAATATAGGTAGTTGTAAGAATCTTCTAAAGATGTTGCTCTGTTTTTGCTAAAATTTTGAAATTATGTCTATCATTTTTTATATTTCTTTGATCTCTGGAAAAACGTTATTTTTGTTTTTACTGAATAAAAGTGTTTGTTTCCATTTTTTAAATTTTTTTCATATTTTTTATATGTGTGAAATACAAACTGCATAAAAGTTACTCAAAGTCAAAGACTGCTTGTAATAAGTTATAAAATGATATAATTTTTAAAATGAAATGAATAAAAATTTGATTAATTTTTAACAAAGAAGCTATTACTTCAGAATATTCACGATTTGTGTGTCAAAACTTTATTCAATAGAATTTTTTCATATGGAGTCAGTTTGGGCCCTCAATACCAAGTATGTATTTAGAAATATCGATACCAGCTAAGGGTCAAGAAGTGAGATCAAATAGTAGCGTAAAATGACATAATAAAACATCGAAGAATAATGACGATTGTCCTTAAGCGATAGTCACAGAAATTCAAGAGAACTATGATAAATTTATTAGAGCATAGATGTGAAAGAGAATAGGACAGCAAACAAATTAAGATAGGGAAAATGGAAAGTGAGGAATTTTGGGAGTCATAGTATTTAAAATAAAATGTTATTTCCAATTAAAATGGAAAATTTAACAGAATAATTAGACAATTACTAATGTAACCAATAAAGAAGCAGAAAGACTGAGAATAATAGAAAAATAAATAATGAAAACAATTTTGTTAGTTGTCGAAATTGCAGATAATAAATATAGAACTAGAATGAGCTATTAAATATTAAAATACCTAAGAGAAGTTGCCATAATTCGAAAACCAAAGAAACAGTCATGTGCATGGGACATATGTAAAAAGTTAGAAGGATAGCAGTGAACTGCTGAAATATATGTACGTTCGATTTATTATTTTACTGTATGTCCTCGATAACTTCGTGAATTCCATCTTTGAGGTCTTGAATCGATTGTGGACCTTATCTTTCGCGTAGCCCCAAAGAAAAAAGTCTAAAGGTGTTAAATCACAAGATCTCGGTGGTCAATTGTGATCGCTTCTTTGAGAAATCACATGACCAGGAAACTTTTTACACAAAAGAGCGATGGTATCGTTACTTCTGTGGCACGTAGCGCCGTCATGTTGAAAATAAACGTCGTCCATATCAATATCTTCCAATTCCGGCAATACACAATCATTAATAATCATTCGAAAGCGCAATCCATTCACCGTAACAGTTGCTCCAGCCTCATTTTCGAAGAAGTAAGGTCCAAAGACCCCGCCAGATCAAAACCCGCACCAAATGCTACAATTCTGTTTGTTAACGTAGACTCCACGGTGAAAATGGGCCTCGTCATTCAAGATGTTTTTTCCATGAAATTTAGAATTAGTTTGATGCATTTCAAGGACCCAATCAATAAAGACACGACATTGTTGATGATCGGTAGGCGTGAGTTTTGTGCTAACTGAATTTTGAAAGCCTTAAGACATAAGTCTTTATGCAAAATACGGTGTAATGTCGTTTGTGGGACGCCCTATTCCAAAGATCGACGAGAAATGGACAAACCTGGGTTTTCCTCAACACTATGGGCTACGACAGCAATATCCTCAATTGTTCTTGAGCGACGTGCACGAGTTCAATTCTTCACATCACTAACTTGTCCCAGTAGCCCAAATTTTTCCACCAGTTTCACAATTGCTGGCCGAGAAGGTGTTTCACGACGACCCATAAATGCTTTGGTTTTGCAAACTGTGACTGCGAAATTTTCACCACTTTGGTAGTGAATTTTAATAATTTCAATGCGTTGTTAAAGCGTATATCGTTCCATTCTTATTGGTGGCGTAGTTTTTACTTGTCATCTGCCAAGTATTTACAGGTTGAATCATGACAACTGTAAAAATGGCAGGCTATTAAAAATGAAATGTCTTATTGGAACACCTTTTATTTTTTAAGTAAATGAGGGAAAATTAAAATCTGCTACTTAAATTTGTGAAAAAATTTTAAATCGTTCTACATGTGTGTTATGTAAACAAGAATCAATTCGAATCTTAACTTACGTATTTCGGAATTTCGATGTGAATTGATCTATCGACTTCATTGACTACAATAGCATAAGAAAGTGATTTCGGTGCTCTCTGGATTTTACTGGTAATTCATTATTTGTGTATGCCAGCAGTTATAATTGTACATAATTTATGATGAATTTCAAATGAAACATTTTTGAGTACATTACACATTCCTTTCTTAATTGTTGAGTTTTCGTCACACATTTTACACCAGAAGTTACACAATGTTTGCCATGCATACGAGCGTGGAATGTGTAAATTCACTGATTTAAGTAGTAACATACTGGGAGATAAAATATTTGCCGCCTTAATCATGAATTATTCTTGTTAAATACATATTTGTTGCTTATCAGCATGTTTTTTTTTAATTGCTCCACATACTGAGGTGTTTTTATCAATTCAGAATACATGTAGCTTTTTTTCTCATTTTATATCATTTGCACTAAATGTTGTAATACGAACGTCTTTTGTTTTCTCACTATATATATGTGTCCATTATAATTTCTTAATCCTCTTCTTAGAACAATATCTATTTAAAAACGGATACTAGAATTTTATGACACAATTATTTTGTTTTGTAACAACGTGGAATACTAAAGCAGTTTAAAATATGCATAAATACTTTCCAGAAATGTAAAACTTTTATTTTCGACTTTATATTGAAATAAATATGGATAATCGATTTTAAATACTCGCTAAACTAAATCAGAAAAAGTAATGTACTCCATCAAATAAGATGTTTTGAGTTATCCTATTCCGTAAAGTGTACGTTTCCTTAAAAGTTGTTTTTGTTATTTACTAGTTCGGATTTTAGAAGTGATTATTAAATTTTACGAAACTATTTTGATGTGAAAATTTCAAGCAAGAATATATTGGCTCATATATATGTTCGAACGAAGGTTCTCGCGGTTGAAAGTATGAGTAATATTATATTCTCGGACTCCCCGCGATGTTGGACAGAAGTTCTCGAAAGAATTGACGTCTCAACGTCTTGATGACATCTCAATCATCTTCTTCAATACGAAACAAATCCTGAAGAAAATGTTTGAGGTGTCATCGAAACGTCTAGACGCCGATTCTTTCGAGAACTTCTGTCCAACATCGTGGAGAGCACGAGAATCTACATCTTATATATATATATCATCTTATATATATATATATATATATATCTTATATATATATATCTTATATATATATATATATATATATATATATATATATATATATTAACACCGGTATAGTTTTGGTCTTTTTTCTGGTGGAGGTGTTTGCGTGTTATTGACTTTGGTTTGTCTTATATTTTATGCATACGTTTTCAATTCACGTTCCGTTTTTTGTATCATTCCCGCTTTTTATAATTCTGTGTAGTGTTACGGACGGACAAAATAGGTGCTGAGTTGAGTTTTATTTTATTTTACAAAGTATTTTAAAATTAAAATTCAGAGTTATTTATACAATTATTTTGAATCAGCCAGTGTATGACTCCATTTAGTTTGTAAGTATTAATAATTGAATTGTAATTGCCACTACTGTTGGTGTCCATTTGTAGCACACTCTTGAGGAAGTTGCAATGGTTTTGGCAGCGAAATATAGAGTATTGGAACTAAAATTGTTTGAGTCTTTATTCAACAGACCGATACACCTGATAATAGTTGCGTTTAAGATATTAAGAGTACGGTTGGTTATACAGTCCTTACACACACACATATATATATATATATATATATATATATATATATATAAGGAATTATTAAATAAGTACATGGTATGTACATTGTATCAGTATTTGTGATTTTGCATAAAGAATACACCCGATATGAATCAACAATGGAAACAAAAAACTGAAGCTGACACAAGTGCTTCGGTGAAGGCTCATTCAGAAAGGTTATTACTTCTGCTCTTTCGGACTGTAGTGGGATTCTTTTCAGACATTATTTTCAAAAAGGTAGAACCATAGACGGACAAAATATCGAATAGTTTTTTCAGGAATATTACTCCATTCTTCTTAAAAGGATATCGAAAAGTTAATTGGCATTAAGTTGTCGATTTTTCCTTCGTATGATCTAAATAATCTCACACATGTTTGATAATATTTAAATTTGGACTTTGTGGTGGGTAGACTAACATTTGTGCAACTCCTTGCTGCTCGTTTTCATTAAAGTAATTTTTAATGATCCTAAATGTGTGCTTCGGATTGTTATGTTGCTGGAAAATGTAATTACTTCCAATTAATTTTTATTAATGAGCTAAAATCTTGCCACCCTCCTCCATATTTTATTGTTAACTGTATATATGATTGGCTATACGCTTTTTCAATCTTTCTGCGAATATTCTGTTTCCATTTGGATCCGAATATTTGAGATTTGGACGCTTGTGTCAAATGTATGCATCACCACTCGTTCAATGTCCAACTGGAATGAGTTAGCGTGTATTCCAACTGTTTCTATTTATAACCCCTTCGCAGTAATGACTTCTTTCTTGCAACAAGTTTTCTAAGTTCATGCTTAATTAGATGGCGTGGAGCAGTAGGTTGATGGGTAGAAACTCCTGTCGATCTTCTGTTAATTCTTTAGATTCTATTTTGCGAGGATGTCAATTGTAAATATTGATCATGACCTTCATTTACTTTTCTAGTCCTTTTCCCTTAATCATCATCTTCATCAAGCATTCTACTAAACTGGAATTAACATAAAAAAATCAAAATGTATATAATAAAAATTACGTTAACAAAATATTGTATATAATAAATATTGTATAGAAAATAGTGTGAAAGTTCTTTCCTCACGTTCCACAATTCTTCGCTATATTGCACGTGAAGTTAATATATACATTACTTTTTTAATATTTTCCAAACGGCAAGGGAGGGAATGCAGTTTAAAAATTTTTGCTATCAAGTCAAACTTGTGTGTTATTTGAATTGCTCACTATGCACTCCATTGTTCGTTTTTTCTTTTAATGAAATATACAAGAGCTCACCTTCTTGTTTGATATCGCTATGACAACCTAACAATATAGAGCAGCACTTGCGATTGAGATCTTAAACCATTTTATCATAGTGATTAAAAATTTTCGTTCCAATAGCTGACTAATAATTAGTTTTATTATCATAAAAGTTTGAGATTCAGATTAAGAGGGTGCACAAGAGATTTTTAAAGTATCTTTCGAATGGAGCCGATGGCATGTATCCGACCTGGCTTGAAGGTCAGAATACATCACTTTAATAAATAGGCTTCCGATTGCTTTCCGGCGGACATAACTTGCAAAGTTTTAACTTTTTTGCAACAACTGTTGGCGAATAAATCGACTCTCTGAATTTTTTGAGTAGGGTCCGCTTCTCTGTACCTGAACAAGATTTAATTTACCGTTAAGCATACGTAGAGTAAAAAACCAATGTTTTAAGCAAGTCACCGTTAGTACATACTTACATAACTATGTGTAGTTATGTAAGTATATAAAAACTGTAGTAGTAAGTGTGTAAAAACTGTAGTAGACGTGGTTGTTGAGTGACTTTCGCACTTGTTCAACCAGTTTGGGTTCACATTAGAGCAAAACATGTTTGTCATTGTTTTATTGTAGTGTAAACAGCACTATTTAATATAGTACCTGGGTATTTTATTATAAAATACTGCTTCTTCGAGTGATTTTGTAAAATATTTGTCCTGAAATTGGTTGTAGTTGTTGGACAAATATAGATTAATATTATTATCATTATAAACGTTGTAAATATGTTGTTCTTTTTGATGGGATTGATAAACACCATACAAAAATAATTGCTCTTTAGCCAGGTTTGTGTATAGGTAAATATAATGAATTCTAAGATACCAGAAAAAGATATAAATTTCAATTTGATACACAGCTAGTTTTCCCAGACATTTATGTAAGTTAATGAAATTTAAGCTACATTTTTCTTTAGTCTTTCTCAATTTTAGTACGTCTAATTTGATGTTAGGAAATGAGTATTGAATATATGTGCATATTTTAAATTAAACACTAAACACTTCAAAAAAATATTGCTGAAGGAGCTTCAAATTATTAAAACCAATATTTAAAACACTGTACGCAATCTACATATTTCATTTTATTTAAAAAACGTTCTTGTATATTGGGTGTATTAAGTAATTACAAATTAACAAGCTATCATTAAATATACGTAATTAAAAACAAAATTTTCCAATGTAATTTTTTAAAGTCATAACCGAAGTTTAAAAGAATAAAGAATTTCCATCTCTGCTGTATATTTCTTAGCAGGATTTCAAGTGTGTCGTGGTCAGTGTGGCATCGGATGTTTTTTAAAATCCTCGCAGTACAGCTATACGAACGAGGAAAGCGTTTCGTTGGAGTTCATGTTTGCACAGCAAATGACTACAGCATGTTATTTGAGTAAACATGTAGCCCGACATTACACCCACGGTTGCAAATGATCTTGTCGCGATATGTGAGGTCGCAATACCATAATTTGTCACCTGTCCAGTTTCAGTTACACGCTTGTATGTATATACCAGTTGTGATATGTGTATCAATCTAAAAACAACAACTTATAATTATTTGATATCTTCCTATTTCCTACTATATACTTATAAGTATATAGTGAGATTTTCTTGCTATAGGTTAGTAAAATAATATTTACAATATGGAGAATTTCGCATATTTGTAAATAAGTATTGACAAATCGAAATAATGGTTTTATGAACGAGCTTTGAAGAAGGGACAGAGCAGGCAGAATTAGTAGAAGTAGCCGAATCGACTAAGAAAGCACTATAATTTTGGAAAGAAATATATTTATTTTTCAAAATAATCTCCTTCCAGCTTTATACACTTTTCTCAGCGATGTTCAATAAGTTCGATACAATTTCTATAATAAGAACTGTCTTGCTCCTCAAAATAGCTATTAACTGCCGACACCACTTCTTCATCGTTGGAAAACCTTTGACCACTGAGCCATTTCTTCAAGTTTGAGAACTGAAAATAATCCGAGGGGGCTAAATCTGGCGAATAGGGCGCATTCCGTAGCAATTCAAACTTTAATTCATTCATTTTGGCCATTGCAATAACGGATTTGTGAGTAGGTGCATTATCTTGATGAAACAACACTTTCTTCTTAGCCAAACGCGGCCGTTTTTGCTTGATTTCTTCTCTCAAACGTCGCAATAGTTCGCATAATACTCGCCGTTGATAGTTTTTGCTTTTTCAAGATGTCAATGAAAATTATTCCACGCGCATCCCAAAAAACCGATGCCGTAACCTTGCCTGTAGATGAAACGCTCTTCGCCTTCTTTGGAGCCGGTTCTCCCTTTTGAGTCCATTGTTTTGATTATTCTTTTATCTCGGGTGTGAAATGATGGACCCATGTTTCATCCATGGTTATGAAACGGCGCAAAAATTCTACTTTGTTACTGTGACACTTCTAAACACTCAATTGAAACATCTTCGCATCACCGTTTTTGCTTGAGTGTGAGCAAACGCGGCACTCATCTTCCACACAGCTTTCTCATGTACAAATTTTCAGATGATATGCGATGTACTGCACTTTTTGACACGCCTACTACGTCTGCTAGCTAGCGCACTTTCAGTCGATGATCATCCAGTATCGTTTTGTAGATTTTCTTCACCATTTCTGAGGTCGTCACCTCATTTGGTCGATCACTGCGATGCTCGTCTTGGCAGCTCGTACGGCCTTGTTTAAACTTTGCTACCCAATATTTCACTGTTATAAACGAAGGAGCAGACTCATCTAGAGTAGAGTCCAGTTCAGCCGCTATATTGGTTGAGCTGAGGCCTTTCAAATAAAAGTATTGCATCACGTAACGATGACCAATTTTCTCCATTTTTATAAATTCACTGAAAACGTTCACTACTGATGGCTGCAAACAAATACTAAACAACGTAGGGTCTTCAAAATTGAAGCATATGCTTTATAGATTGTGTACTTTCTAATACAGTGATATTTTTCAAACAACTACCGCCATCTCTAGGTCGGGTCGCTAGTGCTACTTAAATTTCCATCACATATTCACGAACGTCACAGAAATATTCCTTCATCCCTAAACCACCACAATCAATTCTTACATTCTTACATTACATTTACATTCTTACTGTCTTTTATTACTTTCGCCATTTCCAAAAAGTTAAGTCTGTAATTTCATTTAACTCAACGAAGTAATTATTATCAAAGGAAATCGAAACAAATTTGAATATGTTCAAGTTGCAGCAGATTTAGAAACTTTTCTTAATAATTTAAATGGACCAGCTGAAGCACTTGTAAAATTACAAAATTTTTCGTCATTATTGGAGTCAATGGGATATAGCGAAGGTTGTACATTCAGCTGTGGAAGAAATATTAGTTAACTTATTGCTAAAGTAGATAGTCTATTAACGAAACATGTGAATTTTACTAAATTAAAATAAATCTTTGGTGATAGTGGGTCTACAAATTTGTTGTGTGGACAATTATTATTTTAATTATGCAACTATTTCTTCATTAAATATCTAGTAGTCGTTTTCTGCCAATAAGAACATTTATTCCTCACGGTGATTATTGTTGAAACATACATGATGATGTAAATATTAAACGTATCTTATCCACTTTGTGCGTCTGCACACCTTATTCACATTTATTATGCGCTAAATACCTTCACTTCTCTACATGCACCGTTCACCGAATGCTCGTAGCGTCCACTCTAGTTACGGATGACCACAAATTTAATTGTGTTTCATTACAAATTTTGAATTAGTTTACATAAGAAAGATTTCATAAATAAGAGCTATAGAAATTCCTATTAGCTTAACCTATGTAATGCTAAGATTATAAGTATTTACATTATCATAACGAACATAATATTTGAAAAAAAAATATCCATCCACTTCTTCTATGGTTGAATTTGATGGAGCCTGTGGTTTATTGACTTGATCAATAAGGTTAATATATAACCCCTTTCCACAATTAACTATTTGTAAATTCTGTATACGTATTTCGACAACCAAGTTGTCATCATCAGCAGATAAAATCAAAGTGTCGCACCTGGTAAAACACGGCGAAAAAATTGTACGAACAATATACTCCGTACGCGATCCGCATCGTTGAAAACACAGTGCACATCTTGGTTTTCAACTATGCGGATCGCGTACGGAGTATATTTTTCGTACAATTTTTTCGCCGTAAGGTGCGACTATATGATGACAACTTGGTTGTCGAAATACGTAAATTGTGGAAAGGGGTTATATATTAACCTTATTGATCACTTCTTCTATATAAAAAGAAAATATATGAAGATCTATATTTATCACACCGTAATCCTATCAAACAAAGTTGAATAGAGGTATTAAAATTTTTATTTCCTCTTGGTATCTTGTGAGTAACTAACGAGAAATACAATGTTTCACATATCTCCGCTGATGGCGGCATTTAATTAAGTCTTTAATTGTTATATACGTGAATTTTATTGCATTTTATTATAATTAATAATAAAATGACTAATGACCAGTGTATAAATATACAGCTATAAGTGCATATTTAGAAATACATTGCTTTTGTCGATTTGACACGTTCGAAGAGAACAATACAAATATCTTAAAGTCGAAAAAATTTGAAGACAATACTAGCAGTTTGAAACCTAACATTTCATTACTGTAAAATTGAAATATTCGCTATTACAACTTACTACAACGTAAACAAGTTAATACAAAATAACATAATTTAATAGCTTTTAAAAAAATATCGCTTCTTTATCGTGTTTATGATCCTTCATTCCATTTTATTTAATTAGAGTTGTAGACATCTAATATTGTTTTAATTGTTGCAAAACTGTTTCAAATTAATCTATTTTATCATATTACTCATTGGAATTAACTTATCTTACTTCCTTCAGAAGATTAACCTTCATTAGGCTTTTTAATTGCAAGCGATTTTTGAAGAATGGGCAGAAGAGTATCATCTTTTTCATTCGACAAAAGCTGCAATCGGAATCCAGATTTTTTATAACAATTGTGATGTTCCAGACTTTCAAAATATTCTCTTTCACAGTAAAGTAGTTGCAGTTTTCTAATTTTATTTGTCTGAAATTCTTTTATAGTTTTCATTAAAATTTGACGGCGATAATGACATTTTAGGGTACTGATAATATCTTGGTCCAAAGATTGCAATGAAGACGTCGTGCTTCGGAGGCCAAATACTAAAAGAATGCATTTTAGTGTCTGTTGTTCATCGAGAGAATGAGCTGGACAATTATGAATAAATAACAAGCTATTTTGAAACTCTTTATCGACTTTTTTGTCTAATAACCAGAAGCTATTTGGCAAAAAGGTCCTCAATCTCTTTGGTTTGAGTCATTTTGTATACATCGTGATTTAATGTAGTAAAAAGTTTATGACTCTTACCAATTATCAATGGATTTAATTTTTCCCAAGTTGCCATATCGCAAGCAAGTCAGCACGGCATTTACTTCAATTGGTATTATGGCACTGTTCGTTTTTATAAGTTAAAATATTTAAGGAAAGTCCTGTCCTGTTTCGTCTGTAATAAAATTTTTTCTTTTTTATAACAATCCAGCACCCTTGGTAAAATGTTTCTTATCCAGTCTCGATACTCCTATGCATTTACTGATGCAGCTTCCCCACATGCTCTTTTATGTTACGCTTCGGCTTAAATTTATCCATCTCGTTCTTGCCTTGAAGTTTTTATCGCCCAATATTGTTGTAAATTCTACAGTCTTTTGTTTAACTATGGGTTCAGATATTGGCAAATTTGTATCTCTCATTGTCTGAGACTATTTGATAATGCTTGATCAGTTTTTCTAATTGCTTTTTATTCTTCTTGAAGTACCATCTACTTCTTAAATTTCAACTGAATTTATTATAAATGCACCCTTTGTTATTCAAAATCCCTGATATGCTAGCTGGTATCTCGTTTGTTTCAACTTCTTTTTTTAAAACCATTTTCACATCTTCTATTACTTTATACTTTTTATTAAATGTTGAAGTTGTCAATTGTCTCTAAAAGTCGCGGCTAAATATACACTCTCTAGTTTGAAAGAAGCCGAAGAATTACGGGATTCTCCTTAAAAAAAAAACTTTGAAATTCAACTTAGAGAAGATGTCGTCAGTGACAAAATTAGAGAATGAACTAAAGGAGTTTGACTTATAGAAGTTAAATTTATGTAAATCATAAACAAATGCTCTTACCACTAAATATATTTCCAATTAAAAGTACTTTGATTTATGGAAGATAGAATGCATTTGTCTTTTTCTTTAACTCAAAAAAATTCAAGCCATAAAATAGTTTTGATCAATTTCTATTTCAATTTTAATTTATTGTATGTTTTAAGTGTAAATAACCCATACTTTGTTTCTACTTTATGTATATTGCTCGTTAGTTACGTAATATTGGATTTAATTAAATTGCTGTGCAGAGTTGCAGAAATGAGACGTTATACGTCCCATTTCCTACCTCTTTTCTCTGCATTACATGTTCTTCTAATTTGATTTCGCCATTATAAATACTTAGTTTCATTCATTTGAATAACTCGTGTTCTTTAGCGTTCCAATTTACCGGATTAGATTGCATTCTCCTTGTTTTTTTATTACCCCTCTGCTCAGAGCAAAATCTACAGCTTCAGAATCTTCGTTCGATACGTACATCGAACGAAAATGGGTTGTACAAACTTTTTATTTTTAACAAGTAAGAACGTGCTCGAATACTAATTTTCTCCGGTGTTTTATTATGTTTGTTGTCCTTAGAGTAATGGGAAGTTTCGGAAAAAAAAATTCATTACACCATAATAAAGTATAGATTTTTCTAATAGTCTAGAATCTTAAAATTATAAAAGCGTTGTGTATCGTCATAAGATATAGTACGTTTTTGGGCAACAAAATTTAAAGTGTGAGGGAATACCCGAGTGCACCTTACATTCCAAGCAGGAAAGAACATTTCTTTTCATTTGATATTTAGGAAGAACAGTATTTTTGTTTGGACGATTTGAATGTTTCTTGTTAGTCAATTCTGACGCATCTTTTCTATTATTTAGTTAAATTTCTATAATGCGGTTGAAGTCGGAATTTTGTCATATTTCGTTTACAAGTTTACAAAGCTATGCTCTTCTGACCTAAAGAGAATACTGCAGTAGTGTTGCTTTAGAGTAGGTATGGGCACATTTGACATGTTGTGGGCCAAACTTTAATGTGCAAATACGTTCGCGGGCTGCGTTTAAAAGTAGTGCATTTTGAAATAGTGTTTTAAAGTAGTGTTTATAATTTTTAGCGATAGATATCAGACATGAAATAATACGACAATGTCTCGCGGGCCGGATCAAATCTTACAGTGAGCCGGATTCGGCCCGCGGGCCGGTTGTTGCTTACATATGCATTAGAGCTTTAATTTTAATCTTTCAAAATATTTTCAGCTCGTTCTATGCACTTGCCCATTGTTTGAAACCAATTCTCAAACTGTTTTGAAGAGTTTATTTCTAGAAGATTTTTGTCTTTGGAAAATTCCCTCCATTTCAGTCTATTCTTAATATAGAGAAATAGTGCAAAGACATATCGAGAGAAATCTAACCTGTAATGGGAATGTTTCAGCATTTTCAGTCCTATTTGAGCTAAGTACTAGACAAAGTCGTTGAAGTCATGGACCAAGTCGTTGTTGTGGTGGAGAAACTAGGCGTTCGGTCTTAAGTGACGACGAATGGTTCTGAGTGCTTCAACATGTCTTTCGTGTTTCCAGCATCACACGATTCATAATCATTTTTTTCAAAGCTGATTGTGGTTTTTCTACAGATACGGGCATGTCTTCATATTCAAAGAGTCAGATTTTGTTCTGTATTTTAGTAGTATGTTCTGGTAATAAAGTTAGGTTTCATCACCTGCCTGGATGCTGTTAACATAGCGGGATGCTCTATTTTTAAACTCCTCGAGCATCTCGCGACACCATGATATTTTGTATTTGTCGGTTGGACGTGGAGTACCTAGAGGGGTCAAGCCTTCTTTACTTGTGATTTACTTCATTTGGTACCATGGCACTGTTCGTTTTTACAGTTAAAATATTAAAGAACAGTCCTTTCCTGTTTTGTCTGTAGTAAAATTTCCTCTTTTTTATAACAATCCAGCACCCTTGGTAAAATGTTTCTTATCCAGTCTCGATACTCTTTCATTTACTGATGCATCTTCCCCGCAGGCTCTTTTATGTTATATCTCCGCTTAAATTTATCCATCTCGTTCTTGCCATGATGTGTTGTGTTTGTCGGTTGGACATGGAGTACCTAAACAGAAGAAGCTTCCTTTGCAAGATGTTCGCTGTTGCATGAACACACAGATATTCTTCAATTTGGCAATAATTTACATGTTTATAGAGCTAGAGCACCTTACTGACAGCATCAATGTATCGATGTTCTCCAGTCAATAGACTAGGTGAGTCTTCCTGAACGGGGTACCGTTCAAGTTGAAAGTTCGCCTCTGAAATTTCTTATGTTACGTGAATACGGCCGTAGGATACGACAATCATCACTTGGCCTAAAAATCATTTTCTCGAAATACCGATCAATATTCAATCCATGGGGGAATTTGTAGCCTAAAATTGTCCACCAAAATGACAAAGTGAGATTGGTCACCAAGCCGTCTGTTGTAGTGTAGGATCTCACCTACACTGAATTTGTATTGCCTTTTTTATTAAATTAAATTTAAAAAAATAAATTAATTACTATTTAATGCTATGTCAGACTGTCAGCAGAGTTCCTGTGTGTACTATGCAGGTTAGGCAAATGTATGGATTCATCCAAATATCTTTGATATGGCAACTTAGATTTTAATCAAATTTCTACATTTAAGTAAATGTAAATGGAGACTCGCTGACCATATTTATATCCGAATCAAACTTCCCAAATGTAAACTTTTATTAACGCAGAAACTTTGAATATAAATTGAAAATTTTAGCGACGAGCAGACTAATTATTCAATTTTTTAGTCTGTAAAATTTGTGTTATAAAAATTTTATTAATCCCGCTTCGTAATTTAAATGAAACTGGAAAGTTTCAATGAGAGGTTTTGAATTTCAGCATTTTTATTTTTTACTCTACTCATAGTTAAAGAGGAGCTTACGAACTTTATAAATTAAACAAGGTTTATATTTTTATATGAGACTTCCATAAAACTTATTAGCGAGCATTATTACATTATTGTACTCCGTACTGATTTAGCAATGTTCTAAATATTTTTAAGATTATATTTTATTGTTAGTTTCACTAAAGTATATTAATGCAAAGTTATGAATATATTCTTTGTTTTCGCAATCAGAATCTATAATTATGATATTTCGATTCTTCATTAATAAAATATTTGCGCTATTCTATTTTTTGTTAAGCTATTAAAAATCAAGTTTTTTTGAGTAAGATACCCGTGTCATGGCTTACAGTTATCACTCCAATATTCTAGTACCCTGTTCAGATTATACAAGTTCTTGGTAGTTCAGTGTAGTTCTGGTTGCAGTTTTTGTTATTCAAAGAATAGATATACTCTATGATCTAATATATTGGTAATACAATGTGTGTTTGATTGTTTCTGGTGTCTTATACCAAATTCTAAAGCCCCTTCATATACTTCAATTTTATGTAAGTGTTCTTTAACTGGTGTATTGCTGAAGGTAAATTTTGTTGGAAACTGTGATTAATTGAATTACACACTAAATGTGTGTTTGAAGAAAGTAGTACGCGCCTTAAGAGCAGTTTTAACATCATTGTCTGTTGAAAATTAAAAAAGTTGCCACATTTGTGTGCAATTGAACATTATACTATATTTATTTGGTGGAAAGTTATTTTTTCTTGGCTAAATCAGGATGTTTTTCAAAATATACTAATCAACAAGAAAATTTTGCGGAAGCCATGCCTATTTTTGATCAATACTGAGGTGTTTACAGCTTTCTATATTTCTAAAGTTTCAAACAACGGTCTTTTAACATTATAGCATGCTCTTTTTCAATAATTTTCATCTTAGTGGCAGATTTCGGGCATCTACTACGTAACGCGTCTTTAACGATTGTACGATCACATATGAACTCACGAATCCATTTATCAACAGAGGAAAATGGAGAAGCCGAGTTCTTCAGTTCATCATTTATCTCGTTATGAACATTTCTTGCTGATATGTCTTTCAAATAGAAACATTTAATGACACCATGAATTTCGACTAGATTCATCTAAAACTAGTAAACGTAATGATCATAAATTTGAACACCCAGTTGATAGGAAGGCGGTTTTCGACGCACCACAAAAACATTCTGAAATTGCGCCACCTATCCTTTACTTCGTGGACTCTCAGTCCGCTCTCGTAATATACATATGTACGTGTGTTTATGTAATTTCTATAAACGATAAATGTAGTACTTTTTGAAGTAATTCATTTTACTTTTATATCACTGCAGGAACAGCAAATGTATCTCAAATAAGTTCGAAACAGAATTAAAAATATATACGCGTGTATGTTTGTAGACAGCAATGAAAACTGTTTTTTACCAAATAATCCTTCAATTAGGTTTTGAAACTATGAATGGCATCTATCGTGTATATTCTGTGGTAACACAATATTTGTATAGCTGAATAGTTTGTTGACTTTTCATATTTAGACGTTCCAGGTTCATTACCATTTCACCCAATGTAGTGATGCACACAATTTTTATCGCATGAATTATTAATTATTACATGTTTGTACATCCGACATGGATGCGCGTAAATGCCGATAATGTTTAGAATTTGTTGTAGACAAAAGCACGATGTGGTTTTCTAGAATTTTGTTGCGTATATATGTTTGATATGTCTTAATGATATTCAGGCTGACTATATCCTAATTATATTGCAACATATCCAATGAAATATCGAATATGGTAATCAGTTGCATTACAGGAAAGTTTATAAAGCTTAATCTTTGGCGAAATTAAAATTAAAAGTTGAATTAGAATTTTGTTTCTAGATCGTGTTTTTCATATTATATGTTCCTCGAATGGTATTATACAAATGCAGTGAAATACAAGTGAGTTGTTACCAAGCAAGTTATATTCGTTTTGAAGTAAGAAGGAATCTGAACAAGACAAAAATATTATGTATACATAAAACAAAGTTTATTTAATATTAATTACTTTTGAAATTTATTTTTATTGTTTGTACTTCATCTTATTTGTATTACAATGTTTTGTTCTATAATTGGGTTCGCTTGTTGGGCAATAAATATATTATTATTACTAAATTAGCATTAAATATACATATTTAATTATATTAGTTTTCTCACTGACTTCCTTTGTTTTGTTTTCATAAAATTCTGTCATCGGTGATCTAAACTAGGTAGCCAATGTTAGCCATTGTTTGAGAGGAGAAATAGGGAATGGTACAGTGTAGTTTGTAGTGGAGATAATTGCAAATTTCTTAATGAAGTCATTCCAATAATTTTTGATCATAAAGAAATAAAATTCCGCTGAATGGCAATCCAGCTCCTTTTTTGTGGTGCTTTTTTAAGTTCTTTCTTAAGTAAGTAAGTTCATCAAAGCTTATCGGTCGTTGCCACAGGTTCACGGCCAAAAAATTTGGTATGCAACATGCCCTATGATATTATTATGTGCTCCTTAACCTAAAATTTCAATATGGAAATAATTAAAATTATTATTTTAATTGGCAGATGTCTATTATTACAAAAAATAACTCATAGAAAACGTTTTATATGGTATTCCCAAAGTATTATTATTGTAAGTCAGGTATGGGCAACCTTTGACATATTGTGGCCCAAACTTTAATGTGCAAATACGTTCGCGGGACGCGTTTAAAAGTAGTGCATTTTAAAGTAGTGTTCATAATTTTTAGCGATAGATATCAGACATGAAATAATACGACAATGTTATTATAATACAATTTATTAATATAACAAAATGAAATGAAAAAAATAGGTACAACATTATAATTAAATCGTTAAATTTGGAATTGTTGCAAACTACGAAAGTTAAATAGCGACGCCGAAATCAATGAGACACTTGAGCTTAAATTTAGGAAGCTAATCCATCAATGTTTGGATTAATTTCACTGATACAAAGACGTAAAGAATTTTCCAAATTATCGTCAGTCAGCCTTGTACGATATTTTGATTTATTAACTTTCATCATTGAAAAGAACTGTTCGCATTTATAAGTACTGCCAAACGCACAAATCAATCTTCTTGCGAATTTTCTAAGCTGTGGAAAATGGTCTTCTTCGAGGTATTTTTTTGTAGAAAACGCACAACTCCACGTCTTCAAATCTAGATTTTAGGAGTGAGTTTTCTTGAATCTCAATCAACTCCATTTGCAAGTGTATTGGAGCATTTTGTACATTACTTTTTGTTAGAGTAGCAAATAAATGGAACCAGTCGTCCATGTTTTTGAAATCGCTAAATCTCTTCGAAAATCACTGCGACAGTAACTTGAGTTCTTCGGCAAGTTAAGCGTAAGCAATATTTTCATAGGCAGAGAGCATGGTGAAATGGTAACTGTTACCAGACAGCATCTGTACCTCCCACAAGCTGATTTTGTTCTGAAACGCTTTCAAATGGCTGTACAGATCAATTACTAACTGTCCTTGTTTTTGAAGTTTCAAATTTAAATCATTCAAATAGCTTGTAAGGTGACCATAAATGCTAAGTCACATATCCATTTTGGGTCACTCAATTCAGATAGTGGTTTATCTTTCTCTCGCGGGCCGGATAAAATCTTACAGCGGGCCGGATCCGGTCCGCAGGCCTATTGTTGCCCACATATGTTTTAAGTGTTTAAATTTTTCATTTCTTTTTATAACCATCAAACGAAATATAATTATAATTCAGTAGTAATGTAACGCATAGACATCTGTATTTTATAATTAGAACCATCCTGAGATTAACATGTTAAATCAATATTATGAACATAAACTAACCGCGGTAAAATTTAAAATTCGGAAGTATATAAAAGTATCTTTTAATATAAAATTTAGTTTTCAATTCTTATTTATTTTTTGTTAATAATCAAAGCAAAACGAATATATAATTTTCTCTTTTACATATTATGTATGTACGCACACACAGAGAAAGAGAAAATGGATCTCTGAGTGTAATAATATATTAGATTTCCTTATTTTGTTACATTTTGGATGACTAATGATAATTACTTTTTTCATAATAAGCATTACATCTGTATTTATATTGCACCAAGTCATAATAATGATAAAAATAGCGAAATGAAGAATTTATGATATTGAGCAGTACCAAGTAAATTCTGTATACATAATTGTCAATGATAAAAATAGCGAAATGAAGAATTTAGTGAGCGTGTGGATTGGTTGTCGAAATGCGTATCAGAATTTACAAATAGGTGGAAAGGGGTAATATATTATTGAGCAGTACATAATTTGTAAAGCAAATTGATAAATAAAAGTCTAATGATTTTATTGCTTAAAGCTACTGTCGTAGCCAAAAATAACTCATTACTGTATAAAACATACAATGATTAATGAGGCAAAAGTGTTAATTTTAAAATATAAGTACTAATATTTAAACTCTGGTTGTCACATCTCGTTTTTTGAAGATAGAAGGAAAATTCTGTGTTTCTAAAATTGTTTTTGTTGGAATAGGTAAATATCTGCTTTGATAAAAGAGAAATATATTTATATAAATTCAAATTAATTTGTGTTAAACGAAAGCAAAATCACAACAACCATTTTAAAACAATTTAAAACGAAGTAAGAGTGTATCAGAGAAAGTTCACTGCTGATGCTTGCAGAATTGCTAAAATAGTAATTTTTGGTTTTTACAAAAAAGGATAACGGTACTCAACAATTAATATCTTATTATGGTAATGCTTTCCAATTTTATATTTACGTGCGTAAGCGAATCAGGAGTTAATGAATATCATGAGAGAGCGCAGCATTAATAAAAAATCGTATTCGTTTTCAAAAAGGACTAGTGTCTAGTCAACACAACGGTCAGATAAATAAAACAAGAAATTATCCTTGCAAACTGTGCTTTATTATATCAACTAAGACTGAATATGCTTATACTTATGTATAATATATAAATAATCTATGAAATGTTGAAATTTAAATACTGAGTAATAATGGCTTAAAACAATCGAAAGTTCACTTTGTTTAATAAATTCGAGAGTCTTATTTTTTAAAAGCTTTAAATTAAGATTTTTGGATTATAAACGACTAGTGAAACTCAAATAACTAAACATGTTATACGCGTATTGCTTCATTACTTTCATGGCCATCATCGACCTAATTTAATGATTCACGATTCCGTGTATTTTAAACCATGCACAAAATTAAAAGTTTCAAATTACAATAATTACAATCCAGAGTAAAAAAAAATAATTTTAATTTCTGATCTGCCTTTTAAATCAAAATAAGATCAACTATTTTCAATACACCTGTTGTTTAGTACACACTTGATGATCACCTATCTAATAGTGCACATCTACAACCAAACGTTTAAGAAAATACAAAATAAACTTTTAAGTTGAACCTCGTAATTTCAATACATCCATTTAGGCTCCAGTTTAGGAAGCAACAGTCGAAGACAAAATAATTCACTAAACTTTTAAAACCAAATAACGAGGAAAAATTTCGTAAGTATTCGTACGCATAAAATGTTGTTAAATTTTTTTTACGATATTGTGGTGGCATATTAGAGGCCCTGTGCTGCCATAGAGATATTAACAGCTCTTTAAAATATTTTTTTAAATTTGCGTGTAGAACAGATATTGTTCTATATTGGGAAAAATATTACTAGTCCATGGCAAAAGCCTAATATGTCTTTTCAAAGAAGATATTTCAATCATTGAAGATAAAAAAGCAGATATTCAACAATTCCCTCTTAGTATCGTTGGGCGTCTGAATGCCTCTAATGATTTCAGGAGGGAATCTTCTCCCACGAATAATAGCGCCCCATACCATAACTTCAGCAACTAGGTTGACAGATGTTTGAACATCTGGTGACGATGGTACCTTTCGTCACGTCTCCAGCTAACTATAAGCCGGCTGCTACCCATCTCTAAATAAAATCTATGTTCTTTATTAAAGATAGTTTTACATCAGTTGATATGTTTTTGAAAGCTTTTCAAACACCAGTTTAAATATTATTTTTGATATTTAGTAGCGAGTAGTAACATAGATTGTGAAGAACAAAACTTAAGTCAAAAACAATTTATTCTGCAGTAGGCTAGTCGAAGGGTTAGTAGACGGTCTTCGTCATCTAATTAAATATTAGTAATAGATGTGGTAGTTGATAACCAATCTCTTAAACCCAACAGTCTAGGAAAACATTCATTCGTCTATGGGTTCCGATGTCTGTTTTGACACTTCTGACTATTTCCAAATCACGCTCGATCGCTCAGTTGTGGAGCTATTGCGATTCATTGGGTATAAAGTTTTAATAGTCGGTTTGTCATAGACTAATAATTTAGCATCTCAGAAATTCGTTCAATTGACAATCTCTTCATTCTTTGAATTATAGAGATAACAACGGGATTTAAGAAACACTATATGATAATGAAGTAGACACAAATGTTAATACGCTACTGTCACTTGATACATGGTCCCAAAATTTTAAACAAATATTTCAGCAGTGTAATATTTTTCACAAAATAAGCTAAAACAGTTGATTCATACTAAATATTTCAATATCTATTTTACTTAATCACAGAATTACGAAAGTTAATGTGGAAAGGGGTTATATATTAATATAACCCTTGTCCACATTAACTTTCGTAATTCTGTATACGCATTTCGACAACTAAGTTGTCATCATCAGCAGATAATTGCAAAGTGTCGCACCTGGTAAACTCCGTACGCGATCTGTACCGTTGAAAACCAATATGTACACTGAAGTGTAACGATCTGTACCGTAGAGAACCAACATGTACACTGAAGTGTAACGGTACAGATCGCGCACGGAGTTTGTTTTCGTACGGGTATTTTTCGCCGTGATTTACCAGGTGCGACACTTTGCAATTATCTGCTGATGATGACAACTTAGTTGACGAAGTGCGTATACAGAATTACGGAAGTTAATGTGGAAAGGGGTTAAATATCAACCTTAGTGATTAAGTTAATCAACCACAGGTTCCATCAAATTCAACATCTATTTTACTGACGAATTTTTAAATTTAAATTAAAAGATTACTTATTAAAAAGTTCATAAAGGAATTTAAAAGTAGATGACACCGACATTTTACTTCATTTTGCCAACAACGTGACGCTTGAACAAAAATTTAAGATATTTACAATTTGTATATTTCATTATTTACACAATACATACCGATCGTCTTAAAATAAGAAGAGAAGATATTTTTAGAAAGTTTTGATGTTTTCAACAGAGAGTAATGATTACCGCATTGTTAACAAGTGCTTGCATGAGACCGAGCATTTATTTGATATTTTATATCACCCGTGTACCACTCCCTAATCTATTGAAACTGTACAATATCCTTCAAAATATTTTCCTTTTTCTGTTATTGTCCTAGGAATTTACGGGCCTATACATTTTTCTCTAACACGTACTTTCTAAAGCACGTGCATATGTATCTAATGTAAATTTATTTGGAATACGGCTTTGAGTAGATCTATAATTACATCCATGCATTTTAAAAATTAAATTAGGGTTTTGTTTTGCGAGAATTTAGAATAGAATGCTTCTATTGATTAGAAAGAAATACCTATATATAAATGTATTTGGAATTCCAGAAATATTGATATACACTTGCTTAGTCAATAAAAACGCGTGAATACATTAAAAAATATTTTTAAATTGACGAGATGTTCTTGTATGAAAGCAATTCTTACATTAACATAATTAACACAGTGTCAAATTTTAGCAGTCTTCCTGGCGACAGATCTTATGACAATCGCACCATTGTGTCGCCACATGTATGTATTATAAAACATAATAAATATAGCACCTTCCGTTTAGTAATTAATAAATCAACAGTTTTAGTATATCATATAACAAATAACAAAACATAATAAAAGACCAGCAAATGACATTAAACCTTGAATCGCAAGTAAATTTAAGCCCGTCTTCTATCGTTTGTATGCAGGAAGCAATGTTCACATTTGATTATGGCTGTCAGGTAATAACTATTATTTAATGTTACGTACATATATGCTATCTAATTGTAAATTCTCGGTAATAGCTTTATTTTCGTAAATTGTTTAAAAATAGTGGAAGTAATTTACTAATTTTCTTATAGATATTAACGCCACTCTAAAAGTGCATTAAAACTGATTAATTATTCTAAAAGAGATATTGAAACAACGTTTCTTTCATGTTGGTAAATTGGTGGTAAACTGTAAAAATAAGCTACTTATTATAACAAGTATAAAAATGACTTAATTATTAAAATTTACAGTTGAAAACTGTTTATGATAATATTAACTAAATTCTAAATTATTTAGTAATAATTACTTTATTGGCTTTATGTAATGAATCCGGCGCACAGACTCTGACATATATACGAGGGTAGTTTGACAAGTAGTGAGAATGGAAAAGAAAACGAATTTTTTAAATACAAAATAATTTTTATTTTTCAATATATTCTCCTAAAAGTGCAATACATTTATACCAACTGTGCTCCAATGCCCTTATCCCATCTCTAAAATGCGATTCCGGAAGGCTTGCAAAATACTCATTTAAGAAGATAATAAGCTCGTCGTTAGACGAAAATTTCTTTCCACCTAGTGCCGTTTTCAATTTTGGAAAAAGATGGGAGTCGGAAGGGGCTAGATCCGGCTAATAAGGCGCATGCGGTACTAATTGGAAATGCAACTCATGGATTTTGAACATCGCAACTGTGCTGGTATGCGAGGGAGCGTTGTCTTGGCGAAACAGAATCTTTTTCTTTGCCATTCCTGGTCGTTTAGCATGAATCTCAACATTTAATTTTTGTAGAAGTTCTGCATAATATTGTTCGTTTATTGTGGCACCTTTCTGGAGGTAATCAATGAGCAAAATGCCCTTTGAATCCCAAAAAATTGATGCCATCACCTTGTTTGCCGATTCTTGGAGGTGCAGAACCACGTTCTAACCATTGTTTCGACTGTTGTTTAGTTTCGGGTGTACTGTAGTGTATCCAAGTTTCATCGTTAGTAACAAATCGCCTACAAAAATCAACCGGATTCCGCTTATAAAGTCCAAACACTCATTGGAAATGCGCAAACGAGTGAACTTTTGATCAGTCGTAAGCAATCGCGGCACCCATCTTGCCGAAAGCTTGGAAAGGCCCAATCCTTTCGTTAAAATGTGGTGTACGCGTTCTGTTGAAATGTTTACCATGTCTGCTATCTCTCTCACTTTGAGTCGTCGATTTTGCGTAATAATATTATGGATTTTTATAATCATTTCCTTAGAAGTCACGATTTTGGGTGCTCCAGAGCGCGCTTCATCAACACAGCTTGTTCTACCACGTTTAAATTCATTTACCCATCTACTTATTGTGGCGGATGATGGAGCAGATTCACCTAATATTTCCCGTAACTCATCTTTTATTTCGGTAGCTTTCATACCCTTAATTACGAAGTATTTAATCACCGCACGATACTCTCCTTTTTCCATTTTAACAAAACGACGTGTTGCTTCTTTTTCAATCAGCTGTCAAAAATAAACTAATCAATCGATTTATCTAAACATCGGAACGTAAACATATAAATAGGCAGCATAAATTACAGTGCATTTGTTTTACCCATTAGAGCGCCACCTATGTGTCATTCTCACTCCTCGTATACGAGGGTAGCCGTTTATATTTCCTTAAGTAGCAACACTGTTAGTGGTGCCTCCGATATGATGATTGCATCGTGAGGTTTGTTATTTTTGACAATATATTTACCTTGGCAGTTTTCTATTGTTGACAGTAACTTGAAAACTTTAAACCAGCGAAAAAATGGAATTAACTCGCGAATTTCGTGCAATTATTTTTCATAACTTTCGGCGTGGATTATCTCAACAAGAATGCATCGACGAGCTGAATTCTTTATATGGTGATAAAGCACCATCGAGAACTACAGTATATCGTTGGTATAGTGAATTCAAACTTTGGACGACGTTCTTTGGACGATGAATTTCGTGAACGTCGTCCCACAAATGTTGTTGTGTCGGAAAACATTAACGCAGTGTCTTAATTGATAATGCAAGACCGTTGTGTGACATACCGTGAGATCGAGGCATTTCTAGGCATTAGTAACACCAGCGTGCATAAGATCCTGCATGAACATTTAGCCGTTAAGAAGCTATGTTCACGTTGGGTAAGGTAAACAAAACCCCTTACCACATCAATGTTCGTATTCTGTATACGTATTTCGACATCTAAATAGCCATCGTCAGCAGATAATTAATCGCAGTGTCACATCTGGACCCGACAACTTGCACCCGCACAACTTTTATCGTTTAGATTCAAACTCACTGATTTCTTCACACGCAAGTTAATATTTGTGTATGTTTCAAAATTGCGTGCATTTGTTGTGACACGGTGATTATTATTTGCTGATGATTAATTGTCGAAATACGTGTTCAGAATACGGACATTGATCATGTGCTAAGGGGTTTTACTTACCTTGTTTGATTAACGTAATTAACCACAATCTTAATTAAATTTACATGTGCAAAATAAGAGCTTTGCAGTTATACAACTTTTCCGCAAACAACTATAAGTTTTACGTTGTGGTTAAAAAACTGTTCTACTTTACAAATAGACATCGATTCGAAAAAATCTACTTTTGTGTTTCAAGTAAATATAGTATTTAAAATTGACTACTTCGGTTACATAATGCGTATCCGCCTAATAGTACACGTCCATAACATAATGTTTAACCAAAATTCAAAATAAAGTTTTATTACATAGCAATATATAATATACATATCTTACTACTTTAACAGTCGTCTTTCTTTTCCATTGTTCGTATTTATCTACTAGTTATCAAGAGTTTACTAATGCGTTTTTTGTCTTTCACTGTCACTCTTCATTTTATTTCTCCTCTGTGCTCATTGTCGAATTTTTTATTGAATGTGAATTTTGTTTTTTTCCATATACGTTTTTATAAGGTTTTCCAATAGGGATGATATGATTTGGAAGTGACATTTCGGCCATTTGTAATATGTCATGATCTGTCATTTGTTTTTCATTGTATTCAGTAGTGTTTATAGTTTCATCATGGAGAAACATACGCAAGAACAACGTTTACAAATTATTCAGTTTTATTATCAAAATAATCGTTCTCCAATTGCAACTTTTCGTGCGCCTTTGCCATTTTATGGTCGTAATAATCGTCCAAGTGTGCTCACTATTCGTCGAATTGTTAAAAATTTTGAGGTTACATTTTCTTTACATAATTTTCAAGTGCCAATAAGATAAAGAACCGCTCGAAGTAATGCAAATATTGCTGCCGTTCAGGCAAGTGTTACTGAAGACCGTAATTTGTCGATTCCAAGACGTTCTCAACAATTGCGACTGTCTCAAACCACAACCTGGCGGATTTTGAGAAAGGATTTGGGTTTGCATCCCTATAAAATTGTTCTCACTCAAGAACTGAAGCCATTAGACCACCGTAAACGTCGTGAATTTACTGATTTTGCCTTGGAACAACTTGAAAACGATAACGATTTTTTTAAGAAAATCATCTTCTCTGATGAGGCTTACTTTCATCTGGATGGTGTAGTAAATAAACAAAACTGTCGATTCTGGTGCGAAGAAAATCCACAAATTATTTGTGAAAAACCATTACATTCACCTAAATTGACAGTTTGGTGTGGTTTTTGGTATGGTGGAATCATCGGTCCGTACTTCTTTCAAAATGAAGCTGGTAACACCGTTTCTGTTAATGGAGAGCTATATAGATTGATGATAACTAACTTTTTATGGCCGATATTGGAAAAAGTTGATCTTGACAACATTTGGTTCCAACAAGACGGGGCTACGTGTCACACAGCAAATGCAACAATAGAATTATTGCGAGAAAAGTTTGGAGATTCGATTATTTCAAGAAATTGTGATATTGAATGGCCTCCAAGAAGTTGTGATTTAACACTATTAGACTATTTTTTGTGGGGTTATTTGAAGTCATTGGTCTATCGAAATAAACCAGACTCTCTTCAAGCTTTACAAGTCAATATTAAACGTGCCATTCATGACATACGACTAGATTTAGTGGAAAAAGTGCTCGAAAATTGGGTTCATCGAATTCGTTCCTGCAGAAGAAGTCGTGGAGGCCATTTGAATGACGTTTTATTTAGAACTTAATTGTATCGATTGTATTTCACATTAAATAAAAAACTTTAGAATTTTCTTAACATTAAGTGTGTTTTTTTTTAAAGAAATCATATCACCCTGTTATTTCGCATTCTTTTATGATTTCACAGTAACTTTTTGATAAGAGACATTTTACCTTTTTATTAATTTCTCTAATATTATAATAGCATCAATTTTTTCTACGTGTTTCTGTTTGATTAAATCTCAATTTTCTCCAATCAAAATCTAAAAATTAGGACACATTTTCGCGATTTAAGCATCGTCTGTAATAATGCATTCAATCTATCACTTAAATTTAAGTGATGTTAAATTGTTCAATTGTTTAGACAACTGCGCCATACTAGAATGATCCATGATAATAAACGTAAATAATTTTAATTCGAATATACATACGTAATATAAAATAACTAAAAGAACGTGTGAAACACTGTACTAAAACTATCTTTTAATTACGCGGTTTTAAAGTAAAACAATATTTTAAGGTGTGGCTTTGTTTATGTAATGAAAGCTTCATTGTTATATATTCATTACTTCTTTTAAACAGTTAAATACAATTCATGTGAAACGTATTGATTTAAAAAATTAAAAATACCTTTATGTTAATAAATATTTTTGGAACTTATTAGTATCGCAAAATCATAACCTGTACTATGTGTACACAAAATATTACCGCTCAGCTTTTATTTATTCAAACCACATGCCAGCAGTGTGTGCGGTTTGATAGAAATGCGCTGCTCCTTTAAGATTCAGGAACACACATCTAGTAGAGCTAATTTAAGTTAATGCCCCCACACAAACACATCCGAACATACACATGTACAACTAATTTTCAATAAGAACCCTGTATGATTATAGGTAAATGAAATACAGAAGAAAGGGTTTTAGTCGAAAAAATAGACTTACAAATTATACGCCGTGAACAGCAAAGCGTATAATTTAATTCTCACACCACCAATTTGCTTCGAACGATTTAAGACTTTTAGTACGAGACTAAATGCTATTAATTTGTCTACTTAATGTCGGATCAAGAGGTAATTGGTGGATAAAGTCTGTGTAACGGTGTGAACGGGATATCGATGCAAGAGACACCATCCTCTGCGTACAAAGAGACAGAGATGGAAAATATACACATACAAATTACAAGCTAAACATGGAACACATAGACACTTGGAGACTGTACCGTAACTGCTATGTTACACCTTATTACAAGGTCTTTGTGAATTTACACCTGTCTCGTCTTTATCCGTATTCAGTGTAATAATTAAGACGGTGATTTTTGGACAACAACATTGAAGTGTTATTAAAACATGATTAATCATGTATTGTAGATTAATGAACTAAAATTACATTAAATTATGAATTAGCATATTAGGAAATTCGATGTTATTTCGATCATTATTTGGTATACTTTCAATATGTACTTTTAACATGAACGTAATGATAATAATAATATATTTATTGCCCAACAAGCGAACCCAATTATAGGACAAAACACTGTAATACGAGTACAAATAAGACGAAGTACATACAGTAAAAATAAATTTCAAAAGTAATTGATAATGTAAAATTAAAAATAATACCACTAAACATTTAATAATAACTTAAAATAATCGAAAAATTAAGAAGTAAGAGAACCGACAAAAATATCCCTGTAGAGTTTGTTGCCGTTCAGCGACATATGATACAGAGAGCCTATCAGAGGAGATTCCTCCTGGGCGTACCGTAGACAAATGTGGCGGCGCTTCTAGAGAAGGAGAAACTGCGAAGTTTAGTTTGGCTAGGAGGTCTCAACACTCAATCCGACCATTCACCAGCATGTAAATAAAACAAGTACCGTGTCTGGATTTGCGTTCCTCCTGTGCTTGGACATTACGCTCCTCCAACATAGCATTGTAATCTACGCCACGCTCAGGATACACGCCCGAAGATTTGGAAGGAAGGAAATTTCAGAAATAGACGTTGAACGCGCTCTGCGAACCGTAAAAGGAATACCATACAGTCGACACATATTCCAGTTTACTGACAACCAGTGCAAGGCACAATATTTTCAATAAGTTAATATCGTTAAAATACTGTGTTGTTCTTATTATAAAGCCAGCACTCTTAACCGCAGAACGACAAATATTATGAATATGTAAATTAAAGCCCAGTGGGGAATCAAAGAAAATATCGAGGTCTTTGACGGAGTCAACTTTCATAAAAGTGTATCCATCTAGGTAGTATGAGGAAGAAATAGGAGATAACTTGCGGACAAATGACATGGAAAAACATTTGTCTATGTTCAAATGAAGACAATTAGACTTAGACCAAGTTGAAATAGGGTCTAGACTCGCTTGAAGTTGATTGATTAGTTTTAAATTGGTTGATCGTCCATTGTTTTTCGGATCGTCAGACTATTATTTGTTCTCAAAACTCAGAAAATATTCTGAAGCTAAAAGATTTTTGACAAATGGCAACACTACATGTGTCGTTCGTAGACTAAAACAAAGGATTTTTTAGTGCTTTAGAATTACTTTATGAAAATTCTGATAAATATATAAGTCCAAAATAAGGTTGTGTTGGATAAAGAAAATTTCGTTTTGAAATATCGTGGCGTTTTATATGATAGGTATACTCTTCGTCTTGCAGTGTTTAAGATATGCACAAGTATACAAGCATGATAAATAAATATGATCGAGAAAGTCAAAATTATAGTACAAATTCTCACTATCGATAGCATTGTAAGATAGCGGAGAAGTGCATCATCTACAAAAGCAAGAGCTTGATGCTGTAAGGCTTCCAGTCGCTAGTTAATGAAAAGGGCGAAGAACAAAAGCCATAGATTTAGAATCCTGTGGTATTGAGAATTCATTACAGGAGATGTAATTCATTCTACTAGTCAGACATTTTAGTTTGATGAGAGAAAGACTGTAGCTAAACTAACTTCGTTTATTCAATAAACATCTTGATTTATAGTGCCACATGTCCTCGAGAAGTCTGCATAAATTTTGACGAATTGTGGTTCTCTAATAAGTATCTGGGTGATAAACTGTTCCAAGTACTACAAGATTGATTATGAAGGTGTCAAATAAAAGTATATGCTGGAGAGATTTAAATGAACTAAAATACAGTTATAAATTATTGACACGTTTAAATAATTTACTTCAGCAAGTACAGGGCAGTCCAATAATAATTATTAAACTATGAGATATTATCTTTATTGAAGATAGGCGAGTAATTTTCGCCCATTTCCAGAAGCAATGCTTCTAAACTTAACTCTAAAATTACCTGTTTGGATGCTAATAATTTTAAAAGAATAATATACTACGTAATTTTAGGAATTTTTGTAGAAACATCAGAAATTTCAGTAAATCTCTCTAATGATTAGCCATTGCGTATGTCCTCAATTAATTTTTTAATCATTAGTATAAATTTCTTAAATAAAAAAAAATAGAATTAAATTACGAAAACAGTACTTCATAACTTGTTCTCTTCTGTAGTTACTTTTCAAAGAATCCGGCGACTAGTACCACGCGCTAGATACGAATTAAAACTAAACATATGTATAACATAAAGACAACTTTAGACAATGTCGTAACGCCTATTACACCTCGTTACATTATCAGATAAGTTAGACCTATTAATAACTTTAGAAATTCAACGCATTAGAAAGTATGTATGTACATGTGAACGGAATATACATACGTAGAGCTATTAGAGTTGAGACAAACACCACTGTGACATTTTCATTTCAATTTATGTAAGTTTAACAAAAGGAATTGATCGAGAAATATTGTGGTATTTTGAACAAACAGTGGTATACCTTCTTGAAAAATTATGGGATTTAATAACGAGCGTAACCCAACGAGCACCTTTTATAATTTCAAGAGTGGGTTAAATCGGTAGAACGTTTCAAAGAATTTAAAGTTTTTAATAATGGATTATATCTATTAGCTGCTATAAATTTACGGTACTATGAATTTCGTTTAGGACTTGCATTTTTGTAAGATTAGCTCTGAGACAAAGCAGTCACTGATAAAGACATTGCGATTATACATGACTAGTTAGGGAAAGGTCGTCATACTATTGTTTGCTTAAAGTAATTCTTACTTTTGGCGTCAGATAATTAGTTGATTTTGAATGACACGTTGAAAAATACTTGTTCAAAGTTATTCGAAGTTAATAAAAGTATTGATGATAACATTCGTCCACATGCCGCAGCTTGAACAATGAAATAAAATTGAATTGATTGCTCATTTATTAATGTATCTAATAATTTTTTTCCCATATTAGACACAAATTGCGCGGAAACTGTTTCATTCAGTCAATGAAATTTTCGTTTCTTTCTAACGAGAGGTGCATGGAATACGTCCAGAAATACAGAAAAATGTTTTTATCTTTGAATACTAAAGTGTGGTTACGGTAATGGGAAACATTTTGAGATTATCTAATAAAATGATCACCCGCGGATTGATCATTGGTGACCAGTTGCATGGGTTACGCAACTAGGTTGGTTCTTCATAGCTAACTCTTCATTCAAAATGTATTCCGTTTTCTTAAACATTTCCTAATAACAGTTTTTCAATACCAAATTGAGCTGCAGATTTCGAATATCTACTACGTGGTGTCTATTTAACAGTTGCTCGACTACATTTGAACTCACAAACTAATTTATCGAAGGTGGAAAATGAAGGAGCCAACATCTTCACATACAACGAATTTAATGAAATTAAAAATTTGATAGATGACGTTATTAGAGAGACAATTTGTCGGCATACAATAAAAAGAATCTAACACTGCGCTATATATCAGTTATTTCAGAGACTTTTCAGTCCACTTCGCATTAAATAATAAATAATTTCTTAGTATTCGAAATTTTTTCGATTTTTTTCTTACCGCATTGTATATAAAATGATTTTTATCTGATTTTTAGTATGTAGCTCTGTTAATTAATAAGTACAATAATGAGTATACAATTAGAAGTATTTCGCAAAATTAATTATATTTATAATTTAAAAGTCCACCGAATGATTTCTGGCGTAATAAAAATAGAACGAACTTGTTTCTAGAAATAATTTAGCGTTCAGGATGTTAACTATTTTACCAGGAATTCCACTCATTTCGTTGGCACATTAAAGGTTGCCGATAGTTAAATGAGATGCACGCATTAAATTAAATTGTAAATGGAACTTAACTTGTCTCCTGACCGAGAATTATGCTTATTCGCTAAGTTGTTATGATAATTTTGGTTTAAAAATTGTATTTTACAAATAAAGCGATATTTTATTATGCATATTTTATGATAAATGTCAATTATTCATTTTATTCGATTACAGTTTAATATAGAAATTACCTCATTATAATATTAAATATCTGCATGAAGATTAACGATAAATGTTTTAAATTAAATCTGCAATAAAACGCGATTTTCCGAATAGAAAAATGAAGAAGTAGGTGTGAATATGGTGTGCTTTATTTGATATGAGATTGGAAAGGAATACAAAGAAATACCTGTTTTGTATAAAGAAGTTGTTTCTGGTTTTTCTACAAAAGTTTAGTTGTTAGTAAACCATCTATACGCGCTACGTAATTTATTGAAAAAAGTGTAAGTAGTCTCGGATGAAATTAAGCAACAAAATAAGTAAAGCACATTCATTTATCACAAAAACAGTTATTTTAAATAAATATTTCCATATACGAGAAACGAGAATCGAAAAGAAACAAATATTGAATTTGATGGAGCCTGCGGTTGATTAACTTAATCACTAAGGTTAATATATAACCCCTTTCTACATTAACTTTTGTAATTCTGTATACGCATTTCAACAACCAAGTTACCATCATCAGCAGAATAACCGCAAAGTGTCGCACCTGGTAAACCACGGCGACAACTACCTGTACGAAAACACACTCCGTACGCGGTACGCGGTACACGTGTATTGCGGTTAATCTGCTGATGATGACGACTTGGTGTCGAAATGCGTATACAGAATTACAAAAGTTAATGTGGAAAGGGGTTATATATCAACCTTAGTGATTATGAAACAAATGTGTTAAAACATTCAGCTCTTAGATATTTTTCGACGTTCTTGTAATGATCTTAATCAAGATTTTCAAAATACTACTCCTTTGCTGTAGTAAGAAGTCTTTTTCCAGCAAGAAAGAGTTTGAGTTTAGAGAATAAATGGAAGCCACATGGTGCTAAATCTAGCGAAGAATATGGGCGAGGCAAAACTTCAAATTTCAATTTATGCAATTTTTCGCGAATTCGATTGGTGTGAAAAGAAAAGTTGTCTTAATGATAGAGATTGTTTTCATTGGTTATCTCAATCGTAGCCATTATCATAGCCATTCATGGAAATGTCTTAGGGAATGGTGGCGAAGTTTTTTGACTTCACTCAGTTAAAATTTTAGATGTAAAAGAAACGTTGAAAAACAAATGTTGGATTGTACGATGAATTATTTGTGCATTAATCATTGTTAACTAATCAATTATTCAATTTTTTTAACGTTTCGGCAATATACATACTGCCTTCTTCAGAATTTATTCAATATATCTGCCTCGCTAAAATGCATATATCTCCAATATTGTCTGTAGTGAGGTAAATCCACGAATTATTCATGAGAAACCTATGCATCCTAAACGAGTTACTGTTTGGTGTGCATTATAGTCAGGTGATGTAATTGGACCTTATTTCTTTGAAAATGCTGCTAGGGAAGCTGTAACTGTCAATGGGGATCGATGTCGTCGGATGATAACCCTAATTTTTGTGGCCTGAATTAATGAATATTGATCTAGAGGATATGTGGTTTCAACAGGATGGCGCTACACCTCACTTTGCACACGAATCGATTAATTTATTGAGAGAAAAATTTCCTGGACGTGTAATCTCAAGGAACGGTGATGTTAATTGGCCACCAAGATCATGTGATTTGACACCGTTAGACTATTTTCTTTGGGGTCATGTGAAAAGTCAGGTTTATAAACACAATCCACAATCAATTCCTGCTTTGAAAGATGAAATTATTCATGTCATTGGTGAGATAGAGCCTCAATGATGTCAAAATGTCATTGAAAATTTTAACAAAAGTGGACGTCTGTCGAGCTGCAAGAGGAGGCCATTGGCAGATACTAGTTTTCGCATATAAATATCATAACTGGTACTTCAATTACCAATAAAAAGTTTTTGAAAGTGAATGCAAATTATGTGTTTTATTTATTCTTTAAGAAAACCGCAAAATTAGAAGCAGCCTTTATATATATATATGAAAATCTGTACTTTTGTGTATTAAGATGTACACATCATACTGTTGAACATTTTGTGCTTTTTTGATTTTTTTGATTAGTTTGAGAAATTTGTTTTGATTTTTTTGCACCAAATAGTGGTAGCTGTCAATTCCATTTTCTCTTTTTACTCTTATATCTATTGTATAATTTTCTATTAATTTTTCTTTTCGAAAAAGAATTTTTAATTGTAAATTTCCACTCAAAATTTGTTACAGTTTAATAAGTTTTTATGCACTTAGTGACTAATATTAAAAAGACTCATCTTTCGGATAGAACTTTGCGGAATTTATTGAGCAGGATTCAAGTTACTTCCGCCTACCCTGTTAAAATATTGTAGAAGTCAAGCATTAGTACCGATAGTTACAGTTGCTGCGTTTAATGTATATATGTTTCTGTTTGCGTGTGTACGTGTGTGTTGACGAACAGGTTTTGTTTAGCATAATCAACACTACGGAATGCAAATTGAGAACTACTACCGATGCACGAGCAGTGCGGGTACCATACCACCAAGCGTTTAATGGCAAATTGCAATCGTAGACGATTAATTGAAATGTGGTTTTAATATAGACCGATGGTATTTGACATAAATGCTGTTATTTGCATTACTGATACCGCAACGCCGGCATCCTATTTCATATTTCATGTTATTAGCACCTTAATCGGTGAATTCTGAAATCGATTATGCGCCTTAATTGGTGAGAGTTGGTAAAGATTATAGCAGTATGTTATGAACGAGCGATTAATATATATATATATATATATATATATATATATATATATACACCAGGTCGTTTAATAAGTTTTGTCGTTCTGTAAGAGATGGCGCTATGATGTTCGTAGTTTTATTTTTCTAGAAATTGTACTACTTTTGTATGAACGCGTGTAAAATTTTCTCATTTTATATCTTCTCATTCGTATATTTACAGATGTTCGAAATTGACATGTCACAATATTTTTTTAAAATTTAGGAAATTTAATATCGTTCAGTTACAAAATTCTTATTTTTAGAAGGTTTAACACCAAAACAAATTTATGAATGATTGTTAAAAGTGTATAAGGACTCTTTATCTTCAATGGGAATAGTAGAAAGATTTGTTGCTGAATTTAAACGTGATCGTACAAGTCTTGAAGGCGATTCACGTGAGGAACGTCCAAAAAGTGCATCAACACCACAAATCGTAGCAAAAACACAGAATATGGTTTTGGAAGATCGTCGTTTAACAGAGAGATATTTAGTTGACGTCCTAGGCTTCTCATTAGGTAGTGTGAGCAATATTTTAGTTGAAGTTTTGGGTTTCAAAAAAATGTGTGCAAAATGGATGCCGCATTCGTTAATAATAGAATAAAAACACATTCGAATTGTGAAATGCTGCTTTAAAAATGTGATCGGAAGTTATTTCTGCATCGAATAGTGACGGGTGATGAAAAATGAATTTATTTCGAAAACCCTAAGTGCAAAAAATCATGGTTATCACCTGGCGAAGTCGACCCATCGATTCCATGGCCAAATCGTCTTGGTCGCAAGACAATGCTCTGTGTTTGGTGGGACTAGAGTGGTTCAGTGTATTACGAACTGCTAAAACCTGGTGAAACAGTTAATAGTAGTCACTACCGACAACAAATTATCAATTTGAAAATTGGAACTGTGCATTGAAAAATACCCAGAATGGGTCCGAAAACACGGTAAAGTGACTTTACGGCACGATAACGCGCCGTCTCATGGAGCAAAACCGGTCAAGAAAGCGTTGAAAGCACTTGGATGGGGTATAATATCGCACCCGCCCTGCTCTCCAGACCTTGCCCCGTCCGAGTATAACCTTTTCACATCAATGGGATACGCGCTTGCAGAGCAGCACTTTGCCAATTTCAAAGAAGTTAGAAAATGGCTCGATTAATGGTTTTGCTCAAAAGACAAAACAGTTTCTTTGGGATAGCATCCATAAATTACCTGAAAGATGGGCAAGATGTGTAGAATCAAATGGCCAATACTTTAAATAAATAAATGTTTCCATTTTCTTGAAAATTATGTAGTTTTTTTTTCTTACGAAAAAGCCGCTAATAACTTTTCGGTACACCTGGTATAAAGTTGAATTGCTCTATAGAAAAAATATTTCAAAGCAAATTATATAATATTTACTTATTTTTTAAACAGTGGACACTGTAAAATAGAAATTTTCGAGTTGCTCTATTATTATCTTCTTTTTAATACGTAAACATCAGAAGCATTTTTTGAAAGTCATTTATACTCGTCTAATCATTTTAATAAAATGTATAAACTATTCACATTATTAATCTTTTAGCGCAACATCTATATATTTTAAATGCTATATATCACTCTGGAATAAACGTTTTTATTGTTTAGCGGAATTTACATGAAAATATTTTTGTTAACTTGAAATGGCATTTATGACTTATTAAATAATAATATACTTGAATGGAATTGTAAAAATGTCACACAATCTAAATCCTCCTAGATACAACATATTTATAGAAAGGGAATTTTAAATACTATAAACACAGTTTTTGCCTTTTTTAACTCAAATATGTGTGTATTTAAGTAAACAAAAATGTATAAAAAAGACGAAAGTTTGTTTTGTTAACACTTTAATTACGTATTCATAAGTACGAATTCCAGAAATTCTTGTACTAGAATAAATTGAAAAGTAAATAGAATGAATTGCGTTAAGGTCTTTGTGTTAATGTTGTTGTCTAAAGTTAGAATGCTTTTGATAGATTAAATTTTTTTAAGGTCGTTTAAATTAGGGTAGAAATGAAAGAAATAAGCCATGATTTAAAAGTTCAAAACAGTGTAGAAAAAAAGTTGCAAAAATCTACCAGATGATTGATAAACCAGTTGTCTTCCCAGGGGTAGCTGCCAGTTTGCCCAGGTGGAGACGATCGTATCGGTTACTCAGTAAATGGAAATTAATAAAAACGTGGAGCTCGTAACAGGGAATCTCATATCCCTCCTGATTTGTAGATACCTCGAGTACAGAAGAACTCGTTGACAGAACAAAAAAGAAACACTAAGTATACGAAATTCCGCTTTTAATTAATTAAGAAAAAACAATCACACAAAAATGGTTAAATTTTAGGAAATACAGCATTTACGACAATGCAGTGATATTATTATAATTTTAAAGACAGTAACAAAATAAGTGACCTACTCAGTACTTCAGATTTGACGTAAACTGCCTGACTATAAGGGAAGAAACTTAATAAAATTAAAATAATTTTTTTCCGAAACTGGGCCTAGTTACGGTTATATCAATTACATTCATATAAAATATGACAATCTTCTAGATTTATCGGAAACGCTAGGCTACGCTACGTAATAAATGACCTCTAACTTAAATCACGTGTCGTACAAAGAAAATAAATTTAAGGGCACAATTATAATATTAATTAACTTCAAGAAAAGCTTTAAGCATAAAGAAAACCTTGAATAACTGCTAAAGTTAATCGACGTGTAAGATATCGAAAATTTATGTTAGTTATATACATATAGGGAAAAACCACTAAATTAATAAGTAAAAAAAAAATAATTTTACGGGATATAAATTGTATATATATATATATAAATAACTGTAGGAAACACTTAATTGTATTTTTCGAGATATTTTTCTTCCTTCCTGGCCCGGGGTAAGCTCCAAGCTTACGACCCTCCTATTCTGTAAATTCTTTCTTGTAAATTATGGGTTACGTAAATAATTCCAAGGAAACCAAATTATAAAAAAATTTCGTCGAAATAGTGTTATAAACCAAAGATTGCGGTCAGTACTAAGTACCCGAAAATTACACAACAAAAGAAGAAATTACCAAGATGGAAACCAAAATGTCGGCAAAAGGAAAAGCGCACTCACATTTGAAGACGAAAGAAAGAGCCAGTCTTTCGATTTGCCAAAACATTCGCTATCGCGGAAATTTATGTAAATACAACCTTTTGCAAAATGTCCTAATATATTTAAAACACTAAAATAATATAGAGCTAGTAATCTAGATTAATCTGAACACAAACAATTATGCGTGCGTTATTTCCAGAAGATTCCAATCAAAAGATCACCTCATATTTAAAAATCTCGAACATTTACAAGTCACACCTACGCGACAAGACGCACAAAAACATAACCACGAAAAAAGAAAGTACACTAACATTCAAAATAATGGAACACGAAAATGAAAGGATATTTTGAAAAAATTATTAAGGAAGGATTCGAATTAATGATCCAAATGGTCTTCAATGACACAAAAAAAAAAACAGTTAGACAACTTTCAGTAGTTAAAGTTAAAGTTACGAAGAAACATAGCAAAATGTAACTGAGAAACAAGCAAAACGTAACAAATGTTAACCTAGAATTTGTTGTCAATGGTACATGAAGTACATTGGAATTTCTATTATAATTACAAGTTAATAATGTGTTAGAAATGCTCGTTGATAAATGAATGATAAATTATTTAAGAAAAAGCCAAATTTATTGGATAATTAGTCAATGCATAAATTTGTTATGCAATATTGATATTCAGAAAAGCGATTGTTTATATCATTCGTAATTTATAAACAAATGCTTTGTTTTATTTTGTAGAACAAATGGATTATTCGTGTATTTGTTTGTAAATCCATAAACCCGTAACAGTTATATTCCGTTTGCTTTTTGAATATTCATAACGGAAGGTCTCTAAATATGAAACTTTAAACGTTTGTTTTTCCATAACGCAGTAGTCAAATTAAGATAATCAAACTAAATCTAGAATACAACTAAAGAACGCGGACGTTGTACTGTTATCTAACGTAAACAAATACATAGGTGGAAATCCTCATATCTTGAATTTTGAAAAACCGTTTGTGAATAAACAATATCTCCGTCCTTTGCTAAGATGACTTCTTTGGCGTACAGAGACTGTTTTCAAACTTAATTGAATTAAACGTTTCTGTTTAAAGCCTCGCTTTAGTGTGTGTCATACCAAATAAATGATAGCTTGAAAACTCTATTGTACTCTTGCAACATGAGGCCATTTCCTTTCCTAGGCGATTACTTTTATGTAACATTTACTTCTTATATTCGTGTTTCACTCCCAGATATGTGAATGACAATGAACATCTCTCTCTGATAACGCGTTTTTACCGCGAATGTTATTAATTATATATACCCCAGCGCTATTTACATATTTTGATATGTAGTTGATAAATACGGTAGTTTTTAACTGAAGAATGCGGTCATGTAAACTATGTGTAAATGATATTCGAATACCTTTAGCAGAAAGTTTTAATTAATTATTACGTTTATTTAAGCAATTAGTTAATATGTGTTACTTGTCAATAGTTTCTAATTACACTTCTATAATGTAATAAATATGGTTTTAGAATAGTTGCAGGAAGAGCGTTGATTTTGAGTGCATTTTCTAGGAGATAAGAAACAAAAATGGATGACCAATTTAAAATTTCATCAAAAAGTATACTTTCTTACTTTATTAATATTATGAAAATTAAATATATATTGTTAATATAATAAAAAGTAACGCAAACAGTGTATATTCTTCATTATTTATGGCTATGTTGGAGATTAAGGATTTCCCATATGTATTTGTGCAAACTTAAACGTAGTTCTCATTGCTGCCGTTGAGCAGACCTAGTGTATTACATTATATGAGGGTAGCCGTTCATATTTCGAGAACTGGCAACACTGTTAGTGTCGCTTCCGATCTGATGATTGCATCGTGAAGTTTGTCATTTTTAACAATATCTTTACCTAGATAGTTTTATTAACCGATCGCTATTTCTATTGTTGACAGTAACTCGAAAACTACAGTATATCGTTGGTATAGTGAATTAAAACTTGGACGGCGTTCTTTGGACGATGAATTTCGCGAAGGTTCTCCCACAAATGTTGTTGTGTCGGAAAATATTAATGCAGTGTCTGAATTGATAATGCAAGACCGTCATGTGACATACCGTGAGATCGAGGCATCTCTAGGTATCAGTAACACCAGCGTGTATGAGATCCTGCATGAACATTTAGCCTTTAAGAAGCTATGCTCACGTTGGGTACCACATAATTTGACAACCGCTCAAAAAAGGATTCGCGTCGATTGGTGTCAAGAAATGCACAAAAAATACAATGGCGGTGCCCCAAAGAACATTTATAAAGTCGTCACAGGTGATGAGTTTTCGATATATACGTATGAGTCCGATAGTAAACAGCAGTCAACTGTGTGGGTATTCCTAGATTAGCAGAAAACCAACAAAAGTTGTTCGTGCTTGAAGCACATCAAAACGGTTACGTTGCAACCGTGCCTTTAGAGAGTTGTAGAACGGTCAATTCCGAATGGTACACAACTATTTGTTCGCCAAAAGTTTTTGAAGACATAAGGAGAATAAACCGAAAACGACAGATCATTCTCCACCATGACAATGCGAGCTCTCACAGGTCGGTTCAAACAACCGGATATTTGACCGGGCAAAACATTGAATTGATAAGCCATCCGCTGTACAACCCTGATCTAGCACCCTGTGATTTCTTTTTGTTTCCACACGTGAAGAATAAACTTCGTGGTCAACGATTTTCTACACCGGAAGAGGCAGTTGAGGCATTCAAAACTCATATTTTGGAGATACCGCCTTCACAGTAGCAGTAATGCTTTTCGGATTAGTTTAAACGAATGCAAAAACGCATTGATTTTCAAGCAGAATATTTTAAAAAGCAGTAAAACTATTTTCGATAATAAACATTTTTTTTTTGTTTGCTATTCCCGAAATATAAACGGCTACCCTCGTATTATTCGCACAAATCATAAATATATATTAGAATTAAAAACACAAGTGACATTTCAACACACAATCACATAAACTATATAATATGGAACATTTTAAAGTAAAATTGACATAAAATATACACTAAATACACAACATACTTAAATTTAATCACTATGAGTTTCGGCTCTCGACAGTAGAGATCGTGTACGGAATTTGCTTCGTGCGCGCTTTCACTGTAGTTTTCCAGGAGCGACACTGTTTATTTATCTGCTGATGATGACAACTTAATTGTTGAAATACGTATACAGGATACGAAAATTTATGTGGAAAGGGGTTATATATCAACCTTAAGTGATTAAGTTTATTAACCACAGGCCCCATCTAAATTACCAACATACGTAAACCATAAAAACTTAATATCATCATAGATAGCTTTATTTATAACAAATTTTAACATTATTCTTCAGCAAAATAAAATTTTTTGTATATAATAATACATATACATATAGCAACAATTATATTGTTAGCATAAAAAGTAGATTTGATTAAGAAAAAGCGTTGGTCCGCGATAGACTGTCACCAGTATAAAAACGAACGTAGTTTAAAAAAAAAGCTGCCTGAGGAATATAATTATTTTCCTTAGGAAGTTTCACAATTTACAAAATTTATTCTGAATTTATAATAAAAACTTACTTACGTTGTTTTTTTCTTATTATGTACTATAATCTACAAGCATCTACGATATTACCTCCACTAAAATTATTTATTAAAGGAAGTGCAATAAAAACAGTTAACTGAAAAGATTGAGAACTAGAAACTGTTACGAAACGTAGAAAAATAGGTAAATAAGGTGAAAATTCTCGTATTTGTAACTTTGAATAATGGTTTGTTTTGGTGAAAACGCTCAGAGTACATCATTGTTTTCGCATCGAAGAGAATTGAGTATGTCGCGACATAAAGGGGTGCCCACGGTTAGATAGATTATGAACGTCAGTTTCAGGAAAATAATAATAGTTTGAAAACTGTACTACTACTGAACTTGCAATAAAACTATTATTTCCTTTTTCTCTAGAAGTCTAGACGTTCGCGCACGGTCTGTTCCTTCTTCTACTAGTAGATACATCTTTGGAAAAGTCAACGACCATTTGGTGCCGGTCACCTGAATGTCGCAAACACCGGGCCATACTTCGTAAGTTTGTGGGGCGCCACAGTGACTTGTTCACTAGTTATGTACGCTTTTTATTTGCAGTCGCGTAACATCCATTATATGTACCTTACTCTCTTGTATTAGTTTGTGTGTGTGTATGTGTTTAAATAAGTGGAAGGGGGAGAGTATGTGGTGGTTGTTTGTTGTTGTTGCATGCGCTTGCGTTGTTCAAAATGAGTTCGTTATTTAATGTCTTCACGTATACTTTACGAACCGCTAACCAGGAAATCGTGATTCGTAAACAACTAGGAAATACTGAATCTGATAACGCGTTTTTTACCGCGAACGATATTAATTATATATACCCCAGCATTATTTACATATTTTGATATGTAGTTGATAAATACGGTAGTTTTTAACTGAAGAATGTAGTCACGTAAATTATGTGCATATAATATTCGAATGCCTTCAATAGAATGTTTTAATTAAATATTATGTTTATTTAAGCAATTAGTTAATACATTTTATTCATCAATAAATTTTTATAGTTTAACAAGTATGATTTCATAGAAACTCTAGAAAGAGCATTGATTTTGCTTGCCTTTTCTTCGAGAGAAAATTCGAAAATAGGTGATCAATTTCAAATTTCATCAAAAAGTATTTATTTTTTACCTTATTAATACCGTGAAAATGAAATATGTATTGCCAATATAACCAAAAATGTAACGCGAACAGTATATATTCTCATTTAATCACTAAGGTTGATATATAATCCCTTTCCACATTAACTCTCAGGGATCAACTCTTCTACTTACTTGATGTCAAAGTGGTTAGTGAATGAATACAAAAATTTGCCCGAAAAACTTGAAAGCCTATCAGTCACTAACTCATTAGAATTTATTAAAAAGATTAAAGATTGTAAATTAGAAGAAGGGGAAATTTTAATATCATTCGACGTAACACCATTGTTTCCTTCGGTATCGATCCCAGAAACTTTAAAATATTTAAAAGAACTTCTTCACAAAAATAAGATCGAACCAGAGAAAATAAACGAATACGTGAGATTAACAAACCTTTGCCTGTCCCAAAACTGTTTTCAATTTGAAGTTAAGTTTTATGAACAAAAACAGGGAACTGCAATGGGCAATTGTCTTTCTCCATTCATAGCGGACTTATTTATGAGTAACTTTAAAATTGAATTAAAACATAAAGCTAAATATTTTCCAAGAATCTGGATTAGGTATGTCGATGATATTCTCGCGATTTTCAATACCCTTCCCTTTTTGCCGCGGGAGCAGTTGTTCACAGGCGAAAAAACAACTTGGCTTCAAATCATAGGGAACCCAAGGTTCTTGTTTTCGAATCATTCCCAACGCGTGCAATCGCTGGAAAATGGCTTGGCGGGTAACTCCTAATGCTGAAGTAAGCTCTTTTTGCGTTTGGCACGGATCCTCATCGAGCAATGCCTCCAATTCAGCGTCTTCGAAGATTTTTGGTCTTCCTTCACGCGAACGGTCGTCAACATCGAAATCACCGTCTTTAAAGCGACGGAACCAATCACGGCACGTTGTTTCACTTAGAGTAGCATCTCCGTAAACTTTTTGGAGTTCTCGATGCGCTTCAGCCACCGTTTTTCTTCGAATGAAAGAAGAAAAGCAACACTTCCCGCAAATGACGATTATTCGGCACCAAATCAGATATTTTCACACAACCAAAAGTATATGACACAAAATCAAAATCACTAATGCGTCAAAGCGGTTTATTTACAATATGTCTAAGCTTGGTTCATGGTGTTTTGGTTATGTCACAATCGACCAGCACTTACTACTGGAGCCATCTCTTGAAAAACAGCGAGAACTTAGTTGAGCACCTAATATATCGAAGTATTAGTTTCCAAACAAATGTTTATATGAACGCGTTACATTATATAACTTTCGGATTTTTCTGGATATTAAGAATAATAATCGCAATTCTTCTAAGTTGTTTTAAAATTGCGTAATTTGTTTTTTAAGTAAAAGTGCTTTCGATTTGAATTGAGTGACCAAGTGCAAATGAAACGTCTCTCCTTTACACTAAAACATTCTTTTTGTTATCACAAATTATAATGAAAACTGTTTAAATACAGGGTAAACGTATCTTAAGACTATTACGTAACATATACTAGAGCTGCGAGATTATAACTTTTAACACAACTATTTCAAATGCGAGGTATTCAATATATTATATTTAATATTTTAAATTCCCATCGCATACATCTTTGATTGAAATATTTAACTACAAATTTTAAAAAGTTCGTGATAAATCTGTGTTAATACTACCAACATTGTCGAGTATTATAAATACACGTGAGCAAACAGTGTCAGTGTTATGACATATTTTCTCTGTAGGGCGCTCCTTATTATGAATAGCGGTAATTTGTATTAATTAAGGACATCATTTATTGTTTTAAACGTGTGCGTCTTTCTAAGAAAACAGTTGGAATACAAACACTTTTTAGAATCTTATGATATAGACTAGATACTGCGCGTGCATGTGTACGTATAAATTCTACAACTATTCTACGTGAACTGTAAACTGAGCCAGTAATTACGACCTAACAAACGTGAAGGATGGTGCATACATAGAAGTAGGACCATGAAGCATTTCAATAAATTTTCAGGAGGTTTCGAGTCAGTTCTTGTGATTCGAAGAACCTGTAATTAAACTATCATAAAACATCTGGTAAACTACATATGTATGCACGAAAAGGCAGTAAGTTCTTTGATTTTCTTCCAATAGTAAAATTTCAATAAAATTACACCATCTAGTTAGGCAAATTCGTATAATTTTCGAGATTTATGTTCCATTATAGTACTTATGTCTTATTATTTGTAATTTGGCATTGCTTGAATAAATTTATTGGGTGCGTTCGGCTTCTAAGTGTGTTAAATTGACCATTTCACTTCCTATTTTTTATTTTAATAGTATCAACGCCGTATTTGTTCAACGTTTACAGTTCATTATAGTCTAATTGCATAATTTTTGGGCAAATGTATGCAATACATATCCTTTTTAAGATGTTCCGTACTTTTCAATTTTAAGTATTATAATTAGAAAACAAAGGTATCATAGTTATATATGAATCATATTCGTTAAGAATAACGTTTCTAACCTGTTGGAAAGTTAAATTTTGTTGCGTAAGCACCACAGTAATTTCTTTTTAGTTGTTTTCAAAATGTGATGCAAAACAACAAAAAAACTTAATTTAATAAAAAAGGGTTTATACTAACCTGTTTCAATGAATTATATTCGATTGTCGGTAAAACAATTTTTTTCTGTTTCTCACCTATGTCATTTTTTTTAATATAAAAAAGATCAGGCCATTATATACAGTCTGTCGCAGAGAAAACCGAACTTTTTTAAAATAAGAACAAAAGCTTACTATTTTGATAAAATTCATTTATTTTATTCAAAGTAGTCGCCCTCGACTTCAGTACAACGTTTTGCACGTCAATTAATATGTCCAATGAATTTTTAAGTTCATCTTTAGAGATATCGTTAGAAATCGCTGTCGATGCCTTTTTAATGGCTTCGACGTCGGCGTAACGCTATCCTTCCATTGGCAAATGTAAAGGATATTTCAAATTTCGCCGTTTTTTAAAAGAATAAATAAAACACATAATTTACATTGACATTCAAAACATTTTATTGGTAATTCAAGTATCAGTTATGACATTTATATGCGAAAAATAATATCTGTCAAATGGCCTCCTCTTGCAGCTTCACAGACGTCCACTCTTTTGTTAAAATTTTCAATGACATAATTGAGGCTCTATCTCACCAATGACACGAATACTTTAATTTTTCAAAGCAGGAATTGATTGTGTATTGTTTTTATAAACCTGATTTTTCATATAAGCCCAAAGAAAATAGTCTAATAGTGTCAAATCACATGATCTAGGTGGCCAATTAACATCACCGTTTCTTGAGATTACACGTTCACGAAATTTTTCTCTCAGTAAATCAGTTAATTCGTGGGCAAAGTGAGGTGTAGCGCCATCCTGAAACCACGTATCCTCTACATCAATATTCATTAATTCAGCCCACAAAAATTCGGTTATCATCCGACGATATCGATCACCATTGACAGTTACAGCTTCAACAGCAGCATTTTCAAAGAGGTAAGGTCCAATTACACCACCTGACCATAATGCACACCAAACATGTAACTCGTTTAGGATGCATAGGTTTCTCATGAATAATTCGTGGATTCTTCTCACCACAGATATGGTAATTTTGTTTATTAATATAGCCAGTTCAAAATGTGCGTAATCGGAAAACATTATTTTTTGAGGAAAATCAGCTCGTTAATGAAATTGACAAATGAACGACGTTTTAAATGATCTAATGGCTTAAGTTCATGTGTTATTTGAACCTTAGATGCCTTCAGAGCTAAATTCTTGTATAAAATACGCTATATTGTTGATCCACTAAGTCCAAGTTGTTGTGAACGTCGTCTAATGGACATTCAGGATTTTCACGAACCAAACCAATATTTTCTTGAGAACGATCACTGCGACTGTATTTTTCACTTTTTTGGTCTTCCACGAACCGGTCCCTTGAAATTTTTTAATAATTCGACCAATAGTGCTTTCAGATGGACGATTATATAAACCATAAAATTCACGTAATTTTCTAAAAACTCTTTACACAGAACGCAGATTTTCATAAATTAATTCAACAATTTGAACGCGTTGTTGTACTGTGTACGAAGCCATTTTTAGTTTGGAAAATAGATAGAAATCAGGAGGCTAAATCCGGTGAGTACGGTGAATGGTTGATGGTTAAATTGCCATTTGTAGTTACCGATTCAGAAAGGAATAAAACAAACCCTGGCAATTATTATTCGTGGAAACTCAGACACTAACATTGAGCTATCGATAAGTGGCAACAAATCGAACCGCCGAATTTGGTACTGACAACAACCCCGAACAAAGCATACACTTTTTCATTACCAATTATTTAATTAAGGAATTTCTTCTAATGATAGCAGTGATAAAATTCAGATCATTTGGTTCCTGTGGATTTGTTTCATGCATTTGCTACTACTAACAACTGTGTAAAATACCGGTCTCTTACACAACTGTTAATAGTAGCAAATGCGTAAAACAAATTCATGTGAATCGTATTCCTTTTGTTGAATTGTGATTAAGCTTAGTGTATGCATTCTCGTCTAATTCTCGATGCCCTCTATATAGTACCCAGGTAACAAATTTCAACATGGTAATTCAAAACAGTTGTGAGACGGAATTTGGATGGTGATGCCCTTATATTTCGGACCGATTTTATCTACAATGACGAAATATTTAAATACTTTATTTCCATTCAATCGTATTCTAATGATTACGTAGAATGTTTAGAAGTAATACTTACAGACCTTGGAAATGAATATTGTCATATTAACGGGTACTTTAACGAGAGAATTCAATAATAGGATTAGATAGCATTAGAACTGGAAGTGTTAGCATGAAGTTCCGGCACTCCAATTTCAATAATAGCGCGAAAAAATGGATTTTGGGAATAGTTCTAAACAAGAGATTTAATACGCATTATTATGGGTTGAGGAAAATCCACGCATTATTATTAGGTGGATTTGCAAATTTCCTCTCTCTCTAATGGCCGCACTAAAATTTCTTTTTTCAAATTAATGTTTTACACAAATCGCGAGTACTACTTCGACAATTCTGCTTTCTCTTTCATTACAAAGTGGAAATTGTTTTAAAAATTGCAAAATTTTATTCAATAGTCTACACAGAATTTTAAGGACTTCCATTGCATGTAATAAGAGATGACTTTAAGAGATTTATTAACAGCAAGGCTTTTACTTCGTGGTTTAAATGTTTTAAGGACTATATAAATACTATCTGCTTCTGGGCTTCCGGGCTGGAACCTCGTCACTGGTATAACAGCCGACGTTTCGTACCCACTCATATGAGACATCTTCAGGGCTCGACTACTCCTACTGTCTGTCGTACTGAAACTGGTGTAAGTCGATGATGGACGGTTTTATATATGAGTAATGGGTCATGGGTCAATGGAGCGTTACGGTTGCGGTTGGGTTATTTGGAGATGCAACATGCAGGATTGCTAGGCGTTGTGTAGGGGGGGAGCCATCATCACGGTTAAGGTTATTGGGGTGCTTTGAGATCTCTATAGATTCGCGGATCTTGCGACTATAGTAATGGTTAGTACGGGATAGGATCTTGGTTGAATTAAATTGGATATGGTGCCCGGTTTCTAGCCTAGGCTCGGCAAGTGCAGAATCAGCTACGCGCAGCAACCTAGTACAACGCTCATGCTCAGAAACACGAGTGCCGACAGACCGCTTTGCTTCACCAACGTCGGCAGTTATACCAGTGACACGGTTCCAGCCTGGAAGCCCAGAAACAGATAGTATGGACCTCGACCGCGAAAGTCTACGTACCAGATTGACTGTATAAATAATTTATTAGAATTTATTTCATCTAACCAGAGACAAGTTGGCTAAATTTATCTACATTTATGAACAAAACATGTTTCTAGTTCCATAATAGGTATTATTCATAATACATAAAAACATGCTAATTGTCATCCCATAGGATTTTCTAATGTGTAATTATACTTTTTCGTATATATAATTGCAATTCAATGATTAATATTGACGTACATAAATAATAAAGTTTTATTCCTGTTAATGGTCAAATAGACACGTAAACTATTCCTTATTATGCTATTAGCACTTATTAAACGACGATGACAGAAATTCCCATATTAAATTGGCAATTTATTATGTCAATTATTTATATACGTCACGCAAATTGCTATAAAACAATTTACTTAACACGGAATTACGGGTGAAACAGCAATAAAGTTTCTTTCATTAGCGAAATTAGTATTCAAATGTAGATACTATTAAATACTCGTTTTTAAAATGGACATTCAATCATGCATGTGTAAATACAGAATTGATGTAAGAAGTTTTCCGGTGAAATTACGATTAATTACGTAATTGTATAATAATTAATAAATAGAAAAGAAACGTCTTTAAACATAAAAAATTATAGTTTATACAACATATATGATTTAATGTTAACGTACGTATCATCGAAATAAAAAGAAATATATGGTGTGGAAGGGAGAAAAACTGTTGGTTATTAGTCTAGCAATATTTAGAAACAAATATCTTTTTTTGAATACTATACGGGGTAAGTAAAAACTATTTTGCTGGAAGTAATTTTTAATTTTCAATATTACTTATAAGCACCTATTTACGTGTTAACTTGATAATTTTAACTGCGTTAATCCATAAAGATTCGAGCGAAAGTTTCTGTAAGATATCATCGGGTGTCAACACATCCATTAGTTACTATAATATGTTGGTAACATAATATTTTGAAATGCAACCGACATTGGTAGACTTGCGAAGTGTTTCTGTAGTACCATGATTCGTTCAAACCAAAAGAATCTATGGAAAAACAATATAAGATGATCAACTGCTTCTGAGCAAATGCTCACTTGATTTCACAAGATATGACGAAAACAATATATCAGGGATTTACTGTTATCAGTGTTTCTATACGAGAAGAGGCTGATCGAGAGTAATCACAGTTCACAAGGAGATAGGTGGGTCTTTCTTTGGTTGTTCAGGTCATGTAATTGCGATTTCATAGGAAAGTCGTACTATCGATAATGTAGAACACACCGCATCACTATCTGTATGCTACTAGTGTATCAGTGTAAAAAATGGATATTTTCTCGATGCCCACAATCCTGTGTCAAGGTTCACTGCATTCACTTATATAACAACTCAAATAACGTAGCTTTTCGCCACTTTTTAGATGCCTCTAATGTCTTATACATTAAGTGAGGAGCTACGTGTCATGGAAATAAATTATCTCTGATAGTATTTCAAACAATTCAACAATAAATGCTATTTGTTACGTCAATAATGTTTTTGGATCAGTGTTAATACCATATTCTCGATCACTAATAAATCCAATCTTTTAGCAGGACAATGCATGGCCACATACAGTGAGGGTTACTATGGAATCTTTGGATTGTCACCAATATATTACGTATGGGATGTGGTGGGAAAAAGGATCAATGATTTACAACCACTCCCAAGCAACGTAGATATTCTTCAACAAAGGATTTTAGAAGCTTGCGTGAGAAACAGAGGGTGATCAATCCATTATTAGTGCTGCTGAGTTTTCATCATTTCTGAAGACGAATAAAATACATATTCCCTAAAAATTTCATTAAAATATACAGACGTTTACTGAGGTGTTAATTTATTTATGGTGCTCAATATAAAGGCTGCTTCAAATTTCGCGTTTTTTTTAAGAATAAATAAAATATAAATGGCGCACTGAATTTGTTTAGGTATGTGAGCATTTAAAAAGTGTGATGTATGACATTTATAAAAATGGCTTAGTACACGGTACAACAACGCGTTCAAATTGTTGAATTATTTTATGAAAATCAGCGTTTGTGAAAAGAGATTTTAGAAAATTACATGAATTTTATGATTTACATAATCGTCCATCTGAAAGCACTATTGGTCGAATTATTAAAAAATTTCAAGAGACCGGTTCCGCGGAAGATCAAAAAAGTGATAAATACAGTCGTAGTGGTCGTTCACAAGAAAATATTGGTTTGGTTAGTGAAAGTGTTGCTGAAGATCCTGAAATGTCCATTAGACGACGTTCACAACAACTTGAACTTAGTGGATCAACAACATGGCGTATTTTACACAAGGATTTAGCGCTGAAGGTATATAAGGTTTAAATGACACAGGAACTGAAGCCATTAGATCATTTAAAACGTCGTTCATTTGTCAATTTCATCAATGAACAACCACTTGATTTTTCTCAAAAAATAATGCTTTCCGATGAGGCATATTTTGGTAGCTATCTTAATAAACAAAATTGCTGTATCTGGGGTGAGGAAAATCCACGAATTATTTATGAGAAACCTATGCATCCTAAATGAGCTACTCTTTGGTGTGCATTATATTCAGGTGGTGTAATCGGACCTTACTTCTTTGAAAATGCTGTAGCTGTAACTGCCAATGATGATCGATATCGTCGAATAATAACCGAATTTTTGTGGCCTTAATTAATGAATATTAATCTAGAGGATATGTGGCTTCAACAGGATGGCGCTACACCTCACTTTGAAAACGAATCAATTGATTTATTGAGAGAAAAATTTCCTGGACGCGTAATCCCAAGATCATGTGATTTGACACCGTTAGGCTATTTTCTTTGGGGTTACGTGAAAAGTCACGTTTATGAAAACAATCCACAATCAATTCCTGCCTTGAAAGATGAAATTATTCGTGTCATTGGTGAGATAGAGCCTAAATTATGTCAAAATGTCATTGAAAATTTTAACAAAAGAGTGGACGTCTGTGGAGATGCAAGAGGAAGCCTTTTGGCAGATATTATTTTTCGCATATAAATATCATAACTGATACTTCAATTTTCAATAAAAGGCTTTTAAAAGTGAATGCAAATTATCTGTTTTATTTATTCTTTAAAAAAACCACAATATTTAACGTACTTTAGGCGTTCGCTAATATTTTTTCATTTAAAAATTTAATTTAAAAACCTTTTTTTTCGTTTGTTTGTAAGAAAGTAGTATTTTATGTTGAGTAAGTTATTATTATTCTATGGTAAGTTAAAAATTAATTATTATTAAATTATAACGTTACGATGTTTTTAAACGTGACTATTCCAGTTAGTACATTAAAACGTATCTTTGAATAAAAGCCTTTATAGATTATGGTATTTATAAATGCTCGCGTCTAATAATATCTAATGCTCACTTGAAAATGATTTTATTCTATCATTCACATTCAATCGAACGATTACCTCCCTTTTTTCCTGTGTCTAAAAACTTAATCGAAAGGGTTGTGAGTGGGCGGATGCATATAAAAGGCCGCATTTGTAAAATAATAAAAGTAGCTCCATCGGTACCTATGTGGACCCAAAATCCCAAGAAGGGTGGTCTATAGAGATTAAGCCGCTCTGAATCATTTGATTGACTGGCTGGTGGTCGCTGGTGTATATCGATCGGGACGATCTTTTCAGTATATTCTTGACTAGTCACGATCTTTATCGAATTGCGCGTGTCAAACCAGTATATGTCTTTCGGATTGAACAAGGTTTTGAGCGCGCTTCTACAAGTGACACGAAACAAATATCTATGGCTACTGTACATTCCTTTCGACGGATTTAATATCTTACGTTACATCTCAGTTCGTGTATCGCTTTATGTTTTTTAAATACATAAACGATCGGTTTTAATATATTACCACTAATCTATTTTTGTGGGCCCAGAGCAAAATGTTACATAAATAATTTAGATAATTGAAACGCGAGATGTTAGTTAATTCCTATGAACGTAGGATTTGTATTCTATTGTAAGTGTTTATCAAATGTTGAAAACGTATCTTTTACTAGATCGTTAATTTGAATTTAAAACAAAGTCTTAAATCAAGGAATGGCTAATATTCTCATGATTTCATTCATCCATCTTCTATTCTAGTCTTTAATATTTTAGTAATTATTGCATCTCTGTTCTGTTCCATATTGATTTACTCCAATTAATTAACTTGAAGTTGCTATAGAATCCACTGCACTGGCAAATTTTCAAAATATAGATCCAGAGTACATTCAGTTTTCAAGAAAAGAAATTTTGAAAAATTATAGAGCCATCTCCATCCTTTGCAATTTTTAATAATAATAATAATAATAATAATAATAATAATAATGTATATATTTGCCCAACAGATCTTTACAATCCTATTACAGGACAACTTTAAGTCTAATTACTTCTGCGTTGACTTACAGTGAACACTAAATTTTCTAAATACTTTAAATACTAATTAACATTAAATACTTATTTGTAAGACCCACCACCATAAAAAGTATAAACACACCTATACACTACAAACACTGACGTAAAATCGTTGGTAAAGGACTATAGTTTATATCCACGGCTGTTAAATTATTAAAGTTATTACATATTCGGTAGACCGGCGATCCAATCATTACATTTGTCCTTGGAATGGGCAGACGAAAGGTGTTCGTTATTCTAGTCGCTTGCCTGGGAACCAAAAAGTTTATCTTTGCTAGAATTTCAGGTGCATCTATTCCATTATGCAGAAGATGGTAAAGAAATTTTATATCATTGCGGTGTCTACGGAGCTCTAAAGATTCTATGTTAAATGTAGTTAGTAGATTAATATGGCTGTAGCCCCGAGAAGGATAGTTCCCAAACTGGCGAAAGTAGAGGTACTTTAAAAAGCGCCTTTGCACTAATTCCAGCACATGGATATGTGTTTTATAAAGAGGTGACCACACCAATGACGCATATTCGAGTTTCGATCTAACAAAGGCAAAATAAAGTGGTATTATGCTGTCGATTGACGAGAAGGACTTGGTGGTTCTAATTATGAAACCCAAAGCTTTTAATGCGGCATTGGATTTATTATTTATATGAATATTGAATAATAATTTGGAGTCAAATGTAATACCCAAATCCCTAACAACTTGGCATTTTTCTAGGCAAGCATTGTTCAAAGTGTAATTGAATTCAATAGAGGAACTTCTACGAGTGAATGAGACATATCTACACTTAGAAATATTCAAGTGAAGCCCATTATCGGTGCACCATGTCTGGATTACATCCAACTGTTCCTGAAGGTGAGAGCAGTCATCGATATTATTTACTGCGTGATATATTTTCATTTCATCTGCGAATAATAATTTCTCACAGTCTAGAACTTCAGCAAGGTCGTTTATAAAAATAGAAAATAAGAGAGGTCCGAGATTTGACCCTTGCGAAACTCCAGATATTGAATGAAAAGGCTGTGATTTATGACCTTTGTAGTAGACATAGTTAGGTCTATGAGATAAGTAGGACCGAAATAGGAGTGTAAGTGACGGCGAGAAACCCACTTTAGCCAGCTTGTGTAGTAATATTGAGTGATATATCCGATCAAACGCTTTAGAGAAATCGGTAAAAATAGCGTCTACTTGAATGTTCTTATCCATATTATCAGTCAGAAACTGCGTAAATATTGTTAAGTTAGTGACCGTTGAACGCTTACCAAAAAAAACCTTTATTGAGAATTTTATTGAGATTTATGAGCAGGTCCTTGATGATTTTGTATAGTCTAATGTATGTCTTTAATTTATATTAAATTTAAATTTAATATTCAGAAATGGTCCAAAAAACTTACTAGAAAAGCGAATCCTCACAACACAATTTATGGTACACATAGAACACCTATAACACCCATAGAAACTACTTCGGATTTGGTGGTTATTTTTGATTCTCATCTGAACTTTTAATATATACTTTCATTCATTTATTGTAGTGTATTGAACATGTTTTTGAAAGCAGTTGAAAATTCTGTGTCAATGTGTCATTTTATAAAGAAATATTTGGGTTGCTTTTTAAATCATACCTTAATTCTCCCAGAATTTACATATGTGTAGCGTATACAAATGATAAGATACTAATATATTTTTCGGGTTGTTACTTAATTGTATTATTGATACTTCTCAAAAGTATATCTTTCGTCGAAATAAATTTAGATCTTACGTACCCTGTATATGTACACACTAGAAGGATTTATGAAGAAAATACAAGATAACCCACAAAGAAAGAACAGTATTTTTATATATGATGCAACGTTTTCGGGTAATCTGTATATGAACAAATCGTAACTTCATTATTTTCAAAAATACATCTAATCCGGTGACGTATAAAAATAAACCGGTAGATAAGGAAACGTAAAAGTTCAAAGTGAATATCAAAACGGAGATGTTTGTAATTAAGAAAGAAGTTGCGGACGGGAAACTAATTCAATCGCACAACTGATTGGCAATAACAATAACAAAAAAAAATCTTTCAAAGGAACATTAAAAATTTATCAAATTATAAATGTTTTCGAAGTAAAATAAAAACGATCATATTTAAAAATAGATTTTAATTCTTCAATGCATTAAATATTATGTGATCGTTAATTAGTACGTTAAAAGTAAAAACATCGTCGTGCGAATTTATGAATGGAATTTATAATTAGTTGTGGATATATTTAGACGCGTACTGTAAGGGTAAATAACCCTTACATTCTGTATCGATTACATTTATAATTGTATTAAATAAAACTGGAAATCTTCGTTGGATTGTGTATTATTATTTTGTAACACCAAATAGTATACTTATTGAATTCATGTAGAATGGCCTTTAGCTGCTAGATCAGGGCTGTAGGGCGGATGGCTCATCAATTCAATGTTTTGCCTGGTTAAATGTTCAATTGTTTGAACCGACCTGTGAAAGCTCGCATTTTCATGGTGGAGAATGATCTGTCGTTTCCGGTTTGTTTTCCTTATTTCTTCAAAAAGTTTCGTCAAACAAATAGTTGTGTACCATTCGGAATTGACCGTTCTACAACTTTCTAAAGGCACGGTTGCAACGTGATCCGTTTTTCCGAAAAAACAAGCGACCATTTGTTTTGATGTGCTTCGAGCGCGAACAACTCACAGGGTGCATCAATTCAATGTTTTGCCCAGTCAAATATTCAATTATTTGAACCGACCTGTGAGAGCTCGCATTGTCATGATGGAGAATGATCTGTTGTTTTAGATTTGTTTTCCTTATTTCGTCAAAAACTTTTGGCAAACACATAATCGTGTACCATTCGGTATTGACCGTTCTACTCTCTAAAGGCACGGTTGCAACGTGACCGGTTTTTCCGAAAAAACAAGCGACCATTTGTTTTGATGTGCTTCAAGCGCGAACAACTTTTGTTGGTTTTGGCTCATCTTGGAACACCCACACAGTCGACTGCTGTTTACTATCGGGTTTATACGTATAGATCCAAGATTCATCACTTGTGACGACTTTATAAATGTTATTTGAAGTACCGCCATTGTAATTTCTGTGCATTGCTGGGCACCAGTGGATGCGAGTCCTTTTTCAAGCGGTTGTTAAATTATGTAGTACCTAACGTGAGCATAGCTTCTTAACGGCTAAATGTTCATGCAGGATCTTATTGACGGTAGTGTTACTAACACCTAGAGATGCCTCGATCTTACGGTATGTCCGGCACAACAACATTTGTGGGACGACCTTCACGAAATTTATCATCCAAAGAACGCCGTCCTAGTTTGAGTTCACTATACCAACGATATACTGTAAATTTCGATGGTGCTTCATCACCATATAAAGAATTCAGCTCGTCGATGCATTCTTGTTGAGATAATCCACGCCGAAAGTTATGAAAAATATTTGTACGAAAATGTTTGCGAATTAATTGGCTGACATAAAATTTTCAAGTTACTGTCAACAGTAGAAATAGCGACCGGATAATAAAACTGTCAAAGTAAATATATTGTCAGAAATGACAAACTTCACGATGCAATCATCAGATCGGAAGCATGTGTTGCCAGTTCCCGAAATATAGACGGCTACCCTCGTACCTTTATTGAAAATGTGTAATAATTGTTTCGCCAACGCTGTAGCATTTTCAGACTGGTATGTAAGCCTAACACAAACGGAATATATTTTTCAAAAAATTATGTTGTTTTAATTATTATTTTGATGAAACATGCGTTATTTGTTCTGATCGGTTTAGTTAAAGCAGGTTGATTCTAAAGTGTGTATATTCTGGTCCTAAACATTGGTAGTTTATAGCTAAGTTACAACATCTAAAGAATGAAAATAAGGACTTCGTAAGGTGCACGTTCATTCATGTCGTTTACACAATTTACTGAATTTCAGTAATAACAATGTGTTATATTTTAACTCTCACCATTCATTGGTATGTTACAATGTGCTATGAATACCAAAATATTATAAGAATAATATATTGGTAAAAAAATGATATAAAATGCGTAGGTCTTCAAATGTATGCACAAAATTTCTTCACCAAACATTTATAAAAAAAAATGTATGCGTAAATCTCCGACAATTCACAACATTTTCCTAAAATGAATACCTAATTTATATCGTCATTACAAAATCTATTCTACCTAGTGCACATCAACCACCATGAATTTTTATGAATGTATTATTAATATGTCGTCTCGCTTAGTCGTACAACCGTTTATGTTCGTATATCATTATCACTTGTACAAGAATTGAATTGTACACAGTACATTCTTATATAATCTATTCATATGGTAATAATGGTAATACAGAAATGCGCATACGAAACACGACGTGGTGTCATATACGAGCAACTGAAAACGAAATTTAAATATCAACAAGGCCAATGAATATGCATTGCATATTTACTGTAAGTAGTTGCTTAGAAAAAGAAAAAGGATTGTATTTCGTACACCTGAAACACAAATTGGTGAGATAATACTAATACATAGAAGGCTTGAATTAAAATATAGAGGACTGAGTGAAAAGCGTTTTGTTGGCAGAAGTTGTTCGATGCGTGTAAAGTACCTGGAATGGAAGTGGTGTTGCTTAGCTTCATTAACATATTGCATTGTAGCGAAGGTTATAAAAATTAAAGAATGCAACAATATGGGGGACGTGTAGTAAATGTAGTTGCAAAATAAACATCGCGTTTTATAGACGAATACAGTTTCTTAGAAACGAGACGCGAGTGCGATGCGTCACAGTACATAATGGTAATTATTCGTATAACTATGAATTGATCAACAAAATTTAGAAGTTTTAATTTTAAATTTAAGACAAACATATTTATTTTTTCGTTTTTTAAAAGTGTTTATTTGATTGCGATTTGAATCGCAATCAAATAAATCGGAAACAGCAAAAAAACTAAACGCTGCAATCTACAGTGTGCGACGAATAAAACATATTTCCACTCACCGGCGGTCCGGCTAACATATTTTTCGAATTTTCACGCTGTTGCAACTTATGGCATTATTTTATGGGGAATGTCTGCGGACGCAAAAAGAGAATGTTTCTTCTCCAGAAAGGAGTACTGCGAATTATGGGAAATATAAAGCAGCTAGAAATATGTAAAAATAAGTTTATTAATCAAAAAATATTAACAATATCATTTGAATACAAGTACGAGGCGGAAGAAACACGAACTTCGTCCTTTCGGATAATTGCATGTTTGGATGATAGAGGGAGGTATTGTTTTTTGTATATCGCAAACACTACAATAACCCACAGAGTATAGGTTTGTAATAACACCACGGTTTACCCGAAGAGAGTTGATATACGCCATTTGGCGAACGTTTCCGAACAATTCAATTGTTAATTAGACTGTTTACGACCTGTTTCGTGATACACACGAACATTCTTTTTTCGTGTGTATCACGAAACAGGTCGTAAACAGTCTAATTAACAATTGAATTGTTCGGAAACGTTCGCCAAATGGCGTATGTCTAGTTTAAAAGTTGTTCTGTTGCAAATTTGGCGGGACAAACACGAACTTCGTTCTTTCGGACAATTGCATATTTGGACGATAGAAGGAGGTATTGTATTTTCATAGTTCAGTAGTGTCTGTTAGTCAGTTGTGTATGGTCATAAAATAGTTTTGCAGATATGAGTATAAAAAAAGAAGCGGTAATTAGGCAACGCAATATTATTGCAGAATTGTGCAAGCAGCAAATCTTTGTGATAAATTGGTGCAATTGTGGATGAGCTATATTACGTTACATGCTATTATTTAAATTAAAAAGTAATTACGGTGACGGGAAATGAAAGATATCTTGGAAGACGACGTGTATTAAATCATGGACGGAAGATTCTTATTAGGAAAGAATTTACGTTGTACGTTTTCCAATTGGTTTTTGTGTAGCTCATAAAATGGTCTCCGTACTAATGCGGCATATAAGAGCTCAGACCTAATCGGTGAATTAAAAGGTACACATCTGGTGTTTATAATTATATTTAAATACAATACAAGCGCTTCACGATGGGAAACTAATGGAAATGACATTTTATGCTATTCCATTACTATTACTGTTTGCCGAAAATTATTTAAAAATTTTCTGCTTTTGGACAGGACTTGAATCTATATCCATCGTTTACTAGACGACTGCATTATCAATTAAACCCCCGAAGTAGCAGAGCTTCGATCTCTTATAAATTACTTTATGGAGCCATAATGTAAGTTAAGGTATGGTCTAGAAAGCGATAGGTATAGGTTCGAGTCCTGTATAAAAACAGAAAATTTTTAATTAATTTTCTACAATTAGTAACAATGATGGAATAGCACATGGTATTTATGCGATTAAATTGCCTCGATAGGTATAAAGAATGTATTATTTGAAGCAAAAAACGCAGATCAGGATTGAAGTAGGTACGCTATATTTCGTTTCACTGACCCTTTAACAATTTAGCATTGTTTCAATTAATAACGTCCTTTCTATTTCTTAATTGATGCTGAAGTTCTCCCTTTTTTCTATATACACTAAATCCGGTGAATAGCTCCAAAGTATTGCGAATGCACGCAAACGATTCTTTCGTTTTACGTCAAGCGGAATATTCAACAATGACAATTTTATCAATGATGTAAGTGAAATACGGCAAAATGAATTCTGTTAGCTATTGTTTTGAAAATTGTTTTTTATAATTGATTACATCCACTACTTTGTAATATTTATTTATTGTACAATTATGCTTGATGAGTTTTTATGAATTTTATTTTACTACATTGACAAAATTTACATAATAATCGATGAAATATTAATGTTTTTTTATTACTTACAGTTCAAAATCAATGTCAAGTAATTTAAAGAAAATGTTTAATTCATAATTGTAAGGCATTTTTATATAAACATCCTGGACGATTTTGTGTTTGTTAATTATGTTTGACGGTACAGAACGTACGGAATTTGTTTCGTGCGGTTTTTGTCGTAGTTCTCCAGGTGCGACACTGTTTAATTACCTGGTGATGAGGGCAACTTAGTTGTCGAAATACGTATACAGAATACGAAAATTAGTGTGGAAAAGGGCTATATATCAACCTACAGTGATTAATAAGGGGTGTCTTTTAAGCTGCATGAGAACTATCGATATCAAAAACTATGGTTTGACAGCTGATAATGTCAAACTTGGGTTGTATATCGACCTTAAGTGATTAAGTTAATCTACTACAGGCTCAATCCAAATTATCATATTGTTTCATATCAATCGAAACTATTGAAATTTTTTAAAAAATTAATAGACATGTTAGCAGTAACAAAATAATTGAATTTAATAATTTCAACCAAACGTAAGTCTCGTTATTAATATTGTGGTGTGTTCTGCTGCTGCTTTACCTATATTTTATGATTTATATATTCATACGTGTATATTTATGAACTATAATTTCATCACAACATATTTTCCGTTAAATATACACTCCTTTCAGCCTCTAGGATCCACATCTTCAATTTTATGCACAACCTCAATATATTTTCTTTCCGTGCGTAACGATGAATTTTCCATGCGCTAGTTTGAAGAACATATATTTATTTACTAGGTCTTTTAATAGGCGCTGTTAAGTGTGTGTGCCTTGCATGATTTTCTGTGTTTTTATTAGATTACTATGATGATGTTCGTCGAGATCATTATAAATTGCTTAAATTTATTTATTATATCATTAAGAATATAATAAATAGAGAAAAAGGGCTTTAAAAATGTATATTGGTATTTTCTATGCCTGTTCTTAAGTTTTTTATAAGTAATTTCACTTGAAACTACACCTTGTCTCAGAATAAGGAGTGATTCAAATATTGCGCCAAAATAATATATATTTTTAAGAGATTTCATTGGTTCTTGAACAGGCAAGTTTAATATGCTTTTTTTAATCACTGAAGGTTGATATATAACCCCTTTCCACATTAATTTTTGCATTCTTTATACATATTCTGACAACTAAGTAGTCATCATCAGCAGATAATTAAACAGCGTCGCACCTGGAAAACTACGGCAAAATACCCATAAGAAAAAAAACTCCGCACACGAATCGTACCGTTGAAAGCCAAAACGCACACTGTGTGCGTTTTGGCTTTAGTTAATTAAGTTAATCAATCACAGGCTCTATCAAAATTAATTTCAGGTTTAATATGGATAAATGAATGCCAGATACCCGCCATTTTTCATAACCTATAAGCGTTTAATTACATTTTTGCATTGTTTTATTTTAATTATATTTAATCTTAATTTTGGATAGGTTGTACATATTAATCCAAAAAGTAACGTTTGTACAATTGTACTTCCATTAAAATGAATTGATTTTCATTTATTTTTATATAATAAAGAAAAAGATTAATATTATTGACAAACTACTACACTCACAACTGTTTATGTTTCATTTTTATGGGAAATTACATGTGTTTCGCGTTTTAGCAGCATGTTTGAATCACTCCTTATTCTGAAACACCGTATAATAGTAAACTATTGGGTTGGCAACTAAGTATTTTCGGTTCTGTAGTATAAAATAATACACTTTTTTTTAAACAAAAAATAGCTTTTAATCAATTATATATTTTCAATTTTGCTCAATGAACTTTTGCCATCTTTCTTTCAGCTGCATGATTCCGCGCTCATAAAATTTCTGGTCCTTATCAGCAAAAAACTGAACCAGGTGCGAGTGAAGGTCATCGTCATTTGTGAAAGTTTTACCATTCAAAGAATTCTGCAAACTTCGAAATAAATGGTAATCGGATGGTGCTAGATCAGGGCTGTATGGGGGATGTGGCATTACTTCCCAGCCAAGCTCCAATAGTTTCCCACGAGTTGCCAAAGATGTGTGAAGCCTTGCATTATCTTGGTGGAAAACTACACCTTCCCGATTTGACAATTCTGGCCGTTTTTCTTTGCTTGCTTCATCCAGTTTTATTAATTGTTGACAGTAAACATCAGAATTGATCGTTTGGTTCCTTGGAAGCAGCTCAAAAAACACAACACCTTTGTAATCCCACCAAACTGACAGCATGATCTTTTTTGGATGCAATTCAGCTTTCGATGTGGTTTGAGCTGGTTTATCGTGTTTGCTCCATGATCGTTTTCGAACTATGTTACTGTACAGGACCCATTTTTCATCACCAGTGATGATCCTTTTTAAGAAAGGGTCGGTTTCATTTCGTCTAAGGTACATATCGCAAAAGTTAATTCTTTGTGTTAAATGAATTTCTTTCAATTCGTGAGGTACCCAAATATCAAGCTTCTTAACTAGCCCAAGACATTTTAAATGTTTTTCAATTGTTGTGTGCGATACATGTAGCCTCTCCGCAACCTCTCGAACAGTTATATGACGATCCTCTTCAATTATGACTTTGATTTGGTCATCATCAACTTCAGTAGGCCGACCAGAACGTTGCTCATCTTTGAGGGAAAAATATCCAGAATGGAATTTTTTATACCAATTCTGACACGTGCGCTCTGTTAGGCAATTAGCACCATAAACTTCACATATCTATTTGTGAGCCGCAGCAGCTTTCTTTCCTTTACGGAAATAAAATAGTAAAATATGTCGAAAATGTTCGTTTCTGCACTCCATTTAAGATTAACCTACAACTAATAGCTTTAATAAAAATCACGCACTACTTGCTTCTGAAGTTACGTCAATGTGATTAGCATCACGCGACAAACGGTAAAGTGCAGCACTAACATACGTCATACGAAAAATAAAGCAACGCTCTCTATCAGTAAAAACCGAAAGTACTTAGTTGCCAACCCAATATGTCATAGAAGTGTACAATAACTTTATAAGCGCTCCGTATGTAATTATTCGATAGCAGATATAACTGTAGTCATAATTCCCATCGAGAAGAAATATATATTTTCCAGGTATATATGCACTTAAATTTAAGTTATTTTATTGTTTTTATTTAGCATAAAAATGTGATTTTATTACTGTCTAGATTAGATAGAACAGTCTAGCGCACGCATCTCATTTTTTCTAGAGGAGCACTTGTGATAAATAAACAAACACGTAATCAGAAATCTTTATCAGTTCATTATGATTTGAGGAAATTGCTGGCGCCAGTTAATACTTGTGAACAACGAAATAAGTTTGTGAAATTTTTATATTTTGTTCAATATATTTTAAAACAATGCAGTGTAAAGCAACCGACGAAATCGATAACCTTCGTACATAGAAGAAAGAATGAATTTAAATGTGATTTTGCTTTACATTTTTAAACTTTTTTCACGCTGCACTCTGTAATAATAGGACTTACTTTTGCTACAGTGATGATTTACGAAATTTAAATAATTTGATTACCATAGAATATTTAAAAGAACATTCGGAAATGAAGAATAAATATTTTCTTGATGTACGGATATTTCGAGAAGCTTTTCTTTGTGCTAGGTAATAATAAAGATCATTTTACTTGGAATAAAATTGTTTTTTATATGTGTATGTAAACCAGAGGTTATACACGCAATAAAGCAACTCTATTAAATAAACATTATACACCGTTTAACGCTACTGTCTCTATTGATAGTGCGTAATATATGCATATATATACCACCAAGTGGTTGGATAATAATCGAGGAAGCCGTAAGAAGAAGAATAACTAGACTTATGATTTATTGTTGTTATTAACACAAGAGAGATATCCACAAGTGTATTCTGTCCTCTGTGTGAGTATACGGTGAACTGCATCTCCTTCAATATATTATGAAGTTCTGGTAAAATAAGTTTCCTATTTAGCATATTGAAAAGTTTAAAATTTATATTTAAAAAAGACAATACGGCGCTTATTCAAGAGAGCTGAATTAATAATTTGCCGCCGAAAAGTCGACATAATTAAAATAAGCGTGTATTGGATCTTTTCCCTTGGCAGTTGTTCTATTGTAATAGGTTTCAAAATACTACAGCTTTATTTGACTTATTGTGCATTTCTACAATACACTTATTGTTTTCAAAGAGCGCGCGGGCTGTGAGATATACTGTTTTTATTCTATATTGGTTTCTTCCTAACGAAAGCACTTCTCCAGTCTTTTTATGGTTTCATTCGCTAATAAAGGTTTTGTCATTTTCATGTCTGTTCCCCTAGTACGTTTTGTGTTGAGTCGCCATACGCCTAGGTAGATGGCGTATGGCGACTCAACGCAAAACGTACTAGCACTGAAACTGAAATGTCGGCAGTTATACCAGTGACGCGATATAACTGCCGACTTCTGAGCTTCCGGTTCCAGCCCGGAAGCTCAGAATACATAATATACAGAGATACATAATATATAGTTTCGTTGCACACCAAAGGTGTGCAACTTGTCAACAAAGCCAGACTCTCTTACTGTTTTTTTGATAGTAGTTTCGATTAACTACACTTTATTTGGCAATTAGCCGTGTTTATATGCACATGTCGCTGTTTATTCGTTCAACTGTTAGATGGCAGTTAAAACGATATAAGTGTTTTCACTTCTATCTGAGAAATGAACAAAATTTCTCTCACTACTTCATATGTATATTCAATTATTATTTTGTTGTTTTAATAAGTCCACTTTCTGTGATTTCAATTTAAACATCAAACTGTTCTTTATTCAAGACATGAATATGTTTAAATAAGAAAATCTTGCTTTTCTATTGAACTCTAAGGTTTTAGTTCTTGAACTTCTTTGTAATTTTGTAAAATATTTGGTAAATATGGCATCAGCAATATACTCTATACGAAGAGTGAAACTAGTGACTACACCCGAGGTGGCTAGGATTGTGTACTATGCAAATTTTCAGGGAAGGGTCTTGTATGGCCTATTGATGTGGGGCGCGTCTGGCGCGGCTGAGGCGGTTTTCAGGATGCAAAAGAGTGCAATCAGAGCCCTTTGTGGTGTATCTAATACCACAAGTTGTGTAAACCTATTCAGAAAACACAAAATACTGACCCTCTCATCCTTGTATATACTTGCTTGCCTGGAGTTTGTTCATAAGTCGCCGGATAAGTTCTGCAAAAATGGTGATTTTCACGAATATGAAACACGAAACCGGAGTAGTTTAGTCATACTGTATCATCGCATTGGGAAAAGTCAGCTAAGTTCAAATTTCATGGCCGTGAAGATGTACAATGCTTATAGGTTTAGGAGCCTACCATGGATTAGTCTCAAAAGATTAATAAAAACAGTGCTGGTGGAGAACTGTTTCTATTCAGTAAATGACTTTCTGAAGTATAAATTTTGACGTTTCCATTTTTGTGTTTTTATGTTTTCATTGTTACTCTGGTGTTTTGTATAGATCTTGCGAGTTTTAACGTGTTTGGTGGCGTATTAATTGTGAGCCACAATGGTTTTCTTTTTTGTGTTTTTATTTATATATAGTATGATTATGTAATGACGTGTGTATGTACATATACATCAATAAATTATTATTATTATTATTATTATTATTATTATTATTATTATTATTATTATTCTCGGTGCATTACTAATAGGTGACTAAAAATTACAGTTAAATGATTGGTTGAATGCATTATTTTTTTTAATGTGTGTACAACTCTCAATAGACCGTGTATTTTGTTGTATATCACCGTCTATTTTTGTGAAGACATTTTAAAAAAATAAATTTATTTAAAGACAACTGACACATTGGATGATTAAATTGAATACTACATTAATTAAGAAATGGGAGATTTTTAGTTGTTGTATACGTTATATTTTTGTCCACGTTACTGAAATAGATATATGAGCGTGCTATTATGATTTTACATATCGAAAACCACGCGTAAGCAAATAACTACAAAGAGCCACTTGGCGCCGATTTCTCCATCATACAAATTATTAGAATTAGGCGCGCCACCCGGGAATTTCATTAATTTTTGTTACATCGTTTGCTATATTATAGAGATGATGCAAGACAATTCTTCTGTGCGCTGTCCCACATAAAAATAATATTACTGATTTATAAGAGCAAACATAAATAGAAATTTCACTGGCGATATTGTGAGAAACTATTTTCGGATCAATGGAAGGAAACTGTGAGTGTATTTATTTTCGGTAAAAAATTCTCACAAAAAATAATCCCCGGCGTATTTTGAAAAAATATTTAGCCCGGTCAAACAGACAGTATAGTTTTTAATCGGTTGTCCTCTACAATTGAAAGAAGCATGCAGTGGCTACTCGAACGATTGTGGAATGTTATAAGCAAACAACTAGTGGCTAGGTACACACACACGGCTGTCAACTATTGTAGTTTCTAAACCGCTAAAAGTGTTTGCCTAAGTGTTCGTATTGGAAGGTTACTGCCGTGTGGAACGTTTTCTCAGAAGACCTTTATCTTTTTATTATTAGTCCTCTTCGTCGTCGCTGCAAACCACCGCGTTGATATACTACAAAATCCTGCGCGAAGAATTTACGCAACTAGAAACTCGCAAATGCGTGTCTGGACGATATTGAAAACCAGTTACAACATAGTAGTCAATATTATTCATTTAAGCATAAATCGCGTGTGATGTCATTCGATACATTTACTATCGACATTAATTTTTTGTAAGGTGATAATATGAACATATGGAATAGATTAACCGTTATATTAATCAAAATTTTTAAATAAAATAGTGTTATTGCCTTGGAAATAGACATTTTTTGATTGTATATGTGCGTAAATGGGATATTTAGATATTGGTTAACATTATTAGGTGATATGTTGAAAAAAAAATTACGTGTGTATATATCTAATATTTATACGAGAAAAAAGAAGCACAGTTATATTAGTTTGGATTAAATATTCCATTGATAGACACATTATTAGGCCAGAGATTGAAAAGTATAATTTTTAATGAGACAAAAAGCATTAAAATTGTTTCTATTCTCTTAAAATATTGTCTCCCATAATTAATTATATTGATATCGTATATTTCTTCAAAAACAAAACATATTAGTAAATATCTGGACGATAGCAGGTCGAGTTCGCAACATAACGATGAACAACATCGTTACCAATAAATTGAATTTCTTTCTCTTGCTCTTCATTGGCATCAACTAAACAACTTAATAGTGCGTTACTGGTTTATTACGCCGGAAGTTTCGGGTTTGCTATCCAAAATGGTTTTTTCTGCTTTTCCTTACCATTTAAGCAAATGGCAACAATCATAGATCTTAAACCTCACCACGGGCACAGGCGTAATAATACCTTGTGGCCTGCCAATGCTTGCAATTGGTGTTGGGATATGTGACGTGAGTATTAGGTTTATTATGGCGTAAAACGCCGGGAAATTTTTCATTTAATCTACATGTTTGTAGATTTCAGCTCGAAATGTACGCAGCTGAGACTGCGGTTCTCTAACTCATCAAACGAAAAATTAATTCAATGATGTTTTGTATCTTTGTTTGAAGAATTATTGCTAACATAGGGTATATTTTTGAAAGTTTCGGAGTTACAGACCCAAAAAGCACAGTTATATTAGTTTGGATTACATATTCCATTGGTAGAAACATTATTAGGCCAGAGATTGACAAGTATAATTTCTTAATGAGACAAAAGGCATCAAAATTGATTCTATTCTGTTAAAATATAGACTCCTATAATTATATTCGTATCTTGTTGATCTTCAATAACAAAACATATTAGTAAATAGCAGGTCAGGTTCGCAACGTAACGACGAACCACATCTTTATCAATAAATTGAATTTTTTTCTCTTGCTTCACTTTTCAGTGGCATCAGTCAAACAACTTAATAGTGCGTTACTTGTTTATTACGCCGGAAGTTTCGGGTTTGCTATCCAAAATGGTTTTTTCTGCTTTTCCTTACCATTTAAGCAAATGGCAACAATCATAGATCTTAAACCTCACCACGGGCACAGGCGTAATAATGCCTTGTGGCCTGCCAATGCTTGCAATTGGTGTTGGGATATGTGACGTGAGTATTAGGTTTATTATGGCGTAAAACGCCGGGAAATTTTCCATTTAAACTACATGTTTGTAGATTTCAACTCGAACTGTACGCAGCTGATACTGCGATTCTCTAACTCATCAAACGAAAAATTATATCAATGATGTTTTGTATCTTTGTATAAAATTATTGCTAACATGGCGTATATTTTTGAAAGTTTCGGAGTTACGGATCCAAAAAGCACAGTTATATTAATTTGGATTACATATTCCACTGCTAGAAACATTATTAGGCCAGAGATTGAAAAGTATAATTCTTAATGTGGCAAAAGGCATTAAAATTGTTTCTATTCTGTTAAAATATAGACTCCTATAACTATATTCGTATCGTGTTGATCTTCAATAACAAACCATATTAGTAAATAGCAGGTCAGGTTCGCAACATAACGACGAACCACATCCTTATCAATAAATTGAATTTTTTTCTCTTGCGTCACTTTTCATTGGCATCAATCAAACAACTTAATAGTGCGTTACTGGTTTATTAAGGCAGAAGTTTCGGGTTTGCTATCCGAAGCGGTTTTTCTGGTATCCTTTACTATTTAAGTAAATGGTAACAATCACAGATCTTAAACCTCGCCACGGGCGCAGGCGTAATAATTATTATGGTCTGCCAATGCTTGCAATTAGTGTTGGGATATGCGACGTGAGTATTATGGTTTATTATGGCGTAAAACGCCGGGCAGCTTTTCATTTAATCTACATATCTGTAGGTTTCAGCTCGAACTGTACGCAGCTGATACTGCGGTTCTCTAACAACTCATCAAACGAAAAATTAAGCCAATGATGTTTTGTATCTTTGTATGAAGAATTATTATTAAAATGGCCTAGATTTTTGAAAGTTTCCGAGTTACGGACCCAAAACGAGCATTTACGTCCAAATGATTGCGAAACTCTGGGTAAAGAGAGATAGAAAGTTCCGACTTGAAGCAGCGTAGCAAGCGTGTCACGATGTGTAAGTAGACACCGACAAAACGACTTTCGAAGGCAAGTTTCGGAGTTACGGATCAAAAACGGACATTGGTAGGAAAAATATATTTTCGGAGATAAAATGAAATCTTAAATCTAACTGCCTTACGATCGAGTTAAAAGTTACTATGCATGAAATTATAAATAGTTTATGTAACCTTAATTCTAAATAAAACATATTATTTAATTACAGATTAAAATTTTATTGTTTGTATAATTTGCAAAACATAAAATAGGAATTAATACGTCACAATATTGCTGTGAATGTTTCAAATCGAAAGATAGTGAAATAAATAAAGCAAATTTGAGTTGAATTATCATAAGAATGGAATTTGAAGGATTCTCTCATTGTAATGTGTGCAAATTTATATACGTACACATACGACACTTCAAGTCACATGTGTATAAATATTAAAACAACAATTTCTAATGAAGATGTCTAGACTTTGATCATGGTTTGGGTCTAATGTGAGTAAGGTTATTTTTGAGAGAGGTTTTTAAGTATCAACGAGTGAAAAACTCTGTTGCACATGTAATAATAAAATAGTTAATAACAAAGTAAATTTGTATTCGCGTTTATTTGCATAGTACTTACAAGCACTAAAGAATACGCGTTATTAATTTATTTGTTAAGCACGTTATTAAAAAATCTTGAAATATAAGAAAACTGTTCGGAGAACTAATGTAGAATGAGCACATATTTATCACAGGCACTCGAGCGTAGAAATACCGACAGACCTTGTTGGTATAAAGTCAGGTTAAACTTAATATTAATGAGACAGATTTGCTGTTTTCCTCTAAGGGTATAATTTTATTCCCAACAAAACAAAATTACATAGATAAATTTGGAGATATTGGCAAACAGATGTAATTTAGGCGCGCCATTAACCTGATTCGATAACGCACTGTGTAAGCATACATTCTATACGAAGAATGCATATCTATGTGGCATATATGGTTAAAAAATAATTTCTACTCATTATAATAAATAAGATTCCCCTTATCCATGCTATCAGTTTCACGTTATTATTTTGATATGCAATCGCGCGGTACACGTTTTGTAGTACCCAATTAAACGTGAGAGGTGCTGTCGCTTGTGTGCGTCGTGAAACTCCCACATTTGACCTGGGGTCTACGTGTTGCATGTTAAGAAATGTCGGCTGCTTTGATACCCGTACATATTCGTTAGCGCCATCTGACGATTATATACCTTGAGCATATATAAAATTATGAGAAATATTAAAGTCCCATGTACACATATACACATTCATATACGTATACATTGACAAAAATCTTTTACACCATTTATATAGATTTTCATTCGGATGTACATTACCGGTCATATTTATTTGCCCACCCCAATTTTATGTGTTTCCTGAAATACGGATTATCTTTCGAAAAATCTGTATTATAATTATTCAACAATATTATTAGTGGAAGTAATTCCATATGAATTTCTACGAAAATCTTAAATTGTTTATGATATATCGTAAATGTGTCATAATTGGAAAAATACCATAAATATTATATAGGCTAATCCCTACAGTATTAACAGTTTTACCTGCATTTCCGAAGGGTATTACCAATATTGTGTTATTGTACTAACTAATTACAATATTAGGATGTGTTATTCAAAAAGAAAATAAATTTTATGTCAGTCATCGTTCATCTTTTGTTGCGAAAACAGTGAAATAGAGAGTTATTGTGAATATTTTAATGCAATGCCGAAGACGAAGGAATTATCTGTTAAAGTGCGTGCTATGATAATTGCTTATTATCGTACGGGTAAAAGTAATCTCGAAATTGCAAAAGAATTACGATTAAATCGCACAACCGTTGATTATAACGTTAAAAAAATTGAAGAAAGTGATACATTTTCCAACAAAAGAAGATCTGGACGACGCAAAGCGACGACATCTGCAGATGACCGGCATCTAATACGGATAAGTAGACGCGGTAGACGAAAAACAGCACCAGAAATTGCTGCTGAAATGAATAGAGCACGTGCTAAACCAATTAGTGTGTCCACGGTACAGAGAAGGTTAAGGCAAGCGAGTTTATACGGAAGAATTGCTCTGCGAAAACCACTATTACGAAAGCAAAACAAGATAAAACGACTAAATTGGCCTAAAAAACATAAGAATTGGACGATTGATCAGTGGAATAATGTGTTGTGGACAGACGAATCGAAGTTTGAACTTTTCGATAGTAAAAGGCGAATATCCGTAAGAAGATCCGCAGGAGAAAGAGTACTGCCAGAATGTATTGCGCCTACCGTAACACATGGAGGAGGTTCAGTAATGATTTGGGGGTGTTTTGGTGGAAGATCTGTAGGCGATTTCGTCAAAATTGAGGGAATCCCAAGAAAAGAAGGCTACAAGAAAATTTTAGAAAATAACGCTGTTCCTTCAGGACTAAGGATTTTTGGCGAAAACTTTGTATTTCAACAGGACAACGGTCCGAAACACACTTCTAGATTGTGTGGCGATTATTTGCGTCAACTAGAAAAGCAAGGACAAATCTCTATAATGGTATGGCCAGCTCAAAGTCCTGATCTGAACCCAATAGAGCTTCTTTGGGAAGAATTGGACCGGAAGGAGGCTCGAGAACGTGCTCTATCATCCACCACTGTACTGTGGGAACAACTTCAAGAAGCCTGGGCACAAATTACAGAAGATACACTGCAAAAATTAATTGAAAGGATGCCGCGGATATGTGCCGCAATTATCAAAAATAAAGGTGGGCACATTGATGAGAGCAAAATTTAATAATAATTAATGATAAAGTTTTTATATAAGGAAAATGTAACTATTTTATGTTTATTTTACACTATTGTATTGGTACAATAAATAAATTTTCAGTACACATTTGATAGTTTAATAATTTTGGCTAAAACTAAGGGTGGGCAAATAAATAAGACCGGTAGTGTATATGTGCATCCGTATATGTATGTATACATATGCAATACTGTTAATGAAATATATATAAATAACATTATTAATGTTGCTTTTATTTGAGTAAACATATGTGGTGTAACTGTGTACTTAAAATGTACTCAAATGAAGACACGTGCAAATTACTAAAATATATGTCTGTATGCGTAAAACTCACAAAATATTTCGATACATATATATGTATTTACATTAAATAATAAGAATCACCGATCCTTAAAGAAATTTGAATTTTGTAAGTACCTTCTTATTTCCATGTTAGAGTCATTCGCATCTTTATGCTATGTGAGCTTAAATCTTATCATGAAAAGAAATTGAGCGCTTTGGTTGAGTCTTTAAAATTTTATAAAAAGCTTTACAAGATGTCAATGCTAACGGTGATTAACAAAATTCGGTGCTGACGATTTTAACCACACCATCTCTCCTCGATTAAGCAAGTCCACTGAGGTTAACAAAACAAGGTGTAGATTGAGTCAATCCCATGGAACGCAACATAAAAGATCGAAAATTAAACATCCATAATTCAAGCTTTCACAGTTATATGAAAAAAGTAGGATACGTCAGCAAACCCAATTGTTTGAGTTCCCCATGAATTCAAAGAATTTTATTTCGCGACGCGTTAAACATCTGCGATTTGCTACCCAAATATGAGGAGCTGTTGATAACTGTTTAAAGATTGTTTTATAACATTATGGTATGAAACCGGTCTGATCCCAACATCAAGATCATAATCGAAAACATTCATCAAAGGAAGATCATACTCTAAGTGTATTGGTATTTTACAGGTGTTATGTTTTTTGAGGAATTATCAAGAAACGAAGCAATTAGTTCAAGTTTGTACTGTCGGTAGTAGGGCCGTTTGTATGAATCGTAATCCAGAAACGTCCAAAACTCGTTAGTTGTGAGGGTGTAATATTTCAATGTCCATTGAAAGATGGTAAAAGGTTGATGGATTGATCTTTTCTTTATATTAATAAATGACAATGAATAGCATGAAAAAAGTAAGACGTGAATTTTCACATTAGGGGAGTTATATACATACTTATGTAGGAAGTTCACCATAAATACATACATACATACATATATATATATATATATATATATATATATATATATATATATATATATATATATATATACATATATGTATTGAACTCCAAACTATTTCGTTCGTTTTTAATAGCGAGGATATCAATATTCCTAAATGCAAAGTTATTTTTTTAACTGGAATTGTCTCTGTTACATTTTGAGCGTAATAATAATTTTAAAACGTTTTCAAGTTGTAATGGGATCTAGGTAGCTATATTTATTGTTATTTAACCTTTAATAATAATGATAAGGTAGTTTGCCACTTTATAGACAGTTAAATTCTATCTTTTCCACTTTGTTTCACTTTAAAATTTCTGTTCGAATACGGAATGCATGCATCAAAACAAGGTAATGTGTCATTGGTGGGACTGTAAAGGAGTGGTGTTTCATGAGTTGTTGAAACTAAATGAAACTGTTGAGGCTGCGCGTTACTGTATCTGATTCCACTGCTTAAACTTAGAACTTCGCCATTTGGACAATTGTAAGAAAGCAATGCTTTCACCTGACAACAATAGATTCGAAAGCTTTGTGAACTAGTTTAGAAAATTTTATATCAGCCTCCATCCATGTCTCTGTCACACAGTGGAAGGACTCTTTGCTTCCAAGTGGAATATAAATACTACCAAAATAGTGAAAAGAAGTCGCTACCAATGAAGTAAATTATATGCTAGCATAAAATTTAAATAAACAGTTGTCAAAACAAAATTTGTTTTATTGTAAAGTGGTAGAACTTTTCCTTACATCAAATAGTTTGGATCTCCGTATACATAAGCAACACAAGAAATTTCTTTTATAGTAACTACTTGATAACACTAGATTAATAGGTTTAGAAAAGATTAAATAATTGTTTGGGGACTCACTTAATGAATGTCGTATTAAAATATTAATCAACCTACAAGCTGCTTAGAGATGGTTTGGAAAATAATAGAAATGTAGTGGGAAATGCAAAGTCCAATTGTGAGACTAGCATTAACACTCTATTCTACCAGTTAATATGCTATTCCGATATTCTACAGAAGTAAATGTATGAATGTAGGCTTAGGTAAAATGCCTAAATTATAGGTCTTCTAAGATGAACTCGGATTAGCAAAATATATTGGGTATCATCAGTTTGAGATATCGCCGGGAGAGAACGGTTAATGAAATCATAAACAATGAATAAAGTTATTTGTCTGCTTAAATCAATTATAGACCACTATAGTAGTGAACAAATACTAAATGATCTTGAGTTGTAAGAAAATTAAATCACAAGCAAACACGCGTAACAACTAATTAATTGCTTTAAGGTATTGCGAGTTGTACTGATAATATGAGAAAATGGCGCCCCTTTTATGTGATTTTTATAAAAAAACACTTTATAAACGTATATTAAAATACATATATCAAGCAAATTATGTACAGCATGAACAACAACATAAGTTTATTATGAAAATATAGACAATAGGTCAGCATAATAACTATTTCTCTTACAAATAATTTGCGAATAACAATTTGAAAGGAGAGTCTGACCGATTTTGTTATTAATTTTGTTACATATTTATCGGGATTCTTCTCTGGCGACAGTAAATTAAATATAATAATGAATAACTGTTATTTACATATACCTCCGGTAATAAATAATCTCAAAACGCTATTACTAATATCTCTCAACACCGGTTCCTCGATTTACGCGTCTTAAAGTCGGTATCATTAAGCATTTTAGATGCATGATCTCGGTAGTTTATATACATCTGTTGCGTTTCATGACTGTTCTTATACTTGAACGCGCATTGTTTCGTATCGTATCGCAAAATTCGTCGTAAAAAAATTATAGCAAAAGTCAACTTTTAAACGTGTGAATATATTCTCTCCAAGATTTGAATGATTTTGTTTTGAAAAGTAGAAATTCATATTTTTCTAGACGAAAACTATAGTTTTACATGTTATGAAGCCGAAATTCGAAACTTTCCACTTTGATGAAAATTTCAATTTCTCCAAAAATTAGCATTTTTGCAAAAGTTGGCATTTTTCAAAATTCATCGTAAGTTAACGATTGCTTGTACACTGATACTTGAGAATGTCCTAAGAACGATTATGAAATCAAAATTGATGTAGCTCTTTTGGTTTAGTTCTGAGAGGCTAAGAAACTTAAAAAGTCGTAGCAAAGTCAACTGTTAAACATGTGAATATATTCTCTCCAAGATTTAAATGATTTTGCTTTGAAAAGTAGAAATTCATATTCTTCTAGTCGAAAACTTTAATTTTACGTGTTATGAAGCCGAAATTCGAAACTTTCCACTTTGATGAAAATTTCAATTTATCCAAAAATTGGCATTTTTGCAAAAGTTGGCATTTTTCAAAATTCATCGTAAGTTAACGATTGCTTGTATACTGATATTTGAGAATGTCCTAAGAACGATTCTGAAATCAAAATTGATGTAGCTCTTTTGGTTTAGTCTGAGAGGCTAAAAAACTTAAAAAGCCGTAGCAAAGTCAACTTTTAAACGTGTAATATATTCTCTCCAAGATTAAATGATTTTGCTTTGAAAAGTAGAAATTCATATTCTTCTAGTCGAAAACTTTAGTTTTACGTGTTATGAAGCCGAAATTCGAAACTTTCCACTTTGATGAAAATTTCAATTTCTCCAAAAATTAGTAATTTTGCAAAAGTTGGCATTCTTCAAAATTTATCGTAAGTTAACGATTGCTTGTATACTGATATTTTAGAATGTCCTAAGAACGATTCTGAAATCGAAATTGATGTAGCTCTTTTGGTTTAGTTCTGAGAGGCTAAGAAACTTAAAAAGTCGTAGCAAAGTCAACTTTTAAACCTATGAATATATTCTCTCCAAGATTTGAATGAGTTTGCTTTGAAAAGTAGAAATTCATATTTTTCTAGTCGAAAATTATAGTTTTACGTGTTATGAAGCCGAAATTCGAAACTTTCCACTTTGATGAAAATTTCAATTTCTCCAAAAATTGGCATTTTTGCAAAAGTTGGCGTTTTTCAAAATTCATCGTAAGTTAACGATTGCTTGTATACTGATATTTTAGAACGTCCTAAGAACGATTCTGAAATCAAAATTGATGTAGCTCTTTTGGTTTAGTTCAGAGAGGCTAAGAAACTTAAAAAGTCGTAGCAAATCAACTTTTAAACGTATGAATATATTCTCTCCAAGATTTGAATGATTTTGTTTTGAAAAGTAGAAATTCATATTCTTCTAGTCGGAAAGTATTGCTTAACGAGTTATAAAGCCGAAATTCGAAATTTTCCACTTTGATGAAAATTTCAATTTCTCCAAAAATTAGCAATTTTGCAAAAGTTGGTATTCTTCAAAATTTATCGTAAGTTAACGATTGCTTGTATACTGATATTTGAGAATGTCCTAAGAACGATTCTGAAATCGAAATTGATGTAGCTCTTTTGGTTTAGTTCAGAGAGGCTAAGAAACTTAAAAAGGCGTAGCAAAGTCAACTTTTAAACGTATGAATATATTCTCTACAAGATTTGAATGATTTTGCTTTGAAAAGTAGAAATTCATATTTTTCTAGTCGAGAATTATAATTTTACGTGTTATGAAGCCGAAATTCGAAACTTTCCACTTTGATGAAAATTTCAATTTCTCCAAAAATTGGCATTTTTGCAAAAGTTGGCATTTTTCAAAATTCATCGTAAGTTAACGATAGCTTGTATGCTGATATTTTAGAACGTCCTAAGAACGATTCTGAAATCAAAATTGATGTAGCTCTTTTGGTTTAGTTCAGAGAGGCTAAGAAACTTAAAAAGTCGTAGCAAAAGTTAACTTTTAAACGTGTGAATGCATTCTCTCCAAGATTTGAATGATTTTGTTTTGAAAAGTAGAAATTCATATTCTTCTAGTCGGAAAGTATTGCTTAACGAGTTATAAAGCCGAAATTCGAAATTTTCCACTTTGATGAAAATTTCAATTTCTCCAAAAATTAGCAATTTTGCAAAAGTTGGTATTCTTCAAAATTTATCGTAAGTTAACGATTGCTTGTATACTGATATTTGAGAATGTCCTAAGAACGATTCTGAAATCGAAATTGATGTAGCTCTTTTGGTTTAGTTCAGAGAGGCTAAGAAACTTAAAAAGGCGTAGCAAAGTCAACTTTTAAACGTATGAATATATTCTCTACAAGATTTGAATGATTTTGCTTTGAAAAGTAGAAATTCATATTTTTCTAGTCGAAAATTATAATTTTACGTGTTATGAAGCCGAAATTCGAAACTTTCCACTTTGATGAAAATTTCAATTTCTCCAAAAATTGGCATTTTTGCAAAAGTTGGCATTTTTCAAAATTCATCATAAGTTAACGATTGCTTGTATACTGATATTTTAGAACGTCCTAAGAACGATTCTGAAATCAAAATTGATGTAGCTCTTTTGGTTTAGTTCAGAGAGGCTAAGAAACTTAAAAAGTCGTAGCAAAAGTCAACTTTTAAACGTGTGAATGCATTCTCTCCAAGATTTGAATGATTTTGTTTTGAAAAGTAGAAATTCATATTCTTCTAGTCGGAAAGTATTGCTTAACGAGTTATAAAGCCGAAATTCGAAACTTTCCACTTTGATGAATATTTCAATTTCTCCAAAAATTAGCAATTTTGCAAAAGTTGGCATTCTTCAAAATTTATCGTAAATTAACGATTGCTTGTATACTGATATTTTAGAATGTCCTAAGAACGATTCTGAAATCGAAATTGATGTAGCTCTTTTGGTTTAGTTCTGAGAGGATAAGAAACTTAAAAAGTCGTAGCAAAGTCAACTTTTAAACGTATGAATATATTCTCTCCAAGATTTGAATGATTTTGCTTTGAAAAGTAGAAATTCATATTCTTCTAGTCGGAAAGTATTGCTTAACGAGTTATAAAGCCGAAATTCGAAACTTTCCACTTTGATGAAAATTTCAATTTCTCCAAAAATTAGCAATTTTGCAAAAGTTGGCATTCTTCAAAATTTATCGTAAGTTAACGATTGCTTGTATACTGATATTTTAGAATGTCCTAAGAACGATTCTGCAATCGAAATTGATGTAGCTCCTTTGGTTTACTCCTGAGAGGCTAAGAAACTTAAAAAATCGTAGCAAAGGCAACTTTTAAACGTGTGAATATATTCTCTCCAAGATTTGAATGATTTTGCTTTGAAAAGTAGAAATTCATATTTTTCTAGTCGAAAATTATAGTTTTACGTGTTATGAAGCCGAAATTCGAAACTTTCCACTTTGATGAAAATTTCAATTTCTCCAAAAATTGGCATTTTTCAAAATTCATCGTAAGTTAACGATTGCTTGTATACTGATATTTTAGAACGTCCTAAGAACGATTCTGAAATCAAAATTGATGTAGCTCTTTGGTTTAGTTCAGAGAGGCTAAGAAACTTAAAAAGTCGTAGCAAAGTCAACTTTTAAACGTATGAATATATTCTCTCCAAAATTTGAATGATTTTGCTTTGAAAAGTAGAAATTCATATTCTTCTAGTCGGAAAGCATTGCTTAACGTGTTATAAAGCCGAAATTCGAAACTTTCCACTTTGATGAAAATTTCAATTTCTCCAAAAATTAGCATTTTTGCAAAAGTTGGCATCTTTCAAAATTTATCGTAAGTTAACGATTGCTTGTATACTGATATTTGAGAATGTCCTAAGAACTATTCTGAAGTCAAAATTGATGTAGCTCTTTTGGTTTACTCCTGAGAGGCTAAGAAACTTAAAAAATCGTAGCAAAGGCAACTTTTAAACGTGTGAATATATTCTCTCCAAGATTTGAATGATTTTGCTTTGAAAAGTAGAAATTCATATTCTTCTAGTCGAAAACTATTGTTTTGCGTGTTATGAAGCCGAAATGTAAAACTTCCCACTTTGATGAAAATTTCAATTTTTCCAAATATTGGCATTTTTGCAAAAGTTTGTATATTTCAAAATTCATCGTAAGTTGACGATTGCTTCTATACTGATATTTTAGAACATATGCGGGCAACAACCGGCCCACGGGCCGCATCCGGCCCGTTGTAAGATTTGGTCCGGTACGCAAGACATTGTCGTATTATTTCATGTCTGATATCTATCGCTAAAAATTAAGAACACTACTTTAAAAAGCACTACTTTTAAACGCGGCCCGCGAGCGTATTTGCACATTAAAGTTTGCCCATGCCCGTTTTAGAGAGTTGTAGAACGGTCAATTACGAATGATACACAATTATTTGTTTGCCAAAAGTTTTTGAAGGAATAAGGAAAGCAAACCGAAAACGACAGATCATTCTCCACCATGACAATGCGAGCTCTCACAAATCGGTTCAAACAATTGAATATTTGACCAGGTGAAACATTGAATTGACGAACCATGCGCCGTACAGGCCAGATCTAGTACGCTGTGATTTCTCTTTGTTGCCACACGTGAAAAATAAAGTTCGTGGTCAACGGTTTTCTACGCCGGAAGAGGCAGTTGAGACATTCAAAACTCAAATTTTGGAAATTTCGCATTCACAGTGGCAGCAGTGCTTTTCGGATTGGTTTAAACGAATGCAAAAGTGCATCGATTTTCGAGGAGAATATTTTGAAAAGCAATAAAACTATTTTCGATAGTAAAAATTTCTTTTTTGTTTGCTATTTCCGAAATATATACCCTCGTATCTATACTATCTATCTATCTTTACTATTTATCTATACTGTACATATCGTAACTTATAGCGTGTATAATTTCCAAGGCATAATATTGCGTTTGAACTATGTACGTCGCAAATTGTTTATTATATAAACTGTATTGTTTACTACTGGTGTTTTCTTTTTTATCGGCTTTTTACACTTCTAAATTTTTAAAATTCTGTTTCCTTAGTGTCTATAAATTTTTTTCAGGATCCACTTTTTTATTATAGGCATAGTTTCATTTTAACTAATACGCAAACGCATGGGCCTAATTTCTATGTTCCAAAATTGAATTACTTAACACATTGTTTCGGAATTATCTTCTATCGTCCTTATCTGAAAGTAAATAGTAATTGAGTACAGACGTTGAATATATTAGTTAATCATTTTAGTCATTGTACGCACGCACTGCATCATAACAAAAAATTTCGAGGCGATTGTTTTGAAAATTAAGTAATTTCCGCAATGGCTTCAATTAATTTAATTTTCGTAGTTCAATATTCGTGATTGTTACCATCTATCAATCACGCATTAATAGCGTTCCAATTAACATGCGGAATTTAAAATTCAACGTTTTAATTAAATCGCTTATTATATTTGGAAATTTAATTAAGTAGAAGTTGAGTACCAATAGCCTATCAGATATCGGTTGTGATTTTTTAAATTCTCAATCTTTTAAGAGCGATTGCAGAGGAGTTTGCCTTATTTATTGTGATTTTTCTATTCAGCCTATTAATCTCTTTGATTGTAATTGACGATGGCATAGCAGAAATAATAATTTTCATTAATTCCACATCGTAAAGAACTTCGCTATATATTTATATATAATTATAAGCATCAAGATAACCTGCGATGTTTAAATATTAAATTTGTTTCGATACTGCGATTTATTGCGTGTTAATATATATTAATATATATTCATTGATATGTGTGTACATATATTTCACTATTTCTGTTGATTTTTTAATGTATTTCTTGGAGGTAATTTTGATGGAGCCTGTGGTTGATTAGTGTGCGTTTGGGCTTTCAATGGTACAGAACGTGTGCGGAATTTGTTTTCGTATGGATATTTTTGCCGTAGTTTTCCAGGTGTGAAACTCTGATTAATTGTCTGCTGATGATGAGTACTTAGTTGTCAAAATACGTATACAGAATACGAAAATTAATGTGGAAAGGGGTTATATATCAACCTTCTGTAATTAAGTACTCCTTGGAGGTATACGAAATAAATATTATTATTCTATACCTGCAGATGTATTTTCTGAGACCAAAATATGAATAAATCTAATTGGAATAATACATGTCTATCATTTTAGGTTGTATAAAATAGAACTATTAATAAAAGTAATACGCAAAGCACAAAAATAAATTATTATTTTTGTTATAGGCTACTAATCACTAAGGTTGATATAGAACCCCTTTCCACATTACCTTTCGTAATTGTGTATATGTATTTCGACATCTAAGTTGTCATCATCAGCAGATAAATTAAGCAGTGTTTCACCTGGAGAATTACGGTAATAAATACCCGTACGAAACAATTAATTCCGCACACGATCCGTACCGTTGAAAGCCAAGACGCACACTGTGTGCAGGTTATCTTGCGCTCGCCAACCTTAGTGATTAAGTTAATCAACCACAGGCTCCATCAAAATCACCTTCATAGGCTACTAAATTATTTTCGTATCTAAATATAAAAGTTTGTACTAATGTGTGGAGCATGTTTTCGGTTTTAAATTTTTTTTAAATTAGACAATAACATTAACGAGAGCCCTTTAAATATAGAGAAAATTATATCATTTGTAAAGGCAGTAGATTTAGCATCTGGATGATGGCCGATATAATGAATATTGAAGAACACAAGAAGTAATGAAAAATTGCACCAAAGTGTTCATTAAAACTCGCGCAAAAAAGTGTAGTAATTAGCTAATATTCTATGGACAACTGGAGGTGAATTCAAACCTTTTCCAAGATATTACGTGTAGCGAAATCAAGATCCACCGATTTAATATTGAAACTAAACAGCAATCAACGCATTGAAGAACACTAAAATTCACTAACATTGAAATATATTAAAGCAACTTCAAACCGAAAGTTAAGGTTATTGTATGTTTTAACACGAACGACTTAATATTTGCTTCTGGATTTCGGGACTGGAACCGCGTCACTTGTATATTAGCCGACGTTTCGTATCCATATGTATGGGACATCTTCAGGGCTGAACTACTGCACTGAAACTACGTACTACGTACCAGACGAGCGACTTAATTTTGATAAAATAAGTATTAGAAAGTATGAGAATTTTAACAATGTTGAATGTAAGATTCATAAAAAAGAGAACTCTGAAAAAATAATCTATTCTTTGCACATTGCTTCATCTGAAGCTACATTTTTAAGCTAGAATAGTCCCCGCGTCCTTTAGTTTCTGTATTTTTTCTTTTGACTAAGTTAAAATAGATGCCTAAAATTAGCACGTATTCAGTCAATAATACCGTAAAAAAGAAAACATATATCTTGAAACAACTAGTGGATACTGATGCTTTCGACTAATGCAAAACAAGAACACATTGATGCATAATAGCACACCGGGGGCATATTGAAGGATGCAAGAATTTATAATTGTTATGTAAATAAATAAAAGCGTGTTATTGTATCTCTCTCGTTATTTATTTATCTAAATATAAATTTCTGTTAATGTATTTTACATTTGTTTAATTTGTAACTATTTGCCAAGCTTCAGTTTCAACAATTTTATTATACGAAAATGTTTGCGAAATGATAATGAATTTATTTTTAGAAGAACCACGTGAGTTTGATGTGCAGCCAGTTTTAAATAAGTACATATGTAAATTACTTTTTTTTTCTTAACGAATTTCTTTTTTTCGTATTTTTATTTTGATGCGACTATGCGCTAGGTTTTATTAACATACAGAACCATTCTAGATTAAAAATAATAAATTCTTTTCAAATTGTAATATTAAATGTTAATTGCTCCAGTACTTGAACGATGAATGTACACGGTAATAATGCATGGCCTGCAAAACGCTTTATCAAGGAGTAAATGCTTGAATATAAAATGCGCCCCACATCACCGAAATATAAATTAACAAGCGCCTTCAGTGTGTACGTTATGTACGTCCGGGAATCGGAGAGGAGCTCACTTCGTCTGTGAGTTCTTGGCTCAGCAGGCGGGAACATCTCACATTATGCATAATGATATGTTCTTCACGGAAGGTTGAACACGTACCACCTATTCGCAAAATGAAAATAGCGTGTAACAGGTCAATGATGGTAATCAGTGACGTGATATTGAATAATCTCTGGCTTTTTCGCTCTGTGGTACCGACAAATACACTGACCTTCAAAAGTCTTTAACGCGAAGTGTTTGTCTTCAAGAGAATATAGTAATATGGTTTCTTACGAAGTGATAATGCAAATAAAACATTTGTCTAGTGGTTCTTGGCATGTATGAGATCTAAGTTATTCATAAATTTTGTTTTTCTTTCTCATTGTTTTTCTGATATTCACAGAAAATAATTATCCACTAGAAACGATGACTTATTAAAATGTTTTATAGTAAAATTTAAATTTAAAAATTTATGGCTACCAAAGTTATTACGATGCAATCATCAGATCGGAGGTAACACTAACAGTGTTGCCAGTTCACGAAATATAAACGGCTACCCTCGTATTTCAGACTGCTATTAAATTGTAACGTGAGTTTAAAAAAATATCTCTAATGAGCCATGATTTCTCTCTGATGCCATGCATGTTGAGTCCTTATTCATATAATTCTGGGAAATGTTAGTTACATCTAATGTCAGATATGTTTAAGCAATTGTGTGGTCAAGTATCTTACGTGTTCTATTTTATCCTTTTTATTATCTATGCTTTTTGTTGAAGAACGTAAAATTTTTATGATTAGTAATATGGAACTTATTTAATAAAAAATGTTTAGTAACATTTCGAATTGAATTCTAAGAAGTTGCTCCTGAATATAATCACGTTGCATGATGATGCAAAATGCCTAAGAAATTTAAAAAAGGAACGTCTCGCTTTGTTAACAACATTTTTACGCCTATGATATGTTCATTAAAGCATAGAACAAAATCTGTCTCTTTGAAGATAAAGGTACGTCCGTACATGTACAAAAATCCATAAAAAGAAAATTTTGACGCTATGGGAATTGTAAAGAGCGTGATGATGGCAACGTAAAAGGTAATCATCAGGAGGGTACCTGCTTTTTTAAGCCTTGGAAACCAAACATCTGGTTTCTTCAGCATTACGATTCTCCGTGCCACTGATCGAACGTCTGTAGCGAGAACTTAGTAAGAACCGGACTGAAGCATTGGTATATCCACACTATAGCACCATACGATTACGACTTTACGCCGGTTTTATGTTTGAAAGAAAGATTGAGAGAGTGACAGTTTTATATTTAGGAGTAGTAGTGTTTGGCCAAATTTCAGAAAACGTGGAAGTGTTAGTCGATGGTTATGAATGATGGTTTCAAAGAATGTATAAGCGCGTATGAATTAATGGAAATTATTTTAAAAGATTGTACAGACTAAAGCCTTATTCCAAAAGTTTCTAGTTCTCTTTGTACTTAATTAGAAAAAAGCTTGTTTTGTGCCGCCATAATGCCTCTTGTCAAGTGAGCAGAGAAATAACGAGAAAGAAGAAATTTTGATTTTTATTCAAAATTACACTTTAAATACTATTATAAAATTGCTATCTAAGTCGATTTTATTTTACGTACTTTACTGACCTATACTTCCAAAAAACCAAACACAATGATCTGTTTAATAAAAGAGTTAAATACCGATTACTATTTGTAATAGATTTTCAGTTTTGCTTCTAAGGAAGTAACCAAAATTACCACTTTTTTGATTAGAAATCAATTTCGGAAAATTATTTGATTAAGAAGAATACTTCTGAGTACCCAATGATATTACACAAATTATCAAATACTAAATCACTACTAAATTTGAATACATTGTTATTCCCCGTGAATTAGTGATAATTTTACATATTTGAAGCATGAGTTGCGTAAATTACGTTAACGTATTTCCAGAAAAAAGTATGGCTCCTTTTATGAGGTCCATATTTAACAAACAATGATTGTTCTAGACATTTATAATAGTTATCAGTGAGGAATTTACACTAAAACAGTTTTTGATTAATAAAAAAATTCGATGCTTTCAAATTGGTGTACACCAAGTCAATGCCCTATGATTTAAGATAATACCGATAATTTATTCTATCGTTCATGCAATAATTCACCGATTATTAATAATCAGATGTCGAAAATTTCACAAAACAAAAAATGTACGAATTCTAAAATATTTTGATTGCGTTTCGTTCTATGTGACTGTCGTTTGTCTTTCTACGTTTCCTAACATCGAAAAAGGTCTAGGTTTGAAATAAACTTTCGCATCTAGTTTATTGGGAATATTTTGACAGAACCCATGATAAATTAACTATCTAAAGTTATTTAGATACTAGACTCTATCGGCTAAACGCATAAAATTTCAGTCTTTAAGGTAGTTTCTAATTTTGCATAGCCATGAGGCGTCAAGGAGCTTATTTTTGACAAGGAAATCAAAACTCTGTCATAAATATGTCGACTTCTTCTTCTAAGATAAAATAATAATTACGCAGTATTTTTTACAAATCGACGAATAATCGAGAGCACCATGTTTGGAGATTATGCTACAATTTTTTTCTTATTCTCATAAAAAAATATTATTTTGTGTGTATACAGTTTGCGATAATTAAATAAAAAATGAATTGCTAATACACGAAGTCTTAGAAATGGGGTATAAGCTTCGACGCCCTTTACAATAATAACACAGGCTAACCAATAAATATTTTTTAAAAACTTTTTTCAAAGTTCAACCTGTTTCTTATGTACTTTGGTCTGCTGAATCCAAATTTTCAATCAATTTTTTTCTACCACGTAGCAATTTTTCACAATCTTTATCTTTTGTTGGGTATGATAGTATTAATAAAGGGTTTTCCAATAAGGACTTGACAACCTTTTTTCAATATCAAATGCAGACCATTTGAGATATTTCAGAAACTTTATTATCGGGTTGAAGTACAATCAAAACATTTATGAATGGAACTCGACTTCGTTCATATGGCCACCGCGGGCACGTTTGCAGCGGTCGATTCGTTGGACACAATTTTCGATGACTCGGCCACACAATTCGTCCGAAACGGCTGCTATTTCGCGTTCAATGTTGGCTCTGAGCTCTTCCAACGTTGTCGGCTTGTTGGCATAGACCAATGACTTGACGTAGCCCCAAAGAAAAAAGTCTAGAGGCGTTAGGTCGCACGAACGAGGCGGTCAATCGACTGGTCCATTTCTTGAGATAACACGCTCATCAAACCTACTCTTCAATAAATCGATTGTAACGTCTGCTGTGTGGCTTGTGACACCGTCCTGCTGAAACCACATGTTGTCCAAGTCCATATCTTCCAATTCGAGCCAAAAATAATCGGTAATCATGGCGCGATAACGGTTACCATTCACAGTAACGTGAGGATCATTATCGTTGACGAAAAAATATGGCCCTATGACGCCACCGGCATGCAAACCGCACCAAACAGTTATTTTTTGTGGATGAAGTGGTGTTTCATGAAGCACATATGGATTTTCACCCGACCAATAACGCATATTTTGCTTATTGACGAACCCATTGAGCCAAAAATGAGCTTCGTCACTGAAAATGATTTTGCGATGAAATTGATCATCTTGGCGCATCTTTTCCAGAGCCCAATCGGAGAACGTACGTCGCTTCAAATGGTCCATCGGCTTCAATTCTTGAGTCAGCTTGATCTTGTATGGGTGTAAACCAAGATCCTTACGCAAAATTCGCCATAAAGTGATCTGGGCGATGCCTAACTCTTGAGAACGCCGTGGAATTGACTGATTTGGATCATTTGCTACGGACGTTTCAGCGGCAGCGATATTTTCGACACTTCGACCAACCCGTTGTCTCACTGGCACGGCAACATCACACAACGAATATGTAGACTCAAATTTTTGCACTAAACTTGTTACTGCCTGTCTACTAGGGCGAGAATTACGACCGAAAATCGGAGTTAACGCTCTTAAAGTAGCGATCACCGACTCCGAATTTCTGTAGTAAATTTTTATAATTTGCAGACGTTGTTCGTTCGTGTACTTTACCATGATGAAAATGTTAAGTTAACTGAATAAATTGACAGTGACAGTTCGATGATTAGTGAAAGGGTGCGTTCGCAAATTGAATTAAAAGTTGTCAAGTCCCTATTGGAAAATCCTTTATATATATATATTTAAGATTCAAAGGTACGTAATTTATTAGCAGAGTATAATTGAAAAATTTAATATTTTATTACTACAATGTTAGTGTAAATTTGAATATGAACAGTTTTTTACTTATTAATCTAAAGTTTTGTATTTCCTCAACCTCTTCACGGTAAAAGTTCGAGGGTAGCTTTTCCTTTTATATGATGCTTCTGGAGTTGTTCGTAGAAGGGTCCAACAGTAATCTCGCATCATGTTGACATTCCAATGACCCTGATATCGTTTCTCTATCTCCTTTATATCTTGGTGGAAACGCTCACCTTGTTCCTCACTTACAGCTCCAAGATTGTCAGGAAAAAAATTTAAATGTGAGTGTAAAAAATGCACCTGCAGAGTAGAAAGTATATGCCTTCGTGATTTTCTTTGTATTAGTCAAGCAGATACTCAAAAGTGCACTTTGAGCATTTACTACCAATTAGGTGTAGAGAGCAAGGTATTATTATACGCTTACAATGCATAAATAACGTAAAGTAAACATGCGAGGAAACTTTACGTCCTGTGGTATTTCAAAGTTCATTTTCGAATTCAGCACGTCAAAAAACATAAAGTGGAGCCGAATTTATAATAAAAGTTTTTTCATGATTGGCCTGTGTAGTAAGTAATTTCGAACTTATTTGTTTTAGAAGTCAATGGTGTACAAAATATGTGAAAATTCTAATTTTATTATCTCACATGTTACAGTCTATACGTCTACATACTTAACGTATTCAAATTTAGAACAATATGTTGTATTACATAATCATATGAGTCAGTAAATATTTGTTTTAAAAAAAATGGGCCCATAGTTTTAAGAAATTACGTTTCAGATGTAACAACAAAACGTACTAAATATGAAATTATTTAAAAAGTAAACACTCAGGCAATGCAACTACAAAATAATAGGCGCTACTGCGTATCAAACATTGATTAAACAGTCGTTAAAGACAACCTTGAGGATTGGTCAGTTTCTTAGACTTTATTTGTGTATCATAGGTTTGTGTTAATTACATAGTTGTATTCTTAGTGTTCTTGTTCTTCGATGGTTCTTAAGCAATCGACTTTATTGATATTCAGCCTGGAATATTTTTGAGCATATAACTTGTAAATACGGTATTGCAAATATTTGGTGATGTGTTAACTTTGTAACTCAATCAAATTACAGGTGTGGGTGAAGGATTGCTCAAAGCTACAATTAGCGTAAAAACAATGAATACCTTGATAAGATAGTGGCATTTGGGAGATGTATCTTCATATTAGATCAATGTCTAAATTATATATTTCATAATTCTAAACTTTGTAGGTGTAAATGTGTGGACTGGTCAGTTTTCTAAGACGTATTTAATACAAAGGGTACTGGCAAAGTTTTGCAATATGACGCAACAATGAATCGTAAGAAGCTCCTTGTTTATACGTGCATAGTAGCCGCCGCGCCATGTCGATGGGCTCAGTTATTCATTAGCAGTGAGAGTGTAAAGTGCTTGCGATGGTACTATGGCCACGAAATGAGATAAGGGCAGTTTTGCGTTATAATTTCGTGCGTGGTTTAAACATAGACCAGTGCTTCGAAGAAATGACTCTTGCACCAGGTGATGTTTGTCCACATGGCACAACGATATTCAGGTAGTACAGAGAATTCGAAAGGCGAAATTTAACTGTGGAGGATGTTGAGAGACCGGGAAGACCGCGAATGCCAGTTACGGAAGAAAACGTTACTACTGTGAGGAAAACGCTTGGCGAGGACAGATGGGTGACCTACCAACCGATAGAGGGTACTTCAGGCCTAAATGCACCAGCAATTCGTTCGATTCTGCATGATCATTTTGCACGTGAAGAAACTTTGTTCTCTCTAGGTGTTGCATCGACTGACTGAAGAGAAGATGACACGACCTGTGACTTAGTGCCGGGAGATGCTAAAAAGTTTAATAACGGACAATCTCGGTATGTGAACAACATCGTGACAGGTGACGAGACTTGGCTGTACTATTATGATGTGTCAACCAAAAGTCAAAGCAAAGTTTGGGTCTTTAATGATGGGGACACACCCGTAGTTGTCAGAAAATCCCGATCTGTAAAGAAGAAAATGATAGCTGTATTTTTCAAATCGAATGGAATTGTGAAACGCGTCGTTTTGGACACAAAGAAGAAAGTCACAGCTAAGTGGTATACTGAACAGTGCTTGCCTAAAATCATTGGATCTATGAAGAACCTGCGGCCAAAGTCAAGAATGGACACCTGGTTCCTTCATCACGATAATGCTCCAGCTCACCGCCACCGCGCCAAAGCCTGCACCGAATATTTGACCACGATAGGATTCAAACTTCTCGAGCACCCTTCCTACAGTCCAGATCTTGCTCCCTGCAAATGAAGCTAAAAGGGAGACGGTTTTCCAGTGATGAGGACCTTCCGCGGGCTTGGGACACCGAGTGTGCTTTACTCCCTAGTGTAACTTGACAGAACTGGTTTAAAGATTTGTTTCGGAGGATGAAGAGGTGTATTGAGTGTAGGGGAAATTACTTTCAAAAAATTAAATAAACAAAGCTGTACTGCAAAACTTTCCTAGTACCCTTCGTACATCTGCACCTACTATGTTATTATTATGCTACCTGGAACACTTGTCCAAAATCATATGCCTGTATGTTCCAGACCGATATTCATTTTACATTCAAATCATTTATTTTTGCGTCACCATCTAACAACTGGTTCTGCTAGCTTCCGATTCTCGCGTATACTAGCTAAAATATGTACAAATACCATTACTTACGTCATGTCAATAAGAAGAAATACAATGAATACTCTACTACTGTTTCGCGATTTATATTGTCACATTTCGTAAATTTGTTGGTCTTCGTTATACATATGGGCGTATTATTTGCTTTTGTAATAGAATGCTTGCAGGATTGAAGTACCTTTAGTACTAGCTAAGTACGTCAAACAAAATTATGAATATAGAAGTCATTCGTTGTTTTCTTATACTTGTTCCTCTTTACTCCGTACATTCATTTGAACTACTTCAATTACATATTTAGGAATAAATCTTAGTCATCATCGTTTACAGACTTTTACAGGCTCTTAATTGTGAATAAATATTAAACAAAGTATAAAATTGTAGGTATCCATTTAAACAATTAGTTCCATTATTGGGGGAAATAGTGTTGCATTTGAATTAATTGTAAACACTTTATGTAACTGTACATAAACATAGTAATAACAATGTTAAATTAACTTAACTAAAATAATACACATTGCTTTTAACTTCAACGTTAAAAAAGGACTATATTAACACGAGGATAGTTTGACAAGTAGTGAGAATGGAAAAGAAAAACGAATTTTTTAAATACAAAATAATTTTTATTTTTCAATATATTCTCCTAAACAAGCAATACATTTATTCCAACGGTGCTCCAATGCCTTTATACCATCTCTAAAATGCGATTCCGGAAGACTTGCAAAATACTCATTTACGAAGATGATAAGCTCGTCGTTAGACTAAAATTTCTTTCCATCTAGCGCCGTTTTCAATTTTGGAAAAAGGTGGAAGTCGGAAGGGGCTAGATCCGGCGAATAAGGCGCATGCGGTACTAATTGGATTTTGGACATCGCAACTGTGCTGGTATGCGAGGGAGCTTTGTCTTGGTGAAACAGAATCTTTTTCTTTGCCATTCCTGGCCGTTCAGCACGAATTTCAACATTTAATTTTTGTAGAAGTTCTGCATAATATTGTCCGTATATTGTGGCACCTTTCTGAAGGTAATCAATGCGCAAAATGCCCTTTGAATCCCAAAAAATTGATGCCATCATCACAGTCGAAATGTGTTATTAACATTTGAATTATTCTCAGACGTCCGCTACTCATTTTAACAAAGAAGGCTCACCTCATAGAAGAATTAAAACTGAACTATAACCTACACGACGCGTTTGGAGGTAAAATCCCTTTACCTGATCGTACCCCTCGATCCTTCCCCTATCCTTCCATTAACAAGTAATTAACAGCTTGTAATTTCTATATAGACTTTATTTTTCCTTCTGTTAGAGAATGGTATACTACGTTACATGCAAAGAACGAGTTTTAGTGAGTGTCGTTCTATTATTAGGCAATGAACAGTGGCACTCTGACTCACCAACATTCCCAAGGCGATTCCACCATGTTGTTCATACTTTTTTCTTTTGAAGTTATGTAGGTTGTCTATTTCTTTTATAACAGTACGCCAATGCTACGCCATTTGCTGCGGTATTAGGTTTCGTCACGTGACACTTCGCTCATGGTTTGATGACGTATTGTACCATTCTTTAACCGACAAGAATATAGCAGACAAACACAATTATGTTTTTTAAAAACACTTAAATTTACCCACTTAGAAAACGTACGACGGTTTCATCATTAATATTTCTGCTTTGTTTTATTGAGATTCGTAGTTGTGTTACAAAATCTCTGAATGTACAAGAAAAACTGATATAAATAAGAAACTTGCACTATCTAAACTAACTTCTAATTCAAACAAATGTTAAAACTAATATTTTCTAATGCCCAACCTGTTAATAACAGCTCGAACACTAAAAGCGATTACATTCATAAACGAATAATAAAAACCAATATCTTCGACTCAATAATTTAGTGTTAAAGAGGAGAAATTCTTTTTTATGTAAATTTTCATAATTCTTTATAGTTTTTAAAATTCATTACGTATTATATCAAATTTATTTTGTGTGGATGTTTCAATTAATTGATTTTCTTTATGTAAAACAGTTATAATCTTGAGAATTTATTAAACGATATTTGAGCTTCACGACAGTTTTTATTTTTTACATGTCATAGTACAAATTTATGTTTAATATGCAACATAAACAGGAACTACGTATGCAAATAAAAAATTAAAATTAAAATAGTAGTTGTGTTGTATAAAAACCTTATTCTAACTATAAGTTCGTCGTCGAAGCATAATTTATTTCTTTATTAATATCGTTAATAAAGTTTTGATGTCGATTTTACAACGAAAATTATAATTTCGATAAAGAGAATATATTTTATCTTTATAATTTTGGGTGGAATCCTTTATTGCTGAAATAAAATTTAAATTGAGTGTTTTCATCATCTTTTGGTGTCTTGTATGCGTGGACACATAAGATGTTTAACGAATTTTTCATTTTTATGGCATGGTTGTTTATGTCTTGATTTGAAACGAAAATAGTACATTTTTCCTTAATCGAAAATTCTAATAACTCATAGTAAGTAAATTAATGGGACGATGCACTTTAGGTTTTGGTTGAATAAATGGTAAACATGTTTTTGATAGCTAAGATAACATATATTGTTTATAAAGGCTGTTTCAAATTGCGCGGTTTTTTTTAAGAATAAATAAAATATAGATGGCGCATTGAATTTGCCTGGGTATGTGGGCATTTAAAAATTGTGATGTATGACATTTATAAAAATGGTTTTGTACACGGTACAATAACGCGTTCTAATTGTTGAATTATTTTATGAAAATCAGCGTTCTGTGAAGAGTTTTTAGAAAATTACGTGAATTTTATGGTCCATCTGAAAGCACTATTGGTCGAATTAAATTAAAAAAATTCAAGAGACCGGTTCCGTGGAAGATCAGAAAAGTGCAAAATACAGTCAAAGTGGTCGTTCGCAAGAAAATATTGGTTTGGTTCGTGAAAGTGTTGCTGAAGATCCTGAAAAAAATAGACGACGTCCACGACAACTTGGACTTAGTGGATCAACAACATGGCGTATTTTACACAAGCATTTAGCTCTGAAGGCATATAAGGTTCAAATAATGCAGGAACTGAAGCCATTAGATCATTTAAAACGTCGGTCATTTGTCAATTTCATCAATGAACAACCAGCCGATTTTTCTCAAATAATAATGTTTTCCGATGAGGCACATTTTGAACTTGGTGGATATGTTAATAAACAAAATTTCCGCATATAGGGTGTGGAAAATTCGCGAAATATTCATGAGAAACCTATGCATCCTAAACGAGTTACTGTTTGGTGTGCACTATGGTCAGGTGGTGTAATTGCACATTACTTCTTTGAAAATGCTGCTGGTGAAGCTGTAACTGTCAATGGTGATCGATATCGTCGGATGATAACCGAATTTTTGTAGCCTGAATTAATGAATATTGATCTAGAGGATATGTGGTTTCAACAGGATGGCGCTACACCTCACTTTGCATACGAATCAATTGATTTATTGAGAGAAAAATTTCCTGGACGTGTAATGTCGAGAAACGGTGATGTTAATTGGTCACCAAGATCATGTGATTTGACACCGTTAGACTATTTTCTTTGGGGTTATGTGAAAAATCAGGTTTATGAAACAATCCACAATCAATTCCTCCTTTGAAAGGTGAAATTATTCGTGTCATTGGTGAGATAAAGCCTCGACTATGTCAAAATGTCATTGAAAATTTTAACAAAAGAATGGACGTCTGCGGAGCTGCAAGAGGAGGCCATTTGGCAGATATTATTTTTCGCAATACATGTCATAACTGATACCTCAATTACCAATAAAATGTTTTTGAAAGTGAATGCAAATTATGTGTTTTATTTATTAAAAAACCCGCGAAATTTGAAACACCTTTATATCTACCATTCATTTTAACAATAAAAGTGTATCCATTGTAATTTTCTTAACCGCAACAGTAGTAATTAATTAAAACTGTATTGGCTTTATAATAAGTACATTTACAGTAGCCAGTGGACGTGGTAGACGTATAGGTGGCGATCATAATTGTGATTTGTGCCAGAATCTTTACGTTTGTTATTAAACTCTGTGTACAATCTAATATACACGATCTATTCGGTGACCAACAAACGCATTTTATTTATTCAACAATTATCGCGGAAATAAGAAAAAATGTTTTGAATTTCGGGTTATACATACTTAAAAGTTCAAGGTATTCCTTAAAATTATTTGTGCTTTGAAAATCGAATATCTGTACCGCCCGCGATAAGATAATTCTTGTTAAATGACTTATCGATTTGTAAAATTATGCTTTACATTTGTTAATCAATTAATTTAAACATTAAAGCAGAATGCTTGTTATTTGAATTATTCTCAGACTCTCAGAATTTGAATTTAAAATTTGTAGAAGCTTAATGCATTCCTCGAATTTTCGAATAGCTATACTAGGTAATTGTCATCAAAAAGAGATTATGTTATTTTGATGGAATTGCAAAAAAATGTCAATTTCAAAATTCTACAACACAAACAAATGTATAACGATAACTAACCAAAATTGCAATTCAGAAAAAACAACCAGAATTGGTGAGCTGTGTTCCACTGCAGCAGGACATTTCCATATATATTTTTGATCTTTCGGCAAAGTTTGGGGTTTGGTTGTAATGTGTGGCCACATCCAACAGGTCTATCCTCGCGCAATCGGAGTATTTTTATTGTGCTCTTCGCAAAAGTTTTTGGTAGGCAAAGATTCTAATGATGATGACTATTGCTAGTTGCACTTAGTTCACGAACGTGAAATTACGATACTGCTTGAATTATGACAAGTGGTCATTGGTAAAGGTAGACTAAACGTATTTAATAAAAACATTCACCACACAATAAAAACAGTCAATGTTATTAGTAACAAGATCATACAAAAACCTTTCACAAAGGGTATCCCTTCTGGCACTCAACGAGGTTACGTTATGTTGCAAAAGCAATTGATCTTGCGACGTACCTCTCTGTGAATAAAGTCCGCCGATCTTGAAGGTAAGAAACTTACGATGAATCGTTCCAAAACCAAAAGAAGCGTATTTGATTTTACTTGCTTCAGAATGTTAGAAGGATTCATTTAAATGTTAATAACACCCTGTTTACTACATATGTTTCAGAGTTCTACTACATATGTTTCAGAGAGACACGATCTACCTGATGATGAGTGAATCTCTGAAACATATGTAGTAGACAGGGTGTTATTAATATTTGAGTGATTCCTTTTAACATTCTTTTATTCGGCAAATGGCCGTGATGCAAGCGTCAGTCTATAATACGCTCTGGAAACTTTGTTACCGACATGCGAGATAGTCGCGTCCGCGCTTTATCGTTCAATACATTTTTGTGTTGGACGAGAGAGGGACGCCATGATTATTCATTATTTGCTTCAGAATAAATATTTATGACGTGTTGTCTAAAAGTGAGACTTGAGTCAAATATCAAAGTAATTTTAATTGATTTTCTTTAATCCAAAGCGTTTAGACAAAAAAATAAAGATTGCGTTGAAGTTTAACGTCGGTAGAGATAATTTCCAAAGAATTTTTTCAAGTCGTCAGCATATGCAAGTATAGGACAATTTATCTGACAAAGTAAATCAATTATAAACAATATAAATAGTAAAGGACCAAAATTTGACCCTTGGGTACACTGGACGTCAAAATGAAATGGTCGGAGCAATACCTGCTATTAGTCACGCACCACTTCTTTCGAATTAAGTAAGAACGAAGAAGACTTGTAGAGGCGTGAACCAGATCAAAGAAGTCAAGCTTATGTAACAATATTTCATGGTTTATGCTATCGCAAGCCTTAGAAAAGTCCGCCTAAATTATTTTTACCTGTCCACGCCTGTCCACGCCTGTCCAAGATTTCACTTATACATTGTACGGTCAATACTTTACAACGAATAAATATAACAACAACTGAGTCTATTAATCGTTTAAACGATTCTAATTCGTACGTTTACATTTTCTAAAATATTATATAATTAGATTACTTTTCTTAAAATTAATTAATGAAAAGTTATAATAACTACATTTGCTGAAAAAGTGTCACGAATACAAATACATTTACTTATTAATCTATTTGGTACGTAGACTTCCGCGGTCGTGGTCCATGCTATCTGCTTCTGGGTTTCTGTGCTGGAACCGCGTCACTTGTATGTTCCATACAAATGGGTACGAAACGTCGGCAGATATACAACTGACGCGGTTCCAGCCCGGAAACCCAGAAGCAGATTATTAATCTATGGTACGTTAAGTGAGTACTAGATATTTATTTTCACTTTCACAAGGCTCCTACTCTATCAATCGCCATTTTATTGTTATTTTTCTTGAAATATTTAGAAGAATATTCTTTATTAATGATACATCGACCGGATTAGATGATTTTATAATTCGCAAGCAGCATAATAAAATTCAATGGAAACTTCTGACGGTAAAATAAGCTTCATCAAACTACTACATTTACAGTCATTTTATCTAGAATGCGATGCTCGTTTATATCTGCCACTGTACACAAATGTAACGGGTATGTGTGCATACAAGATCATTTTTTTTCGGTACAGGGAAATACCATATATTGCATACAGTTCGGTGTATATGCAGCGTACAAATTCGAACCAAAATTAAGTTTTTGTGTTTATACAATATATACAGTAAAACCCGTTTATTGGAAACCCTCTTAATAGAATATATCGGTTAAAGGAATTAAAATCTCAAGAACAAAACCATTTCCCTTTAAGTATTAACAAAATTATTCGGTTATAAGAATATCTTTTAATAGAATATATTGGGTAAAGGAATGGCTTTTCTAAAAACATTAATGCGATTTTGTCTTCATAAAAGAATAAATTTCTCTACCTGCTTAACTAAAGGTGGATGTAAACCAAAAGTTACTATGAATGTTTACTTTACTTTTAGAAAGCCATTATGTGCATAATTACAGATAATTACGTATTGCAATAAAATCTTGTACCTAAGTGATTTTAAACAGTATTTAAATAATGGTTAATTCTGTGCGAATTACATACATACAATAAAAATTTTTCGGAGGTTTCAAAAGCAGGAAATTTCTATATTTCTGGTCAGTTTGTTATTTGACATTGCAATCGAAAGTAAGTGACAAATGGCTTCTTCGACAATCTTGAAAAGAAAAGACCGTGCTCTGAAGGAAAAAGTAAAGTTGCTTGTGTTTTTAGAAGAAACATCTTGCAGTCAGTCGGATGTTGCCAAAAAATTTGGTGTGTGTCAAGCACAAGTGAGTAAATTGTTAAAAAGAAAAGACAGTATTTTAAATGATCGGCGTGATAATTTTAAATCTAGTCAAAAACGAAGACGCAACGGGAAGAATGCTGACGTAGAAAATGCAAATCATTGGTTTATGGAAAAAGAGCGCGTAAAGTTCCACTTAGCGGACCCATTTTGAAGGAAAAAGCCGAACAGATTGCACAAAATCTGGGTAGTGTAAATTTTCAAGCAACAAATGGGTGGTTTACCAGATGGAAAAGTCGTTCCCAAATTTCTTTCAAAAAAATTGTAGGTGAAGCAAGTGACGCAGATGTAGTTGCTGTAAATACGTGAATAAGTGAGGTTTTACCGTCTTTATTAAAAGATTATAAGCCAGACTGCATTTATAACTGCGATGAAATCGCTTTCTGACTGCTATTCCTGACGGATCCTTCTGTTTTCGCGGAGAGAAGGCTGCAGGAAGTAAAGCTGCAAAATGCCGAATTACCCTTTTGATGTATGCCAATTCTGATGGAAGTCGTCAGTTGCCGCTCTTTGTCATTGGCAAGTCAAGCAGCCCAAGGAGTTTTAAGGGGGTAAAATCTTTGTCTGTGAAATATACTTCAAACAAAAATGCTTGGATGACAGCAGCACTGTTTAAAGATTGGCTTTTAAACTTCGATAAGGCAATGAAACTATCGAATAAGAAAGTGCGTTTGACTAATGTGCAACTACATTATTTGTCGGCAAACACAACATCTATAATTCAACCCTTAGATCAAGGAGTTATCTCTCTTTTTAAAAGAAATTATAGAAAGGAAATAATAAGGAAAATTATTTCTACAATTGATTTTTATGAGCCGTCATCTACTGAAGGTGCACTTGACCTATCTCGAAAACTAACAATTTTATTTGCTGTTCACATGATGAATAAAGGTTGGGATAAAATTCAGTCAAGCTCTATTTTAAATTGTAAAATGTCAGTTTATTGAAGGAGAGGAACAAGAAATTGCCAACATCGAAGAACCACTTCCGGATGCCATGACAGAAGAAAATTTTTCCATTTTCGTTTCTTTTGATGAGGATTTATCTGTTTCTGAAGAGTCAGACGAAAATTGTGCAAACAAGGTGATGGAACAGAAGGAGGAAGAAGAAGCAGAAGAAAATACATATTCAAAGGATACTCCATCAACTGCGCCATCATCTCAAGAAGTGAAATTAGCATGTGACACTATACGTCGTTCTTTAGAATCAAAAACTGATTGTAATTTTGCACATTTCTATGCATTAGATAACCAAATCACTGATATTTTGTGTAAAGAAAGAAAACAAACTAAAATTACAGATTATTTTGTTAAGGATGTGTAGAGTTTGAAATAAAAAAATAGTATCAATTAAAAAATATGTATGACGCTGAAATGTGTTCTATTTCTTTTGTATGTACTCTTAAATACATTTTATAAAATCGCAGATATAAAGAATATGAAGTATGTATGCATATACATACATATTTAACTTACTAGTAATAAGAAAAAATAAGCTTAAAAACGGATAATGGAATAATCCGCATATAAGAGTAATTTTGGCGGACAATACGAGTGTTCCAATTAGCGGGTTTCACTGTATTTTGATACTATGAAAACAGTAAACTACAGTTTTAACTTAAAGAAGTACTTAAATATTCAGTGTATGTATGTATGTATAATGAACTAAATAAATTTCTACAGGAAAGAAGAATATTAAAGAATCAAGATTCCTGAAATATACTTTTATTCCTTTTAATCGGCAATCTGTCTTTGATCATCCCAGTGCTGTGATTAAATTTTCGAAAAGACTGGCAGAATTTAATTACTTATCTTACCGAAGCCGACTCCGACAAGAGGTGTCAAAATGCGTTCACCGTACAAGCTAGCCGGTAAAAGTGGTCAGTTTTTAGAGTTCACAATTCAAAGAACGCAAACGTCATGCTAAAACCTTAGACAAACATTCATTTCACTCCAGTACCCTCAAAGAAAAAAACAAAAATAAAACATTCCTAAGCGTCGGTTTCGTCGAAGAATATACCTTCCACATCGTACAGGAAACATTTCATTCAGTACGTAGAAATGAACTTGCATATGTGTGATTATTGTGAATGTTATTCAATTAAGAAAAATGGTTCTACAATCTAAAATATTTTGATATTTTGCGCGCATATGATTTTTTAACCTTAATAAATTATTGAAATCATAGATATATAAAAGAATTTTTTAGAGATAAAGTAAGATATATTGCTATTGTTTATTTGCACTTTGCCCTCAAATACTATAACTTAATGCGTTATTTTCGTATTACAATTTATTACTGCTAACAACATGGATATGAAATTACTAGTTATTTTCCACTCTACTTTTCGCATTTCATCGGTCTTACAATCGAATTTATTTTATACAATAATATTAAAACTTCTTAATAAACGTTGATTTAAACAATAATTTTGGCGGACAATACAAGTGAATTCCAATATCGCAAATTTAAACAAATGAATGTTTGATACTATGGAAACAAATATTACAGTTTTAACTTAAAGTAATACAGGTTGGTAAATATTTTGAAAGTAAAATATGAAACAATGTGAATTCTAAATAAATTTTTTTTTATTCAATGTAATCTCCCTATTAAAGAATCAATGATTCCTCCAATAACTTTATTCCTTTTAATGAATCTGTCTTTGATCATCCCAGTGCTGTGATTCTTGATTCGAAAAAACGCTTTCCACGAACGAATTGTTTCAAGTTTCTGAAGAGGTAGTAATTACTCGGAGTCAAATCTGGTGAATATGGTGGTTGTTCAAGAAACACTTTTGTGTGAAGGCGCAGTGTCTTGATGAAAAATTTTTTTTTTTTTTCGCTAAACCAAGTCTTTTTTCACGAATTTTTGCATCCAGTTGATCTAAAAGGTTATAATAATACTCTGAGTTAATTGTTTTACCTTTTTCAAGATAATCAATCAATAATATTCCTTTTGCATCCCAAAACACTGATGCCATAACCTTTTTTGCCGATCATCCTGACTTCACCTCTTTTGGAGCTGAACAACTAACCGCAGTCCACTGTAATCGTTCTTGTTTCAATGTAGTGATCATTGTGAATGTTATTCAATAGTTATAAAACGAAAAAATCGGTTTTATTTCGCTTGAAACTAAAAGTATTTTGATATTTTGTTTTCGCGCAGTTTTTGTTTTGTTAACCTTAATAAATTATTCGAAATCATGAGATATATATTAAGAATTTTTTAGTCAAATTCGATCTTCACTAACCATATATTACTTGCTAATGATTTCTGCTGTTTGCCCTTTTTGGTATCCACTTAATGCGTTATTTTCAACGCTTTACAATTTATACTCTAAAACATCGATGTACTGTTGGAAAAGAAGGAGTTATTTTTAACACGTTAACAATTTTTTATGAATCTCTGTTGCTGATAAACCTTCCAAAACAAATTTATTTTATCACAGTGCCATATTCAGTTTTTTCCATAAACGTTAATTTAAACAAATGACATGTTTGAATTCAAATGGATTGCTAACAATGAATGAATTGACAGATCGAGATAACATTTTTAGTGTATGACGTATAAATTTTAATTCCTCTACTACTTAATAGGTGTCGCTTTCAAAACTTTTCTACCAACCTGTAGAAACTAAACTTTCTACTACTTTGACACCTTGTCATTGAAACTTCTTAATATTCTATTTTATATGTATGGTGACGTTGCACGTACAATCTATAACTGTAATTATAGGGATGTATAATACGAGTGTAGATTGACATATAGTATATATAAGATCTTCAACTCTATAAAAAGAGACAGAATAAGGACACATGTCGCAAAATTAAGTAAATTTATAGTACTACGAATGTACATATTTTTCCACATAATCATCATTTAATGTAGAATGTGTCTTCAAACGCTGAATCCATTTCTTCATTCCGTCTACGAAAAAAACTTTCTTGTTTACTTTTGATCTGATTGCGAACAATAGCTCGAACTTCAAAGTCTGATGGAAAATGTTGACGCATCAATACCTTCTTCGATTTTGGTAAAAACCAGAAATCCGAGGGTGCCAAATCAGAACTGTGCAGAGGATGCAAAACAACTAGGAATTTTCATCGTTTCATCGTTTTCGTTGCTGCACTAAAGTCTGGCGCTGTCGTGGTGCAACAAAAAATTCATTCTTCACAGCCTTACTTTGGGGATGAAATTCTTTAGTGGTTGTAAAGTTTTGCAATTTCTTACTGAATTAATCGTCGATCCTTTCGGCAGATATTCGGTATGAATACTCTCTGTATATCCTAGAAAATGGTAATCGTGATTTTTTGCACTGACGGAACACTTTCGAATTTTCATACACGTGGAGAATCAGGGCGATGATTCTATTGACTGCCACCTGTTTTCGATGATGAACTCCTCGGTAGTGATTGTTCATGACTTATTCAGGTCGATACTGGTTAACAAGTGCCTGAGAGTTTTTCTTTTGTTCTTTTACGATATCGATATTGATTATCGTGGAACCCACTTGGCGCATATTTTTCTGTAATTCAAAGTCTGAACAATGTACTTGCCTCTTTGTTGACTAACGCCATAGTAATAATAATATTTATTTCAATATATGATAACCTAGACAACTGTGAAAACTAGGAAAATATCGAATTGATTACACAGGCCTGCAAAAAAATAACTTTCGTCACTTTTTTTGTGTATTTTTCAATGCTGTACTCAGAAACGAAAACCGTTTTCATCTACCATATACCAATTTCTCACAAAAAACACACACATTCTTTTATAATTTACATTGTTGATTAAAAGTAGCAGCACGGAATATAAAATGAAACACTTAGCACTTCAACAAAACTCGGAAATCACATGTGTACAGTATAGAATCAAGAAACACACTGTATAAAGAAAGCAAAGAAAGCTTTGACATCTACTTAGTGTTGCCATCCGACCAAATTAATATTTCCCACGACCAATCTAAGTCTAATTTTAATGTTTAAGAGTAAACACTGTAATGCTTACTTGTCTAAAATGCCTAGTTGTCGATAATTTCAAGTGAAATTTGTTACTAAACTGTGGGTGATGAAATTTTTTTATTATTTTTTCCGTAATCAGCGTACAAAAAGCTATAAAAATCACTGATTATATTTTAAACAATTTTTTCATCGCAGGCCTGTGTTATTGATATTATACCAAATGGAAAAGCAAGAAAACTTGATACATACATACACGTACATGTACATTTTTAAGTATTAGAAATGCTATTTGTTCCTAACGTATATTAGTTTTATGGTTTTTCAACACAGTAGCTGCATTTCTAAGTAATGTTCGGACATGTAATATAACTAAACTTGAGAAACTACCTCGAAGAGTATTAAATCTTTTTTTTTTCTATTTTATTTAGTACAGGAAAACTATCACAAAACTAGTTATCTTAATAACATATCACTTGGCTTTAATTTATTACACACGAAATGTATCGTTATCACGTTTTTGGCTTGTGAACATAAGATACGAGAATTAGTTATAATGGTAGCCCTGAATAGTTAAAACAAAATATTTTATGGGAAAAAAGCAAGTTCGAATAATTATCTACGAAAGATAGTTTAATTTATCAATAGACAAAATGTCCAGCACTTTGTATCGTACATTTATTTTCAATAATAAATTATCAGTTTAATTGAAAACACTGGTACTGCGATAATAATTAAAACAGGAGACTTATATACAGTCTGTTCCTAAATACATGCAATATAAATTTATTTCAATACTAATGCATACAATCTATGTACTATAATTTGCTTTTAGTGAATATATTTGTTACCTTTTTTTTAAATTAAAGGTAAGATGTCTTTAATAATTTCGTAAATAATTATGCAGTTTGTGTTTCCTATGAAGGCTTCCTAGTAATTTTTGAAATTAATTTAGTTACATCTGCTTCTGGGCTTCCGGGCTGGAACCGCGTCATTTGGTATATAACTGCCGACGTTTCGTACCCACTCGTATGGGATATCTTCAGGGCTCAACTACTACTACTGTCTGTCGCACATACATACAGACACTACTGTCTGAAATTGTTTCAGTGCGACAGACATTAGCAGTAGTTGAGCCCTGAAGATGTCCCATACGAGTTACGAAACGTCGGCAGTTATATACCAGTGACGCGGTTCCAGCCCGGAAGCCCAGAAGCAGATAGTAGGGTCCACGACCGCGGAAGTCTACGTACCAGATTAATTTAGTTAAATTTTTGTAATTATTGACGTAGCGTTTTTAAATGTATGCCAATTCTCTTGTGGTCTTTTGTATTTTCTATATTTGCAGTTCGATTTGTCATATTTTCTTCGTTTCTGTTTTGTCCCACATTTTAAGCGTGCCTCTAATTTCTCGTTATTTTTCATTTATGTGTGAAAATTATTCTACTTCAAATTCTTCCTTCATGTAAGTTTAATTCACTGAATTACATGTTACATTCGATCCAGTTCGCAAGACACTTATTATTTCGTTTTCTTCGTATTGATTGTGATACTAGACTTTTGCCGTGTATTAAATAAAGTCTAAAACTTAAATTCTAAAATTGTATAGCACTACCTCCAATAACATCTTGAACACAAACGTAATTGGAATATCACTACTTATTTATAATATATCGTTGTGTTGTCTCAGTACTACAATGGCTTCGTTATATATTTAGAACATCCAACTAAAATTATGGCATATGATATTTATATCTATGTCTTTCTACCTTTCCAAATTCACCCAACCTTATTACAAAATTAAATTCAAAGAATACAGGGAATATATTGAATTGTTTAATTCTAAACAATCATTTCAGATAATATTTTATTCTCTTTCTATTGATTTCTAGAGATTTCAGTAAATTAATTTTTTTCCCTTTATTTTCTAGCGGTTTTAAGTATTGGTTACTTGCATAATTTTCTCTAAAAGATGGTTGCCATGTGAATTCTTATTAAAATATAATTTTCGAAAATTGTTCGAGTCTGTCCTACGTACGTTTCTTGACAGTCATCACAACCCATCCATATTCCCCTTATTGTTTGTTTTTGGAATTTGTCTTTGTTATATTTAATAACAAAGACAAATTAATAAACACAAACAATGCAATACACAATAAACAAGACAGTTATGGGTAAAAAGTAAGTGCCCAAGGCAACTAAAATAATAATTTATAAAAAGATTGTTGTACCAATATTGACCTATGGATGCGAAATATGGGTTTTGAATGAGAAACAAAAAAGTAAAATACAAGCTGTTGAAATGAAATACTTGAGAAGAATACTGGGGGTTACAAGATGGGAAAGACTAAGGAATGATAAAATAAGGGACGAACTACAGGTAGAACTCATTGCAAAATTCATAGGGAGACGACGGCTCTGCTGGTGGGGACATCTAGTGAGGATGGATGTGAGTTTGTCGGTGAGGCAGGTATGGGAATCAAAAGACCCGGCTAGGAGAAAATGCGGTAGACCGAACGAAACGTGGGACGAGATGATGGGGAAGATTCTGATAGGAAGGTACATATGTATATGCTGTGGATGGAGGCCAACACTTTGACTCAAAACAAAAAGCAGTGGCGAAAAATAGACCCTACACCGAATGGTAGACGGGGTTCATTGACTATGTATCTATGTATGTATATTTAATAAAGTTGATTCATTTGTTATTAGTTTCGAAAATTATATGAATGTTCTTTTTTAAGGGTTTAACTATTTTATTACTCAAGGGATTTGTAATGTTCATCTACATTTTCTTGTGTATATAATAAATTAATGAAATTGCCGCTATAAGATTTGTTTGTAAAATGCTATGAACTATCGAAACATCGCAGCCATAATTATACTCTATTTGTTTAACGATGTTCAATACTTTATTAAAATTACTATTAGATATTGGTATATTGATTAATCTATGAATCATATTGTGATAAGCTGTTAATTTATGTTGATACTAGAAAATATAAATTAATTCAAGGATTTATTTTGTATTGTTATGTGTGTGTGAGATGGTGTCCTATAAATTAAAGATCCTAATTTATTATTAACTCGGTTTATGATAAGGTATAGGAAATTAATGCTGTTAAACACCAGTTTCTTTAGCATGTTAACGGGGATAATTTTTCTTGATGATATGGCTTTAGCAATTGATTTGTAGGGTTTACAATATAATTTACAATATAATTATATAATTATATAGAAGTAATAAATCAAAAAAAAGCGAAAGATAAATATGAAGATAATCGTAGAAGAAACAAAAAGCATGACTATCCCAAAACTACATATATAAAGTACGTAATATAAGATTTAAAAAAATCAATATCGTTTTTGATGACTAACATTCCATTACCTGCGATAGTAATGGAAAGTTACAAAAGAAATAATCGACAGATTGGAAAAACAGAATAAATATTCAATATAATGAAAACATTTTTAGAAAGTAAGGAAATACCGGAAAAGGTAAACGCGGAAGTAGTAAAAAAAGTAGACTAGTTGTCACGTATAGTAATGAAACATGGAGTCTAGTCAAAAAACATAAAAGACGTATGATTGTAACAGAATTGGGGTTCATAAGAAAGATGTAGATTAAAATAAGGTGTCAAACTTTTAGACAAAATTTGCAAATGGATTTTATAAATGAAGAAATAAGTGCAAGTCGATTAAGGTAATTTGGACATGCGTACTCGATGTCAAGCAATAGACTACCGAAGATAGTGTACGAAACGCGAGTGCAAAAAACTACCAAAAAAGGAACAAGAGAAATATGGAAGGAAGAAATTAGAAGAGAATCTTCGAGATAGGAAAGAAATTAAAACTACTCAAGATAGGAAGAAATCCAAACAAGCCTACGGGACGATTCAAATCCATCCTTACACATAATTGGTAAACGAGGCTTAGAAATATGCATATGAAGTAAACAAGTTTAAGCTTCGTTATATTCTGTAGTTAAATGTTCACAGTTGCCACTCTAGAAAGGTTAATTCTGATCACTAAATAGATTAGCACCACATGTCTTCTATAACCATCTTTTTTACGAGTCAATATCGTTCATGGCACTGCTTATTCTTGCATTTGGCGTATTCAGAAGTGTTACAACGAAATGTTACAATCAAAATAATATAACTGAAAGTATAAAAAATTAGTATGTTTTTCCTTTAGTCTTTTATGTAATGTCAACATCTATGGTCGCCAAGAATATCATTAGATCTTTTGTCTATTTTCCTCCTCCATATTTGAGACTAATTTTAAATCGCGATTGGCAAAATTACTCATTTAGTCAACCTTATAGTCTTTACGGTCTTCTCTTTTGTGGACCGAAACGACATACTTGCCACTGCCTCTTGTCGCCGATGTTTGATCTACTTTTACGACGAAAGCTTTCAGGGTTATTGATGATGCTGCTACACTGAAACTGCAACATTAGCAACAATACTAAATGTTTGACATTCGGAATGTAGGATTTTGTACTTTAAAGATAAAATGTGAATGGTAAAAGGTTGTCAGAGAAAGAAGTTGCATTAATTTTTCAAAATTATGTTTCAATAACTTACTGTTCGGATTTTAATTTAATCATTTCTAGTCGTAAAATAACCTGAAAAGAATAAGATGGCTGTCTAGTTAGCGATTAGAAGGTAATTGTTTATTGATCCCTTTTTAGGTTACACAAAATTGGAAATAATTTATAAGTGCATACACTACCGGCCATAAATGAGGGATCACTATAGGTAAAATACAAAGAAAATGATATACTTTTGGTAAAGCAGTATACATATATACGAATAAAAATGTAAATACTAATATTTTAAGCGACTTTCGTCAAAATATCCACCTTTACACTTAATAACTTCTTTACAAATTTTGGGTAGTCTCAACACAAGTTTTTGAAGAGTTTCAACTGAAATATTGTTCCAACTATTTGTAAGGTGTTCCCACAGCTGTTGCTGCGATTTTGGACAGTATTCTCTCACTTTTCTGTCTAGTTCATCCCACAGTAACTCGATAGGATTCATATCGGGCGATTGCGCGGGTCACACCATAGTTCTTCTTCTTCCTTTTGTTTCACACAGTCCTTACAAAGTTTAACACTATATTTGGGGTTACTTTGTTCGACATAAAAACCTTAAAACCTCTATTCTGTTTAGACAACAGTTCCAGCTGCAAATCTTCTTGTCTAGTGGTCATCCTTGGTCTTCCGACACGTTTTGTTGGTTACATTGCACGCGTTGTTATGTACCTTGTCCTTGTACCTTGCACTGCATGATTAATTTTCATTTACGCGCTATTGTCCGCAGTGACAATTTTTCTTTGTGTAATGTTATTATAGCACTACGAATTTCTGCACTCAATTCCTTTCTTTTTGTCATTTTATACGTTTGTTCACGAATACTCGTATTACAACTTACTCGGATAGATTCTAGAAAAAAACTAAATTTTTCTTAGATTTCAACAAATTCCTATAAATTGTTTCTTAGAACCATTATAATCTTGTAATATAAAAAAATCCTTTAAAATAAATATTTTCAGGAAAAGTATTAATATTGAGTACAGATTAAAAAAGGATTAAAGTAAATTATAATATTTTACACTAACAAATATAATTTACATAATGATTTGGATATCAAACTTCCCAGAAACGCATTCACATCTGCTATTTCAATTGTCCCTACCGAAACCCGGGTATGAAGACAGAGCGATTCTATCGATAGTATTTGATACCCCAGTTGTGTCCGGTAGTGTACCTAAAATATTTCATAATTGGATTGGAAGTTTCAATTGAAGACATTTATTAAAGCAATAGTAGCATAACAGTGTTTCTTTACTCGTAATCGATTTATTGTGGCATTAACACTTATAATAATAAAGTAAAAGAATTAAAAAAAAAACATTTGACGAAAGACTCGAGAAACATCATTTTAGAAGATATTAATGAGTGCTTCTTTAATCAAAATATAGTTTAGTTAGCAAGGCATTAACAACTTTATCTATAACATAGTATAGACGTTACACATAATATACGTTCCTTTTTATTCTATTGTGATTGATATATTCCTGCCGTCTTCTTTCACAGGAAGCTTCTAGTGACAGCAGAGCTTAATCATCCTTGTGAACTGCGCGTCATCTCTCAATCACTGGCCATTATTTGGCGACAATTTTTTACGAATAACAATATTTGCAGACTACTCAACGAGTATATAAGTTTTTTTTTTCCTAGGAAATATACTCGAGTATCAATATTGATTTTCTTTTTAACGCGTGTTTTAATGTGCGACAGTGAAACTCGACTATCACTTTTATAACACTTGTTAAAGAGTCTATATGTTTTGATAATTTAAATTGTGTATTACCTGCCTGCAATTTTGCTTAAACTTGTAGAGTACTTGACTTATGATCAATACCTTCATTTATTAACGGCCGTTGTTTGCCTTCACATTCAACACGGTTTTAATTACATGCACCGTTGGTAGTTTCGAAACAGATTTTATTTGAAATTCGCTTCATCCTCAACCGCAAGGTTACAATTCATAGAAAACGCACTTCTTTCGAAAAGACATATACAACATCATTTAACAGACTTCTTAAACTAACGTAAATATTTGTCTAAGATGCCTGATATATTTATCCAAGTATTATTTCAATTTGCATTTCTAATTTTCAAAACATATGCTTCCGCACGATTTATCAAGTCGTAAATATTCCCGGAATGATTTTTTGCATGTAATATCCACCTATAATTTTATATATATAGGGTATAGAAACATCTCCGGCGAGGACATAAATTTGTGTGTTGACAGAAGCAAGACGACCATTTGCTAAGTACCTAGAAAAATATTTGTTTTCGAAAATAAACAACCTGACATCCTGTTTTAACTATTACATAAATTCGATTTAAATCATAATGCAACAATTTTTAACCGTGTATTTAAAATCCGATAAATATAAACAAAGAACCTGTACGCAAAGATACGACTAATAACAATAGAAATAACGAGAAAAAATTAAATTCGATGTTTCATTCTGACTCATGTGGACGTTGGAAAACGAATAAATTCGATCGTCATTCAAAACTATTTCGATACAATTTAATGTGAGATATTTAACTTCTAATTGCCAGCATTCTCATTGCTTAAGTGTGTTTTGAATAGTGCCATATTAGTATTATAATATACATTCAATTTAATAATAATTTCAAGTGCCTCCAAGTATTCATACCGAAAGGAATTAATTGTTCATCAATTAGAATTGGAATGTAGAGATAATATTTGTATGAGCGTACAATCGAATCCATAAAGGATTAGTTTTAAAGGTTGTTTATTCAATACGAGAAGGAGACTTTAATAAAAGTAAATTTTGAATGTGTTTGTACACGTTTATTTAGTACTGCGAATGTTTTTATTAAAAGCATGATTCCACATGGAAAAGAATTCGATTAAGTTTTTAGATAAAAAAATTACAACAGATACAACTTAACTATGTTACTCTGTAATTCGCCTCCAACTAAATTACAGTAAAATTTTGCTTGAACCTAAACAATCTTCAAGTACTAACCTACTTGAAATATTTGGTTCTTTGTTGTCGAAAATTAAATTACGATAAGAATAATAATTGAATCGATTACATACCACGCACAGTAATCAGTTACAAGTATCAAATGAAATCAATGTAGTAGCTGAGACGAACTTTGCATGTTAAAAATAAATTTATTAGTTCATTTCGAAAACAAAATTTCCATTTGCTCACCTACAAAGGGTACTAGGAAAGTTTTGCAAATATGATGTGACAATGAATCGTAGAAAGTTGCTTGTTGCTGCATGTTGAGACATGTTCATACGTGCATAGTAGCCGCCGCGCTATGTCGATGGGCTCAGTTATTCATTAGCAGTGAGAGTGTAAAGTGCTTGCGATGGCATCGTGGTCACGAAATGAGATAAGGGCAGTTTTGCGTTATAATTTCGTGCGTGGTTTAAACATAGGCTAGTGCTTCGAAGAAATGACTCTTGGACTAGGTGATGTTTGTACACACCGCGCAACGATATTCAGGTGGTATAGAGAATTCCAAAAGGGAAATTTAACTGTGGGAGATGCTGAGAGGCCGGGAAGGCCACGGACGTCAGTTACGGAGGAAAACGTTACTATTGTGAGGAAAATGCTTGGCGAGGACAGGCGAGTGACCTACCAACAGATAAAGGGTACTTCAGGCCTAAATACATCGGCAATTCGTTCGATTCTGTATGATCGTTTGCATCTGAAGAAACTTTGTTCTCTCTGGGTACCGCATCGACTGACTGAAGAGCAGATGACACGACGCGTGACTTGGTGCCGGGATTTGCTAAAAAAGTTTAATAAGGGACAATCTCGGTATGTGAACAACATCGTGACAGGTGACGAGACTTGGCTGTACTATCACGATGTGCTGACGAAAGCTCAAAACAAAGTTTGGGTCTTTGATGATGAGATTATGATAATAGTTGTCAGAAAATCCCGATCTGTAAAGAAGAAAATGATAGCTGTATTTTTCAAATCCAGTGGAATTGTGGAACGCGTCGTTTTGGACACACAGAAGACAGTCACAGCTAAGTGATATACTGAACAGTGCGTGCCTAAAATCATGAAGAACCTGTGGCCAAAGTCAAGAATGGACACCTGGTTCCTTCATCACAATAATGCTCCAGCTCACCGCGCAAAAGCCTGCGCCGAATATTTGACTACGACGGGATTGAAACTTCTCGAGCACCCTCCCTACAGTCCAGATCTTGCTCTCTGCGACTTTGCACTGTTTCCGCATGTGAAACTGAAGCTAAAAAGGAGGCGGTTTTCCAGTGATGAGGACCTTCTGCGGGCTTGTGAAACGAGTGTGCTTTACTCCCTAGTGAAACTTGGCAGAACTGGTTTAAAGATTGGTTTTGGAGGATGGAGAGGTGTATTGAATGTAGAGGCAATTACTTTGAAAAAATTGAATAAACAAAGCTGTATTTCAAAACTTTCCTAATACCCTTTGTATATTTAAAATATGAAGTATATCTAGTGCTCAACCGCTTATCCTAATGTGTTTAGGCTTTTATTTTATTTATGGCAAGATATTAATAATAGATTAAACATATTTCATATTTACAACACAGTATTATAATTAGTAAATTAATTTAAGATTTGTTTTAGTAAATATTAATGCATCGGATGGTTCAAACTTTTTTAAATGAAGATGTGCTCTACCAGTTAATAAGTCGGAAGTCTAAAGTTTTGTTCATTGTGCTTGACTTGTAATATTCCCAGACCTCACCTTGTGTAATTTTTTTTCACGTCACATCGATGTTGTCCGTGCCGTAGGTGTTGTTCTCTCTGAAAACTTGTAAGATTGTGAATTGTGAAAAGAACACTTGTGACTTTCTTGGAATTTTGTATTACTTTTACTTAATAAGATATTAAGCCATGAAATTCATTATTTTAGGACTTCTCTGAATATTTGCTTACCACTTTCTCAAATTGCCTAGTCGATGTTACCTTTTAAATAATTAGACGTCAGTGGTGCAATTGCTATTAGTACTGATGAGCAAAAATATTATAAAAGATATGTTCATGTATACTCTCTTATATATTTACAAAAAGCACAAGGAAAGTATACAGTCGAATTATTCATTTAACATTATTTTTCTAACCGACGTTACACGGATTCCAGCAAACGTCACTTCGCTTTTACTTCTCTAAAACTCAACAGCTCGCGATTTATATTCGATATCAATCATATTTCCCTTGCTTAAAGCATGTCAATAATATCTCTCAGAATTCATATTCCACGCGTCTAACGACGAGCTTATCATCTTCGTAAATGAGTATTTTGCAAATCTTCCGGAATCGCATTTTAGAGATGGGATAAGGGCATTGGGGCACCGTTGGAATAAATGTGTTACTCTTTTAGGAGAATATATTGAAAAATAAAAATTATTTTGTATTTAAAAAGTTCGTTTTTCTTTTCCATTCTCACTACTTGTCAAACTACTCTCGTATATATATATATATATATATGGGTATATATCGAATAATGTATCACTATATTCTAGGTTGAATTCTTGTAATATATAAAAGTTCTGATATTTGCAGGGAGGGGGGGGGGTGAAAATATTGTATTTAGGCCGTCGTTAAAAGTATGTAAAACAGTTTTAATCTTAACTTGTTTTTGACATCTCTTATAACTTTTGAGGTATTCAGTCAAACATTGAAGGGTAGTGTTGAGTTTGGTGCGGTTTACCACGCTCTATAACGATCTATAACTAATAAAATTTGATTTAAATTGGTGGTATGCTCTCTTGTCTGTTAACGTATTGTGTATTGTTTTGCTGGTATATGTATGTATATATATGATATTTGTATATCCCGTATCAGCAATATATATATATATATATATATATATATATATATATATATATATATATATATGTATATATACATAATATATATAGTGTGTTATACTGGACATTTTCTAAAACTCATTGTTTGAACTTAGTCAACTTATTGTGACTTATACATTTATAAATATTTGTACTATAGCCGCAAGTCATAATATCTTATCAACTAATTTGGTGAGAATATAAAACTTCGAAGTTGCTCGACAGGCGTACACATATGCAATAATGACATCGTAAAAGCGCATCTTTTTATTATGTAAATAAAATCTACAAAGAATGATTTCTTTTTTGTTTTGATTTACCTATACGAAGTACATAAAATAAATCCGAGATCTTTAATTATTAGATAATTATTTATAAATTTAGTATATTTCAGAATTTGGGCGCATTGCGTATTTTCACTATAATTTGCTTTAATTCAATATATAAAATATAGTTTTACAAATATATACATATGTACATATATTTATATATAAAATTTGCAGTTTGGAAAGTGCCGTCTAAATTATTCAAAAAATCGTAATGAATTATCAGTCAATCAATTATAAGTTTAGAAAAAATATATAATAATTTAAATGAATCTGCTTCTGGGCTTCCGGGGTGGAACCGCGTCACTGGTATAACCGCCGACGTTTCATACCCACTCGTATGGGACATCTGCAGGGCTCAACTACTGCTGCTGTTAGTTTCAGTGCGACAGACAGTGTAACAATTTCTATTCAAAGTCACAATAGAACTTTGCCAAACGAATTGAAACACAATAATGTGTTCAAATTCTTGCTGACACATATACTGAAGCCAAAAAATGATATTAAATTAATTTTTTTATTTTTATGACACATCTGTTAATCGTTTTGAGCAGTTTACATCAGCGAAAGGTATATAATCCATACACAAGTATGTTATTCTTCACGCTAGTAATTCGTGAACTTATTACAAATTTAAAGTGACAGGAAGAAATTAGGTTATTGCAAAAAGATTTTGAAATAAGTTTGATAAAAAGATAAAGTATACACAGGGGTAGATCTCTTGTTTTTTAAATTACAATTCGTTAATACGTCTTACTAGAAGTTTTCTAATAGCGATATTTATTCGGTAATCAATTTGAGGTAATTTGCGTAGGTGTAATTGCCAACCTAAGCTAACACAATCAATTACCGTCTGGATGCAATATGGAACAAAATTAGACTACTTTAGGCATTTATTAATAGTTATAATTAAATATTCGTATACTGTATAAATAATTGTTAAATAAACGATCAATTTCATGAAATAAGTTGAAGTCGAAGGACGACTACTAGTTATTATATTAGATTCAGCAAACAGAAATTATTAGTTGATTTTTGACAAGACAAAAATTGTAAACTTAATTTTTTTAAATATATTAATCGTAATCGCATAGAAACGTTAAACACCGCCCCACGTTTGTATTAACAGAAGTATTAACTTTTGTTAAAAAGAATAAACTTTTGTTAAAAAGAATAAAATCTATTATCGAAGAAAAACATCTTATTCCGAATCATCAATTTGGTTTCCGGAATCGTCATTCTACGATTGGGCAGATTCATCGAATTACTAATATAATTGAAAAATCAGAAGAAAAGAAAGTTCGCTCAACAATATTTTTGGATGCCGCTCAAGCATTCAATAAAGTTTGGCATAAAGGATTGATTCACAAGCTTAAATTGTCCAGAGTTCAAAAATTTTTGAATAATATATGTCAGAAAGGTATTTAAGGATTAAGCAAGAAATATTGCTATAGTTATCCATTTTGGAGAGAGTGGTTCCAAGAAGACAGTTAACATTGTAGAAAAAGATCTGGACGAGCTAAAAGAGCCATCGAACTAAAATTGCTTACACTTAGGGATTTGTAGTTGAATTTGATGGAGCCTGTGGTTGATTAACTTAATCACTAAGGTTGATATATAACCCCTTTCCACATTAACTTTTGTAATACTGTATACGCATTTCGACAACTAAGTTGTCATCATCAGCAGACAATTGCACAGTGTCGCATCTTGTAAACCACGGCGAAAAATACCTGTACGAAAACAAACTCTGTACGCGATCTATACCGCTGAGAACCAAGATATACACTGTACACTGTGTACAGTGAACCAAGACCAAGAACCAAGATGTACACTGTACACTGTGTACAGTGTACATCTTGGTTTTCAGCGGTATAGGTCGCGTACGGAGTTTGTTTTCGTACAGGTATTTTTCGCCGTGGTTTACCAGGTGCGACACTGTGCAATTGTCTGCTGATGATGACAACTTAGTTGTCGAAATGCGTATACAGAATTACAAAAGTTAATGTGGAAAGGGGTTATATATCAACCTTAGTGATTAACTCAGGGATTTCTATAGTACCTTGAGTTCTATGTGGAAAATGATTTTTTTTGCAAAGACTAGCCATATAATAATAATTTCTTCCATATATTTGTCCGTTTGGGTTGATTTTGCGTCCAAGACTAATATTGCCTCTCATTAATTTGCATTGTACGTTTAGATTAGAATGGTGTAATGTATGGGCAATGCATGTAACTGCTGCATAATGCCCTTACAAGGTGCTTGGAATAAGCTTTTGCAAGAGTCCACAAAATATCTTATTAGTAGCACACTCGGGACGATAGCTCTTTATTCAATTTTCTTTATTGAGTAGGAATTTCTGAATTAAAATTTAATCGTTTATTATTTGTCAGCTATTATATTTAAACGACTGTAATTGACGGAAACTTTCTTTTAAAAATACGAATAAATACATTTTCTTAGAAAAATCATTAGCCAATTTCTGCTGGTTTCTCTTTACAATATAATAATTACATAGTTAATAATGTACCATGTACTATTCAACAGTTATTAAACAATAATTCATAAAAATGAACGAAAATTGTCTAATTGTGGCAAACAGTGAGAAAAATAAAAAGAAAATACGCAATTAGATTGAAACACAACTGAAAAGAGTTGCGCAGCATTTTCGCACGTAATTGATAAAAGTGCACGTTGAAGGCTATCAGTTCTAGACGTCGGCAGGCTAAAGGTACGTGCATATTTGGTAAATACTTTTGGAACAAAAGCAACAATTCGCTTAAGATTTTCTTTTTCATTGAGTTCCACAAAAATTTCGCATTGTGTACATTTTTTCTGTCTAAAAGCGATACTATTTCGTACCGGCGGATTAGACTCGATAGTTGAAAAAGCTGCACCTGTAAGATCTCGAAAATCCTCTGTGAATCTGATTTAGCAATATACAGTGAGAAGCATAAATGGGATACCACACAGTATTAGCTATACCATACAGTATTAGCGTATTCGATCACGCGTAGATGAAGACCAGATTACGAAAAGAAAGAAAACAGAATTATACAATTAACATTTCCAAGTTTAATAATCTCAGCAGGGCGTTTTGAAGTTTTCCATTAGCACATTTAAGATCCCCGATAGATTTATATTGAAGATTATTGTTACGTTAGTCTGATTTGATTAATTTATGATCAGAAGGTTAACTTCACTAGCGAAATTCTTTTATTCCGAAATAATAAAATGTTATATTATTCGTTTATAAAGGTATTCTTGTATTTTTAAATAAAAGCCTTCTAAATTTTTAACGCATTTATTAAAATAAAGCAAAAATATTTACATAAAAATAAATTTAAAATTTCTTTGATAATTTAAATATAATTCAATGCTTCTCGGCTTTAATAACCGCGTGCGTGAACTACACATATATATTTATATTATAAAGTTACCAACACTGTCTACATAATGCTTTGTATTGCAACTTCGCATATATACATTGATTCTTAACAGGAATCTACCGCTAAATGTGTATACATATATTACTTATTTGCAGATAAATATTTTCGCTCAGTGATTATGTTCTAACTTGCTCATAGGCACTTTATATGCAAATTCAATTTTAGTAGACAGAGTTTTTCGCATCGTTACGGGTTACGGGTGAAAAATGGATTCATTACAGCAACCCGAAGAGAACAAAATCATGGGGACTGCCCGGTCATGTTTCTACGTCGTCGGTTCGGCCGAATATTCACGCTGCGAAGATTTTGCTGTGTATTTGGGTGGGACTAGGGCGGTGTTATTTATTATGAGCTGTTGAAACCGAACTAAACCATCTCTGGGGAACGGTATCGAACTCAGTTGATGCGATTAAGCCCAGCACTGCGCGAAAAGCGGCCATAATACGAGCAGAGGCACGAAAAAGTGATTCTACTGCATGACAACGCTCGGCCTCACGTTGCCAAACCCGTTAAAACTTAGTTAGAAACGCTCAAATGGAAGGTCCTACCCCACCCGCCATATTCCCCAGATATTGCGCCATCCGATTATTACTTGTTCCGTTCGATGGCACATGGTCTGGCTATTAAGCAGTTTCGCTCATATGAAGACATCTCAAAATGGCTTGATTCGTGGATAGCCTCAAAAGACGAACACTTCTACCGTGACGGTTTTCGAGCTCTGCCGGAAAGATGGGAAAAAGTTGTCGCTGGCGATGGGTAATATTTTGAATGATTCATTTGTAAACATTTTTTTACAATAAAGTTGCATTTTCATCAAAAAAAAAAACAGCGAGAACTTAGTTGCGCACCTAATACAACCGTCTAAAAAGAATTCTCCAAATAATTTTACTAAGTTTTCGAGCCGGGGAATAAGCTGACAATTCCGTTATAGCAACTGATTCATTATAACATACATACATAATTCCTTGAAGAACTTTAAGAGACTTAGGTTTTCTATTATAACGTTTCATAACGAAATGCTTTATTTATTCCACAGGCCTCGTTTTTATTCATGATTAAGAATATGCAAGACTCGTATACTGGATTAGCAATGGCATTTGTTTAGGTACAATCTATTTCAAATTCGACATCAATTCTACGAACAATGGCGCTTCTAAAACAAGTGATAAGGAACTTCTGTTTTGTTCTAGAAACATCACGATTTATTCTCGTATGTATATATTTACTAGCTAGGAAGTACGAGAAAAAAATGAATAATTGATAAATTTGTACTTAAAAAAAAATTACAATCTTCCTAATCCTATGTTTATCTTTTATTATTCATCTTTGTATATAAATATGTGTATGTTGGAGCACGGCGGTATTAGAGTTCCGTGGGCGTTCAAACCAAAACAGTTTTTATCACATTGTCCTTAAAATATCAGTTACTGAAAACAAACTCTGGTGATATACGATGATGATGTAATAAATTTTGCAAATAATTTATAACAAAATTGTTTGCAATTCTAATTCTTGTACGTAATGTTTAATAATAGACGTTAAATCATTTGTAATAAAAATTATCTTGTTCTATGACATACTATGATAAGTTGGAATGTTTATTAATTTCAACGCGTCAAAATATTTAATGCGTAATACAAAAAAAAAACTACAAAATTTAAATGCCTTGTTACGAAATTAACTTCGAAAGCGTTTGCGTTATCTGAAATCGGAGAGATTTTCAGCACTTCGATAGCATTGTATGTCAGGCTTTATAATTATTTTTTATGTTTCCTCTTTGTAAATATTGGCACTACGTAATATGTTAGTGTTAAAAAAATATTCCATTGAAATTCTGTTTTAAAATTGGACAAGACTCATTTGAATTGGGTATCGATGATATCTCAATTAATTAGGCAAAGAAGAAATTCTTATTCATTCACATATCAGGTGTACAGGAAAGTCATTACCGGTTTTTTCGTAAAACGACTACATAATTTAAAAGAAAATGGAAAAGTTTATTTATTCAAAGTATTGCCCATTTTCATCTTGCCCATCTTTCAGGCAATTTCTGGATGCAATCCCAAAAAAATTGTTTGTCCTTTGTGCAAAACCATTAACCGAGGCATTTTCTAACTTCCAATTGAAGCAAAAAGGTGATAGTTGGACGGGGGAAGGTTTTGGAGAGTAGAGCGGGTGCGATATTATGTCTCATCCAAGTGCTTTCGACGCTTCCTTGACCAGTATTGCTGTAGGGGACGGCGCATTATCGTGTTATAAAATTTCTTTACCGAGTCTTCGGGTCCATTCTGGACGTCTCTCCATCAATGCATGGTTCAAATTGATAATTTGTTGTCGGTAGCGATCAGTATTAATTGTTTCACCAGGTTTCAAAACGTCAATCTAGCCCCATCCAACACAGAGCATTGTCTTGTGACGAAAACAATTTGGCCTTGGAGTCGATGGGCGGGCTTCTTCAGGTGATAGCCATGATTTTTTGCGCTTAGAGTTTTCGAAGTAAATCTGTTTTTTACCATCTGTCACTATTCGATGCAGAAATGACGTGTCCGGTAAACATGAAATCGTGAGTTCGAATTTCACCAGAGTTAATAAATTTTTTCGAAAATTTTTGCAGTTGGCCGTTAAAATTTTTCTTTTTCACAATGTAAAAGCTCATAATTATATGCTTGAATTATTTATATTTTGGGACGTAAAACAACGCAAAAAATATTCGCCCACTGTAAAGATCGTAGTGTACCACGGTCTAAACCATATATGGGCAACAACCGTCCCACTGTAAGATTTGATCCGGCTCGCGAGACATTGTCGTATTATTTCATGTCTGATATCTATCGCTAAAAATTATGAACACTACTTTAAAATGCACTACTTTTAAACGCGGCACAACATGTCAAAAGTTGCCCATACTTGGTCTAAACGATAACTATACCGTATGGCATAGGTTCCCAAACTTTTTAAAGCCATGGCGCCCTTAACGTTCAGACTCTTTCCGACGGCACCCTTTATATGAACCAAAACTGGAGACCTGATAATTTTAAGTCTAAAATTTTAAATTTAAATAAATTCTATGCTATGATCTCTTAAGACTTCAAGTTTGTTTAAATACTTTGTGAATAGTTGGTAAATTTTTTTTTTTGGTAATTGTAATAAGGAGGAGAAGAAAAACGTAAATAAATCGAAAAATAAACAAAATCACATTTATTTTGAGAACAAAAATAGTAACTAATCAATACAAAACAGAGAATCATTTTAAACGTAATTGGGTACAAGTAATGAGTTTCGAAAATGTTTTCTGTCCTAATGAGAGGGATGGGCTTGTTTATTTTTCATCAGTTCGTGGAATCTTGGCGTTATTTGTGATAGAACAACATGAATTTCATCTTCGATTTTAAGGTTACCTCTACATTTAGATTTTGGCGGGGTTGTCGCGGTGCCCCTGGACACTCTTTGCGGCGTCCCCGGGCTTCGCGGCGCATACTTTAGGAACCCTTACCATATGGAGTTTCTATTTGATTTAATAATACTCAAATATCCATTGAATCAAGCTATTTTTAGTAATTCCTGAAATTATTTCATTACAGTTTCTCAAAAATGCGTTTTTTAAAGTTTCTCTATTTGAAATATTATGTTCTCCTATAAAGTTTTTTAGATGTACTGATACATTTTTTTATGGCATTAATGTCTAGTTATTATGTTGGTATTTCAAACGTCTTGGTCAAATTATATAAAATCCATTCTGTAACCCAGGCGCAATGCTTAAGGTCATCTTGCTGGATTGTAGACTTGACGTATACACTCGATTTTTTTTACAGCGACACGCAAATTTTTCTACAAATATTTAAACAAACGAATCTGTCCATATTACCTTTAATCAAATTTATTACTCTAGTTCTACATGTAACGCTATACTGTCACAGACTTGCTTCCGTATTTCACAGTGCATAAATTATGTAGATTGTACATTCCTGCCATTTTACAGTTTACACTTCTTTAGTTCAATAATGGCTTTTTTCGTCTCTTCTTTCAACACCATTATTCCTAATCATTTCTCGAGTAGTTTCAATACAGCATTCTTTCGCATTATGAATTTCTGTTATAGTAATGTGTGAATTTTCTTTGCCTAACTCATTTTCTCTAGTGACGATAAAATTTTCAGAAGTCTGAATAAAATTTATTTGATATTGTTTGATTATTTTTGTATTCCCATATTATGATTTTTAGTGTACTCCATGTTATTTTTGTCATTTTATGAATTGCAAGCGTGAGATTGCCTCTTGAGATTATGATTATTTCTTTGTCCTAATGTTGTATCTCTAGATCGAGGCATTTTCGCAACCCAGAACGAAGAATAACTCACTGTAACAGTCACATATTTAATGGTAAATATTATGCTTAATTTATGATACATTGGGGAGTTATTCAGGATATCTTTTTTGTACAAAAAATTAATGGCAATTAATTATTCGTGCTGTTTTCAAACTCTTATAAACTGAAATATTTCAGTTTCTAAGAGTTTGATAATAATTATTCTATTGCTCTGACGTTGTCCGTCTAGATCGAGGCATTTTCGTAACTCAGAACGAAGAATAACTCAGTGTAACAGTCATATACTGAGTGATAAATGTTATGCTTAGTTCTCGATATGTTTGACAATTATTCAGGATTTGTACACAAAATTAATAGCAATATATTATTCGTGCGCTTTTCTAACTCTTATAAACGGAAATATTTCAGCTTCTATCTAAATATTTTTCTAATTTGTTGCTACAACAAAGCTCTTAAAGCAATGACAACACTTTATATTTATAGATTACAGAAGCAGCTTTAGTTTAATGCAATTTAGTTTTTCTAGAGTGATTAATTGAAATTCCATGTTTAATACAAGCGCCAAAAAATATCAAGCCGAACTGTTAAATGCAAATGTAGTTATATAAAAGCAACGAACACAAAGGATTTAGCAGAATAATTTTGCCATGTAATATATATCGAAACGTTGGGAGTAAGTCACCAAGCCATTTCAAAACGTTTAAAAGCATTGGGATTCATCCAAAATCAAGGAAGTTGGCTACCACACGAATTGAAGCCAAGAGACGTTGAAAGACGATTTCGCATGTCGCAAATGCTGCTTGAACGCCATAAAAAGAAGTCGTTTTTGCATCGAATCATTACTGGTGATGAAAAATTGATTCATTACGATAATTCAAAACGAAAAAAATCTTATGTAAAGACTGGCCAGCCATTAACATCAACGGCGAAGCCAAATATTCATGGTGCCAATGTAATGCTGTCTATTTGGTGGGATTCGACGGGTGTAATCCATTATGAGCTGTTAAAACCTGGTGATTCTATTACAGGCGAGCTATACAGACAACAATTAATTCGTTTGAAGAGAGCAATCGCCGAAAAACGACCAGAATATGCGACCAGACATGAATCTATAGTATTCCATCATGACAACGCTCGGCCTCATGTCGCAAGACCAGTTAAAAACTATTTGGGGAACAGCGGCTGGGAAGTTTTACCTCACCCGCCTTATAGCCCAGACATTGCCCCTTTTGACTACTATTTATTTCGATCGATGCAGATTGCCCATATTGGAATATGCTTCACTTCAGTTGAAAGAATCAAAAATTGGCTTTGTGTGTTCTTAGTCTCAAAGGATGAACGTTTCTTTTCGGAAGGAATCCATTAATTGCCCGAAAGATGAGGGAAAAGTTGTAGCTACCGATTGACAATACTTTGAATAATATGTTCATTCATTTTGATTATAAAATAAAGGCATTTTTTTTACAAAAAAGGTAACTGAATTAAGTTGCACTCCCATTAATATATTTAGATAATAACGTTCTATGTAGTATATTATATTTATTTACTACCTTTTTGTATATACATATGATTGATCAATTTAGTTTAGTTTAGTTTTTGAGATACTATCTGGTACTGTTTTTATATGCAAAATCTACACCATAAATTATATCTTGTTCCTGTCCTGTAAGTGGCAATTGTTGTTGGATTAATAAAGATTATTATTATTATTATTATTATTATTATTATTATTATAAAATGTAATTAGTAGAGAGAGCTTTTGTCATGATACACTTAACGCACTGGGCCCTTAGAGGCCTCCTCTTTTCGCTCGTCGTTCCCTAAACTGGCCTCGAGTGATAAGATCTTCCTTATGACCCTTGTTCTTTAATATATTATTTTGATATTAAAGCGATATTAATATCTATTAAAGATAATTATTTAATCATTATAATTGCATTATTATTCCCTTTTTTGTTAATAATAACATCTCTGATTGTGTAGTAAAATATTTAAACATATTTCAAGTGAATTAACATTCTCTTTTAAACATTAAAATAGTGTTGAAGATCTTTACACCTTAATCTATAAAATTTCTAACAGAAATAACGTATAACTTGTGTATATAACATTGATTTAATAGATTTCACGCTTGACACAGGCCTGCGATAGAGAAATTGTTTAAAATATACTCAATGATTTTTTTAATTCTTTGTACGTTGATTACGGAAAAAATAATAAAAGAATTTCATCGCGCACAGTTTAATAACAAATTTCACTTGAAATTATTGAGAAGTCGAGGCATTTTAGGCAAGTAAGCTTTGTGTTTAATCTTAATAATTAAAATTAGGCTTAGATTGGCCGTCAAACCTTTGTTCGATCCCCAACGATCCTACAGCAGAAGAAATACAAAACGAAGTTTTGATTGGAAGCGAAAACGATACTGCAAACACTATTAAACAAATCATTCAGTTTTACTAATTTTGTGTTGTCTTTTGAACAATGTTAGGTTATTAATGATTTTAATAGAATGTAAAATAAAATATACATTCCATAAGTTTTTGTATTTGGCTTATTATTCCTAAAAAACAAAAGGTTTTTTGAGAAAAACCCTACGCGATAGTAAAGAAACGATTTTCATTTTTGAGTACAGCACACAAAACACACACAAAAAAGTGACTAAAGTTAAAACAATTTTTAAAAGGTATTTCTTGCAGGCCCATGTTATTCTTGTTACGTAGAAATTCTTCAAAATTACCCCGCAAGCATGTTAAATTTTATATTTCACAAGGCTACTATTGAACGTAGGTCGTGTAAATATGTGTATGTACACATCGATCTCCTTCGCTCTCTTTTTACATCTAGAAAAGAAGCAAAAAGTGTCTGTTATTAATGTGAAACGTCATTTCGAATGGTATGTCATTGTATAAATTGTACAGTAAGTACAAGAAACACAAAACACTAAACATTGACAGTGACACGGTTGTGCATTTACTGTTCATGAATAACGTCAACAGTAATTCTTATTTACGAAACAATGACGGACATTGTTCAAGGTGTATCAATAGTCCATGACGGTGCCAATACCTATCGTGTTCTTCTTCTTATACATCATCCTTGCGTTTTCATTAATGAGATGTATGTATAAATTTAAATTCCCAGCCATGCTGAAACCTCTGCCGTCGTTAGCAATCAACAGAAAGCTACTGCAAAAACTATACCAGAGCTGTGAGAACGGTACTTCTTTAATTAATTCAAGTCTATTGTATTGTCTCTAATCGCTGATTGGTTTACACGCAAGTTTGTGGAAGGAGAAGCAAATACGTTCTATTATTGGTCACAGACGTAATTCGACATAGTGTTGCGTTAATTGTTAATTTTCACGAGCGTGCAGCTTGAATATCAATTAGTAACAAATTTCTTTAACCGCATTTTACTGAAGTAAAAGCAAACATTCAAATGTAGTTTTATTCTTACATCTATTGATATTAGTGCAGTACTAGAAATAGATTTACAATCATATTTCTATTGTTTCTCAGTAATGTACGACAGTCCAGCAACGAAATGTTTGAAACATGGATCTGTGGATTTATAAAATAGGTTTCAGTGGGACACATACACTTATCTAAATTCACATTTTATTTTTAGTTGCAGTGGGCCTTTGTCAAGTGTTTGAAATAAACTGAGTACTAACTTTGTAAAACTCTAACACTATTTTATATCATATATTGGGTCTGGGAAAAAGTTCGTGGCGTTTTTCCCGATAGATGGCATTGGTTGCCGATAACTAAAGAACAACAAGTCACAGCGACACCACCGAGGGCTCGTTTTTTAGATGACCTTCCGAACGTTAGTTTGAGCGTAGAAACATTGTAATCGGTGCAGTGGTTGGAAAGTTATTCGCACTTGAAAATGGAGAAGAATAATGAGAAATTTCGCTATATTCTGCAATATTATTATGATAAGGGGAAGAACGCTGCGCAGGCTTGTGATAAAATTTGTGCTGTGTACGGTGAAGGTACTTTATCGAAATCTGTTGCGCGGAAATGGTTCGCTCGCTTTCGTTCTGGAAATTTCAATGTGAAAGATGAGTCACGCTCCGGTCGTCCAATCACTGAAAAATCTGATGAAATTCTTGAAAAAGTCCAACAAGATAAGCATATCAGCAGTGTCGATATTGGCATGGAGCTAGGCATTGACCACAAAACTGTTTTGAACCATTTACACAAAGCTGGTTACAAAAAAAAAGCTTGACGTATGGGTTCCTCATGAGTTGAGCGTGAAAAACATGATGGACCGAATTAACATCTGCGATGCGCTGCTGAAACGGAATGAAATCGAGCCGTTTCTGAAACGTTTAATAACCGGAGATGAAAAATGGATTACGTACGATAATCGGAAGCGTAAAAGATCGTGGATAAAGGATGGTGAGCCGTCACAAGCGTTCGCTAAGCCAACATTGACGCCAAAAAAAGTGATGCTGTGTGTATGATGGGACTGGAGGGGAATCGTCCACTACGAGCTACTTCCAACTGGACAGACGATTGATTCTCAACTCTACTGTGCACAACTAGAGAGATTACGCCAGGCGATTGAAAGAAAACGGCCCGAATTGATTAATAGGAAAGGTGTTGTCTTCCATCATGACAACGCCCGACCACACACTTCTTTGATGACCCGTCAAAAATTGAGAGAGTTTGGTTGGGAAGTTTTGATGCACCCACCTTACAGTCCGGATATAGCACCCTCTGACTATCATCTGTTTCGATCTCTGCAGAACTCTCTCAATGGAATTAAGTTGGTTTCAAAAGAAGCCTGTGAAAACTACTTGATTCAGTTTTTCGACCAGAAACCACAGAAGTTTTTCACCGATGGGATCATGGATCTACCAAAAAAATGGCGAAACATTGTCGATAATAATGGAGCATATTCGGTTTAAATGAATTCGTTCACGCGCCATGCGGGGACCAGTTGAATTTTACTGAAAAAACGCCACGAACTTTTTCCCAGACCCAATATATTGTAATACAAGTGTCTGAAAATATTTAGCAGTCCCGAAGAACGTGTTTCTTCGTAATTTTAAATTATTCGCATTTAGGTCATTTAGATAATAAGCCTAGACATTTACAATACAAAAAAAAATGTAGTGAGAGTGAAGTGTTTGCCTCTGTTTTCTCATCTATCAAACTATTTGATTTTTAAAACTTTATTAAATTTAGTTTTGGCCTCTTTACTTGCATTATTTTTTTATTAATTTGTTATTAAATAAATTAAATTAAATAAACGCTAATAGGATGCGTCCTGATCCCTTTTTTTGGAAAAAAATCCATTGAATCGGGTGTTGGTCCACCTCGGCTTCTATTTTTTCATTATTGTGTATTTAGAGCATCAAGTAGAAAAATTACAAATTAAAATTTTAAATTGATTTGAAATGTTATAAAATAATGAAACCATTACCGAAATTTCCAAATTTTGAAATTAAGTTTATTTATATAAAAAGATCGTAAAATATTCAACTTATAAAAATAACCTAAAGAGCTTGCATCAAGGAACGGTCAATTTATGTCAGAGCGACAAGATAGGATTCGTTCTAGTAAGTACATATGTACCTACATCCAGCATGTAAGCCATTGAGCAGCACAAATGCTATCGGTCGATTTTTAATGAATAGTATATACGAAGCACTTACCTTACGTTATTATGTAGCAAAAAAAAAATTGGATAAGGTTGGACAAAAGTTTGCAGTATTACGTATGTGTCCACATTTTCAATATTTATTATTAATTTATTCACCACTGGAAAACTTTCTGGTATAGTTTGTGCCACAATTAAACCAGAACTTTACATGTTACTAGTAAAAGTCATTCACAGTTTTGTTTAAAAGAACGTCTTACACTGTCGCGGAATTATAGCTCATAAACATCAAGTGACTAGTTGAAAGATGAAATTTTTATAGCGTAATTGCTTTGTCAGTACACTATTATAATTTGCTAGCTAATAAGATTGGATCTGTCGTTTCGTCAACACGTAACCACAGCTGCTTATCTTTTACATCAGTTTTGATCCTGTTTTCGATATCTTCGTATACTGATGGTAGATATTAGTGTCCGTGATTCCAGTTGGAATTGTATTTACTTTAAAAGTATCGAAACAATTCTTTATCCACTAGGCGAAGTGGCAAACTATAAGCAAGAAGTATGAACACTAAATCGAACATAAATTGGTCTCTCGGTCCCTCTTTTTAATCTACTATACGTTTGACATAATTACATATTTACGCAGCGTACAGAAACACAACGGCGGGAAAATCAACTGTCTTATGCCAAAAGCCGAAAGGAACTAATGAAAATAGTTATGCGTCGGTGGTCACCGTAAATATTCGGTACGAACCTGACGTGCCGACAAGTGTGATTGCTTTAGTCGTGTGACAATACTTATTTTAAAAAATTCGCTTTTTAGTATAACCTTCCCGAACGTTTATTGAGAAATATAAAGCTGTATACAACGTATTTCACAATAAACAAACTATTTATTTTAGTCGATTACTTTTTCAGATACAAATTAATAGGTTTGAGTTGTAACTTTGTGTTTCTATCTAAGAATCTATTTGCTTCAATTTATAATAATGTGTATTGTTCTTTTTGTAATGTTATTGATATTTCTTCTAAGTTCTGATACCGATTCTATAATAATCCCATGCCAGCTTTTAAAGAGATCTTTTATCTTTTAAAATTGGTATAGAATACAAAATTTTGTACATCAACGCAATGCGGTGTGCGTAGTAAAATTCTCCGGTGTCAAATTTAGCACCAGGCGCTAGCAGTTTGCACACTAAAAGTTGTAAAGCAAGGTAGTTTGTGAGTTTGTGTCAAAATCATTAAATTAAGTGTTAACTAAATTAAAAGAAGCTCATACTGACACCGCTACGTGTAAATTTTAACGCCCTGGTAATAAAAAGAATTGATGCAATAGTTGCGTAAAAAAATGATACTGTTGTGACACTATATAAGTACGCTACAGTGTATTTCTACCGTGTATGTTTTTTTATTTAATAAACCTTAACTTTTTTTCCAAAAGAGCGATTCAAGTACAAGAAGAAACCGAACATTTCTTCGATATTTTCCAACATACAGTGAATGATTAAAGTCTACATGCAGCGTCATATTTTCATTTTTCCCAGTCGATATGCATTTATTAAAAAAACTAATGATACAGTTTTTGTAGGAATTATATTTATTCATAAAATATAAAACATAAATTAATTCACTTCTTGTAAAATAAAAAAAAATCGCAAAACAACAAAAAAATTGTAGGACAAAAGTCTACATACAGTTCAGTATTAATATTATATAACTAATAACATTTAAATACAATGAGTATTTAAGCAATTTTTAATATTTGGGTGGCCCCCCATTATTGTCTATCACAGCTTGCAGACGTCGTAGCATTGATGAAACCAAACTAGTCATCTCCTCCTGGGTCTGTTTGCTCCACGCGTCTGTCAGTGCTTGCTTTAATGATTTGGCATCACTAATATGGCTCCGTCGAATTTTGCGCTCCAAAAGCTCCCAAACGTGCTCTATTGGATTTAAATCCGGGTTTTGGGGAGGTGCGTTGAGTTGCCTGGGCGCATAATAAAGAAGCCATTCCTTAACAACCAAAGCAGTGTGCTTAGGGTCATTATCTTGCTGGAAAATCCAACCATCCCCAAGCCCTAAGCATTCCACAGATGGCTTCAAATTTTCTTCTAGTATGGTTTTGTACTGAAATCGGTTCATATTACCTTGAATAAACGCCATCCTTCCAGCGCCAGATGCAGCAATAGCTCCCCAAACTATAACGTTACCCCGCCATGCTTAACAGTTGGTATCAAATTTTTAAACTGCAAAGCAGCATTTTTTTCCTCCATATATTAGCGCGACCATCACTTCCAAAAATATTGAACTTGGATTCGTCCGTAAATAAAACTTTGGACCAGAAATCGATGTCTTTATTAATATGGGCACGTGCGAATTCCAAGCGGAGGCGGCGGTTTTTTTCTGATATCAGTGGTTTTTTACGCGGTGTTCTGCTAAAAAACCCATTGTCATTGAGTGCTCGTTTGACCGTTCTTGGGTGAACGCCCTTATTGGAGACGTGAGCAATGTATTCGGATAATTTAGGTGCACTAACTCTGGGATTTTTACTGACTTCCCTTAAAATTAAACTAATATCCCTTCTAGAAAGCTTCTTTGGACGGACTGATCGCGCTTTGCTCTTAAAAGAACCAGTACTGTTGTAGTTCTGAACAATTGTTTGTACTGTGGCTCGACTTAAATTTAATAATTTGGCGATTTCTCCATAAGATTTATTTTCCTGTCTGTATTTTAAAACTAATTTTCTGAGGTCAAACAAAATTTCTTTTCCCGATCCCATTATTTTCTATGTTCAACCAGCACATGAACAAAATTAAAACTAAAATGTGATTTGAAAGAAGTACAACTCATATGTAAACTAAAAAGAATGAATAACGGTACTTTACAGTTACTTTTTCACAGCTTCCATTGTTTGTGTAAGTTGCATGTAGACTTTTGTCATAGATTTTTTTTAACAATTTGCAAGTTTTTACATTATAAAGCGAATGAAATAATCTAATTTTTATATTTTTACGTGTAAAAGGGAAAATAAAAGGAAATTGGATTATTGGTATTTCTATTTATAGCAGATTTTTGGAAAACTAAATAAAAATGTAGTTGCATGTAGACTTTAGTCATTCACTGTATATGAACCAGTAAAAAACAATTTCAAATTGTCTAATAAAATTTAAGAAATCTGCTCAAACTCATAGTTAATTGCTTTAGGTACTTTTACATTTCTGCTAGTTGTAGCGTACTCTGTTCTGTGTTCTGTAAACCTTTAGACACTTGGACTATTTAAATTTGCTACATAAAGATGAACATGTAATTCAGTCTACGTATAATAGTTCAAATATTATTTATTAAGGAATATAACTACATATTACCAATGATTGTAGTAAATACGATGTATGTATGCGTGTTTGAAATCATTCCTTTTATTTATTAATGACTCTAATGACCTGCCCAAATGCGTGGATGATATTGCTAATGTGACGCACGCGGATGGTATTTATGGTGTCTTTTAAGAATATTAATGAAGTTCTCAGCATAATTAACGTTATTGTGTTCAGGATTTTATTGACTCTTGCCACAGTGGAATTTTTGGAGTGTAGGAAATTGTTTACAAGAAATAATGTACAGGGTACAATACATAAAATCAGAAATTCAAATTTAAACATATCATTAATAAAATGTTAGTGGGTATATACACATCAGATGTTTATAAAAATATTGTGTTTATTTACGATGTTTATTAGTGAAAATTTAAAATGCTCAAGCTTTTATTAGAGTAGGAAGCTGCACACGTCATTTGCAATCATTTTAATTTTAAGGTACAAACTGTTTATATATATATATAAGAGTTGGTAGTTTTTAAACATTAGTAAAAAGTAATAAAGATTGATTTGATTAGAACGTGTTAGGCTAAGGGATAATGTACTTTAACATATTATTTAACAGATTTTATTTACAAGATGGTATAGAGAATAATTACACATTACTTACCAACAGTAATTTCTTAAAACATTTGACAAAACACATTTTACAGAACAATAAATTAATTTATAATAAGAAATTGTAAGAATCCAATCATTTCCTTATTGAAGGTCGTACGCATTTAAAAATATTGGGCTTGTTTCTAATTTTTTCACACCATGCTAAAATCCAGTTCTAAGATCGTTATTGTTCTCCATTGGGACACCATTAACTAATAAATGTAAGAGACTCCAACATAATAAAATTATTGGATATATTATGGAGACTTTGACATCTCAGGTTGACATTCTCTTTGTATTCTCTCCCTTTTGAGAAATGCAGCACTTAAGTACGCCCAGGTCGTTTGGGTTAAATGTGTGGAACATCATCAAACTCAAACAATATTCTGTCTTTATGAACTTATTATTTAAGCCTTCGATGATATGATTTTCTGCTTGGCCTGAAGAGCAAATAATCATTAATGGTGCCAAACCACACGATTACGAAAGAGGTGCTTATCCGCCATCATTATTTTGGATAAACCTCCCTCATACCTCAAAGATTTTCGTCGGCCCACATATGATTATTAAAAAAATTTGTAATTATATTTCGCGAAAGGTTAGCATTAAATAATACACGAAATAAAAAGAAGGGGTGTTTTCGATGATATTAAGAAGACTTTGACAGAAATTTCTGAACATGTTAATACCCAAAGTTTTCCTTCCTCGTATTTGTTCCTGGATTTTCGTTAATACATTGACCGACTTCACTGAGAGCTGCAGTCCAATTGAAAACTTCCGTTTTACATAGACGCTGAACCAAAGCTGGGCTTTCACGCGATCAGAATACATTTCTTCACATAAATGCTTAGCTTCTAGTGAATTTCCATTTATTAAGAAACAAAATATAAATTGTCTGGCACGTAGACTTCCTCGGTCGTGGTCCATACTATCTGCTTCTGGGTTTCCGGGCTGGAACCGCGTCACTGGTATAACTGCCGACGTTTCAGTTTCAGTGCGACAGATAGTAGTAGCAGTTGAGCCCTGAAGATGTCCCATACGAGTGGGTACAAAACGTTGGCAGTTATACCAATGATGCGGTTCCAGCCCGGAAGCCCAAAAGCAAAATGTAAATAGTATTTGAATATTTTATGGATAAAATTCAAAGAATTATTGAATATAGACGGTTTAAGAGGATAATATTGTGTATCAAAACAAATTTATTGAATTAGTAATTTCATAAAAGTTGTAGAAATAACTATTTTCAAAATCGACAGACTATCTAATATAGAAACGCCAAACATTATAAAATGGTATCTAAGTTTGATGTAACTCGAAAATTTAAGTAGAAAAACCTATGCAACAAAACTAAATATGAGTATATATTTTCGCAATATAATTCTACTACGAGTTTATTCAATTGTATATTATTGGACAGTAGTATTAGGAACAAATATAGAACTCCATGCTAATTAAATACGAACCTTCGGTGTTGTTTTTGCCGATCCCTGCACCATAATTAACTACACTATTATCAAACTTGACAAAATCTTTCTTTTGTGACGGGTCAATTTACTGATGACTTGAAACAAGTCGTTATAATACCCATACATAAGAAAGGAGTGAAGAATACCTGTGAAAATTATGGGCCAATAGTTTTATTGTCGAACCTGTTAATAAAGGTTTTTGAAATGGATATTTCTGGTCAGAATTATAAAATTCATCGAAAAATACAAATTATTAAATGGCATACAAAATGGTTATATCAAAGAACGTGCTACTGTCAGAGCAATTTATCAACTTTTGGAAGAAATTATAAATAGTATAACCAACAGACTTTCGATGGTATGTGTACTTATGGTTTTTCGACGGTGTTTAATAGTGAACAGTATGTGGTCTTGTTGAAGATGTTGAAGCTAACAGGATTCCGGGGCATATTTGTAGTGTCAAAAGAGATCTATTGATATCTATTTGACAGAATGCAATATGTGCAAGTAATTAATAGAGAGTAATTCATTAAGATGTCATGTCCAGAATCTGCTATTTTAAGGATTCCACAAAGTTCCATTTTAGAACTTTTTTTTTATATACTAACGATTTGCCAGACCTTTCCTTAATAGTTTCCTTTGCGGATGATAATAATAATAAACTTTGGAAAAAAGATTTAAATACAGCCATAACGTTGAATGTATGTGTTAAAGATGTGGTGAACTTATCCAAAACCCATCTGCTTACCTTTGGTAACAGTTTGACGACAGATGTAGTTTTGATGATGAAGTGATCGCCTTCAGGAATGATTCGCAATTTCTTAGTTTTAGGGTTCACTGTAAATTGTTCTGGAAACCTTACATCGATGAACTGTCTGAGAAACTATCCAGGTTCTGTTGCTGCTTACGTATTGTTTCTGTGTTGGTGTGGATGAGGGACTCATATCCTACTTCGCCTATATACATACAATTCTCAATGAGGAAGAGCAATTTATGGTTTAAAGCCAACAGAGAGTTATGTAGGTGTGTTTCGATCGATCAAGATTCTAAAAATGCCCTCAATTTATATATTTTAGTGTGCGTTACTCGTGAAAATGAAAAGAATTCTTTAAGAAACGCATACGTAACAAATCACACAAACATTTAAAATATACGTTTTGTGTTCCCACAAATGCATTGAACTAAAATTCAAAAAATGTACAGCATTGTATGAGAATACATAATCATATACTGATCCAGGTTAAGAGGTTGCTGCTTGCTCGAGTTAAAAGAATTTTTAAGATACAATGTGGAAGGTTTGTTCAAAGCAGTAGTTGATATCAGTATATAGAATAAGTCACACGCACACGCACAAATCACGCACAAAAACACGCACACGCACACACATATTTACATTTAAAATATACGTTTTGTGTCCCCACAAATGCATTGAACTAAAATTCAAAAAATGTACAGCATTGTATGAGAATACATAATCATATACTGATCCAGGTTAAGAGGTTGCTGCTTGCTCGAGTTAAAAGAATTTTTAAGATACAATGTGGAAGGTTTGTTCAAAGCAGTAGTTGATATCAGTATATAGAATAAGTCACACGCACACGCACAAATCATGCACAAAAACACGCACACGCACACACATATTTACATTTAAAATATACGTTTTGTGTCCCCACAAATGCATTGAACTAAAATTCAAAAAATGTACAGCATTGTATGAGAATACATAATCATATACTGATCCAGGTTAAGAGGTTGCTGCTTGCTCGAGTTAAAAGAATTTCTAAGATACAATGTGGAAGGTTTTCCAAGGCAGTAGTTGATACCAGTATATAGAATAAGTTAGACGCACACGCACAAATCATGCATAAAAACACGCACGCGCACACCCACACGCACACGCAACCACATATACTATGAATAACATATTCCATTGTGGAATGTATTAAATATTATTAATATTATAAAATCTAAATCACTCATCCTCTTAAAAAGCAGATTTCTTTTTAATTCAATTGTAAATGCCATTCTTTTAAATCACAAATTCTGTGGATAACTATGCACTTGTGTAATGTTAAAGTAAACAATTACAGTATCTTTTATCTAGGCTCCTATTAATCATTTGACTGTATTTTTAACGATAACACATTTCTTGCGCGTGTGCAATAATTACTTTTTTGATGGAATTTTTTCACTTGGCATCCCGATAGTTGAATAATTAGAGTCCTCAGAGAGTTTTACTTTTTGCGACAACAATCGTCATCATATGGTAAGATAAACCTTCTAAAAAACAACAGTAAACATGATCTATTGTATGGAAGACGATAGTGAAGTAGATGCCAATAGATTTATTATATACGACTATCTTTCCTTGTTTAGAGAAGGTAGGAGAACCATGTTGGTGAATAAAAATGAAAGATTAACGACTATAATATATACATATTAGAGTAAATTATGTACGATTGTTTAGCAATATTTAACTAGGTAGATGAGAGACAAAACATAATCGTCAAAATTTGCTTTCATTCCAATTGTAAAGATGTTTTTTATTTTAATGGAATTGAACCGTTTTTAGTCTGCTTTGAAGCATAGAAAAATAAGTACCGATCAGTGGTTAATGTTCTTATTTTTAAAGAACAGAACAAAAGGCGAAATTAAAGATGAGTTGGTGCACCTTTACGGGAACTAAATACCATCGATTGCAACCCCTACATAACGGACATCTGAGTTTAAATGGGGCGGAACCAGTATATTTGATGAACAATGCAGTGGGCGCCCAAACGTCGTGTGTAGTTCTGAAATAATTAAAAAATACTTGATATGCTGTTGTATGACCAGCCGCTAAAATTACGCGAAGTAGCAAAGGTGGAAAACATTGCTGCAGCGTCTAAATTGATAATGCAAGACCGTCATATGACATACCATGAGATCGAGGCATCTCTAGGTATTCGCAACACCAGCGTGCATGAGATCCTGCATTAACATTTAGCCGTTAAGAAGCTATATTCACGTTGGGCACCATATAATTTGGCAACCGCTCAAAAAAGGACTCGCGTTGATTGGTGCCAAGAAACGCACAAAAAAAAAATACAATGGCGGTGCTTCAAAGAACATTTATAAAGTCGTCACAAGTGATAAATCTTGGATCTATACTACATGAGCCCGATAGTAAACAGCAGTTGACTGTGTGGGTATTCCAAGATGAGCCAAAACCAACAGAAACTGTTCGCGCTCGAAGCACATCAAAACAAATAGTCGCCTGTTTTTTCGGAAAAACCAGTCACGTTGCAGAGAGTTGTAAAACGGTCAATTCCGAATGGTATATAAGTATTTCTTTGCGAGAAGATTTTGAAGAAATAAGGAAAACAAGCCGAAAACGACAAATCATTCTCCACCATCATAATCCGAGTTTTTACAGGTCGGTTCAAACAATTGAATATTAGACGGGGCGAAGCATTGAATTGATGAGCCGTCCGTCGTACAGCCCTGATCTAGCACCCTGTGATTTCTTTTTGTTGCCACACGTGAAGAATAAACTTCGCGGTCAACGGTTTTCTACGCCGGAAGAGGCAGTTGAGGCATTGAAAACTCATATTTTGGAGATACCGCCTTCACAGTGGTAGCAATGCTTTTCGGATTGGTTTAAGTTAATGCAAAAGTGCATTGATTTTCACGGAGAATATTTTGAAAAGCAATAAAACTATTTTCAATAATAAAAAAACTTTTTTGTTTGCTATTCCCGAAATATAAACGGCTATCCTCGTATAAGAAGATTTATTCAGAAATATATATGACTTTCGAAATCCTTATATACTTATCACGCATAATTACAGGATTACCCATAATCCCTTTTACAAGAAATATTAGGGAAATTTCGAGATACTCTGTATATATGAAATTCGTCTAAACGAAACTTATATCAATAAAAGTTTGAGATCTGTTGCATAAAAACGTAAAAGCTAAGCCTCTTTTCCAATCGTAGTTAATACATTTTTTAAGTAATCAATATGAATCTCAGAAACCTTTATTCGATGACTTATTTCGATTTTGAGGATAATTTAAAAGAAGGGTAACGCCTTCATGGCACGCAATCTGCTTTTGAAAGTGAAGTTTCATATCGCATGATTATATAGAGATGATACAAAATATTTAGTAGGAGACGCAATTCTTTATAGATAGATGTCCGTAAAGGTAGATCAAAAACTACAGTCACTTCTGAAAATAAATTTTATTTCCGAAATATAAACGGCTATCCCCGTATTAGTAGATTCTTCGTACTTATGCAACAAGTGATTAAATACAATTTCGAAAATTTAGTTTCCAGACTGCTAATACCATAACGTTGGCGCTACTGAACAATATGGTTTAAGCTGTCTCAGTTTTGTTATTTAAGCATTTGTAATTTATTAATATAATGCTATAGATTTATTTATTATGTTGTTTTTGTAAATGTTGATAGCGCCATGACTGTCCCGGTAAAATTGTACACGCTTTCTACTTGGTCACGAAACAAACATGAGATATTTAGCGCAATTATATTAGGAAATTAATTGATGGATTGTACCTTACACAATAAAGTACTATTAGAAGTATTATGAAATTTAATCACTCGAGATAAAAACATTCTCGTTTTAGTTTATTTGTTAAAGTCATGTCGAAAGTCCATCATACTAGAAGAATCATTCCATTGGAAACAATATTTAACTAATTAACAATAGTGATATTTCAAATAATTAACATAAATTCTCTAAATGAGAAAAAGCTATATTGATTATTACCAATAAGAAATGATATTCTATTTTTACCCTAAGTAATAATCTGCTTTAATGTGTATTTGTGTTTACATAAGATAGATGATAGGTTATCTATTTAAAATTAAATTTATCTTCTTAACAGCTAGAAAATCGGATGTATGTGTATGTAATCGCCTGCGTTAGTACCACCCCAAAAATTCTCTGTTGGACGAAGTTTACTACAATTTAATAATTAAAAAATATTTTTAACTCTTGCTTTCTTGGATATTTATATTTGTAATCTTCCTCATGAAGAAGTTCACGATTCCCGAGAGACCTAAAATTAATTGTGTTATAAGCCCTATATAAATCACTCTTGTAGCTTTTCCCCCATCAAAACCAACCTATCTGGAGACATTAATATATTGCCTATAAGCTGGATTCTGTTATTGCAAAGAAGTAATTTGAATCGAGTTTATATGACTGTGGGATGAAATATACCAATCAACGCATATATGGATATTCTTTGGCTACTTCTTCATTTGCAAAAAACAAGATCTGATTAACGCTATTTACACATTAACGTAGTACATATTACCTACATATATTACTTTTGGCACAAGTAAATATATAAAAATATACTCTTGTAAGGTAGTTATGAATGTGTCAACAACATTTATGAATGTATTTTGCGAAAGTAACACTATCATAGATTTATATTTCTTTGAAAATGTCGAGTTCCTTGCTTGAAAAAATGCATTTGCGATACGCATTACTTTTCTTATTTAATCATAAGAAAAAAGACGCTGAAAGTCATCGTTTGCTGGTAGCAACTTACGGTGAGCTTGCTCCAACCATGAAAACATGTGAGGCGTAGTTTCAACAATTCAAAAGTGGTGATTTTGATGTGCAAGACACAGAGCGTTCTGGTAGACCGAAAAAGTTTAAAAATGCGAACCTGCTGGGGTTGTTGGATGAAGACCCAACTCAAACTCAAAAATAATTGGCAAAAGTGTTAAATGTGGCCCAAGAAACGATCAGCGATCGATTACGAGTAATGGGAAATATCTAGAAGATGGGGAAATGGGTGCCACATCAATTGAATGACAGGCAAATGGAAAAGTGAAAAATCGTCTGTGAAATGCTGCTTCAAAGGTATAATCGGAAATCAATTCTGCATCGAATAGTGATGGATCAGGAAAAATAGGTTAATTTCGAAAACTCTAAGCTAAAGAAATAATGGTGATCACCTCGCAAAGCTGGCCCAGCAACTCCAAGGCGAAATCGTTTTGGTCGCAAGACAATGCTCTATGTTTAGTGGGACCAGAGCGACGTGGTGTATTACAAACTATTGAAACTTGATAGCCACCGACAACAAATTATCAAATAATGAAACATGCATTAAAAGAGTAAAATATCCAGAATGGGCCCGAAAACACGGCAAAGTGATTTTACAACACGATAACGCGCCGTCTCATACAGCAAAACCAGTCAAGGAAGCCTTGAGAGCACTTGGATGATGATATCGCATCCGCTGTACTCTCTATACCTTGCTCCATCCGACTACCATCTTTTCGCATCCATGGGACAGGCGTTTGCAGAGCAGTATTTAGCCAATTTCGTTTGAAAATATTTGAAAATGGCTCGATGAATGGTTTTGCTCAAAGGACAAACAGTTTTTTTGGGATGGCATCCATAAATTGCCCGAAAGATGAGCAGGATGTGTGAAATCAAATGGCCAGTACTTTGAATAAATACATTTCTCCATTTTCTTGAAAATTACGTAGGTTTTTTTTTACGAAAAATAAGTAATGACTTTCCGGTACACCTGGTATGTTCATGTACATTACATACATGCATATAGGTGCGTGCGAACAAAGAGAGGAAACTGCAAAAGGTAAATTTTCTTATCGCTTTAGTGGAAATATAAAAGTCTTATTAATTAACAAGAAAACGAAGAAACATCGTCTAGGAATTTTAGGAACTTATCAAATAATTACGGCGAAATTCTTATCTTTTACAAGGAACAGCAAACGCTACGCCTTCTAAGAATTTTCTAGTGTTACTCGAAATGATATATGAAGTTAAAAAATGCGAAATTTGTTTATTCGCAGCTATTCAAGGCTGCATATTGTGTTAGAAACGAACAATTTAAGCATGATTTTATTTCAGGCGTCTCTTCGTTCAAAGTATAAATGCCAGAGTACTGTAAATACGTATGTGTTCTGTGTATCTTCGCAGTTATCAGAACGCTCTCGTTGTTAATACTATTATTGGCGAAATATTATCATTTCAAGGCAAATTTTAAAAATGGAAATTCCTTTATCTGATACATAGGAATTTGAAAAAAATTAACAAAAATACCTACAATCGAAATTATATAATTATTTATAGGAAACTAGAAAAACTGATGGAATTTAATCAATATAATGCTCCTAATCAGATTGTGATTGTTCAGTTATAAAAGCGATTTTTGCTTCACGAGTATCTGGGGAACGTTGTGAATCAGTGCTTTCACAGAAGTTATAACAAAAATTTATCGCTGGAACTTTGCCTATCTACAATATCTTAAAATCAGGGATGATGTACGCACATGAACATTTACCTATGTAAACTTACGTGAACGTATTTAGATACCTATGCGTAATGTGTGCGTATATTCAGCTGTGGAAATTTGTAATGTCATGTAATTTCATTATAAATTAATCTGACTCTTGCAAATTGACATTCACAATGTGGTTTACAATATTAAACGTTGGTAATAGTTGAACGTGTGAATCTTTTCTTTACGTTAAGTTATGAAATGAACACTTCCTCCATTAATAGGTAAGCACAAACTTATTTTGACTTGTAGGCACTTTTAATTTGTTTCATTCATCTGACAGCGCACTTCATTCTTGTTTACAGGAATATTTTATTTTGCAATACGTATATAAACATGTATGATTATATAGTGGTTTCAAAATAAAACTTATTTCATACCCAATTGGATACTATCATCGTAAAGGCTGAAAAACGTTTTCTATTAAGTTTAAAATTAAAAGATAAATCACTGAAATGACTGCGGTTGTGGTAATTTTAGAGGAAGAAAATCATTATGCAATAATAAACTTTTGTGTCTAATTACAGTTATTTCGTGAAGCTTTTAAGCGGAGTGCGCCGCAGCGTACATAATAATAGAGCTAAATTGTTCTGTGATTTAGGCTAAATTCTGGTACAAGTATCTAGTTACATTATAAATTTTAATACAGGTATTAATTATTCAAGTTTATGAGTGATTATCAAAAATACTCCATGATTCATTTATTTATTAGATCTCCTTATTTAGTTTTTTTTTATAAAGAATTATTAGTAACTCTGTAATTAATGAAAAAAAAATTATTCATACTCCGTTGTATGCAGTAACTGGAAAATTATATTCAGGGAATAATATTCAAAACAAGCATTTGCGAAGAATTCATTAAGAGTTGATAATTATTTATTATTAATAATTATATCATTTTCACTTTATAACGGATCTTCCAATAAGAGGTTTAACTTTGATATGTAAAAGAAACGAATATTTTTAAGCGAAATCATCGGATGTTTATTTAATTGTAAAGAGGAGGGTATACCACTAATAATGGAAAACAATATCAGCCAAACGGCCCCCACGGCCACGCTTGCCGTACCGTATTCTTTTTATGAAATTTTCTATCACAAATTCGCACATTTGCGGCTGTATGTCCTCGATAACTTCACGAATTCCATCTTTGAGGTTTTGAAACGATTGCGGGCCATTAGCATAGACCTTATCTGTCACGTAGACCCAAAGAAGAAAGTCTAAAGGTTTTAAATCACAAGATCTCCGTGGCCAATTATGATCGCCTCTTCGAGAAATCACACGGTCAGGAAACTTTTCACGCAAAAGAGCGATGGTATCGTAACTTGTGTGGCAGGTAGCGCCGTCTTGTTAAAAATAAACGTTGTCCACATCAATATCTTCCAATGCCGGCCATATAAAATCATTAATCATCGTTCGATAGCGCAATCCATTCACCATAACAGTTGCTCCAGCCTCATTTTCGAAAAAGTAAGGTCCAATGACCCTACCAGACCAAAAAACAGCACCAAACAGTCACACGTTAAGGATGGAGAGGGTTTTCAACAATAATTCTTGGCTTCTTCGAGCCCCAAATACGACAATTCTGCTTGTTAACATAGCCTCGGAGGTGAAAATCACTCAAGATGCTTTTTGGATGAAATTCCAGATCAGTTTGATGCATTTCAAGGACGGAATCAGCAAAGACACGACGTTGTTGATGGTCGATAGGCGTGAGTTCTTGTGTTAACTGAACTTTAAAAGCCTTAAGATCTAAGTCTTTATGCAAAATACGGTGTAATGTCGTTTGTGGAATACCTAATTCCAAAGATCGACGAGAAATTGACAAACCTGGGTTTTCCTCAACACTACGGGCTACAACAGCAATATTCTCAGTTGTTCTTGAGCGACGTGCACGAGTTCGATTCTTCACATCACTAACTTGTCCCGACAGCTCAAATTTTTCCACCACTTTCACAATTGCTGCCCGAGAAGGTGCTTCACGACGACCTAAAAATGCTTTAGTTTTGCGAACTGTGACCGCGAAATTTTCACCATTTTTGTAGTGATTTTAATAATTTCAATGCGTTGTTGAAGCGTATATTATTCCATTTTTATTAATGACGTAGTTTTTACATGTCATCTGTCAAGTAGTTACAGGTTGAGCCATGACCGCTGTTAAAATGGCGGGATATTGAAAATGAAATGTTTTATTGCAACACCTTTTATTATTTCGAAGCTATTGCAATTTCTAGCAGAAATATCGTGAAAGTGTAACATTATATTATTTATTTACTGCAGACTATTTGGAACTATCAAAGTTCTCATATTTTTTAAGATTATTAATTTTTTATTAAACTCGAAGAATTTGAAAGAAGCTCCATGGACCATAATTTTTAGCTTTGGCGTCTTCAGAAACTATACTATGACAAAAAGAAAACGAATCACTAAGTAAAAGTATATATTTTTAAATCAAATTTTGTACAAGTATCGGCTATGCTGAGAGTAACAAATGATCAAATTTTTATTGAAAAATTCTTACCCTTCATAAAGAAAATTTAATAATGAGTTGCCGCTTGCAGAAACCAATTGAGAGTATTGATGTTGGTTTCTCGCAGAAAATACATAGCAGTTGCAATATGAGGATGAGCATTGTTTTGCTAAAATGTGACATTTATCTCTCGGATATATAACGAAGTAGTTTTGCCCATTTAATGGTCTCGAAAGAATAGGAGTCCTACACCCCAAATCATCAATCTTTTAGCAAAAGCAATCTCATTTCATCTCACTTTGAGAACTGCCTTTCTTTTCTTCGACGTTGGACTCGATTACCATTATCATGGGTTCACGAATAAAATCGATTTGTCTGAAAAAACGATATTTTTTCACTCTTTATGCCAATCTGTCTGTAAATTACACCTGTCTAAACTAAGGGTACAATGCCCACTAGTAAGATTCACTATTAGACTTGAACCCTAAGAAATTAACCCAAACGAAGGAATACAGTGATATATGGAATGGGTTGTTATTGTATGGCTTATCCCCGCCAAAGGAAAGTATTTTTCACAGACATTCACGTACTATGTGGATCCATAAGGGCAAGCAATCTTCGTATCCTATTTTTCCGTACGATGGTTCTTCTGGGTCGTCCAGAGCCTCTTCTACGATATTGCTTACTTTCACCCAGCGATTTCACGAATTACAATACTCGCTTCATGTAGGCCAACCACCCAGTTTAACCAACGATAATTTGGCGATATCGAATTTTTGGCATCCTAATATAATCGAATAACGAAACTGAATTGATCTGAAATAAAGAAAAGAAAAATGAATCACTAGGATTCGACAAAAACCGACACAAAGGTTTATTGTTTTCTTGCTCTTTTCAGCATAGTAAAAATTTGGTTTAAAAACATATGCTTCATCAACATCAACTCGTAAAAGCATATGGATATTTGGTCATATGCTTTTGAATTCTTGAATTATAGTTTCTTTTTCCCTAAATAAAACTTTTTATACACAAAAGTTACGTAAGGAAAGTAAAAATGCTTCTGCTTTGTAATATTCGGCAATTGACTGAACTAAACTATGTGCCTACAACATAATTTCTCCTAATACTTGAGATCAAGATATCTTCGCGAATTTTCTTACAGAACTTTTTTCTGTATTTCGCATTATTTACCTGTAATGCAAGAAGATATTGATTAAATTATTTATTAACGGTTAAATATGAGGAAGTTTTATAGTCTCACACAGTTCTGCACAATATACATATATCATAAATATTTTGATGACTTATTATCTTACATCAAAATACAAGGAAATCATATTGAACGGTTTATGTTTCAAAATAATTGATAAAGCAAGAAAACAATTTCAAGTATACATACATATATGGAAGTAAATATATTGTTTTCATAACAAAAATCTTTCAAATCGACTGCATTTTCCCCTATTTTGTTATAATGGACATGTGTTTTAAATTAGTAATTAGATAATTATTGCAACTGGTTTATAACGATATGTTATCATAATTCTGAGTATGGTACGTATCGAAATTCCCATGCTAATGCTTCTTTAAATCATTACGTTCAATAAGAAAAATTTATAAATAAATGTTATGTATTTATATTCCAAAATTGTAATCGCTAATTACGTATAGCCGCCAACGATATACATGTAACTTTGCCAAGGTAATCTCCTGAAAGAAGATAGAAAATTGCAATCGACAGCTGTCACTCGGCGGGTAGCCTTACGTCTGCAAAAGAACATCTTCTTCACGGTGGTCTTAACTGACATCACGCTCAGGTTGGCGAAGATTTATAGGACTTTTTGATATTTATTGTTTTGTTCTAGGAAAAGCATTGCTATCATTACGACGTTTTATGTGTAATTGTTTGATGATTTTTTTCTTTATTGGATCGCATTTTATTTTTCGGTCAATTGTTATTTATTAGTAGTTATAAAAATATTTAGCTGTTTACGTGTACGTCGTAATTCTTAATCAATATTATTCGAAAAACTATTTCGTATTTCCCACATTACGGTTTCGACATATGTCTAATATTCAATAACAGTAACAATAGCGATTATTTACTTTAATGATATTGAATTCATATTACACAAGTCTACAAATTCCGGTCATCTTTTGGATCAGAGCAGATGAGAACAAATCTTGATGTTATTTGAGGTGGTGGCCAAAATTGGTTCTAGTTTGTGAGTTCGCGCATGTTGGCAGCACTGCGCTATCATAATGAGAGTCAGCTGTTGGCGTCGCTAGAAACATTATTTAATTTGTATTTTTAAAGTTTTTTTTTGAATCCAAAACGTGTGAAAATGCAAAGACAGAATTGTAAAGTTGATTCAAAGTGTTTTTGTTACGTTTGCGCATGTTGTATGATCAGAAAAAGTGGCAAAGTTATTACTAATGTGATCAGAAATGCATATTTTTATTATTTTGGTTTCTCTGTATCAAACACTCACAAGCCGTGGGTACCGAAATTGTTTTTTAACGCGTGTAGCACAATATTATCCCACCTCTTCGCATCAATTTAAAAGTTATTTATTTCATATTTTAGTACCCAAGAACGATAGATATTTGTTTTATTAGATTCCTAATAAACTTCAGAGCATTTCTACTATTTCTATGAACAAACATACTTATTTCTATGTACAAATACGCTAATAGAAGAAAATTTAATCTTGTATATAACGATTTAATGTACATCGAATTATACACTTTAATTAAAAATACTTCAGATGCGTGTGCAGAATTAGCTAAAGTAGTGATACCGTGTGTCATTATTGATTGATCCTCATGACTAAAATATAACGTTTTGCGAACATTTGAATACACGATGTTTCATAAGAAACGAATTTTGAACTAGATACGACGTAATCTCTAATATGAGTCAGCACAACGAGATCTTTACGAAACGGTATTAGTAGAATTAATACCAAAAATTTCTTTATTCATATTTATAGAATTATCATAATATATAAAATTAAATTGTAATTAACTAGCCGACGTTTGGTGAGAAATAAAAGTATTTCCATTTAGCTTGATTTAGTAAAAGTCAGTTTTTCTGAGAGTTAGTGAATATCCAAAATGTGACGATTTTCGTCGTAGGGCAATAACGATGCAGTTTTATACAAAGTAAATCAAAGGGAGATGCCGTACACAATCTGAAGCAAATAAGAGTAGAGAACTTGAACATGTGATTGAAATAAATATGCTGTTTGTAGATTTTTAACATGCCCTTATTTCTATGCAGACGGGAAAACTTATAATAGACAAGAGAAAATTTGAAATACCAACGAAATTGAGAAGTGTAACGATTGAAAACATTAAGAGGAACAGAGGAATTCAAAACTAAAATAGGCGGTAAAAAAAGTGACATGCTGTCAGCGAGCTTTTCATTCTGGCATTGGAATATGTAACAAGGAAGGCAAATAAGGAAAATGGTCAGAACGAAAGGAAGTCAATAATGAAAAGAAGACAGACATTCAGTGATATGATAGAGGAGATGATAAGTTTGGGCTAAATGTGAATGAACACAAAACTAAAATATTAAGGCTATAAATGGGTAGTACAAATATTCAAATAACTCTATATAATGGTGTCTATTAAAGGAGTAGAGATAGAAGATAATATTATGGCAGTTAATTGAGTACTCTCCATAAATAAGGGACTTCTGGAAGATGAACACCAAATTAAAAAATATATGATCGTCATAAGGTTAGTGATATGGTGCCGAAACGATGATAATGACAAAATCAAATGAAGAAATCTGGTACGTAGACTTCCGCGGTCGTGGTCCATGCTATCTGCTTCTAGGCTTCCGAGCTGGAACCGCGTCACTTGTATATCTGCCGACGTTTCGTGCAGTAGTTGAGACCCGAAGATGTCCCATACAAATGGATACGAAACGTCGGCAGATATACAAGTGACGCGGTTCCAGCCCCGAAGCCCAGAAGCGATATCAAATGAAGAAATGTTAGAAATATGTGAAAGAAAGACTTTAAAACGATATAAGGTTCAATGAAAGCGGTAGAGAACGAGTACATAAGAAAAAAAAGCTGAATTAAGCTAAGAGTTAGGGGAGGACATAAAAAAAGATAGAGGAATAAGAAATAAAATGTGTGGGACATGTATGGAAGAGAGAATGAATTAAGCTAAAATTAAGCTAATTAGGCTGCTGAATTAAACTAATTAAGCTAAGAGTTAGGGGAGGACATAAAAAAGATAAGAGAAATAAGAAATAAAATGTGTGGAGCATGTATGAATGAGAGAATGATCAACGATTGAAGCGATGCCGTATTGAAACTCAGTTCAAGGAAACGATTAGTGTTTCTTCATATCTGTAATTTTGCCGGAAAAGTGCTATTGTAAGAAATTGATATGATTTTGATTTTAATTGCTGTATTTAAAGTATATATGCTTGAAATTTGTCTCCACACGTGATAAATTCTACAAACTCAGTTTGTTAATGAATGCAAAAATTGACACATGATATGTATCTTCTTATATATCTTTATAATATTCATTTCCTCACTGCCTCATCTTTCTACGAATTCAATTTAAGATTTTATTTTAAGAATGGAGACAGTTGAAAAACCGTAATCTTTTTCTAAAAATCTCATTTTTATCATGCTTGTATCATAAAGGAAATATGAAGATAGGGACAAAATTTGAGTTTGTCGATTGGAGTTCATAATGTAACACTTGTGTCTTATCAGAAAGTTTTATTTTATCGTTTTTTCTTACGTAAAACAGTTTTGTTTGACATATTTTATGTTGTTGATGTATATAATTAGCCACACTATTTAATTTTAATTTTTAAAGTAGTTCGTAATTATTAAATTGATTTATTTTAAATATCCTATATTGCCTAGAATAAACATTCCTTAAAGATTTAAATTTATAAAGTGCGTTTAAATATATTTTATTTATTTTTCGATATAATTTTTTAACAAAAAATTCGTTAAATGGAAAAGCGGTTTTTATAGTTTCCAGAAAATCTAATTCTGTTCATCTTGGTCAGTATATCGAAAATTTGTCAGAAAGAATATATGGTATAAGTTTCATAGTTATCTAAACAATGTTGAAGAAGCAAAGATCAAAAAAAATGTAGATGTTTGGCTCCAAGATCCTGGGTGGCAGCTTTTCTTATTGGATCATAACTAATATTTTTGCTAATGATCTTGAACATGTTTGCTTTCTGAACAAGTGAATTTTGATATATAAACAACTATTTCAATCTCCAATTCAGATGATATCTTTAATGATGTCAGTTGTTCAAAATCTCTGACTATGGACATTGACCTCATTCCATTCTTACTTATCAAAGACTATAGATACGTTTTTCGCATCTTCTTTTATATATTTTTATTTTAATTGTAAAGCAAAATATTTATTTTAATTTTTAGAAGACATTAGTAGGTCACGATCAGTACTAATGTTTAAAAATATATGTCGAAATATTATTTACATATATCCAACATTTATAAAATTATTGAATTTATGTTATTCAAACAGAACGGTCGCGTTTATAGCCTCTTGTTAACTGCTGAACATTAGTTCATTAAGGCTAATTATGCTGACATCTTTTGTTAATAATATCTTATCTGTATATGCTTTGAGAAAACTTTTTCTTTCAAACATTTTACATTATTTAAACGTTCATTTGTCAGAACTAGATTCTATCGAAACTATGGCAAGTTTTTAGAGGAGGTGAATTACATTTGTTCCTATTATTAAACAAAGAGTTGCTTGTTATAGTAACCTAGTAGAAATAATTCCTGCCTATAAGCTAAGCGATTATTATGTTTATTAACATACGTTATAACATATAAACGCCTACGATATTTTTAATGATTTAACTTTTCAAAGGAATCGTCCTTAACTGCTTCCGGGCTTCCGGGCTGGAACTGCGTCACTGGTATAACTGCCGACGTTTCGTACCCACTCATATGGAACACCTTGTCGTGTTGCACTGAAACTGGCAGTTTCAGTGCAACAGATAGTAGCAGTAGTTGAGCCCTGAAGATATTCCATATGAGTGGGTACGAAACGTCGGCAGTTATACCAGTGACGCGGTTCCAGCCCGGAAGTCCAGAAGCAGAAAGTATGGACCACGACCGCGGAAGTCTACGTATCAGATGAATCGTCCTTAACTTTAAATCACTTGCGCCGTCTGCCCTACAACGATTTTATTCCATGAGAAAGAATTGTTTCCGCAGGTCTTCGAAATAGGCATTAATCTCCTCTTTAAATTGATTACCACCTGCAAAATAACATTCTCTGAGGTATTAAAAAGGTGTCAGACGGAGCGAAAGCCAGACTATATGGACAATTAACGTACGTAATTTCATTAATCTATTGATGTAGAAGGCTATTGTTATTGCAGTTCCCTGTAGCATACAAAGGGTACTAGGAAAGTTTTGCAATATGGCGCAACAATGAATCGTAGGAAGCTGCTTGTTGCTGCATGTTGAGACATGTTAATACGTGCATAGTAGCCGCCACGCTATGTCGATGGGCTCAGTTATTCATTAGCAGTGAGAGTGTAAAGTGCTTGCGATGGTATCGTGGTCACGAAATGAGATAAGGGCAGTTTTACGTTATAATTTCGTGCGTGGTTTAAACCTAGACCAATGCTTAGAATAAATGACTCTTGCACTAGGTGATGTTTGTCCACATCGCACAATGATATTCAGGTAGAATAGAGAATTCCATAGGGGAAATTTAACTGTGGAGGATGCTGAGAGGCCGGGAAGTCCATGAACGCCAGTTACGGAGGAAAACGTTACTACTGTGAGGAAAATGTTTGGCGAGGACAGGCGAGTGACCTACTAACAGATAGAGGGTACTTCAGGCCTAAATTCACCAGCAATTCGTTCGATTCTGCATGATCATTTGCACGTGAAGAAACTTTGTTCTCTCTGGGTGCCGCATCGACTGACAGAAGAACAGATGAAAAAATTAAATAAACAAAGCTGTATTGCAAAACTTTCCTAGTACCCTTTGTATATTCAACAAAAATGGCCATGCATGTTTCCAAAAGATAATGGATCATCTTCAATAGATTTTTCACCCTACCGAAGGTATTTTGACTAACATTTCACTTTAAAATATGATGGAGCCTCGTTCCCCTATATTGCAATCAATCATTCGTACAGTTTTAGGAGAATTCTGTTTCTTGATCAAAAATTTGATAATATTTCAATGTTCAATTTCACAAAATTCCTTTGTTGCGAAACACTTTATAAATCAAAAATAATTAATGAATTGAAGAAAAATTTGACACGTAAATAGAAAATTGTCATAATTGGATGTTATCAGACAATGCATAAATGTTGTTTTTACCATGGCTAAGTAGATTTTGTTTCTAGTTCTCCTAACAATATTAAATATTAGTATGCGTTAGAAAATTAAAATGAACCAATTTAATTTTAATTGGCTGGCATTGTAATTAAAATGGAATATTGACTGTGCATGTGTGTAGTGAAGCATTCATATATAGTATGAGCAAGATAAATAAGCAGATGTAAATGAAACGCCGTGAATTCGCTCAAATTTTTTTCTTGTGTAAACGTGCGAATTTACTCAGGGTAAACGTTAATGCATTAGAAGAGTTTGGATAAATTTAAAACGACGAGCTTGACAAGTTAATTTAAAAGGTGATACCTATTTTAATAACAAAGAAACGTCTCGTCCTTCGGATGCCCAAATACTTTACACAGAAAGGAAACTGGCCCACATAAACTTTCTTACAAACTCATATATTTCACCTGCAATATATTTTTCTAACGCAGTGGAATGTGGGCTTACGGATAAATAATATTGTATGTTTATTATAATACTGTTATTCCAATGTTAAGAATTTTAGTGTGAAAATACGGAAAGGTATGCAAATTAGAAAAAATATTTTGACAATATTTCTGTTAGACACCGCTAAGGCGAATGTATTATGTACGGCAACAACCATTGATTTATTTGTATGTACTTAGCCGTACAATCGTTTGAGCTCCTTTTACTACAATATGTTAATGTCGGAAAAATAAATGGTGTATTTCTGTACAAAATTTATCATAATATTAAACTGTAATATTTATGCTGTTTAATTTATTGATATTTTTAAAAATATTTGATCAAGTCTTTTCACGGACATGTGTTAAAAGATGTTACATTATACTATGCAAATTACGTTATAATGGTTGTTTTGAAAATTTATAAGAAGCCAATTATATTTATAGAGAGTGTTTAAATATTATTTTAAAAAATGTAAAAAACATCTACAAAAAGACCGTTAACTGTTAATTCTGAAACTAAGCAGTGCCGGAAATTGTACATTGTTAAAAAGATCAAACGATTTATAAACTTATCGTGTACAATAAGTTATATTTAAATAACGAATAAGCGAATTTGAAATCAACTTTTGTAAAGACAAGTGAATGTAAGGGGTTTTTTTTTCCAATAATAAGACAGACATAATGAATAAGTACGAGGCGTGTTTTTTAAGTAAGGGCCGTTTTGTTGTATACACTAATAGGTGACGCACGCGTCGCAACGAGTGCTTGCGTCGTATCCAGGCATTCCTTGGAAACAACTGTGCTCAGTTGCAGCTCTGTAGATGACCTGTACGGTTTGTTCTGTGTCTTTAAAATGTTCTAGATTATCGAATCGCTCACTCCACCATAAGTGAGGTAACCTACGGCCAAACCCTGCGAAAGCTACGTAGAGCGATTTAAAATAAATGATGCGGAATGCTCATAGAGGGAATTTTCCTACTACATGATAATGCAAGACCTCGCATCGCAGCTCAGATTCGAGCTTTAATGGACTCTTTTGGCTGGGAAGTTTTGGACCCCCCCTACAGTACCGATCTTGCAGCGAGCGATTTCCATCTTTTCCACTATCTCAAACATCGTCTCGTCAGCAACCACTACAACGATGACAAAGACATGAAAACGGCCCTGACCTCTTGGTTATTGGAGTAGGCGGCACTTTTCTATAAAGAAGATATTCAAAATCTAGTTGTAAGGTTTGGTAAGTGTTTCAACAATTTGGCAGCTATGTTGAAAAATAGAGAATTGTATGTAGAATCTGAAAATAAATTTGGTTTTTGAAAATTGTTTTTCGCTTGGTTTTTATTTTCAAACGGCCCTTACTTAAAAAACACCCATCGTTTAAGTAATTATTCATCTTGATTTTATTTTAAAGTGCAATCGATGACGTGGTTTAAAAATATCATTTAAATATTCTCCTGGGCTGAAGTTAAATGCATTTTAGGCAACTAATTATTGATTTCTTTTTCAAACTCGTTTTGTGGTATATTTTGAATGGTGGGTTGAATGTTTCATTTAACGTCGAAAATTATTTGCAACCTGTTCTCGAAAGCCATTTTTTATAATCCCACAGGAAAAGACAAAAAGTGTAAGATCGCATGATCTTCGTGGTTAGTTGGTATTATTATTTTTCGAAATAACACGACCAGGTAGCTGTTTTTGCAATAAATCTATTGTTTGACAGACTGTGTAAGAAGTACATTGTTTACGTTACAATTTTTTAGTTCAAGTCAAAGATATTCTATTAGTATCGCCCTATACCGTTCACAATTAACACTAGCACAATTTCCATGGAACTCATTAACTGTAGCAAACGTTGAGCTTTCGAAAATAAAGAGGCAATTCTTCTATTTTTGTTCACTTAAACTTCCCAAAGCTAGCGATACAAACAGGAAGAAAAGAATCTGGCTTGTAGGCTTCCACGGTAGTTATCCACACTATCTTAATCTTGACTCCCAGGATAGAACCGGGTCTTCAACAATTCTAGTATAGACGTTTCGTCACCATTTGTATGGGATACAATCAGAGCTTAACTGCTGCTGCTGCTTTCGATTGGGACTGAATCTCAGTGCTACAACGAAAGCAGTAGGGCTTAATTTCTGCTACTGGTTTTGCATTGAGACTGAAACTCAATACAACAATGAAAGGAGTAGTAGCAGTTAAGTCCCGATGATGTCCAGTACAAGTGGTGACGAAATGTCGGTACTAGAATTGTTAAAGACGCGGTTCTAGCCCAGAAACCAAGATGAAGAAAGTAAGGAAGAAAGGAATTTTTAGAGTTACAAATAAGGCTATCAGTAATAAAAATTTCGAGTCAACTGACAAAAAAGAACAACCTAGAAGTCGTTCAGAAATATTTGTTATGACTTTCGTGGCAGTTAGAAAAAAAATTTCCATGGAATACTAAATGATCTTCTTAAATTATATAATTCTAAAAAACTCTTAACGTGTTTCATTAACATATTTACTTAAAAAAATCCAAATATATATTTCAACGTAAAAGATATTTAAATTCAATTGATTTTATTCTTGTAAAAAACTTTTTCTTCTTTGAAATATTTGAAAATATTGCCTAAGAATTTAATAAATACGACAAAAAAAGCAAATAAAACAGTCTACTTTATACGCTTTTGTAATGAGTAGTAATTATCATTGCTTAAACAATTTTTTAAACAAAATAATTCATAATCGACCTGAGAATATTTTGTGAATAGTTTCATTAGATTCATTGTAAACTATTTCCTAGTAAAACTATTTACAGAAATACGTGAAACTATGTATGTACATATCTCTTTCTTCTCGAATTGTAACATAACAATTTTGGTGTATTGTCTAAAGTTAAACACCCGTGAATAAGTATATGAGATTATACCTTTGGCTTTTTTTTTGGAATTTACAGTTCTCTGGGTGTTGCTAAATTGTCGGATGTTGTGTTTGTTCCAAAAGCAGGGCCGCTTTACCTGTTCTCATACTTGGACACCTACTGTTTAGGGCCAGTCACAAAAGGTTATCTACTAATAATTTACTCACTGTTAAGACTTGACATCCAAACCCAAGTCAATGTACAATAATTATTGTAGAAAACTGGAATAGAATGGAATGGTTGTGTGTGTATGTATCACACGTAATACGTCAAATACGCATTATATTTTATTAGTTTATCACATCAAACTCAACGCAGTTAATATAAGTTTTTAAACTATGTACACTTACAGCAATTTATTACCTTAGAGGAAATCTCTGTGTGACTGTACGCGTCTATGTGTACGTGAAAGATTCAAAACGTACGCAACTGTAAATAGTGTTAAACATTGTTATCTTAGAGTAAAAAATTAAAACAAACTGTATTATCTAGGTTATTCCCCTCTGAGGAACTTTGTTTAACACTTTCCTTAAGATTAAGGTTATTTTACCTGTAGTGACATACATTTTATGTTGCCTACGCAAACAGTATCTTTTCGTGTTATTACTTACTGTTGGGTAATAAAATCAGTGTAAATTACATCTTTCTTTTTGTATTTTCCCATGAAAAATGTGTAAATATTAAAAAAAAAATTGTGAAAAGTCCCTCGTAATTCAATATTATAATCGTGGTGGAATCAAATATACAAACGCACATGTATTTAACTCTTTCGTTTTAATTTTATTCAGCAGGATTTAACGAATGTGAATACTCTTAAATGTTAATATAAAGTAGGTAACTATAGGAACAAGCTTTACTATTTAAAAATTATTTCATGAATTACAGTTTATAAATTATTAACTACAAGATAACATTTAAATAAAATAACGATATTAATATGCATAACTTGCGAACAGTGAGTATACAAAGGGTACAAGGAAATTCAATACAGTTTTGTTTATTTAATATTTTCAAAGTAATTTCCTCTACACTCAATACACCTCTCCATCCTCCGAAACCAATCTTTAAACCAGTTCTGCCAAGTTACACTAGGAAGTAAAGCACACTCGTTGTCCCAAGCCCGCAGAAAGTCCTCATCACTGGGAAATATATATAAGTTCTTCCAGGATATGTATTTCCACTTTTCAAAGAAAGGTAATTCCAGAATCTTCTTTGAACACATTGAAGCGAAGAACAAAGTGTCGAATAATAATCTGCTTCTGGGTTTAGAGGCTGGAACCGCGTCACTTGTATATGCCGACGTTTCGTATCCATTTGTATGGGACATCTTCAGAAACCCAGAACCAGATAGCATGGACCACGACCGCTTAAGTCTATGTACCAGATTGTCGAAAAATAAGTTCCAAATTACCGACGCGTATTAGATTCTATTTAATATAACACCATATACTGTGACTTCAGAGCAGCTAAATCCTGAATAATAATAAAGTCCAACATCGTAGAAGCCGATGAAACATCCATAAGATACAAGTTGAATGCCTTCTTTCCACCAATTGTTGGTCATTATTATTACATGACAATATCGATTTTTTAATTTTTCGAGTATATTTTGTTGACGTTAATTTTGAATATAGCAATATTGCTCTGCGAAACATCATCATTCTATAATTTGATAGGTGAAAACAGTCTAATATGCATAAGCTAATGCAGAGCAATTCATCAGACGTAAGAATATCATTAAAAAGTATAAAAAGTAAGGATTTCAAATTCCAGCTTCGAGGTACTCCAGATGTTGAAAGGAAAGTACTTCACATTATCACGATCTAACGTTTGCTTCTTTTTTATTGTCCTACTTTCGCTAATCATATAATTTTTGTTGCACTTAGTAATACTTATTTAAGTGTTAATATTACCCTCTTTGGCTTTCTTCTTGTTAGATTGCTTTATACTTTTCATCTTCGTACAATTAGTTGCTAAACAATTAATGATTGTTTATTCGCTGTGCTGTTTTAAAAGAATTTGTTTGAGCGAGACTGCAAAGTAGACTATTGCTGTCATATTTAAGTAAGTGGTTAAGGATTTTGACAGTGAATTTAAGAGATTAATATGGAATGGATCTAGTTGACAGAGTAGAGAGTAGAGAATAGATACTAGATATATATACATGAAGTTTTAAACCGATTCAATAATGTTATTTATTTTATGAATCTTTAAGTTGAATTTGATGGAACCTGTGGTTGATTAACTTAATCACTAAGGTTGGTATATAACCCCTTTCCACATTAACTTTTGTAATTCTGTATACGCATTTCGACAACTAAGTTGTCATCATCAGCAGACAATTGCAAAGTGTCGCACTTGGTAAAACACGGCGAAAAATACCTGTACGAAAAACAAACTCCGTACGCGATCTACACCGCTGAGAACCAAGATGTACAGGGGTTATATACCAACCTTAGTGATTAAGTTATGAATCTTTATTGTCATTTTCTGTGGACGTTTAATGCATACCTATTAATGCATGCACATTATGTAGATATGCCAAATTTCTATATTTATTATACTTTAGAATGTATTCTTCTTCTTCTGTGAGCTATCAAGCTTTAGAAAATGACTTATGTATTAATGCCATTGCCAATTTTCAACTTAGGATAAAGCATATGAAAAAATGAGAAATAATGTATTCAATCCCTTAAGTTCAAACAAAATCATTTCGTTTTTTAGCGGTAACGCGAAGGGTACGTTTTTTTATATTATTGTTTTAACAGAGTGTACCATCCTCCCTTTTCCGTATTCATTCCAAACAAGGACTGGTTTTATTTAAAAAGGGAACAGTTTTTGTTTGTAAATGCAGGTAGAACACAGTCACAAAATTACACCTTTTTTTTCGGCAAATCAATGTCGGGTACCGAGATTTTATAACTCCTTTTGAAATGCAAGTCATGCGTTTTGAGCAGATGTTACCTTACGCCCCAAAATAGGTGTAATACAATCCAGGAAACTACGTAATTAAAATAATTTTTAGAATTTAGCGACATTAAAAAAGTAATATTGAAATATAATATATTGTGTCTATGTATACAAGATGTTCTGATTGTAACATAATGTATGCTTAAATTATATTTCTATGGTTGATATTTTTTATTAGATGTATTTATAAGTGGACCTTTTTATATTAAACTGTTACACAGTATGTAGGCGTTTAAGGCCTAAATGAAATAAACAAATGTGATTTATAGATGAATCATCTTATATTCGTCGTCGTTGTCTTTTTGTCGTATATTTTATTTTTTTTTCTTTTTTACAGTTTAATGTACACACACACACACACACACACACACACACACAAAGTGCACCATTTCCCATTTCCTTTCGTCACTTCTGCCCTTCACACATTTAGTCTGACATTTCGACCGTCCTGCGTTTCGTCTTAATTTATCCAGAGTTTTATAAATTCAGCGCAAGCGGTCGTGTGAATGGGAACGTCGTTAAAGCACTCTCCGTCACATCAAAAGTGCCTTCGTTTTGACTTTATCAACCCTATCACGTCTAAAATGTTTTGATTTTAATTTAAAACTTGGTCCAAATAACTTAATCACTGAAGGTTAATATATAATCCATTTCCACATTAATTTTCGTATATATATATCAACCTTCAGTGAAGTTCTTGAATTTGCACACTGCCTTTACGTCTTCACTAATTAATTGCACTTCCTCAACTATTTTCTGCCCTAACTCGTCCATATTATGTATTCGTTCAGCATAGACCATAGATTTTAAATTATTCCAAAGAAAAAAATATAGGAGATTAAATTTGGAGACCGCGTAGGTGATTTAGTGAATCCTCTATGCCCAGACCACTGATTTGGGAATGTTAGGTGATCAAAAGCTTCGAAAAATATCCGCATAGTGAGAGGGGACACCCCTTCTTATTAGAACCAAATACTTATAGGTAATTAACTACTTTCTTCAATACTAAGAACAGCTTGATCACGTAAATAATCTAAATATCTCTGTCCAGTTAATGTACCATGAATGAAAAATGAATCAATAATACTTGCTTTAAAAATATCATCCCAAACATTTAATTTTTGTGCAACGTTCGCGAAAACTGCATTTCTAGGATCCAATAAGAGTTATCTATTGACCAATATCGGCAAATACGGCTATTAGTAATACTATTCAAACAAAACGTATCCTCGTCGGAGACAGCAAATATCATAGCATGTAAAGCATATGTGGGCAACAACCGGCCCGCTGGCCTGATCCGGCCCGCTGTAAGAATAGATCCGGCTCGCTTGACATTGTCGTATTATTTCATGAACACTACTTTAAAATGCACTACTTCTAAACGCGGTCCGCGAACGTATTTGCACATTAAAGTTTGGCCCACAACATGTCAAAGGTTGCCCATACCTGATGTAAAGTTTTGGGCGTTGTTTTCAAATCTCTATTTCGTAAAATTCAATTTTACGACGAATGTAGTTTATGCAAATGATACTTTTTATGTTTTAATATTTTATTTATTGAACAGCAACTTATACCATAGCTTAATGCAAAAGATGTAGTAGAAGTTTTTGGTAATTCTTCTAATGGTATAGCAACATTTTGAGTAATAATTTCATTAGTTGCGACTTTTGGCCGTTCACTTTCGATATATATCTTTCGTTTAGGTTATGTTTTCTCAAAGCTTTATCAACGACAGTTCATGATATCATATGCTAATCTTGATGAGAAATTTTAAATAAATTGCATACTTCTTCAAGAGTTTTGGAATGCTTACCAAGCTCACCAGCCAGCCATCATCAAAGTTTCTTTATATTCTTTTTCAGTTTATTGAACCACTATTAATACAAAGTTATTTCTGACTGATTATGTGAAGAACTGAATTATTCTCACTAAATATAAATATGACTTTCGAATATCAACCTTAACTAAACATTTCGCTATTGAAAAAAGGGTGCCAAACCTTATTACGAACTCCCAAAAAGAGAGTCTTATCTAACTTTTCAAAACTGTACAGATGTTCAAGTTTAAAGTGAGAAAAGTAGTATCGTTTCCAGCTACATCGGAGGTGGATGAATGTGGAAAATTTTAATAAAATATAAATAACCATATCAAAGATATTTGAAAGGATTTATAAGCTTTCCTAGCCATGTACATATACGGGGCTGGTATTGTGCGTGACCATCGTTAGTAATACTCGAATTATTACTTAAAGATCTATATTAGTAATCGGTGTTAATTAGAAATATTTATAACTAGTGTTTGGATATTATTTGTTGTAATTAAATTGAAGTTGCAATAAATTTTTAAAAAATTACTTTTGTCATTTAACCGCTTGATTTTACTATCGCCAAAGAACCATCTCATTTTAAAAAATTACTTTTGTCATTTAACCGTTTGATTTTACTATCGCCAAAGAATCATCCCATCAAACACGTAACAATACTAATAAAATCTTGAGTGATTATAAATGCTTTGGGGGAAAACAAATATTTACTTTATTTCGGATTATATTGTATTAAAGACGACTACATTATTTTTAACGATCATAACAGTGTGTTAAAATTCGTAAATATTCTGTTATTTTATAAGATAATGGGAGAAAAGGAAACGGGATAAGTACCTCATTAGACGTATGCGAAGAGTATATTCTAAGTAAAAAGAAACACTTCTAATATATGGTATAAATGCTTCGAATTCTGCTATTTCATCAGCTCTAAATGTAAATTTGGAATACTATATACTTTACTGGTTTGTTTTTAATTTCTTTATCATTTAGATGTATGTATATATACGAGGGAGTACCCAAAAATAAACTGAATGGCAGCGCTGTGGGTGGACCTTATCTAGTACCCATTCTTTCCGTTAGGTTTCCGTAACGTGACTTGTTCTGCGTTCGGTGCAGTCGATTCTTTCGCCGAATAAGGTTGCATCTTATTACAGTGCATTTTTTTGTAAACGCATTTTAGTTTGCTCGTCGTTTTTTGTAATATTACTTAAGTGAACAGCGTGCGGCTGTGAAATGAGGTTTCTACAAAACTCCACAATGGTGTTCGACGAAAGAGGCCCTATTTGAGGCAGGCGGGGGAATGGTTTTTCCATCTTGACAATGCACCTGCTCGCGCAGATTTATTAGTTCATCAGTTCTTGACGTATAACAGCATGACACCTTCGCTCCACGCTCCGTACTCACCTGATCTTGCTCCGTGCGACTTTTATTGTTTCCAAAAATGAAGTGGGACATGAAAGGGTATAACTTTAACAACATGGAAGAGGTGAAGGAAAGAACGACACTGCACCTCGCAGCCATACCGAAAAACGAGCTCGAACAATGTTTCCAACAATGGAATCATCGATTAGACAAGTGTATAAAGTTAAATGGAGAGTATATTGAAGGTGTTAAGGTTGTTTTGTAAAAAAGAAAATATACAGGTATCTATAGAGAAATTTCGCTTATTTTTGGGTACCCCCTTACCGAGTATCTTCTCGTGTTCCAAAATAGAGTTGAATAACACTTGTAGTGGTACAGATATATTATTCTCTATGGAAATAACTAGAAGCAATGAATGTGTATAGACTTTGTTTTTATTCAATTAATAGAATATATTAATCACTGAAGGTTGATATATAACCCCTTTCCACAATAATTTTCGTATTCTGTATACGTATTTCGGCAACTAAATTGTCATCATCAGCAGATAATACACTTAATAGTATCGCGCCTGGAAAACTACGGCAAAATACCCGTACGAAAACAAGTTCCGCACACGAACCGTACCATTGCAACCCAAAACGCACACTGTATTACTTTACAGTAATAAATATAGAGCTGATTATTTCCTAACTTTTGTATAGATTCCTTCGTAAGTAGTTTCACTTTTATTTTTTCACTCTTATTTTCAAATAATAAACTATGAATAGTCCCATATTTTACTTCAAATATTTACGTTTTTTACATCATTTGTAGAGTTTAGCCATGACAACTATTCAAATTTACACATTCTATAGATTATATTCTCATTTTACAATTTACTATTACCTTCTTCTAATTTGATCCTCTTTTGTTATTTGCCTTACATAAACATGAAAGTCTATATTTTAATTATTATAATTATGATTGAAGTGCATATAATGTACATTCACATATAAGACCTTGGAAGTATATATCGTCTCTAAATAGTAATTGTACAAAAGATATTTATGCAATTCGATACGTTAAAGTTGTGTTTATTTTTAACATATCTTCTATTTGCAAAATTAGACGTTTGACGTAAATTGGTAAAATTCCAACTACATTATTAAATGCAATGCTTTTAGATAAATCAAGTTTAGGTGCACTCATGGTGAATGCAATGAATTTAGAATTCATTTACTGGCGTGAAGACTGTTGATACTGGATGACTTTATATGTACTAATCTGGTACATATGAGAAATAATTCAATTTCTGCTATAGGGGCACGATATGCAAATTAGACACATTAAACGTGAGTATTGAAAGTAGTTTTCAAAGGTGTTAATAAATTTATAACTAACTTTCAATAGACGGAATGGCAGCATGCTTCTCGTGTTCCAAAATAGAGTTGAATAACACTTATAGTGGTACTGATATATTTTTTATAAAATGGAAACTATGCAAAACAACATAGTTTATTAATTTCTATTGAAAAGTTTTTTTGCAAAATCGCTAATGCATACGTATTAGAAGTAGTTTAGATTTCACAATAAGGAAGTCTGTCAAAATTGTTTTGACGAATCACATACTAAGATGCTATATAAAAGGTCTTTCATTAAGCACTTCCTATCTTTAAATTTAAATAAAACAAAGTGTGTGTGAGATATCGAAATTTTGTATTCGTTTAAAAGGCCTATCGATGCCATTATATGGAATATGACATCGTGCAAATGTCTGCCGTGGCTTTGCTGGGTAGCGTACATTCAAAATGTCCAATTTTCCATGACTCTGGTGCATAAATCAGGCTGAATTTGACCGATGCCATGGGTTATGTTGGCTTTGAGGACCGCTGTAGTTTTTTCGCATAGATCTGCTTTTTAAGAAAACCCCACGAGAAAAAGTCTAATGGGGTCAAATCGCGCGATCTTAATGGCTAGTTCACATCATCTCCACGTGACATAACCATGCCCTCAAATCGCTCGTGCAGAATATTCAGTGTGGTATGAGCTGTGTAGCACGTAGCGCCGTCTGTTGAAACGACATGTCGTTAGTGTCCATATCATCCAATTCAGGCCAAGAGAAAGGCCGACTTCTTGTGAGCGACGCGAAATCGACTGCTTCGAATCCTCCTGCACACTCTCACAGACAGCGGCGATGTTGCGTTTCGTCGTCGTACCGATGCTGGTTCATTGTTTAATGAACCAGTGGACTCAAATTTATCCACCACAGTGTGAATAGTCCTCTCGGTAGGACGATTATGGCGACCGTAAAATGGGGGACAGAACACTCATTTTGATAAAACAGTTTTACCATTTGCACGTATTGTTGAACGCTATATCCGTTCATGGTGATTTGACTAAACAGATTGAATAAATGACAGCCAATTCGACAGATGTAGCTTCAACAATATGGGCACTATCAATTGTCAAAGTTCGGAAGTTTCTATTGGAAGACCCGTTACATACAAATAAGAACATTAATACATTTTTAATTCCAAGATTTGTTCAAAATGGCCACATTTTTCTTATAAAAGATATTTTCAGAAAATCAGCGGTATTCTACATTAATAGACGACATAAAGTGAAAATTAAATGAGGGTCATTTGTAAACCCTACTAATAAAACGTTATTATATAAAGACAGTACTCCTTGAAATAGATTTGACAGTTAATCTTTGCAAATACTTTGTAATAATCTGGTATGTAGACTTTCGCGGTCATGGTCCATACTATCTTCTTCAGGGCTTCCGGCCTCGAACCGCGTCACTGGTCTAACTGTCGACGTTCCAGTTTCAGTGCGACAGACATTAGCAGCAATTGAGCCCTGAAGATTTCCCATACGAGTGGGTACGAAACGTCGGCGGTTATACCAGTGACGCGGTTCCAGCCCGGAAGCCCAGAAGAATATACTTTGTAATAAGTTGCCAAATCTTATATAGTTGTAAAATGTAATCTGTCAGCAATGAATATTAGTGGAAAGTTAAATATATTTTTAATGAATATACTGTGAATGATTACGTAATTTAAAAGCAGTTATTCTTAATGTCATCACACTAGCTAAGGTGCTATCTATCATAGGCTCTGTACGAAAATAAACTTATCGGCAAAAAACTATTTATAATGACGGAAATACGATTAATTTCTTTACAAAATATAGGAGCACATCCAAATATCTATCTAAACGAGCAGTTGCAGCGAACACGGGCATCTTATCTTCATCAGTTCAAAGCATCTTTCCAACAAATAAATATCATATTTAGAATCCTTACAACTCCAACAAATAAATATTTCATATATAAAAATGGGCCATAAAATTCTAAGGAATAGACATAAATATAATTTTTGATATATAATTATAATCGTCATAACGTTTGCATGCGTTTTAAGGTACAAAACTCAATGCTTTTTCTGACGTGAATGGCATAGTACGCAGAGAATTCGTTCTCGCAGGTCAGACGGTCAATTCCGAGTTGTGTTGTAATGCTTTAAGGCGACTACGTGAGGATATCAGACGCAAACGGTGCGAATTTTGGCGAGCAGGAAATTAGTCATTGCAACACGACAATGAACCGTTTCAACATCTTTCACACAAGCCTTTTTGAAGAAAGCATTAACGAGTACTATTCTTTACATCCCTTATAGGCCAAATTTTTCCCTGCGCCCTAGATCTCTTCGCTAAAATGAAACTGCAACTAAACGGTCGACGTTTTGATAGCATCGAAGAAGTTCAAGAGCAATCACAAACAGCACTCAACTTGTTCACAGAAAACGACTTCTTGAATAACTTATGGAATTGGAAAAAACGCTGGGACAGGTGCATAGCTGCGGAAAGAGACTACTTCGAAGCTAACAACGACTTTCAGGAATAAAAGTTATGTTTCGAATTTATATACCATCAGCCAAGGTATATCTGGATATCATCTCGTAATTATCAATAGGCAGGCGAAACTGAAATATATAGAGGGTTTGTTCGATAATATAAGCCAATTTGATTCGTATTTAATATTATATTATTGTATAATATGTAATACTAAACCAAATGTAAGTAGATAGAAATTCCTTCTAGAATAGTAAATAAAAGAGGATATTTAAAATATCTATATTTCATAGAAGAAAGTGCAAGATGATGTGTAAATAATATAGAAACTATTCTAATGAATTCGTAAGAAACGTATACTGATTATCAATGAAAATTCTTATCACATTTATGTGAATATGTAATAATAGTATTAATAAAATTCTGGGAAAATTTGTTTATAAACTCATAGTTTATACGAGGTCCAAATTCCATTGCAGATGGGACTATTACTTAATTTATTAAGTGTTATTCTTTTTGTGAATTATTAAATTCAGCCTTGGAATATTAATTTGATGACCTTTCATAAAACATCTGAATAATATACAAAATAAAATGTGACTTTTTTTTGGAAAAACTTATTTCCAGCATAGTTTTAAAATAGAAGTAAACGATTCATTTAAATTGTAAGTAGAATTGAATTGCAACCAGTGTAACCTTTGTCAAAGTTCGGATACGTAAGAAGCTAGTTTTTTTAAAGTGCATCTTTCTCATGCATATTGTTGTAGATTTTTTTCTAAACGCTCTTTTACTTGATCACTGAAGGTTGATATATAACCCCTTGCGAAATTAATGTTCGTATTCTGCATACGTATTTCGACAACTAAATTGTCATCATCAGCAGATAATTAAACGGTGTCGCACCTGGAAAACTACGGTAAAAATACCCGTACGAAAACAAATTTCGCACAACAATTGGGAATGTGAAATTGGCTCAATTGAGGTTTCACCAACCCTATTCGCCGAAGCTCTGAGAGGCTTCTGCTTGTCGTAAAAAGCCGAACATTTGCTTACTGGAAGGAAGTTCCAGTCGGATGACTTATAGCAGCAACGAAGCAGTATTTTCAAGAATTCGTTAAAAGATCATTACAAGAATGATCTAGTGAATGAACCGACTAATTAATTATCATAGTGTCGTATTTTGCTTTATACTTTGCGAAAAAACCATTATAATGTTTGGAGCTGGTATCTTCTTTTACCCATAGATATTATCAAACTGTATATCACGTATGGATGGTAAAAAGACATTTCTAGGGCAATTAGATCATTTCCAGTAACTAAATAGTCGATAAAATCATTTAATATCAGTGTATCAAAACACTTTCAAACATAGTGCTGTACTTTTGTCTATGAGATACTGAAAATTATATCTTCGGTCAACTACATTAGAACTTGTCTTTTGGGTACTGTTCTTTGCCCAGATAATCACTTTTCTTTGTGTTTAATTGAATGGGATTATAAAACTAACGTTAGCATTTTCGTTTGCCCATGTAGACGCTTTTCAACGCAATATTAAGCTCTTTTTAATTAACAAAAAAGCAGTGTTATTGTTTTTTGATATAGCTGCACTCATATTGACTTATCGGATTCGTCAAGGTAATGAAAAGCAGCAGCAAGGCTTACTTTGGACTCTATTTTTTCTTAATCACTGAAGGTTGATATATAACCCCTTTCTACATTAATTTTCGTATTCCGTATACGTATTTCGACAACTAATTTGTCATTATCAGCAGTTAATTAAACAGTGTCGCACCTGGAAAACTACGGCAAAATACCTGTACGAAAATAAATTCCGCAGACGATCTGTATCGTTGAAAGCCAAAACGCACACGTTTGCGTTTAATTATCTGCTGATGATGACAACTTAGTTGCCGAAATACGTATACAGAATACGAAAATTAATGTCGAAAGGGGTTATGTATCAACCTTAAGTGATTAAGTTGTTCAACCACAGCCTACATCAAAATTACTTTTTGGACTCTATCTTTAGACCGTTTCGGTTAAAGGCGATTAATTTTTGATGTAGGGTTTTTAGTTCAGTTGCAAATGAATGACCGCCTTACTGCAAAATAGCCAATTTCGAACTCTACTTGCCATCGTGGTGAAAGTTAATGCATTAAGCTTGCTTTAAGAGTTTTACGTTTTTTTTATAATACAATGCATTACAAACAGTTTTTATATTTAATATTAATGATGTTTTTTGCGAAATTTTACATCAAATAAATAAATTTCGTGATTAGGTAATTTTCTGCAGTCATTTTTATAAATAAAAAAGGTACACTTAACTGAAACAATAAAATAAAATCTAACCAGTTTCGCATATTACTTAATTGCTATTTTTTTTTATTTATAGAAAACGCTTATTCAGATAAATGTTTTATAATTGATTGAAGATAACTTAGTAACTAATTTTATTTATAGACAATTACAATACACAGGAATTATATGTTTACCGTTGATAAACGTAGATCCTAAATAAAAGTGGAAAGTTTTACAAATATAGCAAGAATTTCATTTTTTATTTCAATTAAAAATATGATGCATCAGCATTAACATATTTAGTTTTGATAAAAATTGAAAGTAATATAGTAAGTACATATTATAAATCAAGTTTTCAGATTCTTATCTCTAGTCTGAAATCTGGAATTTATACCAAATATTGAGAAATATTATATATTATTATTGTTAATTTTTCTTGGAAATTATGATGAAAGATGAAATAGTGTAGCTTGACAATACTAAAAAATTGCGCGAACTTGTATTAATACAATATTAAACAGTGCAGTAGTAGGTACATATAGAGTCATCAATTTACAACAAAAGCTCGAATACGTTGTTCTAAAGCATATGTGGGCAACCACCGGCCCGCGAGCCGTATCCAGCCCGCTGTAAGATTTGATCCGTCCCACAGGACATTGTCGTATTATTTCATGTCTGATATCTATCGCAAAAAATTATGAATACTACTTTAAAACACCACTTTAAAATGCACTACTTTTAAACACGACCCACGAACGTATTTGCACATTAAAGTTTGGCCCACAACATGTCAAAGGTTGCCCATACCTCTTCTAAAGAGTAAACTTGATTTCGTTACTTCTATTAGGATTACATCAAACCTTACGTGGGAGTGACTTTCACTCCAATAATTTTAAATGAAAATAGGGGTTAAATGATAAGCTTTTTAAAGTCTACAATTTTGTTGTTACTACGTGTTTAATTTTTTTTATTATTCCAGTTGTTTGGAGTTAAATATTCTATTGTTGGTAAATATTATTGATTTGTTCAATAGTTATATTCTGTACTATCTCATTCAATTGCAAATCTATTTTTTGTGCTGTTTATTATAGTGTCGATGTGACTAATTTTAATGTTGCTCCATTCTCAAATTTAGTAATTTTTGTGGCGCCAATAAATACACATAGGATACAGTCACTAAGAAATAAAGGATCTCAATGTCCTGAACCTTCCCGTCATTTATTTAGTACTTCATCTCTTATATGTATGATATTACCTACTTGCTTTAGCAATATTTTTACTGCCCCTAATTTTGCTATTACTTTCTTCTCTCTATTGTCATGCAAGAGTTTTTCAAAATCTGCGATATTTCAAAATATTCCTTCCTCTTTATCAAGCGAACTAGTGTGGATCTGCATCGTCTCACAGTGTCCTTTTTGAACTGTAGCCAAGTTGCGATGAATTCAGCGGGAACAAAGTCTACGCACCTTCAAATTTTTGTATATACCAGGTATACTAGAAAGGCATTACCGGTTTTTTCGTAAAAAAACTACATTATCTTTAATAAAATGGAAAATTTTATTTATTCAAAATATTGGCCATTTGATTCTAAGCATCTTACCCAATCTTTTAGGTAATTTATGGATGCCATTCCAAAAAACTTTTTGTCCTTCGAGCAAAACTATTCATTAAGCCATTTTATAACTTCTTCTTCGAAATTGGCGAAGTACTGCTCTGCAGGCGCATGTTCCTTTGATGCGAAAAGGTGATAGTCGAATGGGGCAAGGTCTGGAGAGTACGGTGGGTGTGATATTATGCTTTCAACGCTTCCTTGACCGGTTTTGCTGTATGAGACGGCACATTACCGTTCTGTAAAATCACTTTATCGTGAGTTCGAGCCTATTATGGATGTTTTTTTATCAATGTTTTTGAGTTTTTGTTGGAACTTTATCCAACAGCTCCTGTAGTTTCGCATATTCAAATTTTTTCAGTGTACCAGAACGTTCTTTGTCTTGTAAATCGAAATCACCACTAACGAATTGTCGAAACTACGCCTCATACGTTTTCATGGTTGGCGCATGCTCACCGTAAGTTTCTACCAGCAAACGATGACTTTCAGCTTTCGAAAGTCATCGTTTGCTTTTGTTTTTTCTTTTGATTAAATAAGAAAAGTAATGCAAATGCACTTTTTCAGGCAAGAAACTCGACTTTTGCAAAGAGGTATAAATCTATGACGGTGCTACTTTCGTAAAATATAACATGTATAGCTTTAAATCTTGATGTCAGTAGAATAAAATGACATAAGTGTCAAATCATAATATTGCATACTTAAGTCTAGCGACATCTGTTAGAAAAACCGGTAACGACTTTCCGGTACACTTGGAAAGATGGTGTTAATTGCTATCACGCCAAGTTTAGGTTTGCTCCAGTATTCTTTAATGAACGCACGCACTCTTCAATTATGTCGTAAGTAAGACCAATATTCTTTTTAATAAGAGACGTTTCACTTTAGAAACTGGAAATATGTCATTTAAGGAAATGAACTTCGTTGCATCCTCGTGTCTTCCCTAAAGTCAGATTATTGAACTTATTTTGATATTAACGTATAAAGTTTAATTTAATTCAGTACTTGTTAGGCTTTGGAGTAAAAATCCCGAAAAGCCTGAAATAATTTTTAAAAAATACAAAAATTAATATTAAAGAAGCTCCATGTATCGTTCCCTTGCGTTAAGAAACAGTAATTGTTATCAAATACCCGAAATATTTCTAATGATTTAAGCCCCGTTTGAAGTTTCAAAAAGCCACAACTCAATAAATCTCTTCGTTCAGTTCAATTTCTTATGAAAATAATTGATATTGAAGAATGCACAAGTATATTTTTCAATCGCCACTGTTATTATGCGTGTAAATAAGTTAAAATGTAAAGAGAAATTTGAAGTAAAATATCATGGATTGCTAAAGCTACTCAGCGAAAACCAAACGAATTAATTATTTTTAAATTTAAAAACAATTTTTGTTTACGATTATGTCAAAGAAATTTATATATCTCACAAGTTAATCTATGTAGTTCCATTTGAAATAAATAGCAGTTGACAATTAAATAAATTAAAACTATGTCGAACTATTAAATGCAATGTTAAAATCAATTGCTAAATTATCGAATAGGTAAATTTTGTAGGATACAAAAGGTTAAATAATAATACAAAATGGTGTAGGTATAATTTAATAGAAATATTTTTCAAATAAAACGTGAAAAATCATAGCAGTTTCACATAAGTTTTTATATAATTGACAAAAGAGAAACTAAAAATCGACTTAATTTATGGTTTGTTAACGAAACTTACAATTAATAGTTTATAGAATACCCATTTCTTGCTATGATATTTTAACATGCTGAAAATATTTGACGGGGATAGTACACGATGCTTCTTGAATAATTTTCCATAAATCAGTGTAGCTTCCATATATATTTTCATAGACTTTCTATAAGATTGGGACCCGAGAACCAATTCTTCCCCCTGTAAGTCATTCTTTCATCCTTTAAGTTCTATGTTTTGGGTCACTGTCGATTTTAAAGACATTTCATATTCAAATATCTACACGCATACGTCATTTATCCAAAATATGAACTCTATACCATAATACTAGAAACATCCCCTTAGAATAATTTCTGATCTCGCCGTGCTTCGTTGTTTTAACTTACACTGTGGGGTATGGGTACTTTATGTACTTCTAACATAACATACCTTATAAACGCCGATTTAGTGATCCATATAAAGCAACCTTGCCCTCATCCGTCCAAAGAATATTTCGCCATTTAGATGCTGGCCAATTTAAATGCTTTTTAAAGACTTAAGTCTAGATTGTATAATGCCATTTTTTCAACAATGTTAGTCTTTGTGGACTTCTTACTACAAAATTATTTTCTTTTAATTGCCTACGCACAGTGCTCGTCGTCTGTTGAAGAATAACTGAATTCAGAATAACTTACATTGGATTCTTCTTCTAGTTCATAGTAGCATCGCTATCCGATTCAATTTTATCTTTACCTTCATTTTGCACCAAAAATTCTTTACAAAAAACAGAAGTAAACTGTACACAATACATTTGTTATTACACTGGTTCATGTGGCATTCGATGTACATTACCTGACCTTTTAACAGTTTTCAATAGACACCTATACACCATCGTATCCCACATACGGGTAAAAGTTAACGAAAATATCTGTATATGGATATCTTGGTTGTGAAGGGGTTAAGAAACAATATCCGCGATAACAATTTCGTATAACTTTATTGAGGTTGATAAGTAAAGTTGTTTCTAAAAAATAGTTTATTGATTAACCTTAAATAGTTACGAAATTCATAAAAAAGATTGGAATGAAACTAATATTAATTTGTAATATATCGTAAATACTTAAAAAAATAATTTCAAAGTGAAATTTAGTTAAGATTAAAAAAATTATTATAAAATAGGATTATGGGCCTGTTATTTTAAGTGCTATCGTTATATATTAGTAATTAAAAAATATATAAAACTGCACTAATAACGCGAACAAGCGGGAATATAAAAGTGTATTCACAGGAAATCTATTCTATATCGGTTTAATGTGTCAGAGCGCCGGCGACGTCGTCACTGTAACCAAATAAAAGTGATTTGTCGTTATAGGATATTTCGAAAATATTTTATTTCGCGAGGACAAGCCACATTGCGCAACCGCACGTATAGAGCCCGTACCTGTAGAGAATGGGGTGCCCGAGTCCAGCCGAGTTAGTGGATAACCATTGCGCTCGCACATAATATTATCAACAGCCTAGAAGTGAACGTGTTGTGTACGCTTGATCTTCTATGGTGTGAGTGTGTATATGTTAGTAGTGTGCGCGCCTCCACTTGATGGGAAAAAACCTGCATCAAAACAGTTTTTCATCGGTCTGCTCGTTCCACTCTCGCCGCTAAATGTGTTCCGTAAATATCGAACTCGAAAATTCCGAAACGCCAGACTATGACACCACAGTCCGTCGTGCATTGTCAGTGGAAAATGCAGACGCAACACTTCGATGTCTTAATCATTAAAACGGTTTTCTGACGATTTGGACCGTGTGTTTTCGGATTTCGGTTTTATATAATTTTTTTTTGTGAAGATTATTTTTCCAACGTTTTGCGTGTTAAAAGTGATACTGTCATTCTCCAGGATTGTACATCATCGGAAAAACGTACTCTTGCTCTGTACCCATACGAATATTTAAAGACGAAGCCTCGACAAAGAATAAGTTATAATAAATCAGAGCAGAGCACAGTGATTTTAGGATGATTTTGGGTGATGCTCCGTGTGGCACCACTCGCCTTTGACCTTACTGGATGATCCCTAATGCGTTTAAGTGAGTAACCCCTTTTTAAGTTTAATCCCTTTGATATTTTTTTTTCTCTTTTGATCCCCTAACACCTCCCTCGGCGAACGTAACGGACGCAAATTTCACACGCGAATTTGTATCAGTATGTGAACTACTTTTGGGGTGCAGTTGTCCTAGAATTTTCACCCCAAATTAAACGATATGTAACAGGATTGCATGAAAATACTTTTCTATACGTCTTTGCATAATAGATCTCACATGAAAATAATCATGAATTGATGTAGTATCAAAAGTGAACGCATCAAAATGTACTTACAAAAATTTATAGAAGCGGATAGTCTGTAACAGTTCAAAGTAGAAATTATTGTAGCTTGCGTATTATTTTATAAGAATTATCAACACAAAACTCTTATTTTTGCTATTATGGGGTGCTTTCGATATCCAAACATGTTCGAACTAATAAGTAAATAATTAATGAAATCAGTGAATTAGTGCCTAGATTGGAGATAATCGTTCTTATAATTAGAACAAAATATATTCCAAAAACCAGTTATACTCTTCGTTTTATATACGCATGTACATACATCCAGATACCTACATTTTATTTGTGTGGGTTCTTTGAGTAACACGTACATCAATAATATAGTTCGAATTCTAATAATAAAAGAATTATTCCCAGAAAAGAAACTATCATCAATAGATTCATTTTCATTAGCATTCCATTTGCATTATAAATAAGTTGAAATTTCCTTCGGCTTAGCTCTCCATAAATCGATAGGTAAATACAGACTTTAGTCAAATGATTCGTAAAAAATTCTTTAAATAATTTCACAGGTATGTTGTTTATTCAATACAAGTGCAATTTTCCTCGACAGGGCATGCCGCCACATTAGTGAATACGTGCGAAATTTTTTCACCGAATTTCACTGCATTATCGGACTCACCTACATTTATTTTTTAATTATTATGAAATATTTTATGAAGAGTTGCGCATGAAAAATGAAAATATTTATTAAAACCAATTAAATCACTAAAAGACAAAAAATAAATTTCGATTTTAGTCCCAAATCTACATTACGCTTGTTAGTTCTTGGTGAAGTGAAATTTTAAGTAGTTAAAAATTCATTAAAATTATGTAAGTTGTCAAGCTTAGCATCTGTTTTCGTTGTATCTTCCGTATAGTTACTACAATAATAATTTATAAATAAATATCTTCCACATTTGAATTAATTGTACTGTTTTAATTGAAAAATATTGTGTGTAAATATTAGTGTTATTATTTTAAGGTTATGATATTTCTTTATACATATGTTGTTCAAAATGGAATGCAATTTAATCAAGTAAGCTAGTTTACTTAAAATATACCTCAACAAATATTGATAACCTAATTTAATGATAAAATTTAAATATGCTTTAGAATGTCTAATGTCAATATTATATATAATACAAATTATTCCTTCATTCATATTTTTTTTAGTGCTATAAAGAATACAATCGTGCATTTTATCTATGTATATATGAATTAGAAATATTTTAAATCGTGGCGCTCACCTAATCGCTTCTATTTAAATTTTCGATAACAATTTTATTGTTAATTTATTAATAATGATTTTTTTCGTAATTCTGATATCTATGTGTTTACAATCCAAGTAGTTATACCTGCGTACGAGTATGTGGAAACGTATCCACTTCGACATGAATGTAGTATGTAGCATTTTTTGGTTTACACAAACAAAGATTGAGTAAGATTTAGATTATCAAATTTAACATAGAACTTCTACGAAATTAATAAGTTTAACTCCATCGATTACACAATTCACAGAGTTATTTAATATTATATAATTCATTTACTATAAAAAAATTTCGATTGATCTTAGTTTTGCCATTCAACTGCATAATTAAATGAATATCTTCTTCTATGTACGTCAACAAAACTTTATAACTAGTTCATATTTAAATTATTTAGCCAGAAACACAATTTGGAAGAAATAGTTAATAAAGCACTAAATTCAATGTTGCTCCAATCTTTCCCCTTTTGATTTAATGATATAAATCTTGATATCAAAAGAACTCAACTTTCTGGACTTCTTTTCTCCTCCCTGGTTATTAAATGAAAAAATAAATGAAACAAACTATTTATTGTTTATACTTAATGCTCATAAATCAACTTTCGTTATCAGCGTTTTCCTACTTTGATATAAAATTTATCTATTGTTTCTAGATTGCTTAGATTAAATTCGCAATAATTTAAATTTAAATAATTTTGTTTCAGTTATTATAAGACATGAGAAATATGTATATATATATATATATATATATATATATATATATATCTACATATAAATAATTGTAATATCTACTTGGCAATTCATTTGGTTGATTTCTTGATCGAAATGAAGACTAGTAAAAATAGCAGTCATTACATGTTATGCTTGGACAAGCCTGAAAAATTTTAAATTTAAACAGATGAGTTTAAAATATGAGTAAATGCATCTGTAAGTAGTTGAACCTCAATATCTATTTCACATTTTTAATCTACCTAATGACCAGCTTTCTTTCAGCAATCAACATAGTCACAATATATAATTTCAGAGGTGGCCAAAATATATTCCAAGGTTGTAATACATTTTGCAAAAGTTTATTATTGAAATTTAGAGATTCGTATTTTTGCAATAACAGTTCATTCCATCTATGTTCATAATTTCATTTTATTTCAAATATATGGCAATCGCGACTTTTTCTGTTTGTCGCCTACAGCGTCTGAAATTTGTCGATAGAATTTTCAAGATGATATATTTATAAAATGAATTTTCCCCAATATCTTACGGCTTTTGAAGTTCGCTAGAAGTGTTTTCGTAAATAATTCAATAAATCACTATTTCACCATTTTTATTTCGAAGATAATGTTGAATATCTCTGAATATATTATGTATGGTCACACGATCATCTTCTGATTTGAAGTTTGAAGGATATTTGCACTCTCTATATAGTTCGGGAAAACCTGATTCAAATATTTAAAACTTTCCCCGTTCTAATCTAATATTTTTAACGGAATTCTTTATAAGTTCGGTTTTTAAGTATTAAGGAGATAAAATGACGGAGTATTTTTAATATTTTACTATCCTGGAGATGAAATTACACCTCTTATGCACTACATTTGTTAGTGCACAAAAAGGGTGTGTCCAAAATTGTTAGTACAGCCTAAAAAGTAGTAATAGACGGCTTTTAGAATTCGAGTTTTTTTAGTATTTTGAAAAGCCTTAACTAGATAGCAATATCAGTAACAAAAAAATTAGGCATCTTTTCTAAAATATGAAGAATATGTACGTACAACTTTAATTAATATTGGAATGATGGTAATTTTGATGGAGCCTGTGGTTGATTAACTTAATCACTGAAGGTTGATATATAATCCCTTGCCACAATAATTTTTGTTTTCTGTATACGTATTTCGTATTGGAATGATGTAATGCATATAAGGGTTAAAAATGTGAAATAATTTTATATTTTGATTTAATTTAAGAAATATATTATACAAAATACACAACCCTTTTCTTCCCTGTTATCCAATGTAATTATTTATTTCAAGACGAGTATCTTTCTCTAAAATTTTAGATTTTTATAATTTTAATGTTAAAAAAACATATTAATACTTATTTTTAATTTGATATATCTTGGCTTCTAATAATACACACTCCCCTTCTTGAAGTTGAATTTGATGGAGCCTGTGGTTGATTAACTTAATCACTAAGATTAATATATAACAGTGTACATATTGGTTCTCAACGGTACAGATCGCGTACGGAGTTTGTTTTCGTACGGGTATTTTTCGCCGTGGTTTACCAGGTGCGACACTTTGCAATTATCTGCTGATGATGACAACTTAGTTGTCGAAATGCGTATACAGAATTGCGAAAGTTAATGTGGAAAGGGGTTATATATCAATCTTAGTGATTAAACTCCCTTTCTTCCTTGTTAACCAATGTAATTATTTATTTCAAGACGATCATCTTTCTCTAAAATTTTAGATTTTTATAACTCGATTTATTTATTTTAATGTTAAAGAAACAAATTAATATTTATTTTTAATTTTATATATATTGGTTTCTAATTACTTTAAAGTAAAAATAATAATAATTTATTTTCCGCTGGTTCTAGTCGGTTACAAATGTAGTCATTTGTTGAAACAACTTAGTATATTGTATAGTGTAGATATCTTGACATATAAATAGGATGTACGGTGACATTTGGTAATTGCGTATTATACGTATTGTAACTACATATTTTTATATGCATTAAGCATGTATTAGTATATAACATTAGAACATCATGACAATATATTTTTTAGCACTATTCTAAAACTGGAGCGTCATTGTAAAGTGTAAATGTACACAAATGTACATCCTTTCATTAATGTTATTACTAGATCATTTAGCACAATTTATGTGGAATAAGATTTAGCATTTAAATGGTATTGGTTAGTACAAAACATAATAAATCGATTAGAATATTCAATAGTTTTGTAAAAGCAGCACTTCGACGAAAGTTTTTAGTTTACAGTTAGTTCGAGCTATTGATATAAACGAATTAGTTTTAATTTTAGTTTAATTTTAAATATAAAATCGCTGTATGATGAATCATGTAATGTATTTTGAATGAGTATCAATTGTTATTTAATTTAGTAATAAAATTTGTTATTAATCATTTATATGTGTTATTGCAAAGCGGGGCGTATTGAAATTCAATAGTTGTGACAATTGTACGTTTACAAAAGCTTCTAAATTTACAAACATTGAAAGCAATTATTAGCATTATTTTGCGGTGTGCGCGATACCTTCTTTTGTTCATTTTGGTATGAATATTGGAGAAAATGTCGTTGCAGTAAGTGATAATATTTGTTGTTTTAACTTGGATTATCACCATTTTAAAGCTGTTCTTGCATAATTTTTCACTTTATATTACATATAAAAACCTTTTGGTACATTTTTTTAAAAGATCTGGTTAGTATGTGAGAAATTTTATTTATGCTTAATTATACTTATTTTTATTATTTTTTATTAATTTAATACTTATTAAATTTTAGTTATTTTTAAAATTAACAAAGAGATATGAAGCTGATGAAGTCTAGTTTAAAAATAGTAGCTTTCACATTTGCCTAAATCTAAAGTAATACTGTTAAATGAATTTGCAGACGGTTCTTGGTGAAACATGTTATGCAATAACTATGACAACTATGAAGAAAGAGTTCACACACACACACCTACACCAATAACATATATAATTTTTACTCAAAAATTATCCAAAAAGATAATAATAATAATAAATTTTATTTCTAAAACAATGTGCATACATTACATATCAGTACATATAAGAAAATAGCAATCAATACATACTACGTACACACTCATATGCCCGAAACACGTCTCAATAAGAAAAAAGATATTATAAATTTGGACATAGAAAGTCATTTATACAATAACAATTTATCGTAAGCAGGTACCGCTTAAGGTCGCTTTTAAAAATACAGAAGTTTGTGATATTTTAAATACAAAGTGGTAAGTTGTGTAATTTACATCCCATAAAATATGTTCCTTTTTGAAAGATAGATTTTGCGTGTCAGGCAGGTAATAAATAATTATCAGTTCGTGTATCATACTTATGATTTACATTGCCATTCGAAAAAGCGTTTTTGTTCCTAAAAAAGATAGTACACAGTGGCACTTAATACAGTACATCCCACTTATATATTACAAAAATAACGAGGTATTTAGGAAAATTTGAGTTAAAACAGTTACTAAAAATAATTTAAGTATTGGTCAATGATGAGAAAAGAACCACGCTCACCAATAAATAATTAATTGCAAAGATTGTGACGCTGTCTATATCGTAAAGAGTAGACGAGAAATCGAAAGTAGATTAAAAGAATATAAAAGAGTAATATTACACAATATTAGGAACACTGGCTTTTCAGAATACTCCATTTCCTAATATACACGGTATAAATAAAAATTAAAAATTAAATATGGTAAAAATTCTAGAAATTAAAAAAGCCATTCAACGACAGGAAAATGTGGCTAATACACGCATAGTTCACACACTCGCACATGCACCAATAATAGACAGTCATAAAAATGCAATTAACACGACTTTTTATAATAATAATAATAATTTATTGATGTTACATATACATACATACGTCATTGCATTATCATATAAAAATAAAAACACAAAACAGAAAACCTTTGTGGCCCACAATTAATGCGCCACCAAACACGTTAAAACCCGCAAGGTATATACAAAACAAAACACCAAAGTAACGATTAAAACATAAAAACTCAAAAATGGTAATGTTAAATTTATACTTCAAAAAGTCATTTACTGAATAGAAAACGTTCACCATCAGCACCTTTTTTTTATCAATCTCTTGAGACTAATCCATGGTTGGCTCCTAAACCTATAAGGCAAAGCATTGTATATCTTCACGGCCATGTAATTTGAGCTTGGCTGATTTTTCCCAATGCGATGATACGGTATGACCAAATTACTCAAGTTTCGTGTTTCATATTCGTGAAAATCACCATTTTTGCAGAACTTATCTGGCGACTTATTAACAAACTCCAGGCAAGCAAGTATATACAAGGATGGGAGGGTCAGTATTTTGTGTTTTCTGAATAGGTTTACACAACTTGTGGTATTAGATACACCACTAAGGGCTCTGATTGCACTCTTTTGCATCCTGAAAACAGCCTCAGCCGCGCCGGACGCGCCCCACATCAATAGGCCATACAAGACCCTGCCCTGAATATATATATATATATATATATATATATATATATATAATATAAACCCCCTTTTAAGATACTTATTATCATTGTGGCTTTGCAGATGAAATGAATAAACCGAAACGTATATCAGCAAGAATAAAAAATTGTGAAACAAATTTTAAGTATTGATCAATAAGGTTGATATATAACCCCTTTCCACAATTAACTATTTGTAAATTCTGTATACGCATTTCGACAACCAAGTTGTCATCATCAGCAGATAATTTCAAAGTGTCGCACCTTGTAAAACACGGCGAAGAAAATTGTACGAAAAATACACTCCGTACGCGATCCGCACCGTTGCAAACCAAGATGTAACGGTGCAACGGTGCGGATCGCGTACGGAGTGTATTTTTCGTACAATTTTCTTCGCCGTGTTTTACAAGGTGCGACACTTTGAAATTATCTGTATGATGACAACTTGGTTGTCGAAATGCGTATACAGAATTTACAAATAGTTAATTGTGGAAAGGGGTTATATATCAACCTTATTGATCAAGTCAATCAACCACAGGCTCCATCAAATTCAACTAAATTTTAAGTATTATAATTTAATTTACTTATCATAGTTTTAAACTAAAACTTTATTATCATATTTATATAAAAGTAAAATACAGCAAAAATTTTTTAAGATAATTTACCGATGTAACTGTATACAACTTATACAATTTAATGAACTAGTATATTAATTTTAATAGTTAGCACCATGCAATATTTTATGTGTTAGTGCCATAGTCTTTTACCAGTAACAAACCGTTAAATAACCACATAAAATGATTCGTTAAATTAATATTTTAGTCTACCACCTGTTACAATAACAAGAAACAAGTATGTAACTATTGCATGATATTACGGTATTATAGTATAATTTTATTTTGCGGCTGTTTTGTACTGATTTTGTTAAATCGTCTAATTCTATTTATTTTTCTTGCTAGAAATTACTCGTATGAAAATAATAATATTATATTTTTGGAAAAGAACAAAACTGTTTTCAAATCTATTATAATAAATTATAAAATCACATATAGTAGATGCTATTACCATGAAAATATTTTACATTCCGTTCTTAAAAACAGAAACAATGTTCCGAAATGCGTAACAAAAATCATGACGTCAATATTTCAAATGCATTATGCACAACTATCAGAGTATTTGCCTTGGAATATGTACGTGTAAAAATATCAAATATTTTTGTTATTTGAATAACACGATTTGTCGACTTTTCTATAAATTAAAATTTAATCGAAAGTTAATAAGCATTGCGTAATTGTTCTTCTAAGTGCGCTTCTAGAAATCGTGTCCTGTACATACGCTTGGTTAACTCAAGATATTTTAAATGCACATACTTATGCGCGGACGTAATAATAACTAATGGTTTGGCAAAAACCCCTGTAATTGGTGTTAAGCCGTTGGGGGATATGAAGGCATGGATCATTATTATTATTGGTATTATTATTAATTTCTAAGACGGTTATGATCCGCGTTTAGTGATCCGTTTATTATTTTGATAAAAAATAATAATTCCATATGTTACAAGAAAAACTTTTCACTTTTAAATTTCTTTCACATTTGAGTACGTATATATTTCGTATTATAGATTAAAATATTTGTATGATAATCTTCCTAATGTGGTATGAAGTAAGGTGTGGTCTTGTAGTCCTTTAAAAACTATTAGCGATTGTATTTATTTATTACTGTTATAGATTTAATTAGAAACCAATAAATACGTATTCGTTTAAATATTTAGTTTTGTGAAGATGGTCGTTTACTTATCTATATACTTAAGAAATTGTAGGTGAGAAAGTCACTTGTTTCTAACAAATATATCTTTTAAAAATCAAGTGTGTTATAAAATTATTTATACAATTTTATGGAAAAAGGAATTGAATTTATTGATGTAGTAGCAAAAATATGTCGAGGAGAAAAGGCTCATTATAGTTTCTCAATTTCGTAACTCAAATTAATTCTGGAAACTTACCTCTTCTGGGTTGTTTCACGTGGGTCTAACGAAGTAGTATCTCACTGAATAGCGAAATGGAAGCGGTTGTATTATTTTCTCATTTCTAGGTCTTCTTTAACAGTATTTCAGTGAGAAAATGTAAGCAATTTACGACATATTTTTTCTTAATTTTCATTACACACATTATTGATGTAGTGGCAAAAATATGTCGAGGAGAAAAGGCTCATTATAGTTTCTCAATTTCGTAACTCAAATTAATTCTGGAAACTTACCTCTTCTGGGTTGTTTCACGTGGGTCTAACGAAGTAGTATCTCACTGAATAGCGAAATGGAAGCGGTTGTATTATTTTCTCATTTCTAGGTCTTCTTTAACAGTATTTCAGTGAGAAAATGTAAGCAATTTACGACATATTTTTTCTTAATTTTCATTACACACATTATTGATGTAGTGGCAAAAATATGTCGAGGAGAAAAGGCTCATTATAGTTTCTCAATTTCGTAACTCAAATTAATTCTGGAAACTTACCTCTTCTGGGTTGTTTCACGTGGGTCTAACGAAGTAGTATCTCACTGAATAGCGAAATGGAAGCGGTTGTATTATTTTCTCATTTCTAGGTCTTCTTTAACAGTATTTCAGTGAGAAAATGTAAGCAATTTACGACATATTTTTTCTTAATTTTCATTACACACATTATTGATGTAGTGGCAAAAATATGTCGAGGAGAAAAGGCTCATTATAGTTTCTCAATTTCGTAACTCAAATTAATTCTGGAAACTTACCTCTTCTGGGTTGTTTCACGTGGGTCTAACGAAGTAGTATCTCACTGAATAGCGAAATGGAAGCGGTTGTATTATTTTCTCATTTCTAGGTCTTCTTTAACAGTATTTCAGTGAGAAAATGTAAGCAATTTACGACATATTTTTTCTTAATTTTCATTACACACATTATTGATGTAGTGGCAAAAATATGTCGAGGAGAAAAGGCTCATTATAGTTTCTCAATTTCGTAACTCAAATTAATTCTGGAAACTTACCTCTTCTGGGTTGTTTCACGTGGGTCTAACGAAGTAGTATCTCACTGAATAGCGAAATGGAAGCGGTTGTATTATTTTCTCATTTCTAGGTCTTCTTTAACAGTATTTCAGTGAGAAAATGTAAGCAATTTACGACATATTTTTTCTTAATTTTCATTACACACATTATTGATGTAGTGGCAAAAATATGTTGAGAAGAAAAGGCTCATTATAGTTTCTCAATTTCGTAACTCAAATTAATTCTGGAAACTTACCTCTTCTGGGTTGTTTCACGTGGGTCTAACGAAGTAGTATCTCACTGAATAGCGAAATGGGAGCGGTTGTATTATTTTCTCATTTCTTGGTTTTCTTTAATAGTATTTTAGTGAGAAAATGTAAGCAATTTACGACATATTTTTTCTTAATTTTCATTACACACATTATTGATGTAGTGGCAAAAATATGTTGAGAAGAAAAGGCTCATTATAGTTTCTCAATTTCGTAACTCAAATTAATTCTGGAAACTTACCTCTTCTGGGTTGTTTCACGTGGGTCTAACGAAGTAGTATCTCACTGAATAGCGAAATGGGAGCGGTTGTATTATTTTCTCATTTCTTGGTTTTCTTTAATAGTATTTTAGTGAGAAAATGTAAGCAATTTACGACATATTTTTTCTTAATTTTCATTACACACATTATTGATGTAGTGGCAAAAATATGTCGAGGAGAAAAGGCTCATTATAGTTTCTCAATTTCGTAACTCAAATTAATTCTGGAAACTTACCTCTTCTGGGTTGTTTCACGTGGGTCTAACGAAGTAGTATCTCACTGAATAGCGAAATGGGAGCGGTTGTATTATTTTCTCATTTCTTGGTTTTCTTTAATAGTATTTTAGTGAGAAAATGTAAGCAATTTACGACATATTTTTTCTTAATTTTCATTACACACATTATTGATGTAGTGGCAAAAATATGTTGAGAAGAAAAGGCTCATTATAGTTTCTCAATTTCGTAACTCAAATTAATTCTGGAAACTTACCTCTTCTGGGTTGTTTCACGTGGGTCTAACGAAGTAGTATCTCACTGAATAGCGAAATGGAAGCGGTTGTATTATTTTCTCATTTCTAGGTCTTCTTTAACAGTATTTCAGTGAGAAAATGTAAGCAATTTACGACATATTTTTTCTTAATTTTCATTACACACATTATTGATGTAGTGGCAAAAATATGTCGAGAAGAAAAGGCTCATTATAGTTTCTCAATTTCGTAACTCAAATTAATTCTGGAAACTTACCTCTTCTGGGTTGTTTCACGTGGGTCTAACGAAGTAGTATCTCACTGAATAGCGAAATGGGAGCGGTTGTATTATTTTCTCATTTCTTGGTTTTCTTTAATAGTATTTTAGTGAGAAAATGTAAGCAATTTACGACATACTTTTTCTTAATTTCCATTATACTATTTCAATTGAATATGATAATATATAACTTAAATATTTTAGTTCATAAATAAATCATTGGAACTTTGTACGGGAGTTGCTCTTTTGCTGAGCATTCTGCTAGACTAGTAATGGTTGAAAATGTCCCTGAAAAATTACAATTTCCAAAGGCTTACAATAGATATTCCCACAAAAACCCCATGATTACATATCGATTCTATAAACGATCAGAAATGTTTTTGAAGAGGTGATTTTACAACTTTAAACGAGACTTACTCTGAGTGAATTGCTTTCAGAAAATCAATTGAATATTTTTTGAGAAGTCATGCTCCTTAGTTACAAAGGACTTAATAACTTCGAAACTTGTTCGAGTTATTAAGTCAAGAATTGATATTATTCAAAAGAATATTGACCTTAGAGGAGTATTTAAACAACTCTAAAGACTCTAAAGATCGTTTTATGGATACGTTTGAAGGTATATAAGTTTTGTTCTTACAATTTGATTGCTGTTCCAAGACCGCGTAAGGTATATATGCACTCGTTTACTGTCAATAGATTGTCTCATCTGGTGTCTAACACATTTACATATTATGAAAGTTGGGTACATTGTTATGACCTCGAAAAAAAGTAGCAATAATCGGTTGTTTGAAATTTTCACAATGAGTCGGCTCCAATAAAGGTCGTTTGGTCGCTTTATGTTTTGAAACTGTTGGACAGTTTTCCAATGTAACACCGGACATTTGCTGTACCATTAATACAGAATGGTAGGCTGAATTTTTTTGCATCGAATTCAAAATGTGAAAATTGATGAAGATAATCTTATGTTAGGGTAGGGCTTCAACGATAGATTAGTTAAATGTAGAAACCATTGAAATAGTAATTTGCTGTATAGTCCAGACTTGGTACCTGATAATTTCTTTTTGTTTCAAGTGTACAACTACAAATTATGAGATTTACGTTTTGTATTTGCCGACACGGAGGTTGACCCATGTCGAAATGGCACAAACGATTTAATGCGGAGAAATAGGTGAAAATAAAATGCGTTTTGTTAAAAAAATGTTTATTATTCTATTATTTTACTAAATATAAGCTTGAAAGAAAGGGAACAGTTTTAGGATTGTATAATTTCTTGCTTAACACTCAAAAAGAGAAAATAAGAATGTATAAAAAGTTATTATATAAGTACAAGGTATGCTTTGTCAAAGGTGTTCTTTTGTAAAGAGATACGCCTTCAAACAAATAACACAATTTTACTTTTTTAATATAAGTTGCAAACTGACGAATTAAATAAGCAATTTCTCCTATTTCAAAACAGTTAAATTGTTTTAAGTTTACGTACATCATCGCAATAACTATAATAAGTTCTGTACTTTATTAGAAATAACAAATTCCACTAGATATTTGTCTTCATCTACATCTTTCAATTACCAAAAATCTTCGCTTTTCAGTTACGTTTTGAAGATGTTTTATATTACGTAAATATTCAAATTCAAACATACATTTAAAATAAAACTGTACGTTTCGCTATGCATTTTCATGTTCTATGTGCACGTTTCTATGCATGTTGTCGACCCGATATACCCAAGTCGCGTTTCAAGTCTGCCCTGTAACGCATTGTAAACTTCGTATCGATAAACAATCGGATTCCGCTACATACATTGCAATTACAATTTACCGACCGGTTAACACATAAAAAAGCTTTTTACAAGTGTGAAGTCTAGCATTGTTGTGTATACCGGTCGCGAACGCGACCGGTAATATTATATTACAACGACAGTCAGCGTTATTAATTACTAATAACTGAGACTTGGGAGATCAAAGTTGCGGCAGCTGTGCGTAGGTAACATACCAAACATGTCTAATTGCCACGCCTTACCGCTGACATTATTAATTATGATTTACCCCATACGTCAAAATGTGATTCAAGATCGGAATCATCTGAAATCTAGATATCCGTGATATTTCCTGAAGGCTTTCTTAAGATCAAGTCGGTTTGCAATTACAGAGGGTTTTATTATTGTTTTTAAAGCTGCAATATTGAATTTAGTTTAAAATAATAACTTTATACAGTGCAAAAAAGTCTTGAGTGAACCTCAACTGTGCATCTTATTAGAGAAAGCGAGGCGGTAGTTTATATATAATGGTGGTGTACTTTTTTCAATAGCGGTTTTTTGACAGATAAAGCGCGAGTCGTGTCAACTTTTCGCACTATTTTTGTTAAGTATTGTGTGGAATTTTATTATGGACATCACAGCGTCTATAAATTATTCAATTTTATTAAGAAAATCAGCGTTCCACGAGAAATATGTTTTGTGCGCTTCGAGCAACTTATATTCTACGTAATCGGCCCACTCAATGCAAAATTTGCTATACCATTGAAAAACTTGACACGTAATTTTCATTATTGGGTAATACGCAAACAAATAGATCACATCCAGTACGTAGTGAAGAAAATACAGCGATGGTGGCTGAGAGTATACGTGAGGACCGTGAAGAATCGATTTGGTGTTGATCTCAACAGCTTGGCTTGTCGTATGTCACAAGTTGGCGTATTTTACGTAAGGATCTTGGTTTAAAAGCATACAAAATTCAGCTCGTTCCAGAATTGAAGTGGCCAGCCTTTCGAATCGTCAACGTTTCAGTCTTTGGACTCTTGAAAACCTCGAAAACGATCCATTGTTTTCGACCAAAATTTTGTTCAGCGAGGAGGCTCATTTCGGGCTTAATGGCTACGTTAATAAGCACAATTGCCGTATTTGTAGTGAAAAGCAACCTAAAGAGGTCAAAGAGCTGCCATTACATCTAGGCAAAATCACAGTTTGGTGTGATTTATGGGCAAAGTGCATATTTCCTCAAAAATGAAGGCGGCCGCAACGTAACTGTGAGTAGCGCCCGTTATCACGCCATGACAACGGACTATTTGCTGGTTCAAATTGAAGCCCGTGATCACGACGACATTTGGTTCCAATAAGACGGCGCTACTTGCCCCACAGCCCGTGAAAACGATTTTATTACCAGAACAATTTGGTGTACATTTAATTTCACATAATGGATCTATACAATGGTCGCCTAGATCATGTGATATCACGTCTTTAGACTTTTCCCTTTGGGGTTACGTAAAGTCCAAAGTCTGCATGGATAAGTCAGCTACGATTGAGCAATTCGAAGCTAATAGTAGTCGCGTTATTCGCCAAATACCACTCGAAATATTCGAACGCGTCATCGAAAATTGTAATTTACAGAATGTTAGACGAAGTTACGGCCAACATTTGAAGAAAGTGATTTTTAAAAATAAATGTCAAGAATGATTCTTTTGTATGATAATAAAGAATACCCGATAGTTTTTATTTTTCTTTATTTTTGAAAAGAGAACCTCCAAATGAATCGTCCCTTACTCTGTATTAGTGATATTTTAATTTTCTGCCTTACATTTGTCGTTAAATGATGATAGAAGAGCTTTTTTCTTTGCCAAATGAGGCTGTTTCTCGTTGATTTTGTCGTCCACAAATTGTCACCTGATACGATGTGGTAGGCTTTTTCAATCATATCCGAGGCAGTAGCTGTTTTTGAACATTCATCCTTGGAGTTCATCCTTTGTGCTGACATGACCACGTCTAAATTCGAAAACCCAGTTTTTAACCATCCAAAACGAAAGAGCGGTCTCTAATAGTGTCAAATCCAATTCTGCGTTGATTTCGGTTGGTGTTGATTAGATAAAGAAGGTGCCGCTGATTCATACCATCTTTGCGTTAGGACACGAACTTATCTAACCATCCTTGTGAAACACTTTTTTGATGGTGTTGATGCTAGTAATAATCATAAAACAGTAATGATATATATACACAGGTAGCACTGACTTCGAAAAAGAAGCGCTAAAGGCAGTCTGAGATAAAATAAAATGTCGGAAAAAAGAGAATACAACGTTTACAAAGATTACATAATTGAAATCTATTTTGTCAGGAAAAGTCAGAAACATTTAATATTATTTTGGTGGCAGTATACGCTTTTACTTTATATATTAAGTAAAACTATTATTTTTTAATGTTTTCGTATATACTTTGAATGTGGTTATACGATATTAACGCAACTTATTGGAATAGATTGCGAAGTAGGCTCAGACAGATGCATACCAGGTCGGCTGAAAAGTCCCCGGTCTGACACATAGATGGCGTTACTGTTATAAATCCATATGTTTCTTAGATAGTACTAACCTTCAAACGAAACGTGTCAAAATTTGACAGCAATCCGACCATTAGTTACTGAGATATTGCGTTAAGAGTAAAGCTACTTTTGTTATTTAAAAAAATGGAAAAAAAAGAATTTCGTGTGCTGATAAAGTACTGCTTTTTGAAGGGAAAAAATACCGTTGAAACAAAAGCATGGCTTGATGAGGAGTTTCCGGACTCTGCGCCAGGAAAATCAACCATAATTGATAAACGTGGTGAAATGAGCACCGAAGACGGCGAACGAGTGGACTACCAAAAGAGGCTATCACCGACGAAAACATCAAAAAAGTTCACAAAATCATTTTAAATGACCGTAAAGTAAAGTTGATCGAGATAGCTGACATCTTAAAGACATCAAAGGAACGTGTTGGACACATCGTGCATGAATATTTGGGCATGCGGAAGCTCTGTGTAAAATGGGTGCCGCGCGAGCTCACATTCGATCAAAAACAACAACGAGTTGATGATTCTGAGCTGTGTTTGAAGCTGATAAATCGTAATAAAACTGAGTTTTTGGGTCGATATATGACAATGGATGAAACATGGATTCATCACCACACTCCAGAGTCCAAACGACAGTCAGCCGAGTGGACTGCATGCGATGAACGCAACAGTCAGCTGGAAAAGTTATGGCGTCAGTTTTTTGGGATGCGCATGGAATAATTTTCATAGATTATCTTAGAAAGGGCCAGTCCATCAACAGCGACTATTATACAGCGTTATTGGACCGTTTGAAGAACGAAATCGCAAAAAAACGGCCCCATATGAAGAAGAAGAAAGTCTTGTTTCACCAAGACAATGCACCGTGTCACAAATCAATAAAAACAATGGCCAAATTAAGTGAATTGGGTTTCGAATTACTTCCCCATCCACCGTACTCTCCAGATGTGGCCCCCAGCGACTATTTTCTGTTTGCAGATCTCAAGAGAATGCTCGCCGTGAAGAAATTTAGCAGGGATGAGGAGGTGATCGCCGAAACTGAGGCCTATTTCGAGGCTAAAGACAATTCGTTCTACAAAAATGGTATCGAAAAGTTGGAAGAACGCTATAATCGGTGTATCGCCCTCGAAGGCAACTATGTTGAATAATAAAATCGAATTTTGCCAAAAAACTGTTTTACTATGGTAGACCTGGGACTTTTCAGTTCGACTGTTACTAGATATAAAAAAAAGAATTATGCTGAAGATTTAACTTGAATAAAATTCAGTTGTAAAGCAGTTAGTAAAATACTAAACTGTGGAACAGTGGTTGAATTATTACAACTCTTAACAATATCGTTAGTACAGTTAGTATACGTAAATATAGAAAAACTGAATTTAATTTCGTAAGTTATTGGAGTTTCAATTTAAATGTATTTAATTTTAATTTAAAGAAATGTAGGGAGTATCCAATGACAACATATTTTATATAACACGGAGACAACACGCGCGTTATAATCTATTCGTTATATCTCTCATTTATTACATGGAATAGATATATTCCTTTCACTTCGATTAAATATGTTTTATATGCATGCGAATAAGCTTGTTTTTAATAATGAAATTCGATAATGCTTCTAGTGGGATGTGATAAATATTTTGATAAAATTGATTATGTATGATCTTGATAAGAAATCTCAGTTATTTTTAATATGTAGTCAATTGAAAGGAAAATGCGAAAAACCTCAAATAAAAGCTTGTTTTATAATTCAGTAGACATAGTTTAGTAGTTTAGTAATTCAATATTTATTTTCATAAGAAAAATTTATAAACAGATGCCGAAAGTTCGTGATTTGAGTGAAAAGAAGTCAGGGAAACTTTATCAGACTAATGTTATCATTAGTGTAATTTATAAGTAGTCATTACGACGTGGGTGTACATTAAAAATACGCATTCCTCATTGTTGTTAGATAATTCGAATTGTTTTATTTATAAGGTTATTTTAGTTGACGATTACCTGCGCCAATATAATTTTCAAAAATACAAGTAGACGTTTCGAAATTTAGATCAAGTTTATGCCCAACAAATCAACATCTTATTAATAAAATAAGCAACAATTCTCAAATCCGTACTCACTGTCATAAGATCTGTGCCATGGTAGGTAATGTCCTTAACATAAATGTTCTAAACTATTAAAGAAAAAGCAGAAATAAAAACATCATGTGAATAACATGATTTTTATTTAACATCCATCTACCTATTACGAGGGTGGTCCTATAAGTATCCGGCCTGACCTAGAGATGGCGGTAGTTGTTTGAAAAATATCACTGTATTAGAAAATACACAATCTATAAAGCATATGTTTTAAGTTTGAAAACACCACGTTGTTTAGTATTTGTTTGGCAGTCATCAATATTGAACGTTTTCAGTGAATTTGTAAAAACGGAGAAAATTGATCATCGTTACGTGATACAATACTTTTATTTGAAAGGCCTCAGCTGAACTGGATTCTACTCTGGGTGAGTCTGTTTCTTCGTTTACAACAGTGAAATATTGGGTAGCAAAGCTTAAACGAGGCCGTACGATGTTATTGTACGCTTGGCTGCCAAGACGAGCATCGCAGTGGTCGACCAAATGAGCTGACGACTCCAGAAATGGTGAAGAATATCCACAAAGCGGTACGTCGAAAGTCGACGTTTCAAAAAGTGCGGTTCATCGCATATTATCTGAGAATTTGGTAAGAATGGGTACCACGTTTGATCACACTCGAGCAAAAACAGTGTCGCGAAGATGTTTCAGTTGAGTGTTTCGCGGAGTTTCACAGCAACAAAGCAGAATTTTTGCACCGTTTCATAACCATGGGCGCATTACTTCACACCCGAGACAAAAGAACAATCAAAAGAATAGACCCAAAAGGGAGAATCGGCTCCAAAAAGGCGAAGACCGTTTCATTTGCAGGCAAGGCCATGGCATCGGTTTTTTGGGATGCCTGTGGAACAATTTTCATCGACTGTCTTGAATAAGGAAAAACTGTCAACAGCGAGTATTATGCGAACTTATTGCAACGTTAGAGCAAAGAAATGTGTTGTTTCATCGAGACAATGCACCAGCTCAAAAATCCGTTACTGTAATGGCCAAAATTAAATAATTAAAGTTGGACTTGCTACCTCATGCACCCTATTCGCCAGATTTAGCCCCCTTGGATTATTTTCTGTTCCCAAACTTCAAAAAATGGCTCAGTGGTCAAAGAATTTCCAACGATGAAGAAGTGATGTCAGCAGTTATCGAACTTATTGAACATCACTGAAAAAAGTGTATAGAGCTGAAAGGAAATTATGATATGAATATCTCTGCATGTGTCGTGGTTGTTTGTCTTTATTATATTGTACACCGCGTCGATGTTTTCAGGAGTGACTGCAGGCCGTCCCTCATGATGCTCGTCTTTGACCGACACTTTGACACCATTCAACAGTTGGCAGGGATGGTGCTTCATTACCAAACAATTGCTTGATTTTTTCCGAACACTCTTGTCGAGTGAGACCGTCTTTAAAATCATAGAAAATCATGGCTCGGAAATTTTCGGGCGTTAGTTCCGTTTTTCACAAAACTCACTTTATTTAAAAATCGCTCAAAATAGAAAACAGCATATGCTAGCAATTTGAAAATGCTATCTTAGAAAATACTGCAAGAAATATTTCCGATAGCGTCACCTTACGGAAAGTAGCTGAACTGCAAAACTTTTTAAGTAATCTACATACGTACGTGCTCTGCTTTTCTCTTCTCAATTTCAGTAGTTCATTTTGATTAGTTCTAAGGACATGATCGTGTCATTCTAATTGATTTTGTCAATTATTTATTATCGTTTTAAGCCTATTCTAAAATTTATAGAATAACTTTAATATTATACTGATATTTTGGAATAGGTGGCTTTGAATGAAACACAATCTCCTTCTATTTCATCTCTTATTTAATCAATCACGTACTGAGTAATTATTCAGATACAATTATCTAGTTTCAGTTACTTTTGGATTTTTCATTGGACAACTAAATCAATAATTTCCGAGTTTATTACCTGTTTATGGATGCTTTAAAATCATTTGGACATAAAAAAATAGTTGGACTACTTTTTCAAGCAAAATAAACAATGTTTAGTATATAAGTTAAGGGTTAATTGAAATTGGTATACAAAAAAATCGTAAAAATGTATTTGTTGTGGAACCTATATTTTTGAAAAGGTTGTTGTCCGACTTTTGCAAAATACGGGAATAGAAAGATTCCATACAATCCGAAATGTAAAAAAATGTGATTTTCTAACTAAATTTAAATTCATAATTCCGAAAAAGGATCTTTTAATAATTCCTAGAAATGGTATTATGTTGACGTTCATGTTCACCTTCATCTAAATATTATAATTCAATAAAACTTATTTTCTCCTAGAATAAATATATTTATTAACACCTATAGAGGCGTTTTTATAGTTTTAACATGCTCAATTTATGCTTGACATTGCGTACATTTACGAAATACGAATATAAAGTATGCATTTGAAATAAGTTCCTTGCAAATAACAAAAAAAGTATTTTACAAACAGACCATAATTTACTGTATAAATATATACGAATCTTATGCAATTCATTTATAATATTTTTTCAGTCTGTCCTTGGTAGTTTGCAAATAAGGTGAGAAGATATTGAAATATACAAGTAAATGATATCGTTACAGCAAACACAATTGTTATTACTGATTATCGATTTACAATAATTCTTAGCCATAAAATATTTGATAAGAAAACTTTTAGGGGATTAACGTGACAATATCATTGATATAGATATGATGTTCCTAATTGCGATATTATGCAAAGTTACGGTATATTTAAATGTACACTACTGTCCGTACTAGTTCGGACACTCAAATAGATTGAAGAAAAGGGAAAACAAATTTCAATGTCAAAACTGAAAATTTTTGTTGCATTATTGTTTATAGATGTTTATAAAGTATAATAATCAAAATTAAAGCAATGCTAACGTTAAATAAACAAAGATATCTTAAACATTTCGCTCATCGAAGAAACCCCCTTTCGCGCGAAGAATAGCCCATACAATTCGAGGCATCCGTTTCACGAGTTTTTCAAGGACTCTATTCGGTATACTATTTCATTCTTCTTGCAACATGGTCCACAAGCGATTTGTTGGGATAGGACACACTTGTCGGACCCTCCTGTCCAATTCATCCCAAAACATTTCTATGGAGTTTAGTTCGAGGCTTTGCGTTGGTTATGACATTATTGGTAAGGTATCATTATTTTGTTCGCTATTTAAGAAATTCTTACGTATTACTGCTGAGTGTTTGGGGTCGTTGTCCTGCGCGATCACAAAATTTTCGCCGATTAAACGTAGCCCCGATGGTATTGTATTTTCTTGCAATATTTCTAAATAACCCTCCTTTCGCAAAATATCCTCGATTCGCTTCAAGTCTTCTGTGCCGGCGTAGCAAAAACAACCCCAAACAACCACAGAACTTCCTTGTTTGGCGGTTGGCATTGTACAATCCCGCAGCATTCATTGATAAAAAACACACTTTGATTGTCTAAACACTTCGAATGATCACTCGAAGCTCTTTAAGCTGAATCAAGATGACTTTTACGAAAATTTAATAGGAATGATGAAACTATGTCCCTGAATCCAAGTGGAAATCTAAATATGATGGCCTTCCTCTAAGGAAACCAAAACACTTCCATGAACAGATGCAGCAATGACTTCGATTTGTTGGTCGTTAGAAGGGAATAATTTACACAAATTATTTTTCGCAAAATACCCTCAATTCGCTTCAAGTCATCCATGCCGACGTAGCTAAAACAACCCCAAACAACCACAGAGCTTCTTCCTTGTTTGACGGTTGACAGTGTACAATCCCGCAGTATCCTTTGACCACTCGCTCTTCTTACAAAAACGCGCCTTGATTATTCAAACACTTCAAACTTTGATTCCAGTACACAAGACCATTTTCCAGTCATCCAGTGTCCAATATCTGTGTGTGTCTGCCGATTGTTGTCGTTTTTACCTGATTCCCGGCCAAATTAAGGATTTTCTTACAACAATGCGGCTGTGAAGATTTGCAGCTTCTTTTTACCGCAGTAACAGAAATTTGTTTTGCACGGTCGTGATTCATTTCTGCGGCGATTTCGGGTGCTGTCAGTCTCCTATATCGTTTACTCAGCAGTTTTATATGCTCATCTCTAGCGTGAGATTTGACGCACTGAATATACTTGATGAATAGCAATAATTACAGAACGTTTATCTAAACTTGTTGGTTTTCCTCTCGGCATTTTAAGAAGTTCACCTAAAAAAGTACGGTCTTATCAGTGACGCGTAGACTAGCAAGTTTATTTGAAAATTAATGTACACAAGACTATTTGGGGTGATGGTGGGTACGTTTCGCAAGTTTTTTCCTTGCATTATCTCAAAAATAATCGTATTTATAGCGGTACGGATTATTCTAGAAATTACCGCAGTGAGTCATACAATATAATAGTTATTTGTAGATGTTCTAGTAGATGTATTTGCCTGCAATTAGTTATAAATCTCGTAAAGGACCTAGTGTAAATACTTATATTACTTATATCTAAATGCTACTATATTATTTCTCAGAAAAGTTTACTAAATTTCACTAGCTGTCCGAACTAATATGGACGGTAGTGTATTTGTCGACGGTGAATGTCTCGTAATTATTGACTCGCAGATGCTGCCCTCTTGTTAGAGAAAAATTATCAGTTTAGCTATCTGGCCAACAAGTGACATAACAATACGCTGATGTTTATATTTAAAATAAAGTCGTCGATAAATACACGCTATTGCATACATAGTACGTCTTGATATATTATTGTTTACATTTATTTGTAACATACAAGACTCTTATCTGTAATGTGTTCTGTTGAGATGAATGCTTTAATCTATAGATACCTTGCATCAATTACTAGGAAATAAGTAGTACATATAGCATTTATTATGTAGGAACATTAGCACGGTGTCCTGTTTCATTTTAACTATGTTACGGGACATTAGGAAATTAACCGTTTATCAATGTGTAAACGGAAAGAATGTGACATTAATGAAAATTTCATTCGCGCACGTTAGTATGAGGATCCCACGCTTTTAATATAAAATCGACTATTTGTAAAGTCCACGTGGGTGCCTTTTAAAAACCATAAACTATTACCAACACGTCCAAATAACTTTTGACAGTAGTTAACAAAGCAGTACACTCGATATTACTATTGCAATTAGCATAAATTATTGATACTTAACTGCATTAACTACTGCTAGGCAATAGCGTGGACGTGTGAGTGAGTTATATATATATGAAAACAGAAAGATAAAAATGTGGGGATATTAAAAGCACCTAAATAAACAATGGAATAACTCTAAATCACAAATCAGTCATAGCATATGAGTTATATTAATTTTATCGTGTTTAACCAAATGAAGCTGAAAATTTTGTGTATATAGATTCAAGATTATGCACATACAGGGTTTTTTTAAGACCTTGAGAACTTAAAATGATAATATAATACGAGACAGAAGTATTGTTGGCATGAAATTTTTTTTGTTATAATCTGGTAGATAATTTCATGGCATTTCTTTTTTAAATATGATTTCCGGCATATGTCCGCCGCGGATACATGGTCCATTCGATCAGTCCAATTTTTGATTGCTTTTTCCAATAAATTTGGCCGTATGGTGGCAATAGTGGCTTGAATATTGGCTTCCAATTGTGGGTTTGTCGGCATAAACCATATGTGGGCAACAACCGGGCCGCTGTAAGATTTGATCCATCTCGCGAGACATTGTCGCGGCCCGCGAACGTATTTGCACATTAAAGTTTGGCCCACAACCTGTCAAAGGTTGCCCAGACCTGGCATAAACCAATGACTTAACAAAGCCCCATAAAAAGTAACCAAGTGAACAAGACAACTTTATTTCCAGAAGTGGAAATAAAGTTGTCACCAAATTGATTTTGCAATAAATCGATTGTTAAGCGCGCTGTATGGCAAGTTGCGCCATCTTGTTGGACCCAATGTCGTCGATGTTTAGCTGATTACAACTAATAATATGTATAAGAACACATATAATTAATAATAGTCGAATCTACGTTAGCACAATTGCAAATAAAAAGTTTACCACTTTTTATGACTTATAAAGTAGAATAAAATATCACATTAGGTATTTCGAACTTTACAAAAACAGAAAGAAATTTAATGTTAATTTGGCACGTAGACTTCCGCGGTCGTGGTCCATGCTATCTGCTTCTGGGTTTCCGGGCTGGAATCGCGTCACTAGTATATCTGCCGCCGTTTCGTACCCATTTGTATGGGAACTGAAACTCAGTATCAGTGCAGTAGTTCAGCCCTAAAGATGTCCCATACAAATAGGTACGAAACGTCGGCAGATATACTAGTGACGCGGTTCCAGCCCGGAAACCCAGAAGCAGATAAATATAAATGTTATTTGTATATTGTGCGTTTAAGTGTCATTATAAATACCAAGTTTAATATCTAATCACTTCAGCTAGTTCTATATAAAAAAAAGAAGTAATACATGGAGAGCTGCTTATGTTTTAAGTTAATATGTAATACACAAGTGATTGTGTGCAAATTTGACATTGTAGACCTAACCAGGATATCCATATTCTCTTGATTTCCCCGAATTTATAAAACCTAATAAATCAATCACTTTACAGTTTCTTCTACACATATTACTACTGTGTAGTAATAGGTAAAAATAACTAAATTACTCTGAATATGTATATAATGATACTTAAAAATGAATGTTATAAAACGAGAAAGAAATACAAGTAATAAAAATTAACCAGCAATTACAACTAAATGAATTACGAAACATTAACATCGCCAAACCTATTATTACATCATTGACTTTAATGGAATGCCTTTCGGGAGACGGATTCAAAATATTGGCTAATAAGGAAAATATGGGTCCCAGGCACATCAAAAGCACAATAATTAAATTAATTTTTTATTTAATTATTACGAAGTTGTTAAGAGTGCTGTGATAATAAAACGAATCATTGATATTTCGTGTTTATTTAATGGAATGTGTTCATCATTTTATTTTTATTATCTAACAGTAATAGGCAAATAATTTTATAGTTTTCTTCATTAACACGAACTCATTCTTTTAAATTCTTAATTCGTGTTTTCACACACGCATATATATATATATATATATTTATATACTATAAATCACGAAAGTTTGCCGATGTGTTAATAACCCTACAAAATACGAACATATACCAGCATTTGTCTAATATATCGATAGTCACATGTGTTGAAGAAGTAAGGGAGTAAGCTTTTTTCTAATAGAGTTATGCACTACGTCATGTCAAGAAATCGTGTAAAAATAGAAGCAGACGTATATAGAGCATGAGTATTATGCACACATGTGTCATGTATAATATGGATAAAGTAGTGATTTGACTTTTAACTTTTATACGGTTCCGATTTTGTTATATTTCTTGTATTTTACCGCTGTTATTTGGTTGAGATTGTATATTTAATAACCCAAAATAGTAAAATAATATAAAATATGCCCGTTTTATTATAGTTATTCTTTAGAAAATAAACTACGTAAAAATCCTGTCCTTCTTATGAAATTTAAATGCTAATTTATCTATTATATATATATATATATATATATATATATATATATATATATATATAATGTTAGAAGGCTTTTTATAATATTAATAAAAATCAAATATGATATTTTACGGACGAAAGAAAAATTTATTTTTATAATTTTAGCGTCTCACGTCAATCGCAAAGACAATTTCGACAGAAAGTCCAAAAGAAATCGTCTTAAAAACTATTTTTAATAAAAAGAATTTACGAAAATATTTCCTGCAATTGTCTCCAACTCTAATCTAATTATAGATAATTAACCTCCTGTCAATCATAAAAACGTTTTCAAACAGAAAAAAAGACCAAAAAATTGTAATCTCAAACGTGTTTTTAATAAAATGCATCCGCAAAAACAGTTTCTGGAATTTTGTTTAATGCTAATCTAATGCGAGAACGCCGATTTGACGTTGGAAGCATACGCGAGTGTTTATTCGCGGACGCAGTCCACGTTGACTGTCGTTCCGTCGCTAGGCCACTCCCGCCCCGACAATCTGTTAAACGGTGGGGGGACGTGCCTAGTCCACCTTGCCTGATTTGATGGACCCAATGAAATTTATTAATTCACGGTGGATGACCAACTAAATACTAGTAATTTAAATATTAAATTACGCTTGTTGTGACTTATTGTGTCAGGTTTTATAATTGGAATTATTTAACTACTCGTCTAAGAATTGTGGTACTAATTTTTAAAACATTTACAGATTATGCCATCAACTCCTACCGATTTCTTATGTGCAATATTATTTATTACTCCCAATATTTTTTCCATACTTAAAGGAGTGCAAAATATAGAATGGTTAAGTTAAGTTATAAGTTAAGTACATGAAGGTGAAATCGTGCTCAGAAAAATTGATAATCCGACAGTGACCGTTGATGAGAAATGCCGAGCAAAGAGTTCTACAATTTTCACTGATTCCCTCATTAGACAGCCACCGTACTTTAAACTTACCTCGTGATAGACACTTGCATCTGCCTAAATTTACATTTACTATAGATAAAAGCACCTTTTTAGTATTATTATCAGCTACTCGATTTGAATAATATTTTCTCCGCTCAGTAAATATAAGATATTAGATTTTTTCTTTGTATTTATATGTGCAACTGAAGAATTCGCAATTAAAGACTTTATATCTATTTGTCGTAAATATTGTATATTAAAGAAACTAGAAACCTTTCTACCATTCTAATAACAACAAAAATAATATTAATCTTCACATCTACTATTAAAAAAACAACTATAAGTCGTATTAATCCATAACCACCTAATTTTTTAATTTTAAGTTATGAGATGCGTTACTAATTTTAGCAGCAACAATTTTTTCTCACATTGTTATTAGATTAGTAAAATCTTATTTTTGGATAGCATCAACATTAACAGCGTATTGCAACGAATACTAATACTACGCAATTACATGCCAATTAGATTAGTTTGACCGTCTATATCTTCACGCGCTATGCAAAGGATTTAAAAAATGTTGTAGAATCATTTTCATTCTGTATAAATAATTACGAAGTGAAAATGAAACAAAAATGTAATTCTAATTGATGCCTTTTTTTTAGAAAATTAAGTTGCGTCACAAATTCACTTCGTTATATTGAGGACGGTTAAAGAGTTAATATTATAAACTGTCGGCAATTTATGATTTATAAGATAATGCAAAGGATCAGAAAGACAGTAACTTTAACCAAAATAAAAGGCCGGAATTTTAAGAAATGGCATAATCTTTATCTGCAGGAAACGCTGGCAGTATGGAACACAACATTGAAAGAGGGGGAATGAATATAAATGTGGCAAAAACAAAAGTAATGGTGATCGCAAAAAATAGGAAACAAGTAAACATAACAATAGATGGGAGTCCAATAGAACAAGTGCAGGGCTTTAGATACCTGGGGGTCATGATAGAGGATAATGGAAATCACGAATTGGATATAAATAACAGAATCGAAAAAACGAACAAACTATATTATGCCTTGAATAGAGGTTTTATAAGCAAGAAGGAAATTGGTAGACAGACTAAGATGAAGGTATATAAAAGCGTGTACAGACCAGTGTTAACATACGGAGCTGAAACGTGGGTATTAAATAAACGGGAAAAAAGTAAAGTGAATGCTGTGGAAATGAAGTATTTAAGAAGAGTTATGGGAGTTAATAGGATGGAAAGAGTCAGAAATGCGGAAATAAGAAAGGAGCTATCGATAAACCCAATAGACGAATTTATTGAACAGCGATAGATGGCTTGGTGGGGACATATGCAGAGAATGTCGAGCAGAACACAAGTGAGGATGGTTTGGGAGTCCAAACCGATTGGGAAGACGAAGAGGGGAAGACCACATCAGGGGTGGGAAGATATAGTGGGACAAGTGATTAGGAAAAAAGGAATAACGTGGACGGAAGCAAAGAAGTTGGCTAAATATAGGGAGAGATGGAAGAGATTAATAGGGGATTGAAAGTATACAGTGTAACCCTTACACCTACTAAGGTAGAAAGAGATGATTATATATATATATATATATATATATATATATATATATATATATATATATCTTTATGGTGGAAGGCTTTCGAAAAATAACAGAACATGCTTATTTGTTTTCTTATTTCGCTCAAAGATACATAGTTTATAGATAACGCAATCAAGTTCTTTTTCCATAAAACTTGTCTAGGATACTAAAAATCTCAGTTTTAATTATAGCATAAATTTTGATAAAATAAATACAATTTCGAATATAAGTCAAAGACGGTAATTCGCTGGAAATGCAATTGACGTTTGTGATAAATAAATAGTCTAACGGTGGCAAATTACATGATCTTGGTGGCCAATTAACATCACCGTTTCTTGAGATTACACGTCTACGAAATTTTTCTCCTAATAAATTAATTGATTCGTGTGCAAAGTGAGGTGTAGCGCCATCCTGTTGAAACCACATATCCTCTAGATCAATATTCATTAATTCAGGCCACAAAAATTCGGTTATCATCCGACGATATCGATCACCACTGACAGTTACCGTTTCACCAGTAGCGTTTTCAAAGAAGTAAGGTCCAATTACACCACTTGACCATAATGCACACCAAACTGTAACTCGTTTAGGATGCATAGGTTTCTCATGAATAATTCATGGATTTTCCTCACCCCAGATACGGCAATTTTGTTTATTAACATAGCCACCAAGTTCAAAATGTGCCTCATCGGAAAACATTATTTTTCGAGAAAAATCAGCTGGTTGTTCACTGATGAAAGTGACAAACGAACAACGTTTTAATTGATCTAATGGCTTGAGTTCCTTTGTTATTTGAACCTTATATGCCTTCAGAGCTAAATCCTTGTGTAAAATACGCCATGTTGGTGATCCACTAAGTCCAAGTTGTTGTGAACGTCGTCTAATGGATATTTCAGGATCTTCAGCAACACTTTCACGAACCAAACCAACATTTTCTTGTAAACGACCAATACGACTATATTTTTCACTTTGTTGATCTTCCACGGAACCGGTCTCTTGAAATTTTTTAATAATTCGACCAATAGTGCTTTCAGATGGATGATTATGTAAACCATAAAATTCACGTAATTTTCTAAAAACTCTTTTCACAGATCGCTGATTTTCATAAAATAATTCAACAGTTTAAACGCGTTGTTGTACCGTGTACGAAGCTATTTTTTTAAATGTCATACATCACACTTTTTAAATGCCCACATACCCAGACAAATTCGGTGCGCCATCTATATTTTATTTATTCTTAAAAAAAACCGCGTAATTTGAAACACCCTTTACAAAAAAATTACTGGAAGAAATTTATTTTAACTTTTCTCATAAATATCAACTTAAATTAACAATAAAAGTAATTATTCTAACAGCTAATTTATCATATTTATTTCATCATCCTTGTAAGTTTACACTTAGGTAATCTACGTAGGCAGTTTTTACATTTGTTATTTACAGATTTACAGGTTAGATATATAGTACATTATGGTATCTCACAGCAATATAAATATAGTATTTAATTTGATATCCCCACTTCCTGACGACATCTGATTTTAAACGACAGTGATCACGTGATCGGAAAACACTCCATATTTAAACTGTATATGTTACTAGTTTTTTTACACACTTCCAAATTAATATTTTAAACATTAAGAAAGATTTGCAGAAATTCTTTTTTTTATTAATTCAGTTTTTAGTACCCATCACATTCAATGCATGCAGACAAATGAATTTACGTGATTAGGTAGTGTTAGTAAATAATAGAGAACCGTTAAAGTTAATTTAATTAAATGTAGTGAATCTACGTAGAAAAACCTTCATTTGAAACCATATTTTGTTTTTCTGGTGTCGTTATCGAATTATAGATACGATTATTTTATTAGCACTTGTCGATTTGAATATAAAATGCACTCTCATGTGTGACAAGTTAGAAGTAAAAGAAAAGACTGTAGTTAAGGCAGCAGATTCCAATACCCCAAAAGTCGGTTGCTTATCCAATAAGGCCGTTTCATGTAAATCTTGGATAACATAAATTTAATTTATTTTTTATTAGACTTCTTCATTGAAACTGGTTTCCCTCACACAGTCCGTGTATGGATGTATAGCTAACGATGATTAGATTGCAAACTTTTGCTTAGGTACGTTAAAATAAAAATCGGTGAAATATGAAGTCACATCTTTTAGTTTTCGTAATTTTCATTTTATATTCTTTCATTTAATACATCTACAACATTAATCGTATCGAGAAAGGTCACAAATTAAATTTCTCATTTTATATTCTATCGTAATGTCGGCATTTAATTTTAATGATAAAAGCTTTGAGCCATACAATTTATTTACTATATATACGAGAGTAGTCGTTTATACTTCGGGAATAGCAAACAAAAAAGAATTTTTATTACCGAAAATAGTTTTATTGCTTTTCAAAATATTCTCCATGCAAATCAATGCGCTTTCGCATTCGTTTAAACCAATCCGAAAAGCATTGCTGCCACTGTGGAGGCAGTATCTCCAAAATAAGAGTTTTGAATGCCTCAACTGCCTCTTCCAGCGTAGAAAACTGTTGACTACGAAATTTATTCTTCAGGTGTGGGAACAAAAAGAAACTACAGGGTGCTAGATCAGGGCTGTACGGCGGATGGCTCATCAATTCAATGTTTTGCCCGGTAAAATATTCAATTGTTTGAACCTACCTGTGAGAGCTCGCATTGTCATGGTGGAAAATGATCTGTCGTTTTCGGTTTGTTTTCCTTATTTCTTCAAAAACTTTTGCCAAAATAAATAGTTCTGTTCATTCGGAAATGACCGTTCTACAACTCTCTTTTTTCGAAAAAACATTCGTTTTGATGTGTTTCGAGCGCGACAACTTTTGTTGATTTTGGCTCATCTTGGAATACCCACACAGTCGACTGCTGTTTACTATTGGACTCATACGTATAGATCCAAGATTCATCACCTGTGATGACTTTGCAAGTGTTCTATGAAACAGCGCCATTGTATTTTTTTTTGCATTTCTTGGCACCAATCGGCGCGAGTCCTTTTTTGAGCGGTTGTCAAATTATGTGGTAACCAATGTGAACATAGGTTCTTAACGATTAAATGTTCATGCAGGATCTTATGCACGCTGGTGTTACCAATACCTAGAGATGCCTCAATCTCACGATATGTCACATGAAGGTCTTGCAATATCAATTCAGACACTGCATTAATGTTTTCCGTCACAGCATTTGTGGGACGACCTTCACGAAATTCATCGTCTATAGAACGCCGTCCAATTTTGAATTCACTATACCAACGATATAATGTAGTTTTCGATAGTGCTTCATCACCATATAAAGAACTCAGCTCGTCGATGCATTCTAATTGAGATAAAGTTATGAAAGATAATTGCACGCGAGTTAATTCTATTTTTTCGCTGACATAAAATTTTCAAGTTGTTGTCAGCAATAGAAATAGCGACCGGATAACAAAACTGTCAAGGTAAATATATTGTTACAAAATGACGAATTTCACGATGCAATTATCAGATCGGAGGCAACACTAACGGCGTTGCCAGTTCCCGAAATACAAACGGCCACCCTCGTATATTGTTATAAGCTTGCAAGAAATTGTAGTTGGAAGTCATTATTTATTATACTTTATTTTAAGTAACCGATACTAGATTACGTTCATTTTCCTTAATTTGGCATTCAATTCGATAAAACTAAAAACCTGCTTTTTGCGCAATATTGGGTTAGGACTGTAATTTAAAAATCATTCAGACATGTATATTACAATATCTATTAATAAACATGATTATATGTAACTATAAGGATACAGACAGATTATAAATGTATCTGTTTGAAATTGTATGCTCACAATGCATATCTAATCTATTGTTGACACTGATTCACAGTTTTACCTACACATCTTTAATTCAGCCGTTTAATGACATCTGTACTTTACTTGCGAATGATTAAAGTCCAGAAATTTCAGCAATTAATACACTGGAAAAGAAAATTGTAACTTACGATAATCGCTTGTAACGCAATTACTAAATTTTCTATTTTTCTTTTTACAAAATTTTTACAAAAAATAATCATTTAGAGTATGTCTTTGACATCTTAACTTTTAAAAATATTAAAATTATTTTATCTTTGCAACATCAAAATATTCCTTGCATGTGAAACATAAATTCAGAACGGTTTTATTGAAATTACTTAAAACTAATTGTGACTTTTTCACTAATTCAAAAATAAATATAACCGAAAAATATAGTCATCCATATCAATTTACGAATGTGTGAATAATAATTTTCTTCTCTATATAAAAGCTGATATGTAATAAATAATTCAATGCGGTGGCTTTATGTTTTAAAAATAGTAAAGGCAGAATTAGTTTGGAATTATGTTTATAATAACGCGTTCGCGTTTATTTTTTATCTTCGGAGACAGACACAATATATAGTAGCAAAGGAATGCTGTTCGAAACATCGTCAGCAACGTTAAAATAGTTAATTTGTTAACAGTATTTTTTTCATGTTACTTACAACTTATAATCGATTTGTATGTTTACAATATTAGAGTTAGCAATTAAGTTTATATTCTGTACTTTACATGGAAGACGTTGAGGTCTTGTACGAGGGTAGTTTGACAAGTAGTGAGAATGGAAAAGGAAAACGAATTTTTTAAATGCAAAATAATTTTTATTTTTCAATATATTCTCAACGGTGCTCCAATGCCCTTATGCCATCTCTAAAATGCGATTCCGGAAGGCTTGCAAAATACTCATTTACGAAGATGATGAGCTCGTCGTTAGACGAAAATTTCTTTCCACCTAGTGCCGGTTTCAATTTTGGAAAAAGGTGGAAGTCGGAAGATCCGGCGAATAGGGCGCATGCGGTACTAATTGGAAATGCAACTCGTGGACTTTGGACATCGCAACTGTGCTGGTATGCGAGGGAGCGTTGGCGAAACAGAATCTTTTTCTTTGCCATTCCTGGCCGTTTAACAGGAATCTCAACATTTAATTTTTGTAAAAATTCTGCATAATATTGTCCGTTTATTGTGGCACCTTTCTGAAGGTAATCAATGAGCAAAATACTCTTTGGATTCCAAAAAATTGATGCCATCACCTTGTTTTCCGATAAAGTGGTTTTCGCTTTCTTTGGAGGTACAGAACCACGTTCTAACCATTGTTTAGTTTCGGGTGTACTGTAGTGTATCCAAGTTTCATCGCAAGTAACAAATCGCCTACAAAAATCAACCGGATTCCACTTATAAAGGTGCAAACACTCATTGGAAATGCGCAAACGAGTGAACTTTTGATCAGTCGTAAGCAATCGCGACACCCATCTTGCCGAAAGCTTGGAAACGCCCAATTCTTTCGTTAAAATGTGATGTACGCGTTCTGTTGAAATGTTTACCATGTCTGCTATCTCTCTCACTTTAAGTCGTCGATCTTGCGTCATAATATTATGGATTTTTATAATCATTTCCTTAGAAGTCACGATTTTGGGTGCTCCAGAGGGCGCTTCATCAATACAGTTTGTTCTACCACGTTTAAATTCATTTACCCATCTACTTATCGTGGCAGATGATGGAGCAGATTCACCTAACGTTTCCCGTAACTCATCTTTTATTTCAGTAGCTTTCGTACCCTTAATTACGAAGTATTTAATCACCGCACGATACACTGCTTTTTTCATTTTAACAAAACGACGTGTTGCTTCTTTTTCAATCAACTGTCAAAAATAAACTAATCAACCGATTTATCTAAATATCGAAATGTAAACACATAAATAGCCTACCTAAATTACAGTGCATTTGTTTTATCAATTAGAGCGCCACCTATGTGTCATTCTCACTACTTGTCAAACTATCCTCGTAAATGTCTGTGTTGATAGTGGTAGTCAAAGTAATCTATCCGTTACGTGGAAGTAAATTTGATGGAGGCTTAACTTAATCTCTTAAGATTGATATATAACCTCATTCAATAATTTTCGTATTCTTTATACTTATTTCGTCAACTAAATTGTCATCAGCAGATAATTAAACAATGTTCAATTCACCATAAACTCTTTCTTCATGTTATTACGACTATTTGAATAATTGGTTAATCTTATCCAATATATTCATATTATAAATTAATTGTTGATCACAAATATTGCACAATACTGCACACTACTTCTAAAAAGAAGAGAAAAACTGACCAATCACGATTTGTGTATATATATATATGAAGGAAGGTATAACGACCGTACTAATGATAATAAACAAGGAACTAGTAGGTAATTCGGTCTCTGAACTGAAAGACTTGATATTTTTTTCTTTAGACTCTCTATATTTCGCTACTGCTTGGTGGCTTCTTCAGGAGAACCAAGCTACAATTAAAAATAATAATAAATGTATAATAGGTGCAAAATAGCTATTATACTTACAAAATTATCAAAACCACACTTGTGTATTGTTATGTCTAGTTAGTGTGTGACTGATAATTTTGTAAGTATAATAGGTATTTTGTACCTGTTATACATTCATTATTGTTTTTAATTGTAGCTTGGTTCTGCTGAAAGAGCCACCAAGCAGTGGCGAAATATAGAGAGTCTAAAGAAAAAAATATCAAGTCTTTCAGATCACAGACCGAATTACCTACTAGTTCCTTGTTTATTATATATATATATATATATATATATATATATATATAATAAACAAGGAACTATATATATATATATATATATATATATATATATATATATATATATATAGTCAATTTATTTATATCCGCCTGTTTTTCTCGTCTTTTTAGAAGTTGTGTGCAGAATTACGCAATATTTGTGATCAAAAACTAATTTGTAATGTGAATATATTGGATTAAATATTTGCACTCGATTATTCAAATATATATATACCATATATATATATGAGTTATATTAGGTTCTCGGGCTCTCCGCGATGTTGGGCAGAAGTTCTCGAAAGAATAGGCGTCTCGACGATTCGATGACATCTCAATCTCAATCAAGTTGTTTCGTAGTGAATCGTCAACCTGATACTGAAACGTTTCATAATGAAACAACTCCTGAAGAAGACGTCGAGGTGTCATCTTAACGTCAAGATGCTGATTCTTACGAGATCTTTTGTCCAACATCGCGGAGAGACCGAGAACTTAATATCATACGTATAACCGCGACAACCTTCGTTTGAACATATATATGTGTATATATACATTTATATATATATATATATATATATATATATATATACATTTATATATATATATATATATATATATATATATATATATATACATTTATATACATATATACATATGCATCCTAATTTTCAATTTAAGCCATTTGACATTCATAATCGTTCTTTAAATTTACGCACATAAATACCACATTGAATGTTCTTCCTGTTGACTAGATATTTTTTATAATAATTGATTCGTCTATTTGATTTATTTTCGAAATTGAGAACGTAGCCCACTGCTTTTAGTTTCCATTACTATTTAAGTTGTTAGAAATCGCCCAAGATGACTAGGTATAACTTATGATTCTAATTACATGTAACAAATTGTGCTAGCATAATTAATAAATTAATTCAAGAACATTTACTCCTCCTCATGCGAATGATAAATGCTCACCATGAATAATTTTTCATCTCTATGCATATTCATGCCTTGCGATTAATTATGTTTTGCTCAGAGGTGACAGAGCCTGAAGTTGCTAACGCTGTACAGTAAAGACAGGAAGCTAAACGTCTGTAACTAAAGAATAAATTATTATCGTATGGTCTACCAAAATTAAATAACTTCGATTAGTTTTAATTTCAACTAGCTAAGTATCGAGGAAATAGAAGATGATTCATCATTTTGTAATTGACTGATTTTTCGTTTTTTTTTTATTTAATGAATAGTCAATGAATTATCCGCAGTATTTCTGTAACTATATGTCCACGTAGATGTAAAGCAACTTTCTTGAATCTAGTTATTAATTTCTTCTTATTTTCAAATTATGTATTATACGTATAATGAATGATATTAAGTTTCGCTTTTGAATTTAAGCTAATTCTTTTATATACGAGGGCAGCCGTTTATATTTCGGAAACCGGCAACACTGTTAGTGTTGCCTCCGATCTGATGATTTCATCGTGAAGTTTGTCATTTTTGACAATATATTTACCTTGACAGTTTTATTATCCGGTCACTATTTCTATTGTAGACAGGAACTTGCAAATTTTATATCAGCGAAAAAATTGAATTAACTCGTGAACACTTTCGTGTAATTATGTTTCATAACTTTCGGCGTAGATTATCTCAACAAGAATGCATCGACGAGCTGAATTCTTTATATGGTGATGAAGCACCATCAAAAACTATAGTATATTGCTGGTATAGTGAACTCAAACTTGGACGGCGTTCTTTAGACGATGAATTTCGTGAAGGCCGTCCTACAAATGTTGGAAACCATGAATGCAGTGTCTGAATTGATAATGCAAGACCGTCATGTGACATACCGTGAGGTCGACGCATCTCTAGGCATTAGTAACACCAGCGTGCACAAGATCCTGCATGAACATTTAGCCGTTGAGAAGATGTTCACATTCGGTACCACATAATTTGACAAATGCTCAAAAAAAGGACTTGCGTCGATTGGTGCCAAGAAATGCACAAAAAATACAATAGCGGTGCTTCAAAGAATGAATCTTGGATCTACACGTATGAGTCTGATAGTAAACAGCAGTAGATTGTGTGGGTATTCCAAAATGAGACAAAACCAACAAAAGTTGTTCGCGCTCGAAGCACGTCAAAGCAAATGGTCTCCTGTTTCTTCGGAAAAACCAGTCACGTCGCAACCGTGCCTTTATAGAGTTGTGGAACGGTCAACTCCGATTGGTACACAATTATTTGTCTGCCAAAAGTTTCTGAAGAAAACAAACCGAAAACGACAGATCATTCTCCACCATGACAATGCGAGCAGGTCGGTTCAAGCAATTGAATATTTCATCGGGCAAAACATTGAATTGATAAGCCATCCTACTTAATATAATTCAGATGTTAGTCTAGACATCCACTTTGTTTGTATTCATTACAATGCCTAAATTATGTTTACCAAGTATTTTTCATTTTAAATTAATGATTTATAAATAGTACTTAAAAGAAATAATGATGCCAAATTATTGTACTCATTCTAAAGATAAAATCCTTATATAGACGGTTCATAGTACGCCCATTACTTAATGTTTAATATGGGATTAGATATTATTTTATTGCCAGCATTTCCTCATGTAGAAATTTTCGTCGGTTCAATTTCGGTAATAAATATTATTACTTTAAAAACGTATTGTACTAAAGCAAAGGAGACCGAAATTTAAAAACCTATAAAATACAAATGCGTTAAGTGATTTATGCGTGAATTGTCATAGAAACTCAGCAATGTGTTTACTTGAATGCAATATTTTCACTCAAATTGAACAAGGCGATCGATAGGTTTGTTAATTGGGAAGGATTTGTTAATACTGGCTAATACAACGGAAAGATTAAATTGGTCGCCTAGTTATCGTAACATCTAATACAAATCCAGGAAGGTTCTTCGAATAAATTTTACAATGTTCAATTAATTTTAGCCAAACGTCTACCAGAAAAGTGTTCAAGAAAGCAGGGAGTTCTTCCTGTAAAATATAATAGATTAGATAACGTTCAAGTAATGTAAAAAGGCTTGCGTGTGTTTCAATTTAGCAGATTTGCAATTTCGAAATTTCTTTCGACTGTAAAATCTGGAAAATGGTATCTCCATCAGAATAGATTTACCAACCGGCAGATAACTCGCTTTTAGGGATTTAAACGGTTAGACGTAATGGTAACAGTTTAGTGTACAGTGTCTGCTAACAACATACTAGATCTTTCTTGTTAAAGATGGAAACAAGAACGTTGTTACTGCTGAATCAGTTACTCTCTTATTTATATAGCAAATAAGAGATTCTAACATAATTCCTGAGAGATCTCAAAAGATTCTTCCGTGCTAAGAAGCTTTCAACTAATACTCAATAGTTTCAACAGGATTAGACTACATGACATGTGGCGAGGGAGTTTTTACATGTATTTCACGAGAACCTACTTCTCACATTTAAACAAATTTTTCACAAATTTCTCATATGTTACGCCACCACGAGCGCATTGGACGTTTACTTCAAAGTTTGTGAAATTATTATAGAAAGGGTACTACGGAAGTTTTGCAATACAGCTTTGTTTATTTAATTTTTTCAAAGTAATTTCCTCTATATTTAATACATATCTCCATCCACCGAAACCAATCTTTAAACTAGTTCTGACAAGTTTTACTAGGGCGTAAAGCACACTCTTTGTCCCAAGCCCGCAGAAGGTCCTCATCACTAGAAAACCGTCTCTCTTTTAGCTTCATTTTCACATGCGGGAACAGCGCAAAGTCGCAGGGAGCAAGATCTAGACTGTAGGAAGGGTGCTGAGAAGTTTCAATCCTGTCGTGGTCAAATATTCGGTGCAGGCTTTGGCGCGGTGAGCTGGAGCATTATTGTGATGGAAGAACCAGGTGTCCATTCTTGATTTTGGCCGCAGGTTCTTTATAGATCCAATGACTTTAGGCAGGCACTGTTCAGTATACCACTTAGCTGTGACTGTCTTCTGTGTGTCTAAAACGACGCTTTCCACAATTCCACTCGATTTGAAAAATACAGCTATCACCTCTTTCTTTACAGATCGGGATTTTCTGACAACTACGGGTGTCTTCATTATCAAAGACCCAAACTTTGTTTTGAGCTTTGGTCGGCACATCGTAATAGTACAGACAACGTATGTTCACATACCGAGATTGTTCCTTATTAAACTTTTTTAGCATCTCCCTTGATCAAGTCACACGCCGTGTCATCTGCTCTTCAGTCAGTCGGTGCGGCTCCCTGAGAGAACAAAGTTTCTTCACGTGCAAATGATCATGCAGAATCGAATGAATTACTCGTGCATTTAGGCCTGAAGTACCCTCTATCTATTGGTAGGCCACTGGCCTGGCCTCGCCAAGCATTTTCCTCACAGTAGTAACGTTTTCCTCCGTAACTGACGTTCGTGGTCTTTACGGCCTCTCAGCATCCTCCACAGTTAAATTTCCCCTTTGGAATTCTCTATACCACCTGAATATCGTTGTGCGATGTGGACAGACATCACCTAGTGCGAGAGTCATTTCTTCGAAGCACTGGTCTATGTTTAAACCACGCACGAAATTATAACGCAAAACTGCCATTATCTCATTTCGTGACCGCGATCGCAAGCACTTTACACTCTCACTGCTAATGAATAACTGAGTCCATCGATATGGCGCGGCGGCTACTATTCACGTATGAACATGTTTCAACATTCATTGTTGCGTCATATTGCAAAACTTTCCTAGTACACTTTGTAATACGTTATTCACGCATCATAATCCCTTCACACCTAAATTTACATCTTTAGAGATATCTAAGTAATAAGTATTCAATGTTTAATCTTTTATCCAATACTACTGGTTTGAATTTACACTGCTAATACTTGAAATTATTATACAATATTTTGAGCTGAATTGTATTTACGAATAGAACATTTAAACTATAACAGAATTTAAAATGAAGCAAAATTATTCAAAGGTAATTAATCATTTTAAACACCATTTCACTCATGTTACCTTGACCAAGTACGGAAAGTTTAAAGCCGACACTCTCATTTTATTTTCATGGAGCGGGTCTCAGTCGCGTTTGCCATAAATATCGCTGTATATGACAAAAGTAATTTAAAAAGTTGATTGATGTGCAAAAATACCGTTGTAGTATTTAGCGCATGCTGTAAGATACGCCGGCATCATCACAAAGCCTGTGAAGTATAACTACATCAAAACGTGCATTTAAATAAATAATCGCTTAAATGAGAAGTTGTCATCTGGTTTTCATTCATTCTTAGTACGAATAAAAAGGAGAAAAATTTGTAATATATAATAACATGGGGCCTGACTGTCATCAATCTCCTATGACCGCTCCTGGTTACCAGATAAACGCAACTGTCAGCTACGAAACCCACATTCTATTGTTCAATCAAATATCATTTAACGTAACATCATATTCATAATGAATCATTGTAATTTGTGATTGTTAGGTGACGATATTGATATACGCATATTTATTGGCGTTATATAAAGCCGATAAAACGTATAATTTAAATTTAGCTTCTAAGTTGTGCGTTTCTAGTTAAATATGTGAAGTTACAGCTTTGTAATTTATAAAGCAAGTATTAATTTAATACGTTTTTTAATTTAAAATAAGATTCTAACGATTTTAAAAGTGTAAATGTTTTATTTTTGCTTTTTCGCTTTTACGTGTTCTTGCCGAGTATAACTACCACGTACAACTTCAAAGTCAACATTAAGGTACACTATGTGACAAGAAAGAAACGAATCACACAGTAAAAGTATATATTCTTAAATCTAATTTTGTACAAATATTTACTGTGTTGACAGAAACAAATGGTTGATAAACTTTCATTGAAAAATTTAATAACAGATTGTCGATTCAAGTAAACTAATACATTATGCTATTCGTCCGGGCATTCTTCTAATAAAATGTTCTATGGACTCCTGTGAAAGTTTATTATAAGCAATTAGAAGGCTATTATGCAACTGTTATAATTAGTTGATTGGTTAAGAAGCATATCAATCCTTCTACCTATCGTATTCCAGGCATATGACCAAGAAGAAGAAACAGTTCGGATTCAACTTTTGTAGAAAATATTAAGATACTTGGACTATAAAAGAAATGCGAGAAGAATGGCGTCGAAAGCTAAAAATTAGAAAAACAAAGTGGATATGCATCTACACCTGCTAAGAAACGTGGCAAAAGTATTTACAATTCAACTGTTGAAAAAGTCGCTGACCAAGAATATTATATGGATGACAGGTCTGGCCATCGCATACCCCAATTGAATATTGAAGTTGGCATCTCGGTTCAATTGTAATATAACAACTGTAACATGAAAAAGGGCATTATCTTGCTGGAACGTGGGTGGCATTATTCATTCTTTGGATATATGATAAAGCGAATGGTTCTATATCTTCATAAATGTGCCTTCGAGTATTTAAATAGCCTTAAAGTAATACTACTTCCCATGTCAATTCTACACCAAACTATCAATTCTCGAGTTAGTGCAGTCTTAAATTCTATGGAAAATTTAAAAATTTGCCTTTATTCTCTTCGCCGCCGACCTCTCATGGGCTCATGAACAAAAACACGATTCGTCTGAAGAAAAGATATTGTTCCATCTTAACCAATCCATCTCAATCTGCTCATACAGATATACCAAATAGTGAAAGGTAGTATTAGTCTTCAACAATACATGGAACGCAATGTTATTCTATAGTCTGTCTTTGTTAAAAACATTTTCCACAGACCTTAAGATTTGCCGATTTCGGAGGGCGAGCAATCTTAGCTTCTTCAATTAGTGATTATCCTAGATTATATAGACCCTTTTCTACTCTGTTGTCTACTTTCTTGAGATCAAACTCCAATCTGCCCAACAATAAATAACAGCAGTAATATTTCTTTGTATATGCCCGGCAATTTTACGAAAAGCGATACTCGCCTAGTGCAGTCCAACGACATCTCCCTTTTCAGAATCTCTAAGTTAGTGATAATTTGGTTGTGTCTGAACTCTTGCCAGTTGAATACACTAATACAAAACTACAGACTATTACAATCGAATCACCAAACTAAACTGACCCACAATAAATTTTTCGTTAGGGTTTGGCAAAAAGCAATACATTTCTTTAAATTTATTGATTTCAACACAATGAATACTTGTCCAAAATTTGATTTCAAAATGTACGTTTTTACTGGGTTATTCAGTCTCTATTTTGGCACATAGTACAAGTGCTTTTTTATATATAATTTCAGTTAAGTTATTGGCCAAAAATTAGATCACTCACCGCCCTCATTCGCCAGATACAGCTACAAGTGGCTTCCGGATATTTCCCACACTCAAACTTGCCCTTTCTGGATTTGCTATTTGATAATTTGAACAATAAATTTTACAAAAGAAAATTCTTTATCAATTGTTCATATTCCAGTCAATTGCTCATTCTGCTGATTTTTATTATGTATGTATATGTAAAACTTTTTAATATTGTAGATAATAGTCAGAGAACAAAGTTTTATTTTAAACTTCTACTCGTTTTGTTTTTTTTAATATATATATATATATATATATATATATATATGTTCGAACGAAGGTTGTCGCGGTTGTAAGTCAGAGTAATATCAAAATCTCGGGCTCTCCGTGATGTTGGATTGAAGTTCTTGAAAGAATTGGCATCTCGACGTTTCGATGACATCTCATATAAGAAATTGTTAAATAAATACATGGTATCGTGCATTTCGTGTGTATCAGTATTTGCGATTTTATGAATCAACAATCGATACAATGAACCGAAGGTGACACAAGTGCCCCGGTGAAGGCTCAGTCGGAAAAGTTGTGGCTTCTGCTCTTTCGGGCTGTAGTGGGATTCTTCCCAGACACTTTTCATTAAGATCACTTGTACGATGCCATACAAGGCGAAAGGCCCCACATGAAGACGAACTTTTTCTTCAGAATAATACACTTACTTGCACGTGATTGTTGCAGTGGCAAAAATTCGTGAACTACATCCTCATATAGTATATTCGCTAGATTTGACCCCCCCAGAGTTCTTCCTTTTTCGTTGTTTGAAAACTTTTCTCAGTGGTAAGATCTTTGGGTCAAATGGTGAGACGTTAGCGCATATTTTGAACAGTTTGGAAAAGCTTACTTTTCTAAAGTTGAAAAAAGACTCCAGTATCGGTGAATGAGTGTAATATGTTGGAAAATAAAATATTCTTTACCAAAAAGTTGATCCGCGTTCTTAGTATTGGCTGGGTAATAGCTTAGCTGACTTATAATTTCGATGTCTCGGGATTAGATCTGAAGGGTGTTGTCTGGGAAGGTTTTTCAGCATTGATACCGACAGGAAAGTTTCTACACTGCGCCACTAATGAGCGCTTAATAAATAACTAACACACTGCTGTATATAGCTTTGAGCTTTTGGGGGATGTGAAAGCATTATTATGTTATTATTAATATAGGTAATAAATCAGAATGTTCTTGAAAAGATCTCTTGGAAATGTCTTGTAAATTAACGTTATTAGAATGACTTGTTTGTAATCATTTGAATTTATTTTTTTAAACATTAAGTGTTATTAGTTGCCTGCGTATTTGGCGTCAATAAAACGCGAACATAATCTGGTTAAGAAGTAAACAAGTTTTCGTTTCGCCGTTGTATTACCAGGATTAATTTTGTCATTATTGAGTTAATTCCACCTTTTGAAATATAGACTTACTTATCATAAAAATTTAACCAAATGGTAATTTGTATAAATATTGACTACTTCAAATACTGTATACGAGGTATCAGAACACGATAGTGACCTTTGATAATGCAGATAATATTATTGTAATTCAGCGAAGATGATACACTTTTCTGCCAGGATTATTAATATCACAAGTATGGGCTTACTGATCTTAGGAAGATCCTTTAAGTAAATAAAAAGAATTCGTACGTGTAAAAAATCTGATACCGTTCAGTGATAAGACAAGTACGCTTTTTTAATTTTATTGGATATCGAAAAAAAATTTGTACGATGCCATATGCATTATTAATTACTGGACGATTTACGATACAAATAAAGAGGCATTAGAAATCTTAAATCTGTTTGTAGCTACAGCGCGGATATATATTACGGGATAAACAAGGGTTTTTATTATAAAAGATAAATAATCCAGGTAAAATGCATTCGCCAAGAACGGATAGTAAGTTAGAATTTGAGGAGCTCAATCCCAAAAGGTATATTTTTGAATAAGAAAGTAAATGAATTAAAACACAGCCCAGACTATAACGAACGTGTAGTAAGATGTAATAATTATATCAGTTATCGTACTTATCTTTTCGATCTAAATGCGTAAATGATTTATGAAAAATTAAGCCCGGGGTTAGTTTGTCTGATGTGTTATCATAAAACATATGCTCCATATCCGGTTTGAGTGGGAAGATTAAAAAATTAAAATTGCTTACGTTCTCCTTGAACAGGCAAATTTATTCTGCTGTATTCGTTTTTTCTCCCTTTTACCTAAACCTATGCAAGGAAGAATGGAAATATTCACGGAATTAAGAAAAGGTGGCCAGAATTTATCTTAAAGTTGTTAGAAGTGTTAGTATTTGATAGAACCTTTGACTATGTACATTATAGACTATCGGCTTTTAACAAATAAATGGTCTGCATTTGTGCTGTCTGGAATACGAAGTATCTTTCTCCATCTTGGCTTCCAGGCTAGAACCGTGTTTTCGACAATACTGACACCTTCAGGGCTTAACAGTTTGACTGAAACACATCACGGTTATTGGGGTATTTAGAAATCTCTACTAAGTCTGTTGGTCACGAGTCAATGAAGCGTTACGGTTACGGTTGAGAAGCTTGGGAATACAGGATTGCCAGGCGTTGTGGAGGGTACAAATTATCACGGTTATTGGGGTATTTAGAAATCTCTACAGATTTTTCGAGGAATCTTGTTTGTGAGATACAGACAATAGAGGACAGTAGTGTAATTAATTCATGAATAAAAAATTTTGCACATGAATAAATTATTTTAGAAATATGACTATATTGAATTGTTATTAAGCCTATGTATGATTATTTTTGGTATAGTTAAGACTGTTTACCATTATTTTGGATAGTAAAAGTTTTCAATATTTACAAAATTATATTTGTTGCCCAAACTTTCCGCTGATTATTAGTCCGGAACAAAGATTCCGGCAAAGGTAGCTATTTAAAGTAGACATAATCAAAGATTGGAACCTTAATTATTAGAATATTAAATGCACGATGCGAACATATATCAGAGATTTCTATTACCAGAGTTTTCTTAGGCGAATAATAGCACATATCCTAAGCTATTTTTACGTAAGGACGAATCTACTCAATTTGTCGGCTTAGCAAATAAATTAACAAACGTTTATACAATATTAGAACTGGTTGATACTAGATATGTTAGTAAGATTTGTAAATAAATTTAATCCTTAATCTTCCACTACTTACGAGGGAGCGTTTTTATATTCGCGGAATGGGGGGCAAGGGGTGGAAATAAAAAAACCAAATTATTTTTCTTTTACAATATATTCACCTGCAAGACGGATACATTTTTCACAACTTTCAATTAATTTATTTATACCCTCATAAAAAAATGATTTCTCTTTATCTGCAAAATACGCCGAAACTGCCTCCTTGACTTCATCATCGGCAGTAAATTTTTTACCCCGCAGCTCTTTTTTCATTTTCGGAAACAGGTAATAATCACTCGGGGCCAGGTCTGGGCTGTAGGGTGGGTGATTCACAATTTCGAAGCTCACCTTATGCAGGGCAGCTAACGCAACGTGGCTCTTGTGGACGGGTACGTTGTCGTGCAAAAGCAGAACACCTTTTGTCAATTTTCCCTGTCTTTTCTCTTTAATGGCTTCTTTTAGTCGCTCTAATATTGAAGCGTAATATTCTCCGGTTATAGAAACACCTTTATCTTTATAATCAATCAACAATATTCCTTCCGAGTCCCAAAATACCGTTGCTATGAGTTTCCCAGCTGATTGTGACACTTTAAATTTCTTGGGAGGTGCTGTGCCCTTTTTATGCCACTGCATGGAGTCTTGTTTGGACTCAGGTTCATAATGATGAACCCAAGTTTCGTCTCCAGTAACAATTCCACTCAATACACCATCCTTGTCTTCTTTACAGAGGTCCAAAAATGCATGCGAGCACTCTACGCGCTGTTGTTTTTGCGGCGGCGTGAGCATTCTCGGCACCCATCTTGCGCTGACCTTAGACATGCCGAGATGATCGTGTAGGATTTTAAAAATTGTTGTATCGGATACTCCAACCATTTCTGCGAGTTGTTTCTTCTTTAGTCGAGCATCTTCGAGTATAATTTGTTCAACTTTTTGGATAAGTGCTGGCGTGGTCACCTCAATGCTCCTGCCCGGCCTCGGGTCGTCTTCAAGGGATTCCCTTCCTTGTTTAAATAAACTATGCCACTTGTACACCATGGTTTTTCCTGGACAAGAGTCGCCGTAAACCAATGACATCTCATTCATTATGGTCGCGACTGATTTTCCTTGCCTGGTAAGGAACTTTAAAACGGCACGATATTCGATTTTTTCCATATTTCACTTTTCACTCCTGATTATGTTACTTGGTTGACGATAGCTCAAAGACTAACTGTCTAATAACAATGAAACTTCGTTTTTATACTAATCATGAGTCGCTGCACAGGCCACGCCCTCAATGCGCCTACTCACCCCTCTACAACCCGCTCATTCCGCGAATATAAAAACGCTCCCTCGTATATACGTGGAAGACACCTCTTGTAGTGTTGGCAGGAACCTCCAGGATTAGTGAAAATATATCTATCTATCTTCTTCTGGGCTTCCGAGTTGGAACCGCGTCACTGGTATAACTGCCGACGTTTCGTACCTACTCGTATGGGACATCTTCAGGGCTCAACTACTGCTACTGTCTGTCGCACTGTCTTCAGTTTCAGTGCGACAGACAGTAGCAGTCTCCCAATTTAGCTTTGCTAACAGGCGAACTCATATAAGAGAATATTCTTTAACTTTTTTGACTATAACAAGGAATAATGTTTCGAGAAAGCTAAATAAAGTCTAAAACAACATTAAATGTAATTTGGTACGAATGCTATTGCTTCTGGGTTTCCGGGCTGGAACCGCGTTTTTCTGCCGACGTTTCGTACCCATTTGTATGGGACATCAAACTACTGCACTGAAACTGAAACTGCCCCCTGAAGATGTCCCATACAAATAAATAAAGTCTAAAACAACATTAAATGTACTTTATGGAAGCTCTCATAGATGAAATATTAATTCTAGGATATTTGAATAAATGTACAGAAAATACAATGCATTTGGATAACGGTTTTTTCGTAAGGCCGTTAAAACCTTGGAAGTAATTTACCCGCTTATTATGGCAGAGTTTTGCGATTTAATCCGATGACTAACTGTTCAGAAAGGTTCTTTAAGGTTTGACTGCTTGTTTAAGGTAAATACCGACAGACAAAGTTCTTAAGTCGCATCACAATCGCTTTCGTAACAATAAATTATGTTTTGTCAATGCCCCTTGAAATTGGCGTTAATTACGAAAACTCGTTTCTTGCGTTTTCCATATACTGATATCTCTCGTATAATTTTTCTACTTGCTATTAATATATTCACCAAAGAAGACAGCGACAAAACAACCCGACAGCAACCTGTCTGCCGACTATATCCGTCTAGTCTGACATGTCTGCTAGTTCAGCTTTGCTAGCGTTGAACCCATATAAGAGAATATTTTTGAACATTTTCGACTTAAACTAAGAATAATGTTTCAAGAATCCTAAATGAAATTTAAATTAATGTTAGATGTATTTTGGTTATGGATATGGGTATAAATATATTTTCGTAGATGGAATATTAATTCTAGGGTATTTGAATAAATGTAGAGAATATTAGCCTTAATTAGGATCTCGAGATAGACTCTGATGACCACTGTCAAAAAAAAGTTTTTCGTGGTTTCGCTTCTTGTTTAAGGTAAATACCGACAGACAAAGACCCTAAATTGCACCACAATTGCGTTTGTAACTATAAATCATATCCTGCTAGCACCCTTTGAATTTGGCGTTAATTTTGGGGTTACCTTATGCGTAACCCTCATTAAAATATTAAAATTATCTTTACCAAGACATTAATCTATAGGACGTTTAATGTTAAATTCATAAAAACCTTACTGGCAACTCAAGAGAACTACTAATTTTAGAGATTTGGAACTCCTAAAAGAAAGAAATTAAAAATTAAAATAATACTGATTATTACTTCAAACACAAAAACAAATTTATTTTTTACATTCTTCGGTCAGATGTGTACGTTGTTCTTATAATGCATTCAAAAAAATGAATGATGTAGAACATTTCCTGCCGATAGCATAAGTCTCTCTCAACTGACATGCAACTCTTAATAGTCATCCCATGAAATTGTATCCCAAACATGAATAATGTTTAACTGCATTTCGTACCTACTAAATTTGTACACTTAATGTCTGCCAACGGATAGACATGCAAAGCTGCCTGCCACAGGAGCCGAGGGACTTGATAATGAGACGCGACCAGTTAGCACACCTACTTGAGAATTTGTATTGACGTAAACATTGCCGGTAACGTGCGAATATTATACTAAAACCGCGGGTCTCTTCCAGCGACATGAAAAATGGGATTTTATGAGTGCGCATTTAACACGCCATACACATGCTGAGCTTGCATACCAAATTTTCAACACCGCTAATGTATTTATTGCCGTGTTTTTTATTATCTAAACATCGCTCGGTCGGCTGTTCAGCGTTTGCATATTAATTTTCTTTCTTGTAAATTGACTCCGCGCATTAATAATGATAATATTCTTTCGCCTTTTTCTCTTTGATTCGGCTAATTCAATAATCGTAAATCAATGTTTTTATATTTCCTTACCTACTATTCTCCGTTAGTCTTACCATGCATGGTTTTAAATTAATAGCCATACATTTTATTAAGGCAACGCTGATAATATTGGAAATATTTAGAGTATGAGTTCTGTGAACAAGTTACTGCATCCCATTATCGTTAGCTTTATCTTTTATGGTCATTTAAGTTATTACTGTTGTAGTTGGTGATATAACTAGAATATAAAATTACAACTAATTAAAACTAAATTCCCTGAAGGGTCATTAGCTGCTATCAATGTTCGTGTAACGGAAAACACATTATTTCCAGTTTCTATTTTATGTTTCAGTACGCAATAAATATGTTAACGATGATTCGGTAATATTACATTTTAATAAAATAACTTTGCGATCAATTCTTCATATTATCTGCTTCAGAAACATTCTGCTTTAAATCCAAACTTTAAAATTCAATAGTAGTAGTTAGTCAAGTGAATACGAACTACGAAATTTACCGATTGTATAGTAATGATTAATAATTTATTAATAGGAACAAGAATTCGCGTCACATTTCTATCGTACTTCACCAACTTCAAGATTAGCCGTCAGTCAAATTCATACATTTGCGTTATTATTTTTTTGGTACGGATACATATTTGAATTCGTTGAGGTAAATGGATTATATTTTGAAATTTTGAAATAAATTTTTTGTTTTCATTATTTTATTAATTGTTAATTGGAAGATATTTTTGATTTTTATTGTTATTGTTTGTTACTGGTTTAATCATTTATTTTCTTCAAGATGAAATATTTATTTTAGAGGTGAAATACGCGTTTTTCATAAAATTTATTATTTTTTATTTACATTCACTTACTTACAAGGAATTTTCCTGATTATTTTAAGAGTTGAAATTATCATATTCGTAATTTACTATTTACTTCTTATATAATTTATTCGTAATTAACAATGAATGCTTAGTGTATATATATGTATATATATATATATATATATATATATATATATATATATATATGCATGCATATATATGTTGACCGAAGGCTTTCGCGGTTGCAAGTATGGGTAATATTAAATTCTTGGGCTCTTCGCAATGTTGGACAGTAGTTTTCGAAAGAATCGACGGCTCGACGTTTCGATGACATCTCAATCATCTTTTTCAGGGGCTGTTTCGTAGTGAAGCGTCCACCCGAAACAGTTTCAGGTTGACGAAACGTATAAGGAACGCAAACAAAGATGTGACAGCTACTCAGTGTTCCACCCGACCAAATTAATATTTCCCACGACCAATCTTCGCCTAATTTTAATTATTATGATTAAACACTGAAATGCTTACTTGCCTAAAATGCCTAGTTGTTAATAATTTCTAGTGAAATTTGTTAGTAAAAAATGCTGTGCGTGATGGAATTTTTTTATTATTTTTCCCCTACCCTAATCAACGTACAAAAAACTATAAAAACCACTTTTAAACAATTTTTCCATCGCAGGCCTGTGTTATTTTCCATAAAATTATACGCATTGTAATGAGGAAATTAATTCGATTCAAAATAAGAAATATGAAAAAACAAATACCCGCATGCCTTTATCTTAACTCTATTTAAAATTATATAGCATGCGCATTACACTGAGGGGATTATACTTTACATACTTCCTCAATAGAAGTCAAAAATTTTTTAAATGAAACACGACCAGACACTTTATAATGCGTACAAATTAAACACAACTTAAATGTTATATAAATAGTTAGCTAGTAACAGCGTTTATATGTTTCATGGCCCAATTGAAACGTGAAGCTTTAGACACCTCTTGATCGAATTTATATTACACATCTGTAATTACTATAAATTATTGGATATTTGTTGATCATTTAACAACTTTATCTATTTTAAAACCCAACGAGGAAAAAAACTATTAGACGAACTTTATTGACAGCAATATTAATAAACCGATGTTTCATTTGAAAAATATGGTACATATTTCAGTCGTATACTTCCAATAAAAACAAACATTGTTCTAGTAATAATAAACCGAAGTATATTTATTTTAAGTTAATTACGAAACAGAAATAGAAAAACTACCTGTTTTGTTATATGGAAAAATGTCTCTCTAATATATAAACTTCACAGTCACTACTTATAAATTAGAAATAAAGAATGAACAGCATTGAAGTTGAGTGTGTAATGCTATAATAAATTTGGACAAACAAATATTTGCTTTGTCAGTTCAACAAAATGAGTAAATTCATAACACATAAAATAGTACAAAATACATTTAAAAATAAACAGTCATAATAACAATAGCTCTGAATAAACAATTTTCATATATTTTCGAATTTATTTCTGAACAAAATTCTTTTCATCCATTTCATAATTAAAGAATTAACACCATTCGTTTGCTGAACCAAATACATATTTTGAACCTAACAATGGGTAGATGTTTAAGGTTATTTAAAACTTATTTATGTAGTAGAGGACTTAGCTTTTACCATTAATCGTTATTAATTAGAAATGCTGAAAAACTTAGTCAGAAGTGGTTTGGCATTAGTGAAAATTAGTTTTAATAGTATAGGAAGAAAGCAAAATGTCCAGAAAACATTTAAGAAGAGACAAAGAACGAACTCTGGTAATTGTAGAGAGATGTATGGTAACAAAAATATCTATGTGAAAGATTAGTCTGTAGCAGGCTGTTAAAATGAAAAATACACAGTTAGATTTTAAAAAGCCTTGCTGCATTACACCTATCAATTATACGGTTTTTCAAATCTTTATTTTCCATTAGGATGCATGAATAATTTTAAAAAATGTCGAAGATATTTATTGTCCCGTATCTTCGAAACAAAGCGTCTTTTCAAAAATCATCTGACATCCAAAAGAATCATAAAATCGTCCAAGGATTAACCTCCAGAATAAATTTTCGTCCCACGTTTATTAAAGAGAAGTAAAAGTAAAAAAAATTGTATTGTGCATCCTTATACCAAAAATTTAGTTATTATATATGAAATAACAACCACAATAAAACAGAAACCAAGCCAAATACAAAGACTATTCATAGAAAAGATAATCATCAGAAATTAACATATTACGGAAAGCAAGAAAAAATAGAATTCCAAATAGTAATATAAGGAAAATCTGTAACACAAGATATATAAAGGAATAGGTCGTCATTGATAGAAGAAGATTATGGGGTGACCACATATCAAAAATGGATAAAGCAAGGTGGTGGGAATCCCAAGAGACAACAAACCAGATATACACAGTCGTGTGTAGTGACGCCATCTATTAGAAAAAATATGTGTTGATAAGGTAGATCTTTCACCAATACTATGTCAAAATATGATATTTGCATCATTAGAAGCAACGAAATTGCCCATAAAGTAACACTGCATTCAATTTTGGTCGAAAAATTAATTTTATAATTTTTTTAATAAGTGTATGGTGATGCGCATTTATCACGTACGAGTGCGTATGAGTGGTATAAACGATTTAAAAAGGGATGTATAGACATAAACGACGAACATCCTTTTGCAAACAAACCTGTGGTTACGGAAAGTAACATCGAAGTTGCGCTTGAATTTATCAGAAATGAGCCGAAATCCTCATTGCGATACGTACATATTTCCAAAGATTCAATTTATCGCATTTTGACACTGCATATGGGACTGAGAAAGATTTGTGCAAGGTTTGTAACACACAAGCTAGCTGAATTCGACATTGTACGGACCTGATTAAAGAAGCCATTTGGAGAAGTCAAAGTGAAGACAATATTGATTTGTTTTTATGATTCGAAAGGCATAGTGCACAAAGGGCTTGTACAGACTACTCAAACAGTCACTGCTATATATTATCTTAGTGTTATGAAACGTCTTTTGACGCGTATTCGTCGTGTGCGCGTTTGTTACATGATAAGGCACCATCTTATCGTTCGACGCTTATCACTGGTTTTCTAACTAGAAATGGTATTTTAACCCTCAACCATTCACCGTATTCACCGGATTTAGCTTCCTGTGATTTCTATCTACTCTCCAAACTACATTTTCCAATGAAAGGACAGCGTGAGGTCGATGTCGAAGTCATTACAAAGGCGTTGACAGCGATCTTGAAGCACAGCTCTAAAGATGAACTTAAAAATCCATTCAACATGTTAATTGACCGTGTAAACGTTGTATTGAAGCCCAAGGAATTGAATTTTGCCAAAACAGTAAGCTTTTGTTTTTATTTTTAAAATGTTCTGTTTCCTCTGAGACAGACTGTGTAGAGGGGTTGGTCATCCGAAGAAGAGTTGGCATAAGTTAACGAAGAAGAAGATATTGTAAAATATAAAAATTAAATCACTTTCTTTTGAGTATTGTAGTGATATGTAGATTGTATTGTAGATCAAATGCTTACTAATAAAAGATGTGTAATATGTACATATGTACATGCGTTACAAATTCTATAGCTCTCTTTTATTAGACAATTAGTATACGCACGATTAATACTACAAATTGTTAATTAAAAAGTTTTTTAGTACTGTATAAAAAAGTAATTTAATACGCTACATGTATTCATTTACAATTGTTATAGTTTTCAAAGACAGATGAGCAAGAACATTAATTATACAGTCGATTATTTTAAGCTACGATTTATGCAACAACGCGGCCTTTTAAAACCGATCTCATCATTCATTGTAAAATTAGGCCGAAAACTATCTCGCATGTCGTGTTATAGCTTTTTAAATATCCGTATATATAAATTTATATACCGAAATGGAAAGGATAATGAGTTGAGAAGGTGATCGATCATTCGTTTCTGCACGTATATAATATTCATTACGTAAACATGCTTCACACTGATGTTTATTATATACACATAAGCATACTAATTTGCATCTGTATAGTGAATTGAAAAAATCTATTTATATGCTTTCGAATATCTGCAGATGATTGTCAGGGATGCCTTTATAATGATGCTGCTGAAGGCGTAAGTAGATTGTTATACAGAGCGTTTAAGCTAGTGGAGATATGAAATTGTTAACTAAAGCTTTCTAGATTTAACTGTTATATACTAGTTTGTACCCAAAAACAACCGGAATTGCTTCATAAAAACCAGTATTTTACTTTTTTTTTACAAAATAACCTTAACACCTTCAATATACTATCCATTTAACTTTAACTTTATACACTTGTCTATTCGATGAGTTTATTGTTGCAAACATGGTTCGAACTCGTTTTTCTGTATGACTGCGAGCTGCCGTGTCGTTTCTTCATCATCTCTTCCACGTTGTTAAAGCGATGTCTTTTTGTCCTCTCATGTCCCTCTTTATTGGTGAAAACAAAAAAATCGCTGGAGCAAGATCAGGTGAGTAAGGGGCGTGTTGCAAAGAAGCTATGCTGTTTTTGCCAAGAATTGGGATGAACTTTGGGGCGACTATTGTCATCCCCAATTCGCTGCTCTAAGTTCCAAGTTATTCCAGTTAACTCCGTAATTGTTTCAATGGTTCGTCGTCGGTCCTTAAACACAATTGCGCGAACTTTCTCGTTATTTCCATCCGTTCTGGAAGTTGATGGACGTCCAGAACGAAGTTTGTCATCAATTAACATTTTACCTTGTTTGAAACGAGAAAACCATCCGTATATTTGAGTTGTTTCCATAGTATCACCCTTGTAAGGTGTATGCAACATCGAAACTGTTTCTGCAGCATTCTTTTCGAGCAGGAAGCAAAATTTCACATATGCACATTATTCATTTAAGTCCGACATTACAAAAGATTACGAGCAAACAAAAATACTTTTACAAAAAAATGCGCTGTATCAAGACACAAACTTATTCGGCGAAAGAACCGATTGCACCGAACGCAGAACAAATTGTGTCACGCGCAGCAATGCGTTTTGGGGCAGCCCCACCCACAGCGCTGTCATTCCTATCATTTTTGAGTATATCATTTTTTTAAGAATATCATTTAACTGAGCATTTGATAAAGTAGATTTGGTTCTTGGAACAAAACACTGCATATTAATCGGTAATTTATTTAATTTTGAAAAAAGCTTTTTATTTCGGCTTGATTACTGATTTTGAAGAATAGACAAGTGTGCAAAACGTTTTGAAATTATTTTGAAAGATTCTGGGAATCGATGCTTTATTTACGAAAGCCTTTGTGGTTCTCTTTGTTCTGAACAAATAGAATGAAATGAAAGTTATTCCACGTGCATCCCAAAAAATCGATGCCATGACCTTGCCTGCAGATGAAACGGTCTTCGCCTTCTTTGGAGCCGGTTTTCCCATTTGATCCGTTGTTTTGATGATTCTTTTGTCTCGGATATGAAGAGATGAACCCATGTTTCATCCGTGGTTATGAAACGGCGCAAAAATTCTCCTTTGTTGCCGTGAAACTTCGCTAAACACTCAATTAAAACATTTTCAGCAAGCATTCTCATGTCTAAATTTTCAGATAATATGCGATGTACCGCACTTTTTGAAATGCCTACTATGTCTGCTAGCTAGCGCACTTCCAGTCAACGATCATCCAGTACCGCTTTGTGGATTTTCTTCACCATTTCTGGAGTCGTCACTTCATTTGATCAACCACTGCGATGCTCGTCTTGGCAACTCGTACGGCCTCGTTTAAATTCTGCTACCCAATATTTCACTGTTGTAAACGAAGGAGCAGACTCACCCAGAGTAGAATACAGTTCAACTCTTATATCGGTTGGGTTGAGGTCTTTGAAATAAAAGTATTGTATCACGTAACGATAACCAATTTGCTACATTTTTATAAATTCACTGAAAACGTTCACTATTGATGGCTGCCAAACAAATACTAAACAAAGTGGCATCTTCGAACTTGAAACATACATATGCTTTATAGATTGTGTACTTTCTAATACAGTGATAATTTTCAAACAACTGTCGCCATCTCTAGGTCAGGCCGGGTACTTATCGGACCTTCCTCGTACTACGCAGTTGTTTGTAAGATTGTTCACCAATTAAAAAGATAGTAAGAAAGATTTCTCTGAAAAAAGAATTAAATTTTATACATTTGAACAGCTTGGAATTTCAGTTTTTCTACTACTGTCCATCAAAGTAGTATATTAGAATATTTATGTTATTAAACATCCAGCATAGAGTACACAAATCTTGGAATCGTTTTTTTTAAACTTTGTACGAAAAAGTATGTCAAATTATTCATTACAATTTTGAACAACACTGTATTTTATTAGGTGTGTGTGGCAATTGCCACGTCTTTTTTTATCAGTTCTCTTCTCCCTCAGCACGCATACTGTGTATAATGTCTTAATTTAGGCGCGAGAGTTGTTATTTAAAGGCGATCAAACGTGAAATTAAGATGACGAGTTTTCGAAAATTGCAGCCAAAAGGAAATTACCAGATCAAGACCACCGTCGCATGTTCGGAACAGCTTCGGTGCTAACTAGTTTTTAATGTTTCAAACGCGTTAATGAAGAAACTGCAACGCGTATTAGAGTGAAAAGTCGGCAGTTCTTCTCAATGTCAGGTAATAATTAGGGAAGTCTCTGTTTTGTTTGAAGTTCACTTACTCGCGCGGTGCATCGCATGTATTTGCAATGAATGTTGATAATAAGTGAGATGCTGTCCTTCCGTGAATACACACTCTGCGAAGAGATTAACTAGTTGTTAGAGATTAAATTGTGTTGTCTTACCGAGTCGAGGAAACAAACATATTTCACTTAGGCGGAATTGTGTATATAGCAATTTCTAAGTGAGAGTTACGCAGTACTTTGTTTCATGGCAGTTGAACAGTTCAAATATTTGAAAATTTAATTTTCCTTTTTCTGTTTTCACGGAGGTTCTAAATGGACTAAAACATCTAAAAGGAACGAAGTTTGTCTTAATCGATAGTAGAAAGTGATAATAGAAAGACCACTATAGCTTTTTATGATATAATAGTAAATCAAGTGAAGTATACTTTAGGAAAATTATTTTTAAAAGATTTCGTCGAAATGAAAAAATTCATAACCTAGTGTTATAATGTAAAGGGTGTTTCAAATTTCGCGGTTTTTAAAGAATAAATAAAACACACAATTTGCATACACTTTCAAAAACTTTCTATTGGTAATTGAAATATCAGTTATGACATTTATATGCGAAAAATAATATCTGCCAAATGGCCTCCTCTTGCAGCTCCACAGACGTCCACTCTTTTCTTAAAATTTTCAATGACTTTTTGACATAATTGTGGCTCTATCTCACCAATGACACGATAATTTCGTCTTTCAAAGCAGGAATTGATTGTGGATTGTTTTTATAGACCCTGCTTTTCACATAACCCCAAACAAAATAGTCTAACGGTGTTAAATCACGTGATCTTGGTGGCCAATTAACATGACCGTTTTTTGAGATTACACGTCCAGGAAATTTTTCTCTCAATAAATCAATTGATTCGTGTGCAAAGTGAGGTATAGCGCCATCCTGTTGAAACCACATATCCTCTAGATCAATATTCATTGATTCAGGTCACAAAAATTTGGTTATCGTCCAACGACATCGATCTCCATTGACAGTTACAGCTTCACCAGCAGTATTTTCAAAAAAGTAATGTCCAATTACACCACCTGACCATAATGCACACTAAACAGTAACTCGTTTAGGATGCATAGGTTTCTCATGAATAATTCGTGAATTTTATACGGCAATTTTGTTTATTAACATAGCCACCAAGTTCAAAATGTGCCTCATCGGAAAACATTATTTTTTGAGAAAAATCAGCTGGTTGTTCATGGATGAAATTGACAAATGAACGACGTTTTAAATGATCTAATGGCTTCAATTCCTGCGTTATTTGAACCTTATATGCCTTCAGAGTTAAATCCTTGTGTAAAATACGCCATGTTGTTGATCCACTCAGTCCAAGTTGTTGTGAACGTCGTCTAATGGACATTTCATGATCTTCCGCAGCACTTTCTCGAACCAAACCAATATTTTCTTGTGAAGGACTACTACGACTATATTTTTCACTTTTTCGATCTTCCACGGAACCGGTCTCTCGAAATTTTTTAATAATTCGACCCATAGTGACGATTATGTAAACAATAAAATTCACGTAATTTTCTAAAAACTCTTTTCACAGAACGCTGATTTTCATAAAATAATTCAACATTTCGAACGCGTTGTTGTACCATGTACGAAGCCATTTTTATAAATGTCCTACATAATACCTTTTAAATGCTCACATACCCAGACAAATTCAGTGCGCGATCTATATTTTATTTATGCTTAAAAAAAACCGCGCAATTTGAAACACCTTTTATTTTATTGTTAAAACAAAGCGACCTTATTTTCGAGTATAATAATTTTCGAAGTTAATAGAAATAAATTATTAGTTATACTATTTATAAACCAACCAAATGTGAAACAAGCTAATACCATGTTTGTTAGAAATTTATAGTGTAGGTTGCCTAAATGACTAAAGAATTCAAATCAATATTCTATATTTAGATATCAATCAATATATTTGTACAATCACGAAAAGTCAGTCGAAATGAAATGAACATTATTACCGTTTCTAATTTTCGTTTTCAGAGAAGCGGCTATTGAAAATTAATGTGGACTCTGCTTCAAACATACAAATTTCTCTCCATTTGTAATTCTTTTAATATTTTTCAGCTTTTTTTTCTTATTCTTTCATTTCATGCTTTTCATTCTTCTTTTTGTATTCTTTCTCTGTGCTTGTTTATTTTCTATACGTGGTGTGGCTATTAAATAACGAGACTGATATGAGAAATGTTATTTATTGCAAATAAATCTATATTTAACTTTTATCCCCTTCAACATACTCTTCTCCTCTAAATATACGTCGCTGTATACGTGTCTTCCATTGTTCAAAACAATGTTGTAGTTCATTAGTTGCCAGCCTTTGCAACAACTCTGCCATTTTTGCTTTTACATGTTTATCAGACTAAAAATGTGTTTTCTTTATTGCACTTTTCATTTTTGTACAGAGGGAAAAGGCACATGGCGCGAGATCTGGCGAATATCATGATGATCAAGCAGAGGAATGTGCCTGTCTGTTCACTGCTTCACAGATAGGGCATTGTGGGCTTGTGCGTTGTCCTGGTGCAAAATCCACGAGTCGCACTTCCACAAATCCTTCTTTTCTTCCTTACTCTTTTCCCTAGCTTGGACTAGAAGTAGTATTTCTGATTAACGGTTTGACTCTCAGGTATCTAATTAGTCTTGATAACACTGTCAATATCGAAAAAAACGAAAAAACGTTCATCATCTTCGACCTCTTCCCCATCTTCAGAAAACCATTTATGCCATACAAAAAGTCGTGTACGTGATATAACGTTATCACCAAATACCTCCTTTGACATTTGTAAAGTTTCTGTTGGCGATTTTTTTAATTCGATATGGAATTTCAGGTTAATTTGCTGCTATATTTTTATATCAACCATTATCACGGTGACAAGTGTCCTCTACAATGAAAGCTCGAAAATAAACTGAAGTAGACAGAGAGACGAAACTCCTGTCTGTTGCTTGGGAAGTATCAAGGCCAATGACATTTAATTGGCATACCTCGTATTATTTTTATTATTCTTCTTTACTATGTGCAGCAAAGTATTATGTTTTTTTTTAATGGCTTAGTATTTTAGGTCAGAATGTTTTATTTCGTATTTCATTTTATTTTTTTTTACATTGAATCTTTCTTAAAAACCTCTTTATTATTAGACTAATTTTTGATTTATGTTTACCTGTTAATTTTGGTTTGTTAGTAATTAATAATATTGGTCCAGCTGTCTTCTTCACAATTTCTGTTTCGATTTCCTTTTGAATGATTCTCATCTCATGTAAATAATTTTGTGAAAGCAATACATTGAATATCTTTCTTATTTTTCTATTTTCTTTTCATTTAGATTAATGTGTGTCTTGTTTTTATATTACTGTTTTTTACAATTTCTACACACGTTTAACTTATTATATATGTCAAGTAAATTAATTTCTCAATTCAAGGAAAACATTGTTTCCTAAATGTCTGTTTTTATATTATACCTAAATGTTAAAAGCTTTTCTGTTTAACACATTCATCTTCACTAAAAAGTATATATAATATTTGTATGTTTATTAATCTGACGAATTTGATATCTTTATAAATAATCGTAAACGACAAGTTCTATGATTTTAATTACTATTTCAGTGGTCAAAGTAATAATGGTACCTCATATATATATATATATATATATATACCGTGCTTTCATATTAAAATGCTACAAACACCGTATCATATTATATTCGGTTCTAGATACCGAATGGCGATCAGAATGTAAAGTGGTGGGGCGCGAGTCAGTCGAATCACAACAACGACTGACTACAGATTACAGATTAAGTAGTTGTTCGTGCCGCTTACAGTCAAATTAGTGATGGGGCTGCAGCTAGTACGATCTACTGATCATACTAGCTGTTATAGTCGTGATTCAAATGACCCGCGCCCCACCACTTTACATTCTGATCGGTATTCGGCAGCTAGACGCGAATATAATGTGGTACAGTTTTCGTAGCGAGGCCAAATGAATGCACGGTATATGTATGTACCTTATAGTAAAATTGAACTGTTAAAAAGAAACAAAACAATATGTATTTCAATATTTGTAAATTTTTGCTCAGAAAGCTTTCCAAGAAAAGTAAGTTAACTAGACTATCCAAATTTAGTGTCAGACCTGTAATCAGTTTCCAAGCGCCAAAACTCACAAATCGGAAAGACTTACCAAAAATCAATGATTACCGATGGTAGATTTTGCCGGTGTACGCATTACGAATTCAGCTGGCGTTTAGCGAGATTTTATTTATAGCTATATCACGTAATTGTGCATTAGTTCACTCGCATCGCTTCTAGCGTGTGTATTGCTAATTGAGCCAACTGTACACAGGTGAGCTAAAAATGTTATCTAAATGAAAAAAACACAATTACGAAGGATGCAGAAACTTTAAAAAACGACGTAATATAATTTTTCTCAAATTTTGTCTGTTTCACTGATTTCACGTATTGTTTGCAATCCCGTTCTTTGTAAATCATTAAGTTCACATTGCAATCATCACATTTTACGGAATTTTACGGTATATTAATCAGAATATTAATATATGTATTTAATAGAGTTAACAGAGGTAGCGAACCATTTGGATCTGGACTTAAGCAATGCAAATAATGATAAGGTGAGGTTCCATTACGTCATTTTGATACGAATAAATGCTATCGATGGAGATGAAGATTTCTATTAGCTATGGAAGACCAACGTAGATATAAAAATTACAACGGTATATGTTCTATCCACGGACTCTAAAGAAGGAACACTACTAAAACAACAAATAAATTTCATAGACGTACATGTATTAATTTGGTACGTAGACTTCCGCGGTCGTGGTCCATGCTATCTGCTTCTGGGTTTCCGGGCTGGAACCGCGTCACTAGTATATCTGCCATTCCGGGCTGGAACCGTGTCACTAGTATATCTGCCAGATATATTGGCAGATATACTAGTGACGCGGTTCCAGCCCGGAAACCCAGAAGCAGATAGTACATGTATTAATTTTAAAAACTCATTTCGTCGCATTATTATGAAATGGTTTCATAGTTTTTAGTTAAAAAATGTGTGGAAAAATTGCTGAAACGTGTTTTTTCTTTTAAGATTAGTATTTGTTACTTTACTTTAAAGTAAGACGTTACAGTTCAAATATATATGAATAATGCTATGTCATATATAAATTATAAAGAATAATTTTAAGTGAGCCTTCTTCTATATACCCTGAACCCTAGAGAAATTACTAAAAATTTCCAAAATAAATGTGTTAATGAATGCTTCTCACGTAATATTATTTTTGAACGCAGTAGTAACTCAAAAAGCATACACAGATATTTACACTCGCAAGAAATTTATTTAAAAGAATATGTTAAAATTTTTGTTTATTATACGGTTTACTATACATTTACAGTGGTTGATACCATTAAATAACAATTTAAATAAACATTTAGAAGAACGCTTTGTTTATTTTTTTTATTTAAATAAACGAAATCCAAATTAAGAGGAGATAAAAGTAATTTTGTTTATACAACAAGGCTCCGAGTAAATCTCTTTAAACTGTTAGACCGTAAAGTTATAAACCGAGATGATTAGAATATCAGATTTTTCGACAAATTAGCATCTCGGCCGGCACAATTGATGCCACGATTTAAATAAAACTATACGGAATGGTATTAAAACTTGATCTGGAAAGGTGTTGTTTGTATATTGAATGTGTGTGGTACAGGTTGAATTTCTTCGATGCTCCACAAGAACAAAGACTTTTAACCAGGGCGGAGATTGTACGGGTGATATTTACTTGTAGTGGTAAGCATTTCGAGAAAAAAAATCGATGGGAGGAGTCGGTCTGAACAGTATACTTTCTCATTTCCCCATATATGGAGTCAATATGGAGTTGTCCCTTGCGTCGACAAACACCTTACACACTCACCTCACCATTGACAGAATACATTATCACATCTGCGTGAGAACACCACAAAAGAATGCGATAGTACCTAAGTACAATCTATTTCGTATATATGTGCGCCGTTTTGGAACTGTTCTGGTGGATAATACTGCACGCGTCTTTTATTCCCGCATCTTGTTTCATAGAAAGTAATTGAGAGTTGTAATTGCACTTTTATATTAATACCACCTTATGTTTTTAAAAGTAGACAGAACTAAGCAGGTATGTAAAGTCGGTTGTAATTAATTTTATACGAAATAGACGAAACAACTTTAATTTATTTATTATAAATTACACTTAGATTACTTTAGTAATGGTTTTTACATACAAAGGGTACTAGGAAAGTTTTGCAATATGACGCAACTATGAATCGTAGGAAGCTGCTTGTTGCAGCATGTTGAGACATGTTCATACGTACATACTAGCCGCCGCGCCATGTCGATGGGCTCAGTTATTCATTAGCAGTGAGAGTGTAAAGTGCTTGCGATCGTGGTCACGAAATGAGATAAGGGCAGTTTTGCGTTATAATTTCGTGCGTGGTTTAAACATAGACCAGTGCTTCGAAGAAACAACTCTTACACTAGGCGATTTTTGTCCACATCGTCCAACGATGTTCAGATAATATAGAGAATTCCAACGAGGAAATTTAACTGTGGAGGATGCTGAGAGGCCGGAAAGGCCACGAACGTCGGTTACAGAGGAAAACGTGACTACTGTGAGGATAATGCTTGGCGAGCACAGGCGAGTAACCTACCAACAGATAGAGGGGTACTTCAGGCCTAAATGCACCAGCAATTCGTTCGATTCTGCATGACCATTTGCTCGTGAAGAAACTTCGTTCTCTCTGGGTGCCGCATCGACTGACTGAAGAGCAGATGACCCGACGTGTGACTTGGTGCCGGGAGATGCTAAAAAAGTTTAATAAGGGACAATCTCGGCATGTGAACAACATTGCGACAAGTGACGAGAAAACAAGAAAACAAGAAAATGATAGCTGTATTTTTCAAATCGAGTGGAATTTTGGAACGCGTCGTTTTGGACACATAGAAGACACACAGCTAAGTGGTATATTGAACAATGCCTGCCTGAAGTCATTGGATCTATGAAGAATCTGCAGCCAAAGTCAAGAATGGACACCTAATTCCTCCATAACAATAATGCTCCAGCTCACCGCGCCAAAGCCTGCACCGAATATTTGACCACGTCAGGATTGAAACTTCTCGAGCACCTTCCTTACAGTCCAGATCTTGCTCCCTGCGACTTTGCACAGTGTTCCCGCATGTGAAAATGAAGCTAAAAGGAAGGAGTTTTTCAGTCACAAGGATCTTCTGCGGACTTGGAACAACTCTGCTTTACTCCCTAGTGAAACTTGGGAGACTGGTTTAAAGATTGGTTTCGGAGGATGGAGAGGTGTATTGAGTGTAGAGGAAATTACTTTGAAAAAATTAAATAAACAAAGCTGTATTGCAAAACTTTCCTCGTACCCTTTGTATAAATATAACAATAGTGGAAGGAAACTCCTTGAGAATTCTAGGAACATGCTGTCGTATGACGACTCGACTTATGTTGTTCGGGCAACAATCGTGGAATCCATCTAACACTAACTTGAACCGGTTTCTTCTAATACCCTCGATATTTTCCATACGAATTTGTAAAATACAAGTGTAGCGCGCTTTATTTTCATTTTCGTAATGTATTTAAGTAATAAAGGTTACAGTTTATTTCCATGTCCTGTCTCTAAAGGATTTTAACTACCCAAATGCATGACTGCTGAAAAAAATTGGTAGTTATATTGTGCATAAAGTCCAATGAATATTTCAGTGGAATCGAGGTCTACATTCCAGAGAAATTTGAATGCTATGCGCTGTATTATATTATAATGTGAACTCTACAATATCTTGAACATAATTGCCCATAATTGCTGTAAATAATAAAATAGGGAAACGGTTGTCATGCATGTCTTAACAACCGTTTCAACCAAACTTTACCTACTTATATTTTAAAACCATTTTTAAATGGCGATTTTATTTCAACAGTTTTAATTTGAACACTCCTCGTGTCATCTCATTAATTTTGAAAAATATTAAAAGATTCATTAGCGATTGTCATAATATAAAAGGCTGTTTACGGATTATATGAGCGTCCGTTAAAGATTTATATTACGAGTTACAACAAAACACTTTGCTATACTTAAATTTACAATGGCCATGGATTAATAGAGTTAATAAAACTACCGTTTCTTGAACAACGCCGTTTCTCATTTCAAACAGTTTCTGAGAATTATTTATGCATATTTATAACGAACGGGAAGATTTGTGACTGTTGCCGTTGTGGAAAAGAACTGATTCCCGTTACTAAGAATTATTTTGTGTGAAATTCAATTAGGCTTTTTGATATTACAATCAAACTGATAATATAGGGCAAACGTCAATGTTAAACAGTCAAGTGTTGCTTTACACTTTACATATTGTATTAATTATTTAGTAGTGAAATAAAACGCGAATGTTATTTTGATTTTGTAATTTCCATGTTTCTCATATAAACAGAAATTATGCAAGCACTAGAAGTAATAGTAATAATACAGCGTGTGTCAAAAAGAATATAAGTATTACAAAGTATTATTTTGTCCAAACTATCGATCGCTGCGCCTCGGCTCGTCTATTGGAGAAACGAATACATGGTCTAGTTTATTTAATAGCCGCTAGATGTCAGTTGTTTTCTGTTTTTCTTGGTAACCGTCATATGTTTCAACTGGCTACTCCGCAGCAGAAATCATTTTGTGTTCTCAAGTTTGCGAAGTGCAATTCCGTGATTACAGTGCAAAGACGGTTGAGCTACCAAGTTGATCCTCCGAATGCGTGGTATCAGATGGTATCGACAGTTTAGATAGAGGATCTGTATGTAAAGGAAATAGTCCTAGCCGCCCTCGTGTGTCTGTAGAAAATGTTGCACAAATTTAAACTGCTTTCCAACGTAATCCTTCAAAATCAACTCGTCGCGACAGTCGGGAGTTACAATTGCCTACAACAACAATTTGGCGTGTTTTGAGACGTCGGTTTGTTATGAAGTCGTACAAGTTACAGTTGTTACAAGCTCTGCGTCCTGATGACAAAAGGAAACGTGTGGCATTTCGTAACGAGATTCATAATGCTATTGACAATGATAACACTTTCGCACAACGCATCGGGTTCAGTGATGAAGCGACTTTCCATGTTAGTGGTCTGGTAAACAAACACAATGTTCGAATTTGGTGTCTACAGAACCCACATGCAGCCATTGAACATGTACGAGATTCGCCTAAAATCATGTGTTTTGTGCGATATCCCGATCGTCTGCTTACGGCCCATTCTTCTTTGATGGAAACACGGTTAACAGTCAGCAGAATCTCGCTTTGATACAAAACTGGTTGTTTCCGAGGCTGCACGAAGACAACTTCATTTTTCAACAAGACGGGGCATCCCCTCACTAGAGTCGCCAAGTGCGTGAATATCTGAATGAAACTTTATCGAACCATTAGATTGGTCGTCAAGGAGCTGGCGACTTAGCATGTCTCAGCGGGGCTCCACGGTCACCGGATTTGACACCCTGTGACTTCTTCCTGTGGGGTTTCGTTAAAGATAACGTTTATGTACCACCACTCCCACAGAACCTGGAAGAGTTGAAGAACCGGATCCGTACTGCCATTACATCAGTGACGAAGGACATGCTTGCCCGAGTATGGGAGGAATTTGAGTACCGATGTGATATTGTTCGTGTCGCTGATGGATGACATATTGAACATGTGTAATCTGAAGTTGAGAGGTTCGTAAATATGTGTGTAAAGTTTCATATTTGTATGTCTTAAAGTTTAATAAATACATGCATTCGAAATATGTATATTCTTTTTGAAACAGCCTGTATGTGCTTGTGTCTGTTTTATTAAGTAGTTGAAATTTAAAATTTCGAATTAGGGAAAATAAGGACGACTTAAACTAAAAATTAAGATTAGCTTATATCATTTTCGATAATACCAAGTCAAATAGAAGAGGTGGTAAGAACGAACATCGACCTGACACAATCATTAAATCGATTTGTGACATTAAAAGTTGAAAATGATTAAAATTTCAACCACAAGAGTATCAGACTGGCGCCAGTGTAAAGGAGATACTTAGATACATACATGGTGTGTCAAATTACTCATAATTTCAAGAGAAGCGACTTTTATGTACAAGATCTTGAAGCGAAATACATACGTACAAGAATGATTCACTAGCATGTGGTGCATTATCAAAATCTTAATTGTTTTCTTTTTAAATGCAAGGTCGTGTTGGTTATTATTAGATAAAAGTCAATAGGTTTTCTAATTCTTTTGTTTCATTTAATATTTTTTTAATGAAAACTAAAATAGTACTGCATTAATTTATAAAGGATACAAATGTGTGTGTGTATTATGTATACTGCACGAACTTCTGTCTCTGTGTTATTAGTCATTCAAAGTTATATTAATATCTGGAAAAACTTCATCGCGTTTTTAACACAATAACCATAAACTCTTCTTATTTCAAAATCACAACTCTGTCGTATTTTGTGGACGTTGGCCAAAAATTAAAACGGTAGAACTATTTTGAATGAATGGCCAGTATAATCCATTATTAAATAATATAATAGCGATATATTTTTTCTATCAAGGTTTAAACTAGTTTATAAATTCCATTCTCTAACAAAAGCTATGAGACGTAATACCTTTTTTTAGTGTTCACTTTTCAATACATGAAAAATATCCTCATAAGTATAGTATTATAAGTATTCATTTGGAGGTACTTTTTTCAAAACTAGAACAAAATAAAAACGTCAATTTCATCTGGTATTCTTTATTATCATATAAAAGAACCATTTGACATCTACTTTTTAATATTGTTTAGTGCGCCTAACATGGTCCATTCCGAAGTTCCAATTTTTGATGACGCGTTCGAGCATTTCAAGTGGTATTTGGCAAATAACGCGAATAATCTTGGCTTCCAATTGCTCTCCATCGTAGCTGGCTTATTCATGTAGATTTTGAACTTTACGTACATAGAAAAAATTCTAAAGATATGATATCTCATGATCTATACGCCCACTGCACAGGTACAATACGTGAACTTAAAAGTTCACCAAATTGTTCTCGCAATAAAATCATGTTTTCACGGGCTGCGTGGCATGTAGTGCAGTCTTGTTGGAACCAAATATCGTCGAGATCACAGGCTTCATTTTCGGACAGCAAATAGTCTGTTATCATGACGCGATAACGCGTTCCATTCGCAGTTACGTTGCGACCATCTTCATTTTTGTGGAAATATGCACCGATGACTCCACTTGCCCATAAACCACACCAAGTCGTGGTTTTCTCTAGATATAATAACAGCTTTTGAACCTCTTCGGGTTGCTCTTCACTCCAAATACGGCAATTATGCTTACTAGCGTAGCCATTAAGCCAGAAATGGGCCTCATCGCTGAACAAAGTTTTGGTAGAAAATTGTAGCTTTTCTTCAAACTCTTCAAGAGCCCAAAGATTAAAACCGCGGCGATTCGAAAGGTCGGCCGCTTTCAATTCTTGAATGAGTTGAATTTCGTATGCTATTAAGCCAAGATTTTTACGTAAAATACACCAAGTTGTAATATACGACAAGCCAAGATGTTGAAATTTACGTCGAATCGGTTCTTCACGGTCATCGCATGCACTTTCAGCTACCATCGCTATATTTTCTTCATTGCGTGCTTTGGTCACGCATTATCCAATAATGAAAATTGCGTTTCGAATTTTGTGTTGGTATAGCGCATAGGTTCCCAATCGCTCTTAACGTTGTGATTATTTCCGGTGGCGCCCTTCATATGAAGCAAAACTGGAGACCTGATAGTTTCAAGTCTAAAATTTTAAATTTAAATATCTTCTATGCTATGATCTCTAAATTTAACTTTTAGATTTTTATAAGACTTTAATTTTGTTCAAATACTTTGTGAATAGTTTAAAAAATTATATTTTTCAATTTTCGTTCGTTGTGGTGAGGGTGTCGCGGCGCGCCGCATACCTTGGGAATCCCAGGTATAGCGAATTGTGCGTTCGGTGGGCCGATTACGTAGACCATAAGTGTCTTTAAGCGCATGAAACACATTTCTCGTGGAACACTGACTTTCCTAATAGATGAATAATTTGTGGACGATCTGCTGGGTTGAGTCATTCCATAATAAAATGTCACACAATACTTAACTAAAATAGCGTGTCTGTTTTTAGCGAATTTACCATTTTACGTTACGAAAATAAAGGGCTAAAGTTATCATTACTTGACTCTATAGAAACACACAAACATAAAGAATTTAATAATTTATTAAATGAATAAGTAGACTTGAACAATTCTCCCTTGTTAAACTTATTTCATTGTAATTGTATATTACCCCCATCCTGAAAATAGTTTAGTTGACGAGAATATATTCCGTTTGTGTTAAATTTATATTTGGGGCTGAAGAAGCTATATTGTTGACGAAATAATTGTTTTCAATTTAATATATCAAACAATAATTTTCGCGAAATATGGAAATATATTTAGCTATTTAAATTTAGTGTTCATTTAGTTATTTATGTTAACTAAAGGTGTCCGTAAACATATTTTAAAGAAGAAAAGTCACATATTTTGTTTCAGTAATATATGCTATTCTCCAGAATTTCTGAAAAAAGTTTTGACAGCAGCAGAATAAGCATAATTTTATGCCACTAATTTGTATAATTTTGTATTAATCAAGATAATTTGTTCGAATTGGTAGCTCATAGTAGAAGGCAATGAAATCGTAATTTACAACGCCACGTTATAAATTCCATTTTAATTATTTTCTATGGTTTTCCATTAATTCTGTGCAGAGCCATCTCTAAATTGTAGACTTTCTATTATTCATAAATAATTAATTTCATTCGAATTAGACACCCACGCGAATTTCTTCTGCGGCTAAACTAGGGAAACTGTTTTCTATTGCTTCCAAATGTATGTATACTTTACACAGGCATGTACACATATACATTGTGTGTGTAGAAAGCACCAATAATAACAAGAGTTCGTTTATTTTTCTAATTATACCTTATTATTTTTATTACAAGAATACTTGCATAGAATCGTAAACTCTATTGTACAAAAGGGTTAGTGTATATAATTTCAAACGGAGAACGTGTTTATTACCTACATAAGATGATGTAATGTTTAAAATATTTTTTAGTATCATACATTCTGGAGTACAAATATATTCTGTATGAGTATACACCTGTAATGGACTAATTTAGGTGATACAATAGGAAATGAAATTACATAAAATTTATGATGCAATTTTTAATAACTTTGTTGATATACTTCTTCACACTTTCGCATACTATACACCCAGACATTTTCATCATTTTTATTGCATAATAAACCTTTAATAATTGTAATCAAATAAAGATTGCGTCACAAGAAATTCGAAATGAAATCATTAATAACGTATTCAAAATACAATATAATTGAACTTCAGTTTTCATTTTTTCAAACTACTTATATCTTCTTTTGTAGATTAAGTGTCGACCTCTATCCTCTGGATGGCAATGTACTTCTTTAAATGTTTGTAAATTATCAGTGTTAAGTTAATATGCTATTGTTTCAACAGTACTTTGATTGCAGTTTAATATGTCCTTGATTTAAATGGTGTAAGTAATTTCCAAGCAAATATCTCACAGTCTGTTAAATATTCGTTGTTGAAAACCTTTTGTCATTTCAGTGCATATTATAACTTCGAAGATAGTCGAAAATTACAAAAAGGTAGGTCAACTGGAACGGATAAAAATGTAATGTTAAAATATCGATGCTTCGCGCAAAGGGTCTCTCATAATGACGCTGCTGGAAGTTATTACACTGTTAATAATGAATGATTTACTTATCCAAACACATTTCGGATCTTTGTAATCTACAGACCCCTAAACATCATCGTTGATTGTCCCTCGTTAAAAAAATGTTGGTGAACTACTTGTAATTCCTTGGAAGTAATTTTGATGGAGCCTGTAGTTGATTAACTTAATCACTGAAGGTTGATGTATAACCCCCTTCCACATTAATTTTCGTATTCTGTATACGTCTTTCGACAACTTAGTTGTCTTCATCAGCAGATAATTAAACAGTGTCGCTCCTGGAACACTACGGCAAAATACCCCTACGAAAACAAATTCCGCACACGGTCTGTACCGTTGAAAGTTAAAACACACACTAGAGAGTGTGCGTTTTGGCTTTCAACGGTACAGTAGTTTACCAGGTGCGACACTCTTTAATTATCTGCTGATGATGACAAGTTAGTTGTCGAAATACGTATACAGAATATGAAAATTAATGTGGAATGGAGTTATATATCAATCTTCAGTGATTAAGTTGTACTTCCTTGTTACTGAAAAAGAAATCAATATGATTTTAAATGAGCATGACAGAGCGCGGTTAATATCGTGCTTCGAAGTTTTGTTTCTGGGTCGTTCTGAAAGCTTCAAGTTCCATCCATAATTATCGTTTAAAATAGGCGCATATATTAACAAAGATCAGCGACAATACCAAACGGAACCTTGTCCTGTTCATCAGTCTAGATAAGAGGCATGAACTATATAGAAGTCTTTCTCATATTAAATTCTTCTGTTAAAATACGCCTTATAGGTTCTTTAATAATATGTAATTCAGTAATACAAGCGTCCGATGTTTTTCATTTTGGATATCAAACTCTAAGGTCAACCGGTACGTTTTCTTGTCTAGATCTCTTGTTTCTGAAATACGTTTAGGTTTTTCGAAGAATTTTCAAAATACGTCGTTTGATATATTTTAACTTTCTGTTGAAAGGTTTTAAAGCGAAATATTAGCATTATAAGGTAGATATTATAATGCTAATGTACCAGCAAGTTTTAACTCACAAACCTACAGACGTAGATATTTATTAACTTGTCAATAGATAACTGATTATTGTTAGCTTACAAACATCTTAAAACATGAATATTCATGTGATTATGAACAAAAGAAGTAAAAAAAAAACCCGAAAATATAAGTTGATAAAAACAAGCACGAAAAATTGAAAGAATAATACAACTACAAATTATGAAAAATCGATTGTAAAATGAATAATGTAAGTACATAAATGGTGTTATTTATTTAATATAAAAATACTCAAAGGGGAGTATAACACATGGATCAATAAGTCCCGAGACTAACCCATAGATGGCGCTCGTAGTAAACCAGTAACCACGTCTTTCTAGAGTACTAACCTTTGCTTGAAACGTGTCAAAATTTTAAGTCGATCGGACCAGAAACAGCTGAGTTATCGAGGTTGGAGTAAAGTCGTTTTGTAGTTTGTTTAAACAATGGAAAAAACCGAGTTTCGTGTTCTGATAAAACATTGTTTTTTAATGGGTAAAAACACCACGCAAGCAAAACAATGGATTGAAAAATGTTACCCGGACTCTTGTCCATCAAAAGCAACGATTTGTCGGTGGTTTGCCGAGTTTAAACGTGGTCGTACCGACACAAATGACGCGGAATGCTCGGGTAGACCTGTGGAAGCCGTTACACCGGAAAATGTGAGTGAAGTGACAAAAATTATAATGAAAGATCGTAAAGTGAAGCTCCGTGAGATTGCTGAGATGACACAGATATCATATGGAAGTGTATTTACTATCCTTCATGAAAAATTGAGCATGAAAAAGGTTTTTTCCAAGTGGGTGCCGCGATTGCTTTCGATGGAACAAAAACAGCAACGAGTCGATGATTCAGAAAGCTGTTTATCGCTATTTACTCGCAACAAAAAAGATTTCTTGCGTCGTTACGTGACCATGGACAAAACATGGATACATCACTACACTCCAGAGTCGAAGCGGTAGTCATCTGAGTGGCGCACAGCTGGCGAAAGCCGTCCGAAACGTCCGAAAACGCAGCAGTCAGCTGGCAAAGTCCTGGCGCCAGTTTTTTGGGATACACATGGCGTGATTTTCATTGACTACCTCGAAAAAGGTAAATCAATCAACAGTGATTATTATATTGACTTACTGGTGCGTTTGAAGGAGGAAATCGCAAAAAAACGACCGCACATGCAGAGAAAAAAAATCCTTTTTCACCAAGACAATGCACCCTGCCACAAGTCGATGAAAACAATGGCAAAATTGAACGAATTGGGTTTTAATCTGCTTCCCCACCCCCATATTCACCAGATTTAGCCCCCAGTGACTACTGGCTCTTTGCTGATCTTAAAAAAATGCTCTAGGGAAAAAGATTTGGCTCAAATGAGGAGGTCATCGCTGAAACTGAAGCTTATTTTGAAGCGAAAGATAAATTTTTTTATAAACATGGTATTGAAAAATTGGAAAAGCGTTGGAACCATTGTATCACCGTAAATGGTGATTATGTTGATGAATAAAAAAAAATTTTGCAAAAAAAATGTTGTTTTCATTGTTAGTCTCGGGACTTATTGATCCATGTGTCATAAGAAATAAAAATGAATATCTAACTAACAAGTTTTATATTTTTACAATAATGTGTGCTAGAGAAAAAAAAATATGAAAAAACTTGTGTAAAACATTTGTATGAAATTTCAATGTTTTTCTATACCGATGTGTAGCAATTATATTACTTAAAAGAGCGTGTAATTCCTTTACATCAACTGTAAAATCGACTTTAGGTGAAAGGGAACGCCGCTTGTGAATGATGATTGATAATCATGGACGAGCTATTAACTCGATGAGATCTCTTTAAGTTCCTTGTGGGGGCGCCACATTATAGTCGGCCACTAGTGATTGACAGCTTGTGAATTGCAGTATACAAATGCAGACACATATACGTATATTAAAGCAGACTCTTCATTTATACTTCCTTTACTCCTCGTCGAATGTGTAGATGACACCGATAAGAAAATTATAATTACGATAGAAATCCTGCTGGGTTTGAAGAGGCGCCTGGAACAATTAACCAATCTTTTCTATATATCTTTTATGTATTGTATGTTTTTTTAAACAGATCTACGGTAAGTACTAGAAATATTATATTTAAAATAACAATTTGGTACGTATATCAAACTAAAAAGGCAAAATTTTGTACGAGGGTCGAATGATGACAATCTAATAAGTATGGCTAGAAGATCCACTTAAGCAATTTTTACTAGTAATTATTGGAGGAAAAGTGGTCTAGTGCTGTTTCAATACATTTTTCGTGTTTTAGATTGTAATATTGTATTTTGGGGAGATTGTGTGAATTAATTTTTAAAAATAAGTAAATAACATGCAGATTTTATTCTATAAATTTAGTTTACTCCACAATCAAATAGTAATACTACATTATTTAAAAAACCCATGCAAATATTGGTTTATGTTTTCTTGGCGATGTTTATTCGACATTCTAAAGGGTGTTTCAAATTTCGCGGTTTTTTTAAAGAATAAATAAAACACATAATTTGCATTCACTTTCAAACACTTTTTATTGGTAATGGAAGTATCAGTTATGACATTTATATGCAAAAAATAATATCTGCCAAATGGCGTCCTCTTGCATCTCCACAGACTCTTTTGTTAAAATTTTCAATGACATTTGGACATAATTGGCGCTGTATCTCAACAATGGCACGAATAATTTCATCTCTCAAATCAGGAATTGATCGTGGATTGTGTTTATAAACCTAACTTTTCACATAATCCCAAAGAAAGTAGTCTGACGGTGTCAAATCACATGATATTGGTGGCCAATTAACATTACCGTTTCTTGAGATTACACGTCCAGGAAATTTTTCTCTCAGTAAATCAATTAATTCGTGTGCAAAGGGAGTTGTAGCGCCATCCTGTTGAAACCACATATCCTCCAGATCAATATTCATTAATTCAGGCCACAAAAATTCGGTTATCATCCGATGATATCGATCACCATTGACAGTTACAGCTTCACCAGCAGCATTTTCAAAGAAGTAAGGTCCAATTACACCACCTGACCATAATGCATACTAATCAGTAACTCGTTTAGGATGCATAGGTTTCTCATGAATAATTCGTGGATTTTCCTCAATCCAGATACGGCAATTTTGTTTATTAACATAGCCACCAAGTTCAAAATGTGCCTCATCGGAAAACATTATTTTTTGAGAAAAATCAGCTGGTTGTTCATTGATGAAATTGATAAATGAACGACGTTTTAAATGATCTAGTGGCTTCAGTTCCTGTGTTATTTGAAACTTATCTGCATTCAGAGCGAAATTCTTGTGTAAAATATGCCATGTTGTTGATCCACTAAGTCCAAGTTGTCGTGAACGTCGTCTAATGGACATTTCAGGATCTTCAGCAACACTTTCACGAATCAAACCAACATTTTCTTGCGAACGACCACTATGACTGTATTTTGCACTTTTTTGATCTTCCACGGAACCGGTCTCTTGAATTTTTTTAATAATTCGACCAATAGTGCTTTCAGATGGACGATTATGTGAACCATAAAATTCACGTAATTTTCTAAAAACTCTTCACAGAACGCTGATTTTCATAAAATAATTTAACAATTTGAACGCGTGGTTGTACCGTGTACGAAGCCATTTTTATAAATGTCATACATCACACTTTTTAATTGCCCACATACCCAGACAAATTCAGTGCGCCATCTATATTTTATTTATTCTTAAAAAACGCGCAATTTGAAACACCTTTATATCTATGCTATATAATTCAATTTTATATTTATGGGACGGTTTAGATCTTATTAAAATAAACTCTTCAGGAAATGTGATTTAAAATTGAATTGTCAACTAATATAGAAATTGTAAATCAATCGTTTGATATTTGTGAATTTATTACTAATATCTTTAATTGAACAATATCTATTAGAAGAGATTTTCTACACGGAACTAAGTCGATTCCTATAACGCAAGATATCAAAATATTAGGGAAACATCATAGAATTCTATCTGAAAAGAAACATTATTAAAAGTAAAAGTTAAGAAATTAAAAATAACTTTTTAATGATACCCAGAATTGTTAAATCTAGCACAGATGAGGATGTGACTTTAAGGGTTATAAATTCCTTTGTAGGTTCTTCACTAACCACATATGAACATAATAACATAAAGATCAACAGGAAATAAAAGAAGTAGATACATACGTATTTAAATTTATTTAACAAGATAGTTTTCCATGTAGGCGATATACCGAATGTATTCACAACTTTCCTTACTTTGTTACATGTTTGGTACTAAAAACAACGAACATCTAAATGTGTAGTTATTCTGTTCAGTGAGAATCAAATTACATGTATAAGTTTATGCAGTTTCACAAGCAGATGTTTAAATTAGGTTCTACGATGTTATATGCAACTAAGAGCGTGTATATTTACGTAAACATCAATAAATCAAATGATTTACGGAAAGAAAATATTTTGACTACATTATAACAATAAAATTTTATTGGAAAATGCTTGAATGGGAGTAAAATATAAACACTTACTTTTTGGGAGTAATTGTACGTTTTGGTAAAGAAAGATTCCTGGACATTAAAGCAATTGCTTTTTAACTCTTTCAGCCACGCTTTCTTATACATAACTTCCGAATAAAAACAATTGCATTTTTAGGTTCATTAACGTTTATTTATTATGAAAAACATGTAAAAAAAGAAAAAACCATTTGGGCTTTTACAAATTAGGGTGTTTAGCATACTAACCACCATGGCTGTTGACATAACAAATCATTAAGAAAAGTTTAGTATAACATATAAGCAAATTTATTTTCTATGAAAATCTGAAAAACACGTTTTATCTTTTCGTATACAAAGAGGGACTTTACAGGTGCCGCATTGCTATATAGTACGCACCGGACTTTTCTTAGTGCTGCATTTTGCGCATCTTCGAGAAGTGGTTCGCTCTGGCTGATGCATGTTGCCTTCTAGACGTAATTCTGTTGGTACAGTTGGTTTGTGCCGCTTTATTTGTACAGGAGAAGATGCATAGCTATTGCATTTAGAGCATAATTCAGAGCTCTTCACCTGAGTTGGTGCCAGAATCCCTTAGTAAACACTTCTTCGAAAGTTTTTGTTGCTGAGCTGCTTCCATGTACACACAATGTAGGAGTTTGTGATAGCATAGTCTAAAAAGTGAAAAAATATTCGATTTTTCATTTACGTGATTTTCGGTCTATAGAAACAGTGCTTTTTAGCTGGTCGAATTTGTACACATAGTTCATAGAATTGTTGTATTGTATCACAGCTTCAGGACAAGCTATTTCATTTTTAGCTCGATTGTGTTCCCTGCTAGTAACAATACCAGTCTTTCTCGGATCTATGTAGTTCGTAAGCATGAAAACTGGTCTTTTGTCTTTCCACTTTAGAAAGGCGATATTTATGTCACTGATTATGTAATCGTGTTCTCCCCTGTTTAGAGCATTGTCTTCGTTTAGTATAGGTTAATATTTACGATTTGAGTTTACGGTACCACCAGAAAATATGTTATCTTTGTACAAGTCTCCTGCAAGGCATAGCTATTGAAATAATTATAAATAAAGACTTTGTGATTTTTCAATTTCAGATGCATGCAAAATTGTCGAACAACTTTACCACCGAGATCAGTTTGTACTTTGTCACTATCCTTGCCAGTATATATATCGAAATCTAAACAATAGGCGTAGGTGTGACATCTCTAACTCTATTATATCGTTTGGTACACCCCTACCCCCAGTGTACTTGTCCGGTTCCCCCCTTCTGAAAATTTTCTTCCATTTTGGTTCTCCCATAACAGTTTGAGTAAATGAAGCACTCGTAGTAGCACTACCAGTAGTGTCAGGCAAATTTGAAATGGTAATGCCATCGTTCGAGTCAAATTCATCTTTAAGATTTAGCTGGAGCCCAGAAGGTATGTCACCAAGCACCATCGGGTCCGTTTGCATCTCATAATTTTCTCCTTCATCTGATTCAAGACTGCACACACTTTCGCAATCAGAAGGTATACTTTCCAACAAAATATCTTCTATATCACGTTCATTAAGTACACGCGGCATCCTTATAATACAACATAAATATGTATTTTATGAAACCTACTATAGTCACAGTGGTTAGTAATCTAACCACCGTGCTACTTACCTTATTTATCGTAGATTATGTAATATATTATAATACTTTTGTTATAAAATAATTAAACGAACACTATACCATAGAGTAACACCGAATTCGTTAAATAATAAACACTCTGAGCATTTTGATTACATTCGGGAAAGTCCCGTTAAAAAACAACACATTTCCACATTTTCAAATAAATCTGTTAATCTACCCAGCATGCCCTGGAGTAAAAGTTTCGAATTAAACGATCAACGACGACTTTAAAAAAAGGAATGGCTTAGCAAATTGGCATCAGACGGCATAAACAGTGGTTTTGAGAACTCTTAAATAGGTGGTTAGATAACTGACCACCAACCCTAAAAGAGTTAAAGCATAGAAATTTATTTAATTGACAGGTAAAAGTACATATAATGTAAATGATAAGAAAGCTAGGCGACATAAATTTGCATCTATATTTCTTTGGAATTTCATTTCGTCTCATTCTAAAAATTTATTTACAATCTAAATAATTACTTGGCTCTATTGTCATGTTTTACATGAAAGTCGTATTTCTTATCGCATCATTTGGTTATGAAAATACAATATTTTGTCTTTTGTCATCAATTTTAAAGATATGAAATGACAGTAAAACAAAATATCAATGGCACTTATCTCTATTCACAGTTTTTCACCGTATTTTAATTTACAGACGATTTTTATCACATTTCGATATAATTTCGGTACATCTTTTAAAGGCGCCTAATCTACAAAATAAGATATAAATATATACCTAGAATATTATTATTATTATTGTACAGATTCCCTTTTCTAATTTTACATTGTTGTTTCATTAATTTCTTATTATTTTTTTCAAAATATGTTGAATAAAAACTTATTTTTATATATACGAGGTGTGGCAATTAAATAACGAGACCGATGCGAGAAATGTTATTTATAGCAAATAAACTTATAATTAACTTGTATCCCCTTCAACATACTTCAACATACTCCGGCTTCCATTGTTCAAAACAATGCTGTAGTTCATCAGTTGTCAGCCTCTCCAACAACCCTGCCGTTTTTGCTTTTACATGTTCAACAGAGTGAAAATGTGTTCCCGGTAATGTCCTTTTCACTTTTAGGAACAGGTAGAAGTCACATTGTGCGAGATCTGGTGAATACGGAGGATGATCAGGCAGGGCAATGCGCTTATCCGCCAAAAATTGTTTCACAGATAGGGCATTGTATGCTGGCGCTCACCAAACACCTCCTTCCACATTTGCAAACATTCTGTTGGGTTTTTTAATTTGACAAAGAATTTCAGTGCTCGATTTTTATGTGAACCATTATCATGGTACTACTAAATAACAGTGTCCTCAACAATTAAAGCTCGAAAGTAAACTAGAGCAGACAGAGAGACGAAACTACGGGTTGTTGCATGGGAAGTTTCAAGGTCAATAACTTTTAATCGTATTGACATTACATGATGGTCAATTTCCTATCCAAAGCCTGAAAATAAATCTAGTACATGACTATTGTAATACCTATACTGCAACCTCTTCAAATTTGACGAAACATGAGCATATCTTCCTAAATTATTGATAAAGTGAACGCAAATGTTCTGGATTCTCTGAATCGAATTGAATTTTACAATTAATGCTATGTTCTGATCACTTAAGATAACTATAGAACTTTACTTTCAATGCATCATCACAATCATGTTAGAAACAATAAAACACCGACGTAATTATGTACCTATATTTTATGTTTTGGTCTATTTAATTTATAGAATTTGTCTCTTAATTTGGTTACAATAAATATGTTTTTGTTCCAATCACTTTTGGGCATAAAAATATTACGTTCTAATGCTAGTTATACTATTAGACTAGATTACTTGAAGAGGCCATAAAATTTATTCCACTGTGACATTTCACATCTATTACATCCTCGTTAATATATGTTTTTCTAGCCTCGTTCCTTAGACTTATCTACTTCAAGAGCTATTCTTATATATAGATTTTCACTCCAGGATATTATTCTTCGTTTGTAGAAATCGCGTTTTTGCCAACGTCTCACATTGGCGTAGTACATGGATTCCGGTTATTTTTGTTACCTGGCTACACATGATTCTTTTAGCCAAATTGATATTATTCATATGTTTGTTGAACTTACCCCTCTCACAAAATGAATATTTGAAACTTTGCATAAGATATAAATCTTTTTTAAGAAACACGTTGAATACTTGTATATTCGCTGAGTTGTTGTCCTGATTGGGATAGGAAAAATCGCGTTATTTTGGACAAGGCTTTTTAGGCTATAAGGTAAGTGGAAAAGCTTCGTCGTATATTTCAAAAGAATGTTAGAAGTACGCATAAAACATATCTTCTTTTAAATATTCGCTGAATTGGTATTTTGACTGGCATAGGAAAAATTGCGTTATTTTCAAAAAGTCTTTTGAGACTGTAAAAGGTTTCCACGCAATATTACAAAAAAATGTTAGACGTAACCAAAATTGCCTTTTTTAATTTTTTACATCGTCGAGAAAATTTTCAATTTAGAACACCTTGAAACAATTGAACATGTCTTCTTATTCGATTTTAAGTAATATCGTAATAGTGAATTACAAAATTGAATTTATCAAATTGAGAAATGCAATATTAAAAGAACTTTTTAACAAGTTCACGTGTAAATAATGTCTTTGTTATAGTTATGTGATTCGTTGTTTATAGTGCCTAATTGTAACGAAGTTTACATCTACAAACTGTATTGTTTGATAACACAAACGATATCTGTCACAAGCAAAATATTGGCTTTTTATTTGAACATCCACAGCATATTGGTGTACATTAAGTGGTTACGAAATTCGCTGTTCCGAACATTACCCAGAAAAGCCATCAAATACGATAGAATATATATTTAGACAGGTATAGTTGCAGTATAAGTCGACGGTTAATTAATTTGATTATACTTAAGTGAAACTCTAAAAAGACGGTGCTTGTATAGGAACTGCTCGTTCTGAATTGAAAAAATATACACAAGGAACAAAATTGATCAGAGGTGATTTTTCCACGGTATTGCACGGAATTGTAAACATACGAAATTTGGTAGTATTTATTATTTTTGTACCTGTTTATATAAATGAGAGAATGCAACTGCCTACAACTTTACAAACGTAATATATGTGTTTATATGTATGCAGGCAGGCGATCAGAAATAAAACACTTTAATCGGGAATGAGAGCTCTTGCTCGTGATAGTCTTCAGGTCGCCAGTTTTTTCCACATTCTCTACTATACAGTAGTCGAGATTTTGGCGTCCAAGACCACTTGTATTGACGGCGTTTTTTCTTCAAGTTAGATAATTGTTACTACATACTTTGCGATATTTTCATTGCTTACTTCGGAGCACTTAATTTCGAAAATTTTGCTGCAGTAGATGCATCACTACTTAGTACAGCAGTCGTGGAGTGATGTTAACTCGTGCGAAACGTTTATTGTATTTAATCATCACGTTCACGTGTATGACATTTAGTGCAGAGCGGAATTATGGAATGGATTCATAATAGGTTCGTATGCGAACGACTTTTTTTTTATTATTTTTCGAAATTATATCATTTGCTGTGTCATCAAAATAATACAGTTTCTCCTTTATAATATTTATTCATAGTTTATTTATATTACAATAGGTGTATTTATAAATATTTTCGTGGAAATAAAGGATGTCGTAATGGTTTACCTACAAAATGAACACTTCTCCTTTCGAACTACTGATAAGGACTGATAACTTTAAAAACAAAAGTCTGAGATCGCGTGGATAAATATAAAATAGAGATGTTATCACTCAACAACGAAACACATTCAATTTTTCAACTTTATTAATTAATATTTGTTTTAAGGAAAACACTGCTTGAAATTTTCTTTGGTTATCAATAGACACTTTATTACGGTTAAAGTCGAAATATTGAATTATTCACAGAAACTTGAAATGTAATGTAAAGGATGTTTCAAATTTCGCGGTTTTTCTAAAGAATAAATGAAACACATAATTTACATTCACTTTCAAAAACTTTTTATTGGTAATTGAAGTATTAGTTATGACATTTATATGCGAAAAATAATATCTGCCGAATGGCGTCCTCTTGCAGCTCCACAGACGTCCACTCTTTTGTTAAAATTTTCGATGACATTTCGACATAATTGAGGCTCTATCTCACCAATAACACGAATAATTTCATCTTTCAAAGCAGGAATTGATTGGGGATTGTTTTTATAAACCTGCCTTTTCACATAACCTCAAAGCAAATAGTCGAACGGTGTCACCACCGTTTCTTGAGATTACACGTCCAGCATATTTTTCTCAATAAATCAACTGATTCGTGTGCAAAGTGAGGTGTAGCGCTCTCCTGTTGAAACCACATATCCTCTAGATCAATATTCATTAATTCAGACCACAAAAATTGGGTTATCATCCGATGATATCAATCACCGTTGACAGTTACAGCTTTGCCAGCAGCATTTTCAAAGAAGTAAGGTCCAATTACACCACCTGACCATAATGCACACTAGACAGTAACTCGTTTAGGATGCATAGGTTTCTCATGAATAATCGTGGATTTTCCTCACTCCAGATACGGCAATTTTATTTATTAACATAGCCACCAAGTTTAAAATGTGCCTTATCGGAAAACATTATTTTTTGAGAAAAATCAGCTGGTTGTTCATTGATGAAATTGACAAATGAACGAAGTTTTAAATGATCTAATGGCTTCAGTTCCTGTGTTATTTGAACTTATATGCATTCAGAGCTACATCATTGCGTAAAATACGCCATGTTGTTGATCCACGTCCAAGTTATTGTGAACATCGTCTAATGGACATTTCAGGATCTTCAGCAACACTTTCACGAACCAAACCAATATTTTCTTGTGAACGACCACTACGACTGTATTTTTCACTTTTTTGATCTTCTACGGAACCGGTCTCTTGAAATTTTTTAATAATTCGACCAAAAGTGCTTTCAGATGGACGATTATGTAAACCATAAAATTTATGTAATTTTCTACAAACTCTTTTCACAGAACGCTGATTTTCATAAAACAATTCAACAATTTGAACGCGTTGTTATACCTTGTGCGAAGCCATTTTTATAAATGTCATACATCACACTTTCTAAATGCCCACATACCCAGACAAATTCAGTGCGCCATCTATATTTTATTTATTCTTAAAGAAAAGCGCGCAATTTGAAACACCCTTTATTTACGTGCATTTTCGTTTAATTGTTTGCTGATGATGACGATTTAGTTGTTGAAATACGTATACAGAACACGAAAATTAATGTAGATAGGGGTTATATATCAACCTTCAGTGATTAAATCTCTTCAGTTCATGAGAATAACTTCTGGCACCACCTAGCTTTGTAAAATCCTCGTTTCTTCGGCTTTATTTCAATCTCTTAACTTTAGAATTTATAATTTGAGATCACGTCGACGAGACACCTTTTACTTTCCATTTGCTTGGACGAACATACTGTTGCGATCATCATGATTAGCAATTTTAATAAAATATCAAGACATTGATATTAATTTGTATACGTTTCATGAGCTTGAAAATTGTAACTGCAGGTAATTGGAATTTATTTATTTAGATTCAGTTTAATTTAGTTAAATTTACTACATTTATTAAACACTTACATATGTGGCATTATTATTACATTTTTCTTTTGTATTGTCCTGTAATTAGAATTTAAATTTTGTTGGGCAAATAAAGTGTTTGATTTGATTGATTAAGATTTGATGTTGTGAAAAAGAAATCGCAAGTTTACCGTTGCTGGATTGTTTTCAAAAGTCGGCATAGGATCCGTGCCACTAATTTAAAGAAGAATGTAAAGTGTATCTTAAATCTTTGCTTTTCTCAGGTTGAACCTCTGTATGTTTATTACACGTTGCGAAAGAAATGATATTTTTATTATCGCATCGCATTCCAAGCATATTCAGACATTTGTTTAAACAATATGATTAATAACTGTTTAATTGTGCGCAAACGTTTATTGCAACATAACCTGCCCACTTGTATATTTTCATTACTAGCAATCCTTCGAAAATTATGGCTTTCGTCACTTGAATTTTAGTTTATATTGTATAACACATCTTTCACTAAACCAGAGCTTGACACTGTTCAGATGTAGTTTCATTATGACGGTGGAAACTTACAGTAAATACTACACAAAATCACAAAACTAACAAGAGTTTTTCTTCTTTGCAGGATACTGCAACTTCTAGGATCAGCTACGAAAGTCGTAATTATAATAATGGTAAGTACAAACACGTTATCTGAAGGAATTAATTTAAAAATGCAGATGTACGTAAACATATAATACGAGGATTGCCGTTTATATTTCGGGAGTTGGCAATACTGTTAGTGTTGCCTCCGATCTGATGATTGCATCGTGAAGTTTGTCATTCTTGACAATATATTTACCTTGACAGTTTTATTATCCGGTCGCTATTTCTATTGTTGACAGTAACTTGATAATTTTATGTCAGCGAAAAAGTGGAATTAACTCGCAAACATTTTCGTGCAATTATTTTTCATAACTCTCGGCGTGGATTATCTGAATTCTTTATATGGTGATGAAGCACCATCGAAAACTACAGTATATCGTTGGTATAGTGAATTCAAACTTTGACGGCGTTCTTTAGACGATGAATTTCGTGAAGGTCGTCCCACAAATGTTGTAGTATCGAAAAACATTAATGCAGTGTCTGAATTGATAATGCAAGACCGTCCTGTGATATACCGTGAGATCGAGGCATCTCTAGGTATTAGTAACACCAGCGTGCATGAGATCCTGCTTGAACATTTAGCCAAGAAGCTATGTTCACGCTGGGCACCACATAATTTGACAACCTCTCAAAAAAGACTCGCGTCGCGTCGGTTGGTGCCAAGAAATGCACAAAAAATAAAATGGCGGTGCTTCAAAGAACATTTATAAAATCGCCACAGGTGATGAATCTTAGATCTATACGTATGAGCCCGATAGTAAATAGCAGTCGACTGTATGAATATTCCAAGGCGAGCCAAAACCAACAAAAATTGTTCGCGCTCGAAGCACATCAAAACAAATCGTTGCCTGTTTTTTTCAGAAAACCGGTCAAGCTGCAACCGTGCTTTTAGCTTTTCCACCATAACAATGCGAGCTCTCGCAGGTCGGTTCAAACAATTGAATATTTGACTGGGCGAAACATTGAGTTGATGTGCCATCCGCCGTACAGCTCTAGCTCTTTCGTGGTTAACGGTTTTCTACGCCGGTAGAGGCAGTTGAGGCATTCAGAAGTCATATTTTCGAGATATCGCCTTCACAGTGGCTGCAATGCTTTCCGGATTGGTTTAAACGGAGAAGTGCATTGATTTTCAAGGAGAATATTTTGGAAAGCAATAAAACAATTTTCGATAATAAAATTTTTTTTTGTTTGCTGTTCCCTAAATATAAACGGCTACCCTCGTATAACGTTATTGACATTATTTTATTATATTACCCTCGTATATTAGCACGTTACAAACAAGCCTAGATCCAAACATATTTTTATACAAGCGAATTCACAGCATACATTTTTTATGTCTGCCAGATAACTGTGTTAAACGCTGTTTTATGGAAAAATAAATGAAACGTTTTTAATTTTAGACGTTTTACGAGCAATTAGAGACAAGGTACTATGAAATACGAGATAAAATGCGAGTTGTATGTTGAATTTCGTCACTTGCTCAGCATTCCACACATATTTTAATAGATAAGCGGGGCTTCATTGTTTAGATCCTTGAAAATAATAATGTAATTATTTAGATTAATTAATTGTATATTATATGAACTATAGCAAACAATACATCCGTCGTATATTACTTAAAAGAAAATGCATACATTCCCGGCTTTAAATATTTTTAATGTTTATTTTACTAAAGTATGCAGTTTAAAATTTACACACATAAAATGAAGGTGATTAATTTAGAGCTGTAACTTCTTATAATACGGTACGTGTATATTTAGTTTATTATATAATAAATTACAATCGCTATTAAATTTATAAAATGCACATACATATTCAGTATCTCTCTTTATACCAAATGAAAGATATTCGGGGTAGAATTATTACAATTCGAAAAATCGTTTTATCTTTAAAAAATTAATGTTTCTCTTCTTATATAGTTTGCATGTATTGTCTGGAGCCAGTTAAATTGTTCAAAAACTAGCAACAAATGTATCTTCAAACGCTTCTGATCTAGAGGACTGAAAAATCAGTGGAATTAAAAATAAAGAAAAGAACTTTGTGATTTGAAAGCGCGTTCATTTCTTACTACTATACTCTGCCTTCTCGAGACATTTTAAACATTTTAAATTGTTTAGAAAATTAGCAACAATTGTATCTTCGAACGCTTCTGGTCTGACTGAAAAATTCATGGAATTAAAAATAAAGAAAAGAACTTTGTGATTTGAAAGCGCGTTCATTTCTTAATACTATACTCTGCCTTCTCGAGACATTTTAAACATTTTAAATTGTTTAGAAAATTAGCAACAATTGTATCTTCGAACGCTTCTGGTCAAACTGAAAAATTCATGGAATTAAAAATAAAGAAGAGGACTTTGTGATTTGAAAGTGCGTTCATTTCTTAACAAAATACACTGCCATCTCAATACCTTTCAACTAGTGATGAATCAAAGTCTTTACGACTTGATAAAATTCAGATCTTTCAAATTCATTAAAATAAGTATCTACATCGGGTTTAACATAGTTGTCTGTTGAAAATTTTTAACTTGCAAGATATTTTTCAAACGCAGGGAAAGATGGTAAGCTTCCAGTGTTAAAGCTGGCGAATAAGGAGTGTGCGGTTACGAATCCAAACGCAAATCGTTAATTTTTTATCATAGCAACGACATTTATGTGGGACCATGCATTTCTTTGTGGAAAATGTTTTTTTTCTTGCCTAAACCAGGACGCTTTTCATTAATTTTTACTTTAATTTGTCTAATAGATTCTTATAATATGCGTCTGCTATGATTTGATCTTTTCGAAGACATGGAAGCCATTACCTTCTCTGCAAATGCAACAGTCATCACGTTCTTTGGAAGAGGAGAACTATTGTGCCGCTACTGTTTAAATTGTCTTTTCTTAACTCCTTCTGTTGTGAAAAACTGACGCATAAAATATGCATTTATTCTTTAGAAAACGCTCGTGAACTTTATCATAAACAATCCTTCATTCAAAATGTATGCTGCTCGAATTCTAGGAGAGCGTTCACCATTTCAAATGTTTCGAAACGACGACTCTTTAACACCGCAAAAATGACTTTCAAAACTATTTCCGATATAATGATTTTGGACGTCCACTTCGTGATGCTTCTGTAGCGATCGTACGATATTTGGACTCACGAACCCATTTCTCAACAGTGAAAAACGAAGGAGCAGTTTATTCAGAGTAGGAATTCTCATTGTTTATAAACTTCACCGTTTTTAATCCTGAAATTAATTTGGAACTGTGACACTAGTATATTACTGCAAGATATTCAATAGAAATTAGAAGTGAGGTGGCGAAGGGAGAAAAAGCATGGAGTCACAATAATACCTACTGCTAGAAAACAATAAATGGAGATACGAAAATTACTCATTAAATAAGAGATGCCTAGTACTAAAGGAAATCAATGGGCAAATTTGGCTGCGCAAACAGTTAAGTGGAATAATTTAATTATATATGTAATAAGTATGTACATACATATGTATAATATATTGGCTATACCTTCAAAAACGATAGTGGTAATAGACGCCATAGATATTATAGATGTACCATCCTAATCCAATTTAGGTAGATTAAATTAAAAACTTCGCTAAAATAAGTACAGTATGCAGGAGGAAAACCAACACCAAAAAAGAGAAAAAAAAACATTTTTATCAGTCGCATAGGAAACGAAACAACAACATAAATGAAAAATTCAAATTTTTTCTGCTCTACGCGTGGAACTTGAACCCATGATCTATTATTCTCTCCGGGAATGCACCATAACCATTAGACCACGGAGACAGTTAATTCGAGTCCTTCCAATGTGCCATAAATTGCATTATAGAAATAGTAATTAAACAAAAACCCGCGGTATATTCGTAATTGGATCATATTACAGTTACTCTTTTTTGATTGTAGTATAAATTTGGGACATTTTTAACGAAAAAATTAAGTATTCCCCATACGCCAGGATTGTGAGCTAGCTAGAATTCTTCTTCAGAATACGTCCATCATTTCATATAGTACAAATAGTGGAATATAGAACCTCCAATTATAAAAATATTGTTAAGACTATTTAATTTCGGAAATGGTTGTAAAAATAATTACTTTGTCTTTAGTAAGCATACTAAAATTAAGATAATCGTTTCATGTAGGTCAGACATATATTACGTTTGTATTCTTCAGTTAATAATAATTTATAATTTTAAGATTAAGAAAAATTCAAATAGTAAAACAGTAAAAGCATATGCATGTAATATGCGATAATTGGAATTGTACAAACGAAAGAATTGTACAAAATTTTTAAAAGAAATCAATGGAAAGAGAAATTTGGAAAAGTGTCGAACTCTCTTAGGGGTTTAATCACTAAGGTTGATATATAACCCCTTTCCACATTAACTTAACCTTAGTGATTAAGTTAATCAACCACAGGCTCCATCAAATTCAACTCTCTTAGGGGTGCATATAGCAGCGATCCAGAAAATGTAATAGAAATATCAATGAGTAATAAAAAAATATAATAAAATCAGCAATATAGAAGAAAACAAAGAACATAAAGAAGGAAGGAGGGCAGTATAACCAAATCATTAGAGAGTAAGAAAAAATGAACAGTGAGAAAGGACGAACAGAAATACAGAAAGTTCTTTGAGAAAGCCAGCGAACGAAACAGGATATATAAAGATAAAATAGTCGGTATCAAAACAAGAGTGGAATGCATCATCTTTTCGAGTTGACATAACAATTACATACCCATTCAAGTTATTGAAAGTAAATGGAGAATATTGACAAAGAATTTCGCAAAAGTTAAAGGTGTAGAGATGAAAATTAACATTGCTGGAAGTTAACGAGTAAATATTTGCTAGTGGAGCAAAGAAAGAAAAGAAAACGCAAAAGTTCACATGTAAATTTAAACAAAGAGAAAATGTAACATGTTGATTTATTCAAATATTTAATAGTATTGTTTTTACTAATAATAACTAATGCAAGTTATATAAAAAAAATCCGACGAGCGATTGTTTAAATATTGTTTATCCAATAAAGCGTTGATTTTCTTATTCACCCTAGTTCTAAATGAATTAAAGTTAGATTTCAATAAAGAGATCATGAACAAATGAAGTTATTTAGAGAAATACCTACGCGGCAGCCTCAAAAAATTAATGTGTAAGATGGAATTGTAAAAGGAATAGTTGGAGCGGTTTTACTTTTAATTGGTGCACGATATTTAGAATTTAGTAACAATAAATGTTACGAACTTATAAATCTGACCACACAAAGAACTTGGTGAAGCATTTTTGGACAAATTGATAGTTTTAGAGGTAACGAATTTATATGCATTAGAAACCTTCCTCTGTATATGTATTTAGGGCTGTTAGATTTTACTTTCTTATTAAAACACTCCCAAGTAAGCCAAAGGCTCCTAAACGATGTTTAAATTGAATTTAACGAGACGCATACAAAACTAAATATTAATTTTCATGGTCACTAGAATATAAAAAAAATAATTATAATTATATTAACACACTTCAGTCAACCTATTATACAGAGTAATTCCAAGTGGTGGACACGATTTCAGTGGGCTATATTTTTTGAAGTATGTGTTCTAATTTGAATTATATTAACTACAATTGGTTATATATATATGAGTAATATTAGATTCTCGGGCTCTCCGCGATGTTGCACAGAAGTCCTCGAAAGAATGGGCGTCTCGACATTTCGATCAGTCATCTTCTTCAGTAGTTGTTTCGTAGTGAAGCGTCAACCTGAAACTTCACTACAAAACAACTCCTGAAGAAGATGATTGAGATGTCATCGAAACGTCGAAACATATATATATATATATATATATATATATGTTGGATAGAAGTTCTCGAAAGAATTGGCGTCTCGACGTTTCTATGACATCTCAATCATCTTCTTCAGGAGTTTTTTGTAGTATATATATTACGTATATATATACACACATATCATATTTCAAAGCTTACGGTCACAAAATTCTACGCGCTTTACTTTGTCGTTCGCACGAAGAACTTGTACCAGTTGCAGGTCGTTTGGTTTGTAAATTAATCAGTGCTTCAACACACGCCAAATGATTATTTGCGGCAATCAAAGTTTGATTTTATCGGGCACGCTCAAAACTTACTCGAATGCACTCCACGTTTTCTTCCGATACACACGGTCGGCTCGGGCTTTTACCATTACACAGAGACGATATCTGAATTCATCCCACACTCACTGGAAAATGTGTTGCGTTACCGTGTTCACCATAACTACAATATAATACTTTTGTGCTGGCATATAAACTGCACCTTTCACGAATTACCACAGGAAAAAATCTCAATATGTTTCATCATCCTTCATGCAAAATATCCATCACTGAGGTAAAGATTCATTCAATGGGGTAGAGCTTTTGCTAGAAAATATAATCTTCTAGATCTTCCTTTATTTGACGAGCAAACTAGTTTAGCAGCACCAATAAAATTGTGTTTTCATCAAAAGTCCGTAAATTTTTGAACAGAATGCTTTAACTTTTAGGCTGTCTTTCACATATTCCAACATTACACGGGATTTTGGTACCCATCTGCGAACATTGCATCTGTTGAGTTTTTTATTTATATGATATGTCAAAAATATAACGCGAGGCAAAAACAATTGATGTTTCATGTTTCAGAGCAATCACAAAATTCTACACATTCTACTTTGTCGTTTGCGCGAAGAGCTTATATCAGTTGCAGGTGTTTTAGTTTGTACATTAATCGACGCTTTAACATACGCCAAATAATTATTTGTGGCAATCCAAGTTTGATTTTATTGGGCCACACTCAAAATTCACTTGAACGCACTTAACATTCTCTTACAATACACACAGTCGGCTCCGGCTTTTACCCTTACACAGTGAGCCAGTCTTATAAAATTTCAACGACAAATGCTCTTTCTTGTAGGAGCTTTAATGTTAAACTAACGACGAAATGAACGCTGTGCCGCCAGTGACAGACTCACTTTTAGTGTACCCACCAATGCAAAAAAATCTTGCGTTGCACAGTAGAGATATTGCTTATAACTGACACTATTGTGCATCGGTAATATTCGAAGCTGAAACAGAATACTGATTCTGTTTCAGATGTAATTGACATAATTCAAATACAGCGTATCGTACGGAAGTCTAGTCTATTGAATACGTGTCCATCTTTTTAATTCACACTGTATTATAGAATCATTTTCGTATTTAATTTCTTCCATTAATAGGAATCACCTCAAATAGAATAAATCAAGATTTCCATTGAAAATACAAATCCTTTTTTCTAATATTAATGCACTTTAATAGTGTTTACTCTTACAACTGTATATTATATGAAATGCACATACGCTTACTGTTACCAATTAGCACACCGTGGGTATTTTGATTTTATCACATCAAAGTTTATACTTGTCAGAAGAATGGCAAGTGAATAACCGAAGTGAAGTTAGTGAGCTAATGTTTCTGCATCGCAAACAAGATCTGATTAAACGAATTCACTTAATTGACACGTCTCTGTTAAACATTTAGATGTCTCTATTAAGCCTATGCGCCTTTTGTTGGATGTACGTCTACCTACGTAACTCTTAGCCATCGCAAAATCAATTCATATATATGCGGCAGATGTGATCCATTAATTGATCGACGAACAAATTAATAACACACGGAGATATCTGTTTCTCTTTACTCTTTATACTTTGAGTTCCAGTTCCCCGACCAGAAGTAGAAGAGATGACTTTTCCCGTATTGGTTACGTACGTGGGCAGATCAGGCGCCAGCGTATCGGTGCATCTAAATTTGTAATTTTTAAGATATTTTAAATATTAATGAACTTCGAGTATCAAGAGAGAGACAGTTCGTTTTTTTCTTCTTTTTTGTCTATCCTTATTTATTGTTAAGGTAGAAAGACATACGCTGTTGCGTAATTTTCTCAGTTGGTATGCGTTCGGTGCGGCGTAAATTTACAGATAAAACATGGTCGCGTTACCATTTCGGGAATATTCGATGTTCATATTTAAGATAGGTACTCGTTGGAACGAAGACAAGAACATTAGGCTACTACCGTGACACGTTTGAGTGGTCATAAAACAGTTTGAAGACGAATACTGGAAGCGCATAGTGGATTGTTTTATTTCTTGTGATAGCTTGTAGACACTTACCAAGCTTTTCTTAGTCCTCGTGACAACTTTAAATTAAATATATCGTGTAAGTGCTCAGATAGTTTTTTGTGTAAAAGACTAATCTGCATATGTCTTTTATAAATTCTAGATGTTACAACTCTTCATATATTATCCTAAATGGGATATTATTAAATGTATTACTATTATACTTACACGGATAGCTACCTTTTTTTTTGTTATTATTATCATTATTATTAATTAAATATTAATTTCTAATAACTTCTACTTATTCGTTACAAATAACTGGTTTTCTAATGGGGACATAACAATTTTTGACTTGTAATACGAACGCACCCTTAAACGTCTTTCATGATCTGTTAACATCAGAGCGTCAGGCAAGCTTAACATTTTTTCATGGTGAGTTTCGCAAACGAGCAACGTTTGGAAATTATTATCAATTACTATCGCAATTGTGTGTCGGTGTTCGTAACTTTAAGAGCACTCCAATTATTGGTCATAATAATCGTCTCAGCAAACAAGCTGTGCGTGCTATAATCGATAAATTCGAGTCAAAATATTCACTATAGGATGTTCCTGTACCAATGAGACAACGCACCGGTTGAAGTACCGAAAATATCGCAGCCGTAAGTTCTTCAGTTCAGAATGAACCAAACCAGTCGATTCCACGGCGTTCACAGGAATTGGAAATCTCTCAAACCGCATTGTGGTGAATTTTGCGTAAAGATCTTGGGCCTTACAAGATTAAGTTAATCAAGAACGGAAACCTCTTGATCATTTGAAGCGCCGAAACTTTCCTGATTGGTCTCTGCTAAAGTTTGAAGAAATTCTTGAATTTCATCGAAAAATCATCTTTAGCGATGATGATCATTTCTGGCTTAATGGCTCTGTTAATAAGCAAAATATGCGTTATTGGACAGCAACAAACCCTCAAGTACTTCAACAGACTCCATTACAACCACAAAAAGTAACCGCGTGGCATGGATTACATGCCGGAGGTGTGATTAACCCATTTTTTTTCGTCGATGAAAATGATCGCCATGTTACGGTTAATGGAGTTCGCTATCCTGCCATGTTGGAAGACTATTTTTGGCCAGAATTGGATGGACTTGACATCAGTGATATGTGATTCCAACAAGATGGTGTCACATGCCACATAGCTGGTCAAACAATTGATCTACTCAAGAGGAAATTCGGTAACTGTGTAATCTTGAAATTTGGTCTGGTCGAATGGCCATTTGGCTCATATGATTTAGCGCCGATGGCTTCCTTTTTGTGGGGTTACGTTAAGTTGGTTTACGCCAACAAGCCAACAACGCTAGAGGAGCTCAGGGATAATATCGGACGCGAAATTGCCAACGTTCCTGTCGATATCTGTGAAAGAGGGGTGGAAAATTGGCTCCGAAGAATCGATAACTGCAAACGTGCTTGCGGTGGTCATATGAACGAGATCGAATTCCATAGTTATGTGTAACACGTACGCTGTACCTGGAATAAATTTCAACCCAATATCTCAATTACCCTGTGTTTTATTTAAATACAAAGTTGTTATGTCCTTATTGAAAAATCCGATATAAATAAACACAATCGAGACTATATGAAGATAAGCAAACGTATTTCTATTATTACTGTCGAAAGTACTATTAAAAACAACAAACAATATGCGATAAAATGGGCAATTATTTATCATTGTGTTTTTATTGTTTCAGTTCCTGTTAATATCCGTTAATTCACAAAGTTCTTGCAACTCAAAACCAGTCAAAGCAAAAACAATTTATAATGAATTGGCACACGCTTATTTAGCTGTAAGGAATGGTACTGTGGCAACTATTGAAAAGCAACGTAAGTATTTCTTTGTTTAATAAATACACAAACAATGTAATAATTGAAAAACATGAAGAGTATTTCTTTGTCAAAAGTAGAATGAATTATATTAAATATTGCGTGAATATCATCCGTCATGGTTTTTTTCTCTTGAAGATTGATCCTAGATATGGACGGTTTTGCAAATCTTTTAATTCTTTCAGATAATTTTGTCTATTCGCAGTCAAAATACCAGTTGAATAAATTAACATAATTTTCACGCAATAAGAATTGGCATTCTTTTTAAAACTATCCTCTTCGAATGAATAAAAAGAACGACGTGAATAGATTCTTACACAAATTTTTGAAAAACTAAATAAGGTATAGCAAGTTGAGCTTATTTGAAACTCATGCACGTTCACTCTAGTTTGCTTACATATTATTCAAAATGATATAATGTCAAGGAATATGATTAATTTTAGTTATATGTATGTAAGTAAGTAGTCAAAGATACTTTGAATACAATACCAGTTACTCAATTCAAGTCAACGGTTTGGAAAAAGCTAATTATTTTTTATGTTCTGTTGTCATTAAATTTTTGTATATTTACATATACAATCTTACGCCTATATATATATACGAGGTCCAGTAGAAAAATTTCGGGAATAGCTATCAATCCAGCACTTTATACGTAAATAACTGGCTTTGTTCTTTTTCAAAATATTCACCATGACATTCTATGCACTTTTATAATACGTTCAAACCAATCATCGAAACATTTACTTCATTCAGAAGTTCGTTTACGTAAAATACAAATGTATGCAAAATAGCATGCATCGAAGTCCGAGAAATGTCCATCCCACCATATGTTACATGGCGCTCATCAATATTTTGACATACAGCATCAATATTTTTCGTAGCGACAGATGTTACAGAAGGACCTTGCTTTAGTTCAACTGAAGCTAAGTACGACCAAGCTTAAATTCTTAAAATCCGCGATGTACCGTTATCTTTGATGACATGGAACATTCCATGGCTCGATGTTAATTTAAACTACAACGAAGATCACAACAAATCATAACGCGAACATTTTCACATGCTTACGGCATTTTCACTACAATTCGTAAAATTCAACATGGTGCTGTGGATGCATGGAATGGTATTTTCAGAATCGAATAAAAACATCTCATTCTTGATATGTTGCATTACACTAATGCGCATTCTTTGCTTATCCAACTAAACGGTGTCGATAGATTTCCTCATTTTTCCATATGTTACAGATATTTGAAGTCTATTTTTAAGACACACCTTGCGGTTTATAAAATTTGTATGCACGTAGTCAAAAGAAAACCGATTTCGTTGGTTACTGCACAATTGTCTAATAAATAAAATACTAAATTAAATACGAAAGTGACAGATCTTAAGCTGTTCGTGGATGTGAAGGCATGGGTAATTGTTTCGCTAGAAATAACTAATTGTTCATTACCTAGTGGCATATAATACATGGATCAATAAGTCCCGAGACTAACAATGAAAACAACATTTTTTTGCAAAATTTTTAGGGTGATACAATGGTTCCAACGCTTTTCCAATTTTTCAATACCATGTTTATAAAAAAAATTATCTTTCGCTTCAAAATAAGCTTCAGTTTCAGCGATGACCTCCTCATTTGAGCCAAATCTTTTTCCCTGGAGCATTTTTTTAAGATCAGCAAAGAGCCAGTAGTCACTGGGGGCTAAATCTGGCGAATATGGGGGGTGGGGAAGCAGACCAAAACCCAATTCGTTCAATTTTGCCATTGTTTTCATCGACTTTTGGCAGGGTGCATTGTCTTGGTGAAAAAGGATTTTTTTTCTCTGCATGTGCGGTCGTTTTTTTGCGATTTCCTACTTCAAACGCACCTGTAAGTCAATATAATAATCACTGTTGATCGATTTACCTTTTTCGAGGTAGTCAATGAAAATCACGCCATGTGTATCCCAAAAAACTGACGCCAGGACTTTGCCAGCTGACTGCTGCGTTTTCAGACGTTTCGGACGGCTTTCGCCAGCTGTGCGCCACTCAGATGACTGCCGCTTCGACTCTGGAGTGTAGTGATGTATCCATGTTTCGTCCATGGTCACGTAACGACGCAAGAAATCATTTTTGTTGTGAGTAAATAGCGATAAACAGCTTTCTGAATCATCGACTCGTTGCTGTTTTTATTCCATCGAAAGCAATCGCGGCACCCACTTAAAAAAAACCTTTTTCATGCTCAATTTTTCATGAAGGATAGTAAATACACTTCCATATGATATCTGTGTCATCTCAGCAATCTCACGGAGCTTCACTTTACGATCTTTCATTATAATTTTTGTCACTTCACTCACATTTTCCGGTGTAACGGCTTCCACAGGTCTACCCGAGCGTTCCGCGTCATTTGTGTCGGTACGACCACGTTTAAACTCGGCAAACCACCGACAAATCGTTGCTTTTGATGGACAAGAGTCCGGGTAACATTTTTCAATCCATTGTTTTGCTTGTGTGGTGTTTTTACCCATTAAAAAACAATGTTTTATCAGAACACGAAACTCGGTTTTTTCCATTGTTTAAACAAACTACAAAACAACTTTACTCCAACCTCGATAACTCAGCTGTTTCTGGTCCGATCGACTTAAAATTTTGACACGTTTCAAGCAAAGGTTAGTACTCTAGAAAGACGTGGTTACTGGTTTACTACGAGCGCCATCTATGGGTTAGTCTCGGGACTTATTGATCCATGTGTTAGCAATAAAATAAATACATCACCATTAGCGTTAATAGATTTTATCTATGCACTGTGTTTATGATTGCTTTGAATTTCCATATTTACTTCTAAAGATTAATAGATAAGAATTTCAAATCTTTCAAATCGTCAGGATAGATAAAAGTTGGTAAAAATCTAGAGCGGTATGTTACGTTTAATATCAAATATATCTGGAACTAATTAGATGTGGACAAAAAGTTTATAAACGCATTCAAAAGTATTATTTCTTTCAATAAAAGTTGAACATATCATCTTTCAAAAGTTTATTGTAAAGTCTGGAAATGAAGCAGCAGACGTGTGTTCGTTACTTCGTTATATACTTGCCAAAGTCTATTGATAATATTGATAAATTAACTGCAAATGCTCGTGTTGGGTTTTTAACAAGTTTTGGTTTTAGATATTTAAAGGAATAATCGACTTTGTATTAATTAAAATTTATTTGAATTATTTTGAATTGTTATAATCTTTACTCTATCGTAACATCTCGAATAATTTTAGAATTGAATTATTAGGTTATTAATAATTACAAAATATTGGGTTGGCAACTAAGTACTTTCGGTTTTGTGGTATAAAATAAAACACTTTTTTTTAAAACAAAGAATAGTTTTTAATCAATTATATATTTTCCATTCTGCTCAATGACCTTTTGCCATCATTCTTTCAGCTGCATGATTTCGCGCTCATAAAATTTCTGGTCCTTATCAGCAAAAAACTGAACCAGGTGCGAGTGAAGGTCATCGTCATTTGTGAAAGTTTTACCATTCAAAGAATTCTGAAAACTTCGAAATAAATGGTAATCAGATGGTGCTAGATCAGGGCTGTATGGGGAATGTGGCATCACTTCCCAGCCAAGCTCCAATAGTTTCCCACGAGTTGCCAAAGATGTGTGAGGCCTTGCATTATCTTGGTGGAAAACTACACCTTTCCGATTTGAGTTTTATTAATTGTTGACAGTAAACATCAGAATTGATCGTTTGGTTCCTTGGAAGCAGCTCAAAAAACACAACACCTTTGTAATCCCAGCAAACTGACAGCATGATCTTTTTGGATGCAATTCAGCTTTCGATGTGGTTTAAGTTGGTTTATCGTGTTTGCTCCATGATCGTTTTCGAACTATGTTACTCTACAGGACCCATTTTTCATCACCAGTGATGATTCTTTTTAAGAAAGGGTCGGTTTCATTTCGTCTAAGGTGCATATCGCAAAAGTTGATTCTTTGTGTTAAATGAATTTCTTTCAATTCGTGAGGTACCCAAATATCAAGCTTCTTAACTAGCCCAAGACATTTTAAATGTTTTTAATTATTATGTGCGGTACATGTAGCTTCTCCGCAACCTTTCGAACAGGTATATGACTATCCTCTTCAATTATGACTTTGATTTGGTCATCATCAACTTCAGTAGGCCAACCAGAACGTTGCTCATCTTTGAGGGAAAAATCTCCAGAACGGAATTTTTTATACCAATTCTGACACGTGCGCTCTGTTAAGCAATTAGCACCATAAACTTCACATATCTTTTTGTGAGCCGCAGCAGCTTTCTTTCCTTTACGGAAATAAAAGAGTAAAATATGTCGAAAATGTTCGTTTCTGCACTACATTTAAAATTAACCCACAACTAATAGCTTTAATAAAAATCACGCACTACTTGCTTCTGAAGTTACGTCAATGTGACTAGTGTCACGCGACAAACGATAAAGTACAGCAGTAACATACGTTATACAAAAAATACAGCAACGCTCTCTATCAGTAAAAACCGAAAGTACTTAGTTGCCAACCCAATACAACGCTATATCACGTCTTCATTGTTTTATTTTTGTTTCAGATATTCTATATACTATAACGACGTACATGAGCAACTTTGATGATCAACGGGATCACCGTAAGTCTTCGAAGTTCTTCATTTTCGATCCTTCGGCAAATAAATTTATATGCTATATGAAGAAGAAACACCGATTTATTGCTAAGGTACGCCCAACAATCAAAAAAGTCTTTACCTGTCTCTAAATGAAATTAATCTCCAGTTTGTTGTTACAGAAAGTTCCCAGACCAGAGGACTCGTGTTTATTTATCGAAGAACCGTCGAATTATCAAATAAAATACATAGTCGAGTACGAACGAAACAAGTACAGCTCCTTGAAGTTCGGGAAGAATGGCAAGCAGATAACCACAACGAAACCAAATCACAAGTCTAACCGTTCCGAATCGTTTCTGAGCATATTGAAGGATACGGATTGCAGGAATGCGACTATAAATTTCTGTAACAATCTCTCGAGGAAACGGCACTTCAAAACGCAAACGATACGAAAAATTTGTTTGAGGAACTAAATAAATAGAAATACCTAAAAAAAAGATAATAATCTAGTGAACGTACGAGCTTAAAAGGGAAACCAGTGCTTAAAAAACCAGTGTAGCAGTGTCAGTATTTATATTATTCGATTTAAAGTGGACTAATTGTGAAAAATTATTTATAAAAAAAATGCTAAATGTATTCTAGTTGTGTACAAATTAACGTAAGTTCTTTTATTTTGACCCCTGTGGGGTTTTTATTTAAAAATTCATGTATTAACTTTGTATATTAATTATTTATTTTATGAATACGTTTAGACACCAAAACCAATAATTACAATTTTTTACGCTTTTTGATATTTTTTTACGTGTGTATTTATATAATATATATATAGATATATATAGATATAATAATTATTATGAGAGCGGTGTCTAATTTATATGATCATGTTTTAATGGTTAGGCAATATAATTGCAATACTTAATTTACCAAATATAAATGAGCTTTCTGTGTTCCTGATATTACTTAATAATATGATATGTACATATTTATATATTTGTTATTTATTAGCTAATATCGAAAATGAATGCAGAATACTCACTGTGTTATAAGATCTGTGCCATGGTAGGCAATGTCCTTAACATAAACATTCCAAACTATTAAAGAAAAAGCAGAAATAAAAACATCACATAAATAACACGATTTTTATTTAACATCCATCTGCCTACTATCTGTTATAGAAATTTAAATACGAAGAATCGTCCTAAAACTTTTGTTCTATCTTTAGAGTACCTTTAGATACTCTAAAGTCAAAGGTGTGAAGTATATAGGGAAAACTTTTGTTCTATCTTTAGAGTACCTTTAGATACTCTAAAGACAAAGGAAATGTGTGAAGTATGTATATGGGAAAAACTTTTGTTCTATCTTTAGAGTACCTTTAGATATTCTAAAGTCAAAGAAAGTGTGTGAAGTATATGGGGAAAACTTTTGTTCTATCTTTAGAGTACTTTTAGATACTCTAAGGACAAAGAAAATGTGTGAAGTATATGGGACAAACTTTTGTTCTATCTTTAGAGTACCTTTAGATACTCTAAAGACAAAGAGAATGTGTGAAGTATATGGGACAAACTTTTGTTCTATCTTTAGAGTACCTTTAGATACTCTAAAGACAAAGAGAATGTGTGAAGTATATGGGACAAACTTTTGTTCTATCTTTAGAGTACCTTTAGATACTCTAAAGACAAAGAAAATGTGTGAAGTATATGGGAAAAACTTTTGTTCTATCTTTAGAGTATCTTTAGATACTCTAAAGACAAAGGAAATGTGTGAAGTATGTATATGGGACAAACTTTTGTTCTATCTTTAGAGTACCTTTAGATATTCTAAAGTCACTTTTGTTCTATCTTTAAGGATAATGTGTGAAGTATATGGGAAAAACTTTTGTTCTATCTTTAGAGTACCTTTAGATACTCTAAAGACAAAGAAAATGTGTGAAGTATATGGGACAAACTTTTGTTCTATCTTTAGAGTACCTTTAGATACTCTAAGGACAAAGAAAATGTGTGAAGTATATGGGAAAACTTTTGTTCTATCTTTAGAGTTCCTTTAGATATTCTAAAGACAAAGAAAATGTGTGAAGTATATGGGAAAAACTTTTGTTCTATCTTTAGAGTACCTTTAGATACTCTAAAGACAAAGAAAATGTGTGAAGTATATGGGACAAACTTTTGTTCTATCTTTAGAGTACCTTTAGATACTCTAAAGATATGACAAAAGCTTTTCCCATTCACACATTTCCTTTGTCTGTGTGCAAAATATGGAAAATCAATTACTGACTTATATCATTGGTCACAGATTTCCACTGTGACTCTCAGCGCGTGATCATTTGCACTGTGTAACAAATTAAATGTTAGCACACAAGGATATGACTGTGAAGTAAATAGTTGACACGCTCTCTCCCAATAGAATTATAGCAGCAAAACAATAGGTTTCGGAATTGAAACCATTTTATATTTAGATTTGAGAGATCAAGCAAAACAAACGAACAGGTAATTTAGTAGTAATAATAATTTATTAGTCAACCGCAGTCTAAATTACTTACTACTTCGATACAAAGAGATGAATTAATTTATAATAAGTTAAAATAAATTGTAATTTGACTCGTAGACTGGCTGTAGAGCTGCAGAGATCAGTAGATGTAGAATACTTTTTAAAAACAATATCAAAACTATCTTTAAATCCCACTCCAAACTTTCAAGCCCATCTTTAGTAAAAGATCGTATCTCTTTAAAATCACCTGGTAAGTATAGGACTCCTTGCTCGTGCGGCAGTGTATATCTTGATGAAACAACTCAGCACTTGTGTTTCGCAGTGTGAGCGCTGTAGAAGGCTGCTGCGCGTAGCTGGTCCTGCACTTGCTGAGCATAGGTTTAAAACTGGACACCGTATCCAGTTTGATTTGACAAAAATCCTATTTCGCAGTAGTCACTGCTATGGCACAAAAATCCGTGAATCTATAGAGATCTCTAAACTTCCTAATAAGCTAAACCGTGATGTTGGTTATCCTCTACACAACGCCTAGCTTGTATCTCCAAACTTCTCTAACGTAACCGTAAAGCTCCATTCACCCGTGACTAATATCTTTATATGAACTCCACCACGTCAGACTTACACCAGTTTCTGCGCGACTGTTAAGCCCTTAAGATGTCCCATACAAGTGGTGACGAAACGTCGGTGCCACTTTTGACGAAGACGCAGAACCAGTCCGGAAGCGAAGATGAAGAAAGTAAAATAAATTGTAGTATATAGGTAGGGTTTCTCGAAAGGTAATGATGTATTTTGTCTGTTTTACATACTTTCTCAATAAAAAATAAATAAATTAAGCCATTATAACGGGTATTAGAAAAAACTGTGTTGCAAACTTTGAGAAGTGATAGTATGAAAAAAGTTTTAATGAACATGGGAAATTAACGGCTTCGGATATACGAAACATTTTGCGATTACATCACTTTTGTATTGTGTACAATCGAAAAAAAGCAAAAAATCAAAGATGAGATGTTCAAAGTGCCCTTCCTTCATTTTATAGCAGCCATGACGTGTATGCTGACACGCAGACAATGTGGCAGTTTTCGCAGAAGTTCGAAGATCATGTGTCGTGGCTGCTGTGAAATAGAGGGAAGGATATTGAACATTTCATTCGACTTTTCATAATAAAAAAGAGTATAAACACAAAATGTTTTGTATCGTTGAAGACACTTTAAGATTTTTCTGTATATTCGAGGCCGTACTATCCCCGTCAAACGTTGTGTTACTTTAACACGTTTTATATTACCCATTTTATTCGGCAATCTCTTGCTACCTTTCGTTAAGCTTCATAATTCCTTTTTCATAAAACGGCCTATCTTCATCGGCGAAAAACTTTACAAGATGCTGATTCAATTTATTTCAGCTGAATTTTTGCCGCACCAGAAGTTTCAAAAAGAACGAAACAAATGGAAGTCTGAAGGTAAGTTGCTGGGAGTATGGTGAATGTTTCAGCACATCCTATTTTAGGTTCAATAATTTTTAACTGGCGGCCATATTTGTGTGTGTATGTGAACTTACGTTGTAGTGACTAAATACCACTCCTTTACGATTAATGATATTTGGACATTTCTGGATGATGGATTAGTTCAAATTGTCCAATTTTCGACAGTAAGTAATTGAATTAATTGTTTCGTTCCTAGAAAAACACCACACCTTTGAAACTTATCAGTTATGTTCTCAGTCATAATCTTTCTCTGATGATATTTTATTTTTAATGACGTTTGAGTGACCAAGATCACTTCTTATCACCAGTTATCAGTCGTTTAAAAAAATGACTGTTTCCCTTACAATGAATATGGATACAGCAGATATTTTATAGGTGGCATAAAGCAAACTTCGTCGAGTTTACGAAGAATCCAAACATCGAGCTTGTTTCTACGATCTTTCGTGTCGTGTGCTATGGATTTGACTCAGCCAGCGCTGTTATTTGTCAACGTCAATGGGTCTTCCTATTCAAGGGGCGCCGTTAAGATTGAAATCGCCAGTACAGAATTTCGTCAACCATCGTTGGCATTGAGTCTTGTAGAGCACTAGCACTTTAAACTTAGAGCAAGTTTCACAAGCTTGACGCGAGTTCTCTCCTTAACGGAAGTATGTTAAAAGAGCAAAATATTACAAAAATGCACTCCTTGGTCTTCCATTTTTAACTATTAATAAAATTTCAAAAACCAAATCACTAACTTTTTCCAAAATAAAGTTAGAACTGCAGCTGTTGTATAGCATACCATAAAGATAGATGCGAATAACTAGCACTTGCCAGAACGCATTGTCATCAACTATTGCAAAAACGCTTTATGACTTTCTGAACAACTTGGTATATAGCAAAAGAAAAACTGTTGCAAAGTATACAAATACACACCAACGCAATTAAAAAATCATAAAAAATGTAAAGAAAAATATGAATATAAATAATTGAAACTTCTCAAAGAAGTTTTCGAATAACCTTAAATTAACATTAAATATCCAATAATGCGTACAAAAGGAATTAAAAAGGCCTGCAGAGTGACGTTGGTGATTGAAAATGGCGCCGTCCATATTAAATGGTACATAGTATGTAACGTAGTTCAATCTAGTATCGCTTGTTCAAAAAATCAAGAGCTGCGGCACAAATATTATCGCCAATAACTAATTTAAGAATAAATATAGCTTGGGAAATAACTTTTCTGCCGTTTGCATTTTGGAAGTTAAGCAGTTCTACAAACTACATGTAAATATATTGTAAAATATGAACAAGATAAAGATATATTAGTATACGAGATCTGTTTCCTTTCAACTGAAACATAAAAAGCAATACGCAAGTTTTTGACGTAACATATTTATTACCTATTCTGTTCTATATTCAACGAATTTTTTCATCTGTGAAAATCAATATTCGAAACGTTTTTTTAATCTTTAAATGCGTCAAGCGCCGTTTCGATCGATACAAAACGTAAGCTCCGTAACTTATCCTTTACACCTGGAAACAACAAAGAAGTCAGGTCTGAACTATACGGTAAACGGCTAATTATTTCAATGTTTTAGTTATATAAATACACATTCAAGCAACAGTTTATTCGAATATTATCCTGATGAAAGGTGTTTCTCGCTCGAGTTTTGCGGATATTTTGTACAACCCCATCCAAATAATTTCTAGTGTATCATTCTAAGTTAAGAGTACAACTTCCAGCACCACAGCTTTTGTTTCGGCTTTCTTCTTATATAATTTTTGTCAGAGTCGACTCATTTTTAAATATCCAAACTGCCAATTCCTGCTTTTTTTCCAGGACCACAATACTATACTCTAGCTTCATCATCTATAATGACGTCCACTAGATGAAACAATCAATTGGAGAGCCGATTTAATGTAGATCTGTACCGTCTCACTGACCCTTCCTGTTGAATTGAAATTAAGCTGTGGGAAATCCAATGGGAGTAATGCTTACGTATCATCAAATGTTTGCCTAAGATTGTGTTAAGTGTCTTTATCCCAACCTTTATTATAAAGTCAATATTCGTTTTTGTCTTGGGTAGCCAAAACGTGTCATTTAAAGCAAAGTCAAGTATACTGAAATGGTAAAAAAACCACAGATCGATAATGCTCCTTATTTAATTTCATAAATATGGACGGAAGTACTTATTTTAAACCTTTGTAGGTTGTTTGACAATAATTTTCAACTGTCACTTTTTCAACTATCGCTCCCTTGCTTGTAACTAGCTATGTTAAAATGTCAAACAAAATTTGCAGCAAAATATGAATTACTGAAAAGGGAACAGCCCACGTAAGTATTTTTAAGATATACACATCTGGTTCAAAGTGAAATGTTTAAATACTGATGAATATCCCGATTGTTACTGCTTTTATTCGGATTGTCTACAGTAGCAACAACAATAGCTAGTTCTGAAAATATTCAGTGGATGTCGAATTGACGAGTTTGCAGTAGCAATGCTAGCCTTTCGTTTTCTATTCTAAAATGGGAATTAAAATTTAATTTACTTGAAATCTGAAACTACAAAAGCTCATTCACAGGTAAGTATGTATTATATAACATATTTGCAGACATGCAAACAAACTGAATCGATCGAGTATGCGAAATAAGGTTGATAGAATTAATATAAACAATATCTAGACAAGAATTACTTCGAAACACAATGTTAAATACTGACCTTTAATTAATTATAATATATCATGTACATATTTACTTTTAATTAATAAGTAATGAGGTGTGGTATGTGTTAAGCAACTAGGTATAGAGTGTCGTTGTTAATATACTCCATTATATTTAAACAATGACATACATATATTCACGACAAAATTCTACTAAAAGTAAGAAATGGAAAAGATTTGGAAGATGAAAAAAGAAAGAAAATATCAATTGCCAAATTAAATAACAAGAAATTTCTAGTAATTTTATGTACTCAAAATAACAAACTTCTGCACAAATGAAAATATTTGAGATATTACCTATATATGGGTATATTATATTATAATTTACACATTAACAACTCTCATACGCACGGTTAGAAACACAAATTTATTATTAAGTCCACCTTTATTTCTGGATCAAACGGTTTTATATCTAGATGTTTTATTTATTAGTTTATCGACATTTAACGTCTATCTTATCGGAGAACAACATTTTTCGGGTTTATAGACTTCGTTAGTAAACATGCAAAACGTTCGTATATATTTTTTTATATTAATTTCTAAAGAATGACGTGATGAACTTTTCTTTACTAGGTTGCATAATTGATGAGAGTATTAACACTTCCAGCATATCAACATTGTTAATTTTCAGTATATAATTGTTTAAGTCTATTTATTTTGATGAAATTTAATTGACGATTAGAAGGCAGAAATATTTTCGTCAGGCAAATCGAAGGAAAAAAAATAAAAATTTATGTAAAATATAAGTTAGAAATAAGTAGGCGCTCATTAGGGACAAGTAAACATATAAAGAAAATATTTATTGTCAGAGCAACCGCATTTTTAGGCTATGTACTAGCTTGAGGACAAATATCACTCTGAGGGCAACTGTAATTACTAATCTAGTTTCTGCTATCCCCTGTTTAGCAAATACCATTGTGCAATGACTCTGAGGGGGACATGCCGTAGATAATGTAACTTTAACCCGATTCTTTACTCTTCATCCAATACCGTTTGTAATTATTGAGTTAGTTTTAATCCATCTCCTATTTCTTCATCAAACCGGATCCAATAACCCCCTAGGAATAGATACAAATATTGATAAAATCCCATTTCGTCCATGCTATTCATTCGAAGACTTTTTAGGAGTATTGTCATATCATTTAGATTAGCATATTTAGTTCTTACCAACCCCTATCTCCTAGGCGACCCTTAAAAGTTTTCCTCAAAGAAACCTCTAGTAACTCCTGTCCATATTCAACCAGAATGATACTTTCTCTTTGCCTATGCAATCCTTCGATCTATCCCAGATAAGCTGGGTGGTGTTATTGCCTTAATTTTATCCATTGCAATATTTTTTTCATTCCATTCATAAATAAGAAAAAATTTCAAAGAACTCAATTTTACCCAATTAATAAAATTTTATTTTGAAGAATCCCAGCAATTGTAATTCTTATTATTTGAATTGGAGCAAAGTATCAGTAGCAAGAATATATACATAGGTTCTGATTTCTATGGTATTCATTTTATACTGCTGGTTTGTACTGGTCGATATGCAAACCAAAGTGCGGAAGTTCTGTAATAGAGCATTAATTATCATAATTTTTAAATTAGTATGCATACAAAACATGAAAGAATTGGCTATAAAATCAACTTTTCCATATTCTTCCTGAATACTGGGCATATTGAAGATTCCACGCCCGAAGACGGCCCTTGTCCTTGCGAAGCTTCCTCCTTTTTTGCCTGATCTGTACATTGCAAAGCGATACAAAATCGGATGGTGGAACACCTAGAATGTAGAAGAGGTATTCCAGAATTTTCAGTTCAGTTTTCTTTAAATACTCCAATTGCATTGGAGCGATAGGACGGAGTGTTGCTGTGACCTAAAACCAAGCGCATGATCTTGAGCGAGGATGAATATTTTCGAATACTTAAACGGTTTTGAGTAAGCACTCCTTTGGTATCTGTCTCTTGTGTTTCTCATCATGTGCTTCATAATTCACAGTAAAGTAGGCAATTTCAATTACTTCTCAACAAGGTGGGTACATTCTAATTCTAAAGTCAGGTTTCATCACCTACCAAGATGCTGTTAACATAACGAAATGTTCGATTTTGAGACTTTTCAGTTAAGACTTAGGGTGGTCAAGCGGGATAAATCCTCATTATTCGAAGACATTGGTACAGAACGATACGATATTCCGATTCATTGATGCTCAAGCAGTCTTCTATGTCACAATTGCCTAAACGCCTATCAGACTCAGTCGTCTTCCTGACAAATTTAATGTTTTCCTTCTAACTGGACATTTTCTGGAACTCTTCATACCATCTCATCATGGTTAAACGATGTGGTCAATCATCTTCTAGTATAGAAATCATTTCAACCAAACACTGATTAATATTTGATCTACGAGCAAAATTGTAGCCCAGCACAGCGTATAGCAATCGCTTGCGTTATACATCAAAACTTTTGTAGTGCCCTTTAGGAAAATTTTTATATTCTTTTTCGGTAATATTTGAAATACAAATATGTTGTAGTGGACTATGCTTAGTTTCATAGCAGTCATTTTAAATCATATTATCTACTAATCACGAGGCAAACAATTATGAAATCGAGATCAGTACAAAATAGTAACTACCGACTTCTGATTCATCTCACAATTTCACAAATAGATAGTAAATCACTTTGACAATTTTTGAGACCTCTTTTGTCCACCTACGTTGACAGTTTCAGAAGTTATATGAATACTTAAAAAGTAATATTCTAATTTATAAAGATAATTTATAATTAAGGTACAAAAATAGATTTCAGCATATATGTAGATAATTATTATGCAAATGTGATGGCCACTATAATATAATCACAAGATATTATGTATAACTTAAGAAAGCAAAGAAAGAGTAAATAATTCCTGTCAAACGCACGAGAGACTTCTAACGATTCATTTCAATAAAGCTGCTGTTTGCGTAGGATTTAATATGTAGCAACGGTGAAACAAATGAGTTTGGATACAATAAGAACTGAAGCTAATAAATTTTGTACAATTTAATTATGAAACGTGGAAGACGAACAGTTTTATTTTCAAGTTTCAGTGAATATATACTTTTTATATTTATCACCATACGCCAGAAACTGCTGAAATAGAGAAAAGCATTTTGAAATTGAAATTAGATTCTTGAATTTGTTTTAATTTAAAAGTAAACTAGACAATCGATACAACAGAATTTTGGTAAAGCTTTTATTTTGCTTTGCGTAATTGATATTTAACAATTACTTTGACAAAATTAACGTCAATTTTTTAATTTTTTGACATAAATTTTATGCGTTTATTTTTTTTCATCTGGTGTTTTAGTAATGTTTCTTGAACTTAGAAATGCGCTGTGCATACCAACAATATTCCTTCCGAGTCATACACTTTAAATTTCTTGGGAGGTGCTGCCCTTTTTATGCATGATTGCCTTCATTAGAGAGGTCAAAAATGCACGCGAACACTCATGTTTTAGTAATGTTTCTTGAACTTAGAAATGCGCTGTGCATACCTGCATTTAAATTATCTTTAATCTTATTTATAACATTTATAACCATAGCATTGTATCATTGACATTAATATATAACAATATCATTGGAAGACATACTTCACAAATGGAACTTCATCCTTTTTTTGTATGGAGCACTAAGATAAGAACGTTTAATTTTTTTTGAATAATCTTTATCAGGAAAAAATTTACGATCTAAGTCTCAATTGTTGCTCTATAATTTTAGATCGAGCCTTAGCGATATCAAACTACAAAGAGAGTTCTTGCATACAGGAATGAAATATTTCATTGAAAAAAAAACGAACAATGGTGTGAATAGTGTGCAATTCAAATGGCATACGAGTTTGTTTACATTTTCTACCTTATTCTAAAAAGCTCCAAGCAACTGCTGCATCAACCTTACCGTTTGGACAATATTAAAAAATATGTACACATATATTAACTTCACTCCACAAAATAGAGAAGAATTGTGCAACGTTTAATATTTTGAGTAAAAGTTTCGGCGACTTATCCTTTGATATTTTTAAGTTAATGCCAGTTTAGATTACTTGATGAAGATGACGATGAACTTATTAAATTTATAGTAGCTATAGTCACAATTAATTTACTAATTTAAACCATAAAGTAATGTGATGATTTGGTACAACTCTTTTTATGTCTATCATCGTATCAATATATCGAAGGCAACATTAATATTATAATCAATATAAAATTTAGATCTAAACAATTAGATCATTACATTTACACAAATTGATATATTTATCATAAATATGTATATCATAAATTAATTCGCAATTCTATTTTATTATATATATATATATATATATGAAACAATTATAATCCTTAAATAAAATTAAAGAGAAGAATTATTCGCATTACTATATCTGCACGAATACAGATCTACCATCGAAAAATTATGTGTAAAGTGGTTGTGTACTACTATTGTTATGAATCAGACATGCTCCGGTTGTCAAAGTTTAGTTTACATAACGAGTTATAAAGACCATCGTGCATGAATTCGGCAGATATATTTTCGTGTACATCGTAAACTTTTTTGTGGTACCTAGTGTACACGCTTATATAGTAATGTCTCTGTTTATCTCTTATCTATTTCGGGGTTTTGTTAGACTAATAGAATTTAATTCAGTTAGTTACCTGTTATTTAATTCAGCTAACGTCCATTGAAACAATCATTGCCAAAATTAAAGACTTCCATAATATAAACTGAATCCACCATTTATATTCAAATGTTTATTTATTAGGTTTGTGTGATGTTGGTTATGAAATAAAACCTTATGGCTCGTACGATCTGTAAGAAAAAGAAATGCAAAAATAAATAAAAGAACCAGTGTATGGTTAGACATAGAAAAGATTCTTTTTTGCGAATACACAAAACGAAAAAAAATATTGATAATAATTTGTCTTATGGGCTTAAATTTTATCTCATTATCTGCCTGATATTTTTAATTTCCCTCCAAAATGTTCGAAATTACTAGTTCTAACAGTAGTATCTGCGAAATTTTTGATTTACTATATTCTTTACATTTTAATCAAATTTTCTTTGTGAGACTGCATATGTATACGTTTTTCCAAAAGTTTGCAATGATTTTCCGTACAATTTGAACATGTTCCGACATATTTTAGGTTTTGCGGATATACCATACTCATATACGATGTAATGGTTGACGGTTCAAAAACTCCATTGTATTGGGCACTTGTTTTGTAATGGAAGAAAATTAAGTGCGTTTTTGGCATACGATGCTTTTTCATTGTTGGGAGTGGAAAATGTACAAACGACCAGAAAAATATGTGCTGCTTACGGCGATACCAAACATTATTATAATTTATCATTTTCGGAAGCCTAGATGTATCAATGGAGGTAATGGTTAGTTTTCTTGAGCTTTAAAAGGATAAAAATTGAATGGATTCCATTTCAATATGAAATGCTTTATATAAAAGTAGCGACAGCAACACATTTTTAAAGCAAATGATGAAAAGAAGCAAAAGAACGTAGAATTTGAAAAACGATACATCAACAACATCTTTGAAGGCTGATCTACATCCATGGAAGATCGTCTATTGCGCTTGGTGCGTTGTGAAAGAAATTGCTTACTGTTAATTTTCTTACACAACAACTAGATCTATTAAACAACTAGATCTATATTGTTGAAAAGCAATCAGTACTTAGCTTTAATAAAGACACTGTCTTTACGCTTGACAATGTGCAGCTTCCTGCTTCTTTGCAGGCACGGCAAAATCTGTTTGTTTTAGTTTCCATGTCTCTGAATTTTATACCTTGAATATCTTTCAGAACGGTCTTCTATCACAAGGATTTTGCCATTATCGCTTTTATTTTTTTAATACTACTTTCTAGCAACTTCTTGGATATATTTCATTTCTCCATTCTGATTTTACATAATCCCACTTTAATTTTAACCAAATCCTACTTCTCAAAACCTTCACTAAATTTGACTAAGTGTACATATACATTGCCCCTCGATAGGCATCCCACATACCTTCTTTTTCTAATATTTTTATGAGACGTAATATCAATAATATTGGTCAACAGTTCCTAGGATTTACATTTTTTGCCAAAAGTCGTAATGGCTTTTACAATTGCTTCATAAGTCCCTTTCTTTGGCCTTTTGGATAGCATTATATCTACAATGAGTACACTCAAGTATTAACCTTCTGTTTTTTTGTGCCCCGTTTATACAAACTTCTATTTTTATGTAGATCAAACTTCGCATAAGTCTAACTCCATTAAAAATAAAACTTATTAAGATATTTTTCAGATTGTTTACCAACTAAGAGACAATTAAAGTATATTGTCTCTTCAGACTCTGATGTTAATTTCTTAGCAAAACATCTTTTCTATACTTGCAATTGGAATTCTTGGTATTTCTAATCATTAAATTAATTTTTAATTTATATAGGCTTTGTTTAATATTTACGTCTTTCATTTGCGGAAATTAATACAAGTGTATAAAGTAAAATGGATAACACTTCAACCTTTTGAGTAGATAAATTTTATTATCAATTTCCGACCGAATGTATGTCTTATGCACAATAAGTTTTGGATACATCCTTCGTAAAATGCCTTCATTAGATATATCCTTTTTAAACGAAACAAATAGATAAACTTACTTCTTGTAGTTTTGTCCTTTTTGTCAATGTAATTGTAGCAAATGCACTTCCGAACGCGTTTCTGAGGTGTAAATTTTTGTTCGTACACCAAAATTCGAATTTTACATATTACACACAAGAAAGATTCCTATCATAAATGTTTGTCAAAAGCATGAACGGTAATCTTACATAAATAAACCATGACAGAGGAGGCACGTTCCTTTTATATTGGACTTTTTTTTGAAATCTAGGTAGAAGCATATGGTGTTGCGAACGTTCCTAATGGGCTGTGACGAGCGCAAGCCGCAATCAAAACGCGTAACAAAGGTTCCATCCTTCGTCCAGCAATAAATATGTCCACATCACAATAGATGCATCTCATTGCACTGTCAAAAAATAACATGTATAACAATAAGAAGTATTATTTATTCCCGGTAGATGTCTGGAATTATAAACTTACTTTCACGGTTGGGTTTCAGTAAATAGCGCATGGACAAGGTCAATAATATAGAAAGAGAGTTGTAAAGGAACATACGGTTAGATAGATATAGATTTATGCTAATTATTGTCATTTAAATGTAGAATAATAACGATAAAAATACTAGACTCATACTGTTTGTAATATCCTTATTCAATTTGAAGCGCTGTACGCATATAATTAAATAATATTGCAAAGGATTTAATTACAACAAAATTTACAAAGATCTATTAATATTCTTATTATACTACCTAGACAATCGTTAATACTTATGTATATTCTTTCTTTTCGTTAGAACATTAATTACAAGTACTACTAGAATAGTAGTTAATGCCTTCATGTCCTCTCCTTTAAAAGCTTAACGTCAATTACATGGAATTTTGCTAGGATGTGGGTTAATATACAGCGTGTTTCAAAAAGAATATACGTATTACAAAGTATTATTTCGTCCAAACTATTGATCGCTGCGCCTCGGCTCGGCTATTGGAGAAACGAATATATATAGTCTAGTTTATTTAATAGCCGCTAGATGTCAGTTGTCTTCTGTTTTTCTTGGCAACCGTCATATGATTAAAATGGCTACTCCGCAGCAGAAATCATTCTGTGTTCTCGAGTTTGCGAAGTGCAATTCCGTGGTTACAGTGTAAAGACGTTTCAGGTTGAGCTACCAGATTGATCCTCCGAATGGGTGGAATATTCGCAGATGGTATCGACAGTTTGTAGATACAGGATGTAAAGGAAAGAGTCCTGGCTGCCCTCGTGTTTCTGAAGAAAATATTGCACGAATTCAAACTGCTTTCCAACGCAATCCTTCAAAATCAACTCGTCGTGCCAGTCGGGAGTTACAACTGCCTACAATAACAATTTGGCGTGTTTTGAGACGTCGGTTGCTTATGAAGCCGTACAGTTACAGCTCTGCGTCCTGGTGACAAACGTAAACGTAAGGCATTTTGTAATAAGATTCATGATGCTATTGACAATGATAACACTTTTGCACAACGCATCGTGTTCAGTGATGAAGTGACTTTCCATGTTAGTAGTCTGGTAAACAAATACGATGTTCGAATTTTGGGTCTACAGAACCTACATGCAGCCATTGAACATATACGAGATTTGACTAAAGTCAATGTGTTTTGTGCTATATTCCGGTCATATGTTTACGACCCCTTCTTCTTTGATGGAAACACGGTTAACGGTCAGCAGTATCTCGCTATGTTACAAAACTGGTTGTTTCCGAGGTTGCACCAAGACAACTTAATTTTTCAACAAGACGGGGCAACCCCTCACTGGAGTCGTCAAGTGCGTGAATATCTGAATGAAACTCTACCGAACCGTTGGATTGGTCGTCAAGGAGCTGGCGACTTAGCATGTCTCAGCTGGGCTCTACGGTCACTGGATTTGACACCCTGTGATTTCTTCCTGTGGGGTTTCGTTAAAGACAACGTTCAGGTGCCACCACTCCCACAGAACCTGGAAGAGTTGAAGAACGGGATCCGTACTACCATAACATTTGTGACGAAGGACATGCTTGCCCGAGTATGGGAGGAATTTGAATATCGTTGTGATATTATTCGTGTCGCTGATGGAGGACATATTGAACATCTGTAATCTGAACTTGAGAGGTTCGTAAATATGTGTGTAAAGTTTCATATTCTTATGTTTTAAAGTTTAATAAATAAAATTTCGATGCATTCGAAATATCATTTTCGTATATTCTTTCAAATAGAAGAGGTGAAACACCGTGTATGTTGAAAATGATTAAAATTTCAACCACAAGAGTATCAGACTGGCGCCAGTGTAAAGGAGATACTTATGGTGTGTCTCTCTAATTTCAAGAGAAGCGACTTTTATGTACAAGATCTTACATTCGAAATACGTATATTCTTTTTGTAACACCCTGTATGTTACATGAACCTCTTTTTCAATAATTTGACATACGGCATCAATATTTTTCGTAACGATAGATGTTACAGAACGACCTTGCTCTAGTTCAACCTGAAGCTAAGTTACCTTTGATGACATGAAACATTCCGTGCATTGTTGTTAATTTAAACCACAACGAAGATCACAATAAATCATAACGCGAACATTTTCACGTACTTCCTTCATTTTCACTACGATTCGTAAAATTCAACACGGTGCTGTGTACGCATGAAATGATATTTTCACAATCGAACAAAAACATCTCGTTCTTGATATGTTGCATTATACTAATGCGCATTCTTTGTTTTTTCAATCAATAGGTGTTGATAGATTCCCTTTCCATATGTGTTACAGATATTTGAAGTTTATCTTTAAGACGCACTTTGCGGCATATAAAATTATGCTTGCATGAATGTAGTAAGCAGAAAACTTATTACGTTGTTTACTGCAGTTTCCTAATAAAGAAACTAGTAAAAATTAAATACGAAAGGAACACACACCTTAAGCAGTTTGTGGATGTAAACGCATGGATCATTATTTCGCTATAAAGTAGGCAACATTTTTTACAACGATGGAGTAAAGTACGAGGGAAAATTTAATTAACCATGAAAGAAATAATCAATTATACTTGTAATTCTATGAAAAGAAAGTATGTCGTTGTTAAATCTTTAAAATTATTGAATATTAGCTATTTTTTTAATGACATTTTGTCGCGTCATTGTCTGAATCGAAAAATTGTTTTTACTGTTTTGTTTGTAGTGTAAGTACACAAGAAAATGTAATTCAAAATTGCTATATTTACTTTACGCGAAAAAAAGCAAGATTAATTCACTATCTCGCGAGACTTACATAACAGTATTCGATTACACGCCTTTAATATCTGTGTATAATTAACATGATGTTATAATCGATCCGACAAATTCTTCGTACTCTTCAAAACTAAACACAAACGTTTAAATGTTTATTTGCTTTATTAACACTCGTCCAGCTTCTCTCGCCATATTAGGAATTGCTAAAAGTTTGAATGTTGTCCGTCCTTTACTCAGCTGTTTATTTATCGTTAACCAGTCGGCAAAATGGTAACTTTAATGGACAGTCATTGGTTCATAGCATCGCAGGCGCCTTCAATGTTCTCTATCGTACATACTAATAACGATTTCTAATCTTTAATTATTGATAACTTCCTGGTGGCACACATGTTATGCAAACAATTAATTCCTCGATATTATGATTTGCTTTGACACCTTCAATTAATAAAATTTATTTTTAAGAATCGTTTCTATTCTAATTTTAGTTGCTTCATTCAAATGAAACATCATACATACATATACATACGTACTTACTTGCATAAATATGTTTACTTTGCCGAAGAATATTTGCATATACAGTACTGTGCAAAAGAAAGAAATACCTCGATGAATTTTACAAGAAACTATTATAAAATTACAAATAATAATTTTACACAACTTGAATTTTTTTTAATGTGTTAAAACTAACACATATCAATATTTAAACATAAACAACTTAAATTTTCAATATTTTGTATGAGCTATTTTTGATGGCATCGTGCATTCTTCTTGGTAGGCTGTCAACTAATGAGTTAATAAAATGTTCAGGAATATTGTACCACTCTTCCTGTAGTATGTTCCACAGTTCATTTTTGTTCTTTGGCCCCCTTTCACACTTTTTTCAGTCAAGATCACACATGCTCAAGAATATTTAAATCAAGACTTTGAGTTCGCCATATTATAGTCTGTAATATTCCATTTGCTTCATGCTGTGTTAAATAAGTTTTCACAAGTTTTGAGGTATGTTTGAGATCATTATCTTGCTGTAGAATGAAATGATTGCCAAAAAGTCGCTGCCTTGATGGTATGGCATGTTCTTCTAATAATGTTCTGTACTTCTCACCAGTTAATTTAACCTCTATTTTTGAAATTTCACCCACATCTGCTGCCGAAATACAACCCCAAACTTAGATATTGCCTCCTTCATGCTTGGTAGTGTGTAAACATGATTGGATTCATGTTTACGATTCACCAGAGCGTCGTCTAACATACTGGTGTCTGTTCGTTCCAAATAATTGATATTTATATACGTCAGTCCATAGTACTTGTTAGTAAATAAGTTTTGGAAAATATTGTTCGGTGCTTCTTTCTTTTGCACAGTAGGTACTGTACATCTGCAAATTAGTCATTTTCAGAATTTATATAAAACGAATGATTGCTTTGTCTAATTTTCTTTTGTTTTTTTGATGCTTTATTTAAATTTGTTTCGTTCCTATTTTGATGTCACAATTTAAAATATTATATTATGTACTACTAATAAGCTTCTTTTTCATAAAACCCGTGAATTTGAAAATTATCCAAAATCCACTATAATAAAGTTAGCACCGACAGGATGTAAGATATAAGATGTCTAACAGGTAATAAATTCAAATAAATATTTACCCTTTTCGATAAGCAGATGAGCAAAGCTGATAAGATCGGTTAAATATTTGCAACATCAGGTACGTTTCAACAGGTTTTTCATGCAACTATGAGGAATAAACATCCTTACGTTATATGCATATAAGAACACTTAGGTTTTAAATATTTAACCGATCTTATCCCTTTCGTGCATCTGCATACCGAAACGCTGCTTAAAAAGATAAGAGTTTATTTACATTTACTACTTGCTAAATCTCTTTTTTCGAAGCGCAAACTGATGACTAAACGCTTGCGAGTCCACTCTTCTAGTGACTATAACATAGAATCAGTGTATTTAAAAAAGAAGGTATCAGGTTTTCACGTTCCCAGCAATTTTACGTGACATATATGTGCATTTCCCAACATGTTATACGAATTCATGAAATATCATCGGCATAGATTTTAAGTTAAAAAAACTTAACTAGTTATGTTCCTCTTTTATTACCGGAAAAGAAAAAAATATGCAACTATAAAAGCGTATAGTGTTTATACCAATGTACCGCAGTAGAATCAGTTATTCACGAGTGGCTTATTAAACTCAGAGCTGGTAATTTCCGTCTCAGAGGCTCTGCTTGATTGGAGATTTCTTCCTTCACAATCTTCCCTGTGGGATTTCTCTGGAGACCTAAGTAGATATTGGTGTCAAGTCAAGCGCTACTTTTCTTCTTGTAGACTTTGTCTAGCACAAAAATTGCGTTGCCGTTGTCTACTTTTACAATAACGATGCTTATATTCTTCTTTAGGTTCAATATAATCAATATTTGTAAATAAACTTTACTTCTGAAGACACACATTTAAAAGAGTTTGATCGAAATTGTACAGGAATAGCCACGAATTCTGATAATGGGCTATTACGGGTACGTAGACTTAGGTCGTGGTCCATACTATATTTTTCTGGACTTCCAGGCTGGAACCGCGTCACTGGTATAACTGCCGACGTTTCGGCAGTTATACCAGTGACACGAATCCAGCCCGGAAGCCTAGAAGAAGATGGGCTATTACATTTAAATTTCAATTTAACAAAAATAGATTTATATTCTATAAATAAAGGCTGTATTTTCTATTGTTTAAAATGTTAATAACAAAAAAACCATATAATTTATTCATATTTATTATTTGTTAGAAAATTTGCGACATTAATTTATATTGACGTAGAACATAAACATAAAATGAATGCCTCGGTGGTTATGAATCGCAAAGTACTTTAGAATTCTTTAAATAAAGTTTAATAATACGACCGACTAATATAATGAAAAATTTGCTGTTACGTAAAGTGTTGCACCTACGTTTCAATTTGATATTATACCACGGTTATCAAATTTCACGCATAGTGAATTATAGTGTTTAATTTAATTAACTGTGGCACTTTATGAGCAATATGCATAATAAAAGTATCAGAATTTGAAGAATTTTTAATAAATGTGGAATTGTTGTGGTTTACCCAAAGATGCTAATGTGTGAAATTACAATATTGCACGAGTTAGTTCTAGTATTAGCATATTTATTATATAATATTCTTTGAATTTTAATTCTGTTGCATTTGAGAGTGGCTTTATAGTAATTGGCGTTCATAAACTTCTATTTATGTACAAAGAAGTCAAAAATATTCAATAATATGTTTATGTTAGTTACTGTAGGACCAACTGAAATATTAGGTGCGCAACTAAGTTCTCGCTGTTTTTCAAGAGATGGCTCCAGTAGTAAATGCTGATCGATTGTGACATAACCAAAACGTCATGAACCAAGCTTAGACATATGGTAAACAAACCGCTTTGACACATTAGTGATTTTGTTTTTGCGTCATATACTTTAGGTTGTATGAAAATGCCTGATTTTGTGTCAAATAATCGTCATTTGCGGGAAGTGTTGCTTTTCTTCTTTCATTGGAAGAAAACGGCGGCTGAAGCGCATCGAGAACTCCAAAAAGTTTACGAAGATGCTGTTCTAAGTGAAACAACGTGCCATGATTGGTTCCGTCGCTTCAAAGACGGTGATTTCGATGTTGACGACCGTTCGCGTGAAGAAAGACCAAAAACCTTCAAAGACGCTGAATTGGAGGCATTACTCGATGAGGATCCGTGCCAAACGCAAAAAGAGCTTGCTTCAGCATTAGAGCTACCCGCCAAGCCATTTCCCAGCGATTGCGTGCGTTGGGAATGATTGAAAAATAAGGAACTTGGGTTCCTTATGATTTGAAGCCAAGAGACATTGAGCGTCGTTTTCTTGCCTGTGAACAACTGCTCCAGCGGCAAAAAAGGAAGGGTTTGCTTCATTGCATCGTTACGGGTGATGAAAAATGGATTCATTACAGCAAACCAAAGAGAACAAAATCATGGGGACTGCCCGGTCATGCTTCTAAATATTCACGCTGCGAAGGTTTTGCTGTGTATTTGGTGGGGTGGCGGTGTTATTTATTATGAGCTCTTGAAACCGAAAGAAACCATCACTGGGGAGCGGTATCGAACTCAATTGATGCGATTAAGCCGAGCACTACACGAAAAGCGGCCACAATACGAGTAGAGGCACGAAAAAGTAATTCTACAGCATGACAGTGCTCGGCCTCACGTTGCCAAACCAGTTAAAACCTACTTAGAAACGCTCAAATGGGAGGTCCTACTCCACCTGCCATATTACCTAGATATTGCGCCGTCCAATTATTACTTGTTCCGTTCGATGGCACATGGTCTGACTAATCAGCAGTTCCGCTCATATGAAGACATCTCAAAATGGCTTGATTCGTGGATAGCCTCAAAAGACGAACACTTCTACCGTGATGGTATTCGAGCTCTGCCAGAAAGATGGGAAAAAGTTGTCGCTAACGATGGGCAATATTTTAATTGATTCATTTGTAAACATTGTTTCACAATAAAGTTGCATTTTCATCAAAAAAACAGCGAGAACTTAGGTGCGCGCCCAATATGTCAACTTCTTAAAACGCCGAGAGGAATACGAACAAATTTAGAAAAACGTTCTATAATTATTGCTTCTTATTAAGAAGGTTATTCAGCGCGTCAAATTTCCGAAGAAATACATGATAATAAATCGACTGTTAGTGATATCATTCGGCGACATTAACGTACGGGGAGTTTAAGAGATCCGGCACGTTAAGGTCGCAAGCGAATAACATCTCTCGTCGAGGATGAGCGTATGAAATTGCTGAGTAAACGAAATAGGAGACTGATAGTACGCGAAATCGCCGCTGAAATGAATCGCGACTGTGCAAGAAAAATTTCTGTTACTACGGTTCAGCCCGGCACAGCGTCTGCAAATTATTCAGCTAAGTTACGAAAATCATCGTTCCACGAGAAATGGATTTCGTTTATAGCTACTTATGGTATATGTAGTCGACTTACCGAACGCACAATTCGCTATACCATCGAAAAATTTGAAACGCAATTTTCATTATTGGGTAATACGCGATCAAATAGACCACATTCAGCATGTAGTGAAGAAAATATAGCCATGGTAACTGAGAGTGAACGCGATGGCCGTAAAGAATTAATTCGATGTAAATTTAAACAGCTTGGTTTGTCGTATGCTACAACTTGGAGTTTTTACTTAAGGATATTAGTTTAAAAGCATACAAAATTGCTACGTCTTCAAAAATGAAGACGCCCGTTATTATGCCATGATAATGGAGTATTTTCTGCCTTAAATTGAAAGCATGCCCGTGATCTCAACAATATTTGCTGTCCACAAGACGGCGCTACTTGCCACACAGTCCGTGAAAGCATGACTTTATTGCGAAAACAATTTGGTGAACATTTAATTTCATGTAATGGACCTGTGCAATGGCCGCCTATATCATGAGATATCAGATCTTCAGACTTTTTCCATTGGGTCTCAAAGTCCAAAGTCTTCATGGATAAGTCAGCTACAATGGAACAATTGGAAGCCAATATTACTTGCGTCATTCACCAAATACGACTTGAAATGCTCGAATGCGTTATCGAAAATTGAAACTTCAGAATGGACCATGTTACGGCCAACATTTGAAGAAAATAATTTATAAAAAACAAATGTGAAGAACGGTTCTTTTGCTTGATAATTAAGAATACCCGATGAAACGATTTTATTTTTTTTTATTTTTGAAAAAAGTATCTCCAAATGAGATCAGACCATATTAAGGAAGAGGAAAAATTATTTTGCATTCGAAGTACATTATTAATTATATTGGGTACTCATCTAAGCTCTTCGATATTTCCTCTGGAGTCCCACAGGATTCCCGTTTGGGACCCTTTTGTTTAATATCTACGTTAATGATCTCTTGGAAAGTCTTAACCGCAGAATGTTAGCTTACGCCGACGATCTGAAGATCTTCAGCAGTGTTAATTCTAAGTACTAATCTTCAATCAAGTCTGTACATTATTGACGATTGGTGTACCCACAATCAGAAAAAGCTCAACATCGACAAATGTGCTGTTCTCTCTTTTAGTAGAAGTGACACTCAGCTTTACTATAACTACAATGTTCGGCAATCCATTATACCTAGAGTACACAACTTCAAGGATCTTGGAGTTTCGTTCGACTCGCATCTTAGCTTTTCTAAGCATTTAGGTAGCATAACTGCATCATCTTCCAGAGGTCTTGGGTTCCTTATTCGTTCTTGCAGGGGTTTTAGTAGCTTGCACACTTCGAAAGTTCTTTACGGTTCTCTGCTCCGGTCCAGATTGGAATATGCTTCAGTTGTGCGGTACTCGTTTTACCATTACCAGCAGTTAGTCCTGGAGCGTGTCTGAAAGAGGTTCCTTAAACATTTATCCTACAGGATTGATGAACATTATCCTGCCTTTGGTTTGACATATGAGGGTCTACTTGCTATGCGCAATTATGATTCTCTTGGTATATGCAGGGAGAAAGCTAGTGGCGGTTTTCTTTATAAATTAATAAATAATTTTATTGATTCTTCTGTGCTGTTATCCCAGGTTGATTTCCTTGTGCCTAGATTCGACACTAGATCATCGGCGAACTTCTCAATAGCTAGGGCAAGAACCAATGTTCTCTACAAGGCTCCACTGGTACATATGTATGTCCAGACATGCCAATGTATTATACGAGGATCCCTTTGGTTAATTTGCGTTTATTATTGTCTGTTGAGTTTTTTTAAATGACTTGGATTACATTATTATAAGTGCGTATATTTGTTTTAATTGGTTTCTTATTTTTCTTTATATTATATTAACTGCACTTATTTTTGTTTGTAATTTTAATTTTATTTTTAAGTGCATTATGTCCTGTAAACTGTGTAACTGTTGGGCATTAAAGATTATTATTATTATTACTAAAGGTGATGTTCAGGTTAAACGTGTAATGTAAGAAATTCTTAAAAAATTGTAAGGCGAAGGCGGATTCAATTGGAAGTTGGGATATTAGTATCTGGCATGATATAGTGGAGGAATAATAAAGGGTTTTCCAATAAGGACTTGACAACTTTTTTTCAAAATAAAATGCAGACCATTTGAGATATTTCAAAAACTTTATTATCGGGTTGAAGTACAATCAAAACATTTATGAATGGAACTCGACTTCGTTCATATGGCCACCGCGGGCACGTTTGCAGCGGTCGATTAGTTGGACCCGATTTTCGAAGACTCGGCCACACAATTCGGCCGAAACGGCTGCTATTTCGCGTTCAATGTTGGCTGTGAGCTCTTCCAACGTTGTCGGCTTATTGGCATAGATCAATGACTTGACGTAGCCCGAAAGAAAAGAGTCTAGAGGCGTTAAATCGCACGAACGAGGCGGCCAATCGACTAGTCCATTTCTTGAGATAACACGCTCATCAAACTTACTCTTCAATAAATCGATTGTAACGTGTGCTGTGTGGCTTGTGGCACCGTCCTGCTGAAACCACATGTTGTCCAAGTCAATATCTTTCAATTCGGGCCAAAAATAATCGGTAATCATGGCGCGATAACGATTACCATTCACAGTAACGTGACGATCATTATCGTGGACGAAAAAATATGGCCCTGTGACGCCGCCGGCATGCAAAGCGCACCAAACAGTTATTTTTTGTGGATGAAGTGGTGTTTCATGAAGCACATGTGGATTTTCACCCGACCAATAACGCATATTTTGCTTATTGACGAACCCATTGAGCCAAAAATGAGCTTCGTCACTGAAAATGATTTTGCGATGAAATTGATCATCTTGGCGCATCTTTTCCAGAGCCCAATCGGAGAGCGTACGTCGCTTCAAATGGTCCATCGGCTACAATTCTTGAGTCAACTTGGTCTTGTATGGGTGTAAACCGAGATCCTTACGCAAAATTCGCCATAAAGTGGTCTGGGCGATGCCCAACTCTTGAGAACGCCGTGGAATTGACTGATTTGGATCATTTGCTACGGACGTTTCAACGGCAGCGATATTTTCGACACTTCGACCAACCCGTTGTCTCACTGGCACGGCAACATCACACAACGAATATGTAGACTCAAATTTTTGCACTAAACTTGTTACTGCCTGTCTACTAGGGCGAGAATTACGACCGAAAGTCGGAGTTAACGCTCTTAAAGTAGCGGTCACCGACTCCGAATTTCTGTAGTAAATTTTTATAATTTGCAGACGTTGGTCGTTCGTGTACTTTACCATGATGAAAATGTTAAGTTTGCTGAATAAATTGACAGTGACAGTTCGATTGTTAGTGAAAGGGTGCGTTCACAAATTGAATTAAAAGTTGTCAAGTCCCTGTTGGAAAACCCTTTATTAACTAATTTATATTAAGTAAGTAAATTTACTACCAGTACTATTAATTTAGAGTAAGAATAAATATAAATTTTCTCTTTATGAGTATAGAACGCAGGACATCAATTAAAACGATGTCATTATTTTCTAATAATAATTCGAAGGTCTAAATATATCTAGACACAATTACATACAAAGATAAGCAAATAAAAATGGTCTGATTGGTACCACAAAAATACTTGCTATTATTCTCGACAAATGATTAAATTTTAACAATTATTGGGACAAATATTCTTCTCTGTTTACACTTGAAAAATCTACAAAACTAAATTATTTATCATTAATGATTTATTACCAGAACCGACATCGTTTACAAAATAAATACATTGTGTGTAATCGTACAGCCCAGATATAACATCGACTGTTTGTATAAATATTAAGGATTGCTGAACTACATACATAAGATTATCTGCTACATTATACTACAATTTACTATATGTATCGATTGTTATCTCGTAACCTATTTTCAATTAGATATTAAAGGTGATTGAACCTCTGAATAAATACGATAACTCAGAAATATTCTTAACAAATTTACCTTAGAACTTCTGCACTATATCATGACTTTTCGCGTAAATCTCAAAGCATTCTGTTTATTAGAATATAGAAAATATCATCACTGACATATATGTAACATTATAAAAAATAAGTGTAACTTTTTTATTGCGTATTTATCCAGATCGAACTATAAATACGATATGCTGACGTTCTTATTAAATTTACTGTAAATATACAGGAAGTAAAAGTGTAGAAGATAAAGTATCCATTTTTAATGTTTAATGTCATAAAATTTTAAGAAATCATATTCGATCGAAACAGTATATATTTGTATAATATAAAATAAGAATATTTTTAAAAACTTGTTTACATATTCATAATGACGAAATATATAGGTAGATATTAAGTAAATAATATATAGTTACTGTATAATAACGTTCCCCTCAATTCACATTTCGGTTCTGATAACGTTATCAATAAAAGAACAGGTCGATTATATTTTTTAATGCATCAATTACAATCAGATTTATGGCTTGTTTCCGATTTATTTAGAAATAGTTTAACTTTCATATTTTAAACTATTCCCTGTTCGGTTTTACGTTCGGAGTTGTGTGTAGGTATGCGTACACTACTGTCCATATTAGTTCGGACAGCCAACGAAATTTAGTAAGCTCTTCTAAAAAAATAATATAATTGCGTTTAAATACAAATAATATATTTACACTAGGTCCTTTACGAGATTTATAACCAATAGCAGGCGAATATATCTACTAGAGCACCCACAAATAACTATTATATTTTATGATTCACTGCGGTAATTCCTGAAATAATCCGTACCGCCATAAATACAATTCTTTTTGAGATAATATTGCAAGCAATGCAAGCAAAGTACCTGCCCTCACCCCAAATAGCCTGGTGTACCGAAATATGCATTATTTTTAAAATAAACTTGCTAGCATGCGCATCACTGATAAGACCGTCTTTTCTATGTGAACTACTTAAAATGCTGAGAGGAAAACCAACAAGTTTAGAAAAACGTTCTGTAATTATTGCTTTTCATCAAAGAAAAGACACATGTTAGTGATATCATTCGGCGACATCAACGTACGGGCAGTTTAAGAGATCCGGCACGTTCAGGTCGTAAGCGAATAACATCTCACGTCGAGGATGAGCGTATGAAATTGCTGAGTAAACGAAATAGGAGACTGATAGTACCCGAAATCGCCGCTGAAATGAATCGCGACCGTGTAAGAAAAATTTCTGTTACTACGGTGAAAAGAAGATTAAAAGCTGCAAAGTTTCATAGCCGCGTTGCTGTAAGAAAACCCTTACTTTAACGAGTAAACAGGCAAAGACGACAACAATGGACAGAAACACACAGAGACTGGACATTGGATGACTGGAAAAGGTCTTATGAACAGATGAATCAAAGTTTGAGGTGTTTGGACAATCAAGGCGTGTTTTTGTAAGAAGAGCATGTGGTCAGAAAATGCTGCGAGATTGTATAGTGCGGACCGTTAAACAAGGAAGTTATTTTTGCTACGTTGGCACAGGGCGAAAGGAGGGTTATTTAGAAGTACTGCAAGAAAATGTAATACCATCGGGGCTAGGTTTAGTCGGCCAAAATGTTGCATTTATGCAGGAAAACGACCACAAACACTCGACAGTAATCTGCTTCTGGGTTTCCGGGCTGGAACCGCGTCACTAGTATATCTGCCGACGTTTCGTACCCATTTGTATGGGACATTTCAGGGCTGAACTACTGCACTGAAACTGCAGTAGTTCAGCCCTGAAGATGTCCCATACAAATGGGTACGAAACGTCGGCAGATATACTAGTGACGCGGTTCCAGCCCGGAAACCCAGAAGCAGATAGCATGGACCACGACCGCGGAAGTCTACGTACCAAATTAACTCGACAGTAATATTTAACAATTTCTTAAATATCAAACAAAACACTAATACCTTACAAATAATGGCATGGCCACCGCAAAGCTCAGACTTAAACTCCATAGAATTGTTATGGGATGAATTGGAGGGTCTGAAAAGTGTGTCCTGCCTCAACAAATCACACAGAATATCCATTTTGATAAAACAAGTTTATCATTTGCTCGTGTTGTTGAACGCTATATCCATCCACGGTAATTTGGCGAAACAGACTGAATGAATGACAGCTAATTCGCCAGGTGTAGCTTCAACAATATGGCCGCTATCAACTATCAAAGTTCGAAAGTCCCTATTGGAAGACCCGTTATAAAGTGGTTAAAATGATAATAATAATATAGTATATAATAATATAGTATAATTGTATATGTACATGTGTGTATATGTGCAGAGGGCACTAGGAAAGTTTTGCAATATGACGCAACAATGAATCGTAGGAAGCTGCTTGTTGCTGCATGTTGAGGAATGTTCATACGTGCATAGTAGCCACAATGTCATTGGGCTCAGTTACTCATTACCAGTGAGAGTGTAAATTGCTTTCGAAGGCATCGTGGCCACGAAATGAGATAAGGGCAGTTTTGCGTTATAATTTCGTGCGTGATTTAAACATAGACTAGTGCTTCGAAGAAATTACTCTTGCACTAGGTGATATTTATCCACATCGCACAGCGATATTCAGGTGGTATAAAGAATTCCAAAGGGTAAATTTAACTGTGGAGGATGCTGAAATTTCGGGAAGACCACGAATATCAGTTATGGAGAAAAACGTTACTACTATGAGGAAAATGCTTGGCGAGGACAGGCGAGTGACCTATCAGCAGATAGAGGATACTTCAGGCCTAAATGCACCAGCAATTTGTTTGATTCTAAGACTTGGCTGTACTATTACGATGTGCCGACCAAAGCTCAAAACAAAGTGTGGGTCTTTGATGATGAGGATACACCCATACTTGTCAGAAAATCCCGATCTGTAAAGAAGAAAATGATAGCTGTATTTTTCAAATCGAGTGGAATTGTGGAACGCGTCGTTTTGGACACACAGAAGACAGTCACAGCTAAGTGGTATACTGAACAGCGCCTGCCTAAAGTCATTGGATCTATAAAGAACCTGCGGCCAAAGTCAAGAATGGACACCTGGTTCTTCCATCACAATAATGCTCCAGCTTACCGCGCCACAGCCTGCACCGAATATTTGTCTATAACAGGATTGAAACTTCTCGAGCACCCTTCCTACAGTCCAGATCTTGCTCCTTGCAACTTTGCACTGTTCCCGCATGTGAAAATGAAGCAAAACGGGACTCGGTTTTCCAGTGATGAGGACCTTCTGCGGGCTTGGAAGCACAAGTGTGCTTTACTCCCTAGTGAAACTTGGCAGAACTGGTTTTGAAATTGGTTTCGGAGGATGGAGAGGTGTATTACGTGTAGAGGAAATTACTTTGAAAAAATAAAATAAACAAAGCTGTATTGCAAAGCTTTCCTAGTACCCTTTGTATATATTTAAATTTTTCTGTGCCTAAGTTCGACCAGCAAGAAAGTGGTTATTTTAAATTGACTTATCGTTAGTTAATGCAAATTAAAAGATGTATTTAATAATGACGGAGTATTCCACTTAATGCTACGTGTAGTATAAGTTACGATGCTATATATTAATATATTTGTCATGTCTTCCAGTTATGGTAAGTGCATAGTAATTGGATGATACTGTTAAACATATATTTGGATGTAACAGGAACTTAAGTTTTAAAAAAGTAGCATATTAGTGTTAAATGTATACATAATTAGTGTTAATTTCAGCTACAAGAAAATACACGGGTCAGAATAATAAATTACCTTCTGTTTCATAACAGATATGCGTTTAAAATGAACCCACACTACCTTGTATTAATTCCAAAGACAACACGTTTAATAAGCGGGAATTTATGCATCGCTCTTTTTATGTATTAGTTTGTTCGCATCCACTACGGCCGGTACAAAATAGAAAAATATTTTATATCCACCACCCGATTGTCCTCTATTTAGATTCGATAGAAATTCTATATTTGATGTTCTATGCTTGAACAACAAAGGTAATAGATTTTATAAATGGGGCCCCGGTTACCGCAGCGTTTCTAAGCAGTCGAAGATCTGCGGGAGTTTACCTCCTGCAAACAAACAGAATGTCACCTGTATCAAATGAATTTCATTCGAAATCTTCCATTGCATATATCACGCGTAGTAAAAGTTGTGTGTGTTTGTGTGTGTGTGCATCGTATTCGTGATATATTTCGGAAGAGAATTTCTATTTTTGGTAGTCAAAATAACGAGGTCATAAATTTACTATTATATTAATATACATCGATAAGGAATAATGCGAAATTGAGTAGGTGTTTAAAACAACAAGGGAACAGTGATACATGTTACTACCATAAAATAAAGAAAGATTATTAATTGTAAGTTCGAATTACATAAAAGGCGTAGAAATATTTTGCATCTATAATTTTTATTGTAATATATTCCGTGTGGTCAAATATACCGTAACTTCTCAAACTAAAATCTAAAAGTTGTTTGGACGTTAATATACAGTATAGTTGTAAACAGAAAAAGAAGACGAGAAAAGGAAATATAGATTTTCAGAAAAATTCATAAACAGTTTTTAGATTTCCTTATATATAACTATATAACGGGTGGGCCATTTAAAAGTTTAAATTTAAAAATGCAATAAAACAAAAACGGTTTGAAATTTTGCCAAATTTACTTTTGTTGCGAAGTACAATTGTTCCGGTTAGAGATGGAATATTATTTCATTCATATGGCTGCCGCGGCTGGCCTCACAGTTGTTACTTGTGTAGCGTGCCACACAAGTAACAATACCATCGCTCCTTTGCGTTAAATGTTTCCTGACAGTGTGATTTCCCGAAGAGGCGATCGCAATTGGCCTCCAAGATCTTGTTATTTAACAATTTCAGGCTTTCTTCTTTGGGGCTACGTGAAAGATAAGGTCTATGCCAATGGCCCAGAATCGATTCAAGACCTCGAAAATGGATGCCACATTCAATTGATGTGGCACCCATTTTCCCATCTTTTGGACCTTTCCCATTGTTTATAATCGGTCGCTGATCGTTTCTTGAGCCACATTTAACGCTTCTTCCAATTGTTTTTGAGTTTGAGTTGGGTCTTCATCCAATAGCCATGGGTGCCACATCAATTGAATGTGGCACCCATTGCGGTGTGTGTCTGTGAAATGCTGCTTCAAAGGTGTGATCGGAAGTAATTTCTGCATCGAATAGTGATGGGTAAAGAAAAATGAATTTATTTCGAAAACACCTGGCGACTCCAAAGCCAAATCGTTTTGGTCGCAAGACAATGTTCTGTATTTAGTGGGACCAGAGTGGCGTGATGTATTTCGAACTGTTGAATCCTGGTGAAACATTTAATATTGATATCTACCAATAACAGATTGTCAATTTGAACAATGAATTGATAGGAAAACGTCCAGAATAGACACGAAGACACGGTAAAGTGATTCTACAGCCCGATAACGTACCGTCTCATACAGCAAAACCGGACAACCTTTTCGCATCAATGGGACACGCGCTTGCAAAGGACATTTCGCCAATTTCGAAGAATTAAAAAATGGCTCAAGACAAACAGTTTTTTTGGGATGGCATCCATAAATTGGCTGAAAGATGGTCAAGTCCTGTAGAATCAAATGGCCCATACTTTGAATAACTAAATTTTCCTATTTCCTTGAAAATTATGTAGTCTTTTTACGAAAAACTGTGTAAAGACTTTCCGGTATACCTGGTTTAAAATATGAGTTTTTGGTATTCTTTGCCTTGTAATGAAGTTGCGAATAAATATTATTATTATTAAAACTTTTACTTAATATAATGCACAAATTATTTGTGGTACTTCAAGAATTACTAAATCAACATTGGTGAAAATATATTGATGACAAGTCTAATGATAAATGGTATATTTTATACATATTCTGTTTACTTGAAATGAATTAGTTCTCCTGGAAGTGTTTGCTCATATGTGCATATTTACAATTTGCAAATAATTATAAATTACGAACCATGCACACGTTTTTATTATTGCACGAATAATTTATAAATCATGAAAAGAATTTACTAACATTATTTTATACATTTTATGCCATAAACATTTATTAACAATCAGGAAGAGAAACTGCTTTCAGTTCTTTGTATTAAACCGTAAAGTGGTAATAGTTACTTAAGTTATTACTTGCCAATTTTTCAAGTACACTTCATAATATAACAATTTAATACCAGATTGTAATGTCCATTTGTAACGCCATCTTTAGCGCTGTTTTATTGATATTTTCCCTAAGAATTTACCTCATCACGTCATTTTACACACGTTGACTGTTAACGCCAATTAAACATAGATTGTTTTCGAACAGTATATTTATTCACGTTCATTAAAGTCTCTATTTCATAACGAACGTTTTATCTGTTCACGTTTATTAAAGTTTTTATTTTCTTGTAAATAGTTTCTAAAAGCACACAAATGCAAGTATATACCTAAGAATAAAACAATGTCAATAAACTTATACGAGGGTAGCCGTTTATATTTCGGGAATAGTAAACAAAAAAAATCATTTTATTTTCGAAAATAGTTTTATTGTTTTTCAAAATATTCTCCTTAAAAATCAATGCATTTTTGCATTCGTTTAAACCTATCCGAAAAGCATGGATGCTACTATGAAGGAAGTAGTTTTGAATGCCATAACTGCCTCTTCTGGCGTAGAAAACCGTTGACCACGAAGTTTATTTTTCACGTGTGGGAACAAAAAGAAATCACAGAGTGCTAGATCAGGGCTGTACGATGGGTGGTTCATCAATTCAATGTTTTGCCCGGTCAAATATTCAATTGTTTGAAGCGACGTATGAGAGTTCGCATTGTCATGGTGGAGAATTATCTGTTGTTTTCGGTTTGTTTTCCTTATTTCTTCAAAAACTTTTGGCAAACAAATAGTTGTGTATCATTCGGAATTGACCGTTCTACAACTCTCTAAAGGCACGGTTGCAACGTGACCGTTTTTTCCGAAATAGGCGACCGTGTTTCGAGCGCGAACAACTTTTGTTTGTTTTGACTCATCTTGGAATACCCACACTGTCGACTGCTGTTTACTATCGGGCTCATACGTCTAGATCCAAGATTCATCACCTATGGCGACTATATAAATGTTCATTGGAGCACCGCCATTGTATTTTTTTGTGCACTTCTTGGCACCAAGTCCTTTTTTGAGCGGGTGTGAAATTATGTAGTACCCAACATGAAGCTTCTTAACAGCTAAATGTTCATGTTCATGCCGGATCTTATGCACGCCGGTGTTACTAACACCTAGAGATGCTTCGATCTCATGGTATGTCACATGACATGTCTTGAATTATCAATCAGACACTGCATTAATATTTTCCGACACAGCAACATTTGCAGGATGACCTTCGCGAAATTCATCGTCCAAAGAACGCCGTCCAAGTTTGAATTCACTGTATCAACGACATACTGTAGTATTCGATGGTGCTTCATCACCATATAAAGAACTGCATTCTTTTTGAGATAATCCACGCTGAAGGTTATGAAAAATAATTGCGCGAAGATGTTCGCGAGTTAATTCCATTTTTTCGCTGACATAAAATCTTCAAGTTATTGTCTACAATAGAAATAGCGACCGGATAATAAAACTGTCAAGGTAAATATATTGTCAAAAATGACAAACTTCACGATGCAATTATCAGATCGGGGGCAACACTAACAGTGTTGCCAGTTCTCGAAATATAAACGGCTACCCTCGTATTGATTGACTTAATACCAGATGTCGATATAGTAAATGAAGAAACAATTTAGAAATGCAAAAGTACGTTGTCTATTGACAAAAAATATGTTCACATTCTGTAATATTTCATTGTATTTTTTCCGTTCTTCTGCTTACTTTTCTCAAATTTTAGAACTTTCATCCTTTTAACCTTCACTGTTAGTTATCAAGTTAGTCTCGTTTCAGAAGAGTAATATTTTACTTAAGTACGAGGGAGCGTTTTTATATTCGCGGAATGGGGGACAAGGGGTGGAAATAAAAAAACCAAATTCTTTTTCTTTTTCAATATATTCACCTGCAAGAAGGATACATTTTTCACATCTTTCAATTAATTTATTTATACCCTCATAAAAAAATGATTTCTCTTTATCTGCAAAATACGCCGAAACTGCCTCCTTGACTTCATCATTGGCAGTAAATTTTTTACCCCGCAGCTCTTTTTTCATTTTCGGAAACAGATAATAATCTCTCGGGGCCAGGTCTGGGCTGTAGGGTGGGTGATTCACAATTTCGAAGCCCACCTTATGCAGGGCAGTTAACGCAACGCGGCTCTTGTGGACGGGCGCGTTGTCGTGCAAAAGCAGAACACCTTTTGTCAATTTTCCCCGTCTTTTCTCTTTAATGGCTTCTTTTAGTCGCTCTAATATTGAAGCGTAATATTCTCCGGTTATAGAAACACCTTTATCTTTATAATCAATCAACAATATTCCTTCCGAGTCCCAAAATACCGTTGCCATGAGTTTCCCAGCTGATTGTGACACTTTAAATTTCTTGGGAGGTGCTGTGCCCTTTTTATGCCACTGCATGGAGTCTTGTTTGGACTCAGGTTCATAATGATGAATCCAAGTTTCGTCTCCAGTAACAATTCCACTCAATACACCATCCTTGTCTTCATTACAGAGGTCCAAAAGTGCACGCGAACATTCTACGCGCTGTTGTTTTTGCGGCGGCGTGAGCATTCTCGGCACCCATCTTGCGCTGACCTTAGACATGCCGAGATGATCGTGTAGGATTTTAAAAATTGTTGTATCGGATACTCCAACCATTTCTGCGAGTTGTTTCTTCTTTAGTCGAGCATCTTCGAGTACAATTTGTTCAACTTTTTGGATAAGTGCTGGCGTGGTCACCTCAATGCTCCTCTCCGGCCTCGTGTCGTCTTCAAGGGATTCCCTTGGTTTTTCCTGGACAAGCGTCGCCGTAAACCAATGACATCTCATTCATTATGGTCGCGACTGATTTTCCTTGCCTGGTAAGGAACTTTATAACGGCACGATATTCGATTTTTTCCATATTTCACTTTTCACTCCTGATTATGTTACTTGGTTGACGATAGATCAAAGACTAACTGTCTAATAACAATGAAACTTCGTATTTATACTAATCATGAGTCTCTGCACAGGCCACGCCCCCAATGCGCCTACTCACTCCTCTACAACCCGCTCATTCCGCGAATATAAAAACGCTCCCTCATATATAGACCAAAAAAATATATGTATAATACATGAATTACTTTCTTCTCCAAACTAGAATGTAACAATTATGGAGACGCAGACGTGTTTAAGTAAAAAATATTGTTAGTAGATTGCATACATCAGCCTACTACTGTACTTTAGCGTTGCTTAAAAAGTAATTAATTATTTAGTAGTTATTACCGTGTTACATTAGATACTCATGAATAAATATATAATGAATTCCTTGTAGTAGTTGTACGCAATATATTATATGAACGAATCAAATAAATTCTTCTTGCCAATTAACAATAGGGTTTAAATAATTTTAGAAAGTTTTATGATTGTAAGTTAATTAACAAAACGACAGTCCTAAATTTCAACATCTCCATTGAAATACTGTCGTGTACCTCTACAACGGTTTAAATTTGTCACTAATGCGTCACTTCCTATTGCACATAATCCTACGTATTTTTTCCTTTTATTCGCCGTATGTAAATGATGCTGTTTGCGGGTAAATATACCAAATACAAAGAAACATCTGCTGTATCATACGCTTAATTATTTCACAATCGTTTCAGCACATGCTCGGGTATTATATTATTTGAAAGTGGGTAATGTATCAAAGAAAGATTGAAAAGTTCCCGCAACAAATCACACATTGTCAACATCAGCGCTACCCTACGCTTTTCATTATCAAACAAGCAGTTAGAGATTTACGTTTATATTCTTTTGTACGGAACACAAATAAATTTACCGATGACATATATTTTGGTTGACCGTTGCATTCTATCCGTACAGTTGCGCCGTCGGTATTTACTTACAAAACTTCCTACCTTCCTATAATGAAAAAGGAATTTTCGAAAAGAAGCGACAGAAGAAGCCACCAAAGAAGTTCAAGGAGCATTATTTCACATCGCAATATGCTCTTGTTGTGATTTTAAATCTTATCAGAAATGAGGATCATTCGCTTACGACACAAGTTTCATGGTAACTTTTCTGGTTGTTGAAATTTATGCATGAGAATTTAAGCAATTACTGTCTCTTCTTCAGGAGAAATTTCTGAAAAGCGACGTCATATTTTACTTTATCGAGGCCATTTATTTCAAAATGCCCTCTAAATTATTTAAAAGTGTACAACGTAGGTGTATAATCATCGAGATTTAATCATATAGAGTACACGAACCTGAAAATATTAAGTTTGTAAATAATAAATATATATTTGTTTATTCTTTGCATCTGTTGCATTTATTGTATATTCCCTTTAGTTAAATTACAAGCGTAATAATGTAATTCGAATATTCTAAAACCCTTTTTAATGTTTCGAAGTAGCTTTTATAGGTTTAATTATTGGATTGTATCGTAATTTCGTCTTATGTAGCAAGGGCTGTTAGTTGCCTGCCCTTATTTTTGTCGTGGCTTTGAAAATAGAAAATAAAAAGAAGTATTTTGGTTTTCTATTGCCAAAAAGATAAGAATCTAGTCGAAACAAGAAAACAGTTGTGTAAAGTGTATTGACAAGGCGTGTTAAATGACCACCAGTGCCGAAGCTGCTCTGCAACATTTCGCTTCGGTAATTTCTTTACCAAAAATGCGTTTAATTCTATCACAACCAATTGCCTCCTTCTAGCCTTCCAGGTCGGTCGAAGTTAATGAGGGCAAAATGAAGGTTATTATTAATTAAATCAAAACGCCGAATATTTTTACAGATATCTTACAAAGGGTCAAATCATTAGCCGATCGTACTCTGCTGCTCTATTAGACAAGCAACTTCTGAGAGACGATCTAGAAGGCTCTTTGAAAAGTTCATTTTAATGATAATAAATCGCCTTCTCAAGTTATTCCCTAATTTGGATCATTCACCTTGTGATCCAAATTATGATCGAGTCGCCCTTGTCCATCAAATACAAGCTTCTTTCTATTGGAAAGAAGTTTTAATTGGACGAAGAACTTGTCGTAGTAACAAAGCAATTTTTTGAGTATCTCTTAAAAACAAAAGAAATAACGTAATGGCTCTTCGACATGGTTAGGCCAAATTATTTCCGTCATTGTTGTTTCATGTTCAAAAGAAGACTCTCACTTCGTAGGAGGAAAAACACATATACAGGCTGATTGATTTTTAACCCTCGTCATGGGGGTCTCGTTTATTATTGAAGATAGCGGATAGGTTTAAATTTGACAAACTTGCTAAATTTTGTGCTTGTTATGGACTCAAAGTGTGAATGGATCAGCGGCAAGTGACGTCCGTGTTTTTTTCTAAAAAATTAAGAAAGGTAATTTCCTCCTTTTCCCTCTAGTACCTAGAAAGAAATTAAACACGGTGGAGGTTCAGTTCTTGTTTGGGGATCATTTTCTTTTAATGGTGTCGAAGATTTGCAAACAATTGACGACATTTTAAGAAAAGAAGGATATTTGAAAACTTTAAAGGAACGTGCAATTCCGTCCGGAATTAAATTGATAGGAGAAGGTTTTTATTTCCAACAAGATAATGACCCCAAACATATTGCTAAATTTTGTAAGAACTATGTGAAATAAAAGGAAGAAGAAGAATTTCTTGTAAATATGGTTGGGCCCGCACAATCGTCCGACATGAATCCTATCGAGTTGCTGGGGGATGAACTAGATAAAAAAGTGAAAGAGCACTATCCAAAATCGCAGCAACAGCTGCGGAAGCACCTTACAAATCCTTGGAACAATATTTCAGTTGAAACTCTTCAAAAACTTGCATCGAGGTAACTCGAAATTTGTAAAATTATTAAGTGTAAAGATAGATATTATGACGAAAGTCGCTTAAAATAAAAAGTACTAATTTTTCTTCATAGAGCTAATGATATTATGTTATTTTATAAGAATATATAGTTTGTTTTTATAGTAATTACATTTTTATTCGTATACATATTGTTTTACCAAAACTGTACCATTTTTTTTGTATTTTGCCTATTGATCCATTATTTATGGCCGGTAGTGTACATCTATCTCAGATACGTAATTATTACAGTATCACTATGGTTCGATGTCTCAGCATTTTACGTTAAACAGAAAAGAATTTAGATGTAAAAATAGTGTTGTGGTTAAATCTGAACAAATATTTACACGTTTGTAGTACGTATACAAGAAAACCGCAACAAAATAATTATCAGTGACAAAAGCATTCCATCATTATACCAAAAGATAATACATTTATAAACCGTTAATATGTATTATTTATTATTAAATTTATATTCCTTCTCAGTAGAATGAAATAAAACAATTAAATATTTGTATTTTATTATTATTTATTTTATATTTATTTTCGTTACTAATGAATAAAACTGGAAGAATTGGACAGCATGGGCGGCGGGTGTCTGATGCAGTTTATCCCGTCACCGACGTAGATCGGGAGTCACGATTTTAAAAGCGCATATTTTGTAAGTATCCTGAGACATACGAAAGACGTAGTAATACGGTATGAATAAATAGTAATAAGCAATATATTTCATGTTGAATTTGATGGAGCCTGTGGTTGATTAACTTAATCACTAAGGTTGATATATAACCCCTTTCCACATTAACTTTTGTAATTCTATATTCGTATTTCGACAACTAACTTGTCATCATCAGCAGATAATTGCAAAGTGTCGCACCTGGTAAACCACAGCGAAAAGTACCTGTACGAAAACAAACTCCGTACGCGATCCGCACCGCTGAGAACCACTATGTACACTGTAAGTTCGTTTCACAAGATTTTTAAAATTGTTTTACTTAATAAATTTTGGGAAAACATTACTACTTTTACAGCGATTCAAGAAATTGATATCTGCACCTACAAACTTAACTTTACTATATATCTTGTGAAAAATTTTGTACTCCTTCGACCGGGAAGTCACCTTAAAGTTGAATTTGATGGAGCCTGTGGTTGAGTGGTTTGTAGGTGCAGATATCAATTTCTTGAATCGCTGTAAAAGTAGAAATGTTTTCCCAAAATTTATTAAGTAAAACAATTTTAAAAGTCTTGTGAAACGAACATTTAGTGTACGTTTAGGTTCTCAACGGCGCGGATCGCGCACGGAGTTTGTTTTCGTACAGGTATTTTTCGCCGCGGTTTACCAGGTGCGACACTTTGCAATTATCTGCTGATGATGACAAGTTAGTTGTCGAAATTCGTATACAGAATTACAAAAGTTAATGCGGAAAGGGGTTATATATCAACCTTAGTGATATATATATATATATATATATATATATATATATATATATATATATATATATATGAGACAAATATATATATATATATATATGTAATATTTCCTTTGCAATGAACTGTAATACTATGGATTTTATTGTGTGGACATTTTTTGAATAATAGAATACTGCTTCTATACACGTGTCCCAGCTTATAAAAGTTGGTTGGGGTGGTTCTCGTATGCCAGTATAATGTTTGTCTAATTCGCATATCTGTTTCAGAGATTTCCGTAAAACTTTTTTGGTGCTGGTTACTAAATCTTCTACAACTGGGTACTTTTTTAAATAGTTTTTGCGATCGAATGTAATGTATGTAATAGGCACGTTCCACATAATAAAGTGGGGCGCTCGTGTTCAAAGAAACATAACACAGAAAACATTAAGGAGCCGATATTAGTCATAAACATTACTACTTGGTCTGTTGTCAGTTCAAAATTTTGTAGTTACTTAGTATCGCACTGTGAATAGTTTCGCCGGTACACTTTGACAAACTTTAATTAGGTAATATAAGGTCTAGTAAAAAGAAATCCATTATTTTCCAATAGATGCTTTAGTAATCTGTATCTCGCATTGTATAAGATTTTATTTTGTGATTACTTGACTTATATTGTTTGAGCGCTCGTCAAAGATGGACATAGCAAAGTTAAAATACGCCATATTTTACAGTTTTTCTTCGATAAGGGCGAAACACGGCTAAAAATGTGAATAGTGTTTATGGTCCTGATACTTATAAAAGTTTTGGTTTCGTCGATTCCGTTTAATCTTGATGGCAAAGATGCACCACGCTCTGGAAGGCCAATTGTAAAATATCGATGAAATAATGGAAATGTCTCATGTATTTTCGCCCAGGAGCTAAACATTGCACAAAAAACAGTGTTTAAATAAGGTTGGATACAAAAAGAAGATGTATGGGTGCCACATGTAACGCAAAAGAACCTCATGGACCGAATTTTTGGTCGCTGCTAAATCGCAACAAAACCGATCTGTTTCTGAAGCGGATGGTTACTGGTGATGAAAAGTGGATCACTTTCAAGCGAAAACGGTCGTTCGAATAGTTGTGGCCAAGCCAGGCTTGACGGTCAGGAAGGTTTTGCTGTGTGCTTGGTGGGATTGGCAAGGAATTATCTACTATGAGCCGCTTCCCTACGGCCAAACTCTTAATTCGGACCTGTACTGTCAACAATTGGACCGTCTGAAGGAAGCAATCGCCCAGAAGCGGCCAGCTTTGGCCAATAGGAGAGGAATTGTGTTCCATCAGGACACAGGCCACACACATCGATAGTGACTCACCAGAAGCTCCGGGAGTTTGGTTGGGAGGTTCTTATGCATCACCTTATAAACAAGTGATTACTACCTCTTCCTGTCTATGGCGAATGATTTTGCTGGTGAAAAATTCGCCTCAAGAGAAGCTTGTGAAAATCGACTGTCCCAGTTTTTTGCCAATAGGGACGAGGAAACCCTCGTCCCTGTAATTTCATAATGCCTCTCTCATAGAAACCTATGAGAGAGGCATTATGAAATTACCTTCAAAATGGCAACAAGTTATCGAACAAAACGGTGCATATTTGACCTAAGTCGGATCATTCTAACTATGCTAAATAAAACCTTCAATAATTAAAAATAATGGATTTCTTTTTACTAGACCTTATATAAATGAATGTGACTGTGGAAGAGGATCCAGTGTACGTACAATGATATTCGGTTAAGAATTTAGCCACAGCTTTTTATTTCTTACAGCAAAATTAATACTGATCTTTATTTTTCGTGCGTTAGGAGTTCCTTAACGTTCTTGGCAGTATGTAGTGTGCATCGTATGTACACCAAAAACTGACGGAACGTTAACACATAAATTGTAACACAAGTTCCTTCTGAGATGTCGGATCACATTTTGTATGTTTGTGTTTTTACGTGTTTACGTGTCTTCCGACAGAGAAACTATGTATGATACACAAAACAAGTTACTTTAGCACCATCGTGTTTTAGGTCTGGAGATTATCCGATTAATTTATTTAGAAAGTCCACCCATAGGAATCTGTTATTATTTCGTTTTACTCTCATAATTACGCTACAATGCAATATCAAATATTAATCGTTATCAACACAATAAAAACCCACACGCAACTAAACTTACTACCTTCTACAACATGCCCGATATACGTCGGTGTCGGTCTTTACAAGCCGGAGACATGCATACCACCTTCTCTCACCACTCATGTAAGGTGTATAAATATTCCTACTTTGCAGATGAATACGTAGTTTATGCTAGACAAGTGTTAAAAATATCTGCAAGTAAGGATGGCGCAAAAGTAATGTCATAATTTGAACTGACTGCCATTTTGTTATAAATGAAAAAAAGGAGTTCTGTTTTCATAAAAAGTTTATTTGAAAGTGTAAAATTGATGACATTAATTGGAAAAAATTATATCGCTCAAATGGCCACCTCCCGAGTTGATGCATAATTGCGCTTGTTTTACGGCATTTTGAATTGTTTCTCGCAAAGCATCTGGCTCCAAATTAACGATTTCTTGTTTGATGTTAGCTTTCAAGACTTGCAAGATTCGTGGTTTATTGTGGTAAATGCGAGATTTTAAAAAGTCCCAAAGGAAGAAGTCTGGTGCTGTTAGATCTGGCGATATGGATGACCAGTTTAAATCTCCTAAACGCGAGATCACTCGACCTGGAAATTGGTGTCTCAAAATCTATTTTATTGGCGTCAATCTCCCATCTTATTATGGGCAATATATACTAATAATTAAATGTGGAGAAATTTTATATTATTGCTAGAATCCAAAGCAATGCACAATTTTAACGGATATGTAACTTATTGCTTACTTGCTAGATAATCGATAGTTTAACAGGAATATTTAAATTTTACAGTCAATCTTCCTATAAAGCTATTCATTTGCGTCATGTTATATAGAAATCGTATTATAAGAAACAAGGAATTTTGTATAATAAATTGCGTTAATTCGTACCGCGTGTTTATGGGAATCGTTAAGTGAAATTCGGAAGTAAATATAAGCCAGATTGGATCATTCTATGTTATACTTTATAGATACGAAACGCAATATATATTTTGTATTTTTGAAATTATCTGCTGATGATGACAACTTGGTTGTCGAAATGCGTATACAGAATTTACAAAAGTTAATGTGGAAAGGGGTTATATATCAACCTTATTGATCAAGTCAATCAACCACAGGTTCCATCAAATTCAATTATTTTCACTAATTGCGAAAGTAAAATGCAATTCAAACTTAGAAATTACGCAACAGAAACGAAGAAATTACCCGCTTCATTATTACTTATTATCAATGTTAAATATTTGAGAACTAACTTTTATTGTGTTTAGTGGGCCAGATATCCTCTTGACGTTTCATATCTTTATTTTCGTTTTTAAATGTGATTTAGTTTTGTAATTTTGTTCAAAATCTCTCTACGTATGATTGAAGGAACATTCTATATTCGACTAAGCCTTTTTCTTCATGTCATTTCAATTGACATTTGCTACTCGATTTTTATCTATATTTTCGCCTATCAATTATCAAATGCATTAATTTTAATAAAAAACATTTACAGGTTTCGTTACAGTATCTGCAATTAAAAACAAAAACTATTGCTTTCAATTGTAAAGTGTAGTGCGTGAGAAACGTTAGGCTTTGTTCACAATGTGCGTTAGATATAATGAGTCACGTAAAAGTTAGAATCACATAAACCCAAGACTTAAGAAAATGCAAGCGTCCACAGTGATTGTGTAATAAACGTAAAATCTAGAAGTACATACATGCAATTTTTCCAAGTTTTATTTGTACGTTGGGAAATTAAATTGGCTATATAATTTATAATTTTATTGCAATTATGCAATTAACTTCAAATAGAATTTTATTAATATGCTAATTAAAATGGATAATTTAATCACAATTCAAGTATTAATGTTATTATTATTATTATATAGACGTCAGCTAGGAAAAATGCAGCCCCAATAAAATGTAAAAGACAAATGACACATAAATAATTTATAAGAAAAATTTCTAAGAAATACATATATAAATGGTAAATCCCCAAATGTGAACACAATTAATTAAGGATGTTATTTTCCCCGTCTATCTATCAATTGAGAAACACGATTCCATCAAAAATTCTATCCTTTACTGTTTTTCACACAGTCTGTCGCAGAGAAAACTGAACTTTTTTAAAATAAAAACCAAAAATACAAGCATATATACATGTATAATGAATGTACATGTACATACACTGATATCGTTGAATAGCGGGATAAATATAAATGCTGGAACGTGCATATCATCAAAAATTCAGTGTCTCATATTTATGTAACATATAGTGTACATGAATAAGAAAACAAGAAAGTAAATTTGATATATAAGAATAATATACAATAGAAGCCCTGCATAAATATGAATTAAATATGGACCAACTTTTATTAATTCCAGAGCAACGTGATCAGCATATAAAATTGCCCTTGAAGCAAAAAATTAAAAATTTATATCTCAATTTGAATGAATCAAGCTTCTCAAACTGCTTTAAGTGTGTATAAATATTAAATAAAAATATTTTGAATAATAATAAAACCATTCTTGTAAGGACTATTCATTTTTTTGCAACTTCCCCAAAAAATTTTCAGTAACTCTTGTATATACACTATTCACATATAATATATTAAAGCGCTGCTTCCAATGCATCCTTGAATAATATGACTTAACAAAAACTACCAACGAGCAAGTCACATCCAAAAAAGCAACACGTGTATAGTAAATGTATAAAAAAGATTTCGCAGAAATTTGTATACTCGTATATCCTGTTGAAGTTAATATTCTCGATGTCATAAGCTTCGAAAATTATTTATTTATACAATGTATCAAGTTGAAGAGGTTTTTTGCTCACTATTTATCAAAATAGTAAGTAGAAAAAAAATGTTTATTATCGAAAATAGTTTTAGTGCTTTTCAAAATATTCTCCTTGAAAATCAATGCACTTTTACATTCGTTTAAATCAATCCGAAAAGTATTGCTGCCACTGTGAAAGCAGTATCTCCAAAATATGAGTTTTGAATGCCTCAACTGCCTCTTCCGGCGTAGAAAACCGTTGATCACGAAGTTTATTCTTCACGTGTGGGAACAAAAAGAGATCACAAGGTGTTAGATCAGGGCTTTACGACGGATGGCTCATCAATTCAATGTTTTACCCGGTCAAATATTCAATTGTTTGAACCGATCTGTGAGAGCTCGCATTGTCATGGTGGAGAATGATCTGTCGTCTTCGGTTTGTTTTCCTTATTTCTTCAAAAAAATTTGTCAAACAAATAGTTGTGTACCATTCGGAATTGACCGTTCTACAACTTTCTAAAGGCACGGTTGCAACGTGATCGGTTTTTTTGAAAAAACAAGCGATCATTTGTTTTGATTCGCTGCGAGCGCGAACAACTTTTGTTAGTTCTGGGTCATCTTGGAATACCCACACAGTCGACTACTGTTTACTATCAGGCTCATACGTATAGATCCAAGATTTATCAGCGTTGCCAGTTCCCGAAATATAAACGGCTACCCTCGCATATGCAAATGTAATAAAAATTGTCACAAATATGGTTCATTTAATTTTAAATTACTTCTGAATAATTTTAAATGTGTACAACTAACTGATTGTATGTGAATGAATCATTAGGGAAAGGTAGATTCTTGATCATGTGCGCTATGGCAATTATCCAGTAATTTTAGTTTTATGTAAGTTATAACAAATTGCCAAAATTGAAAGGGTGAAACGAAGCACTCTACGTAAATGTATAGACACTTAACGCAACCATACTTTCTTGAATTTGCTTAATTTACAATTAATATAATATTTTAAAAATGTTTATCACGAAGTTAAATATATTTTCTATATTTACCCTAAAACCATGTTTAATAAATGTGCATACATAATTATAGATACATAATTCTGAATCCAGCGTTTTAAGAAAGGACCTGTGGAATTTGATTTGTTTAAGCCCAACCTTGTTGCAGAATCTAGGAGTAGTGAAAGAAAAGAAAAACGAATTTTTTAAATATACAATAATTTTTATTTTTCAATATATTCGCCTAAAAGAGGAATACATTTAGTCCAACGGTGCTCCAATGCCCTTATGCCATCTCTAAAATGCGATTCCGGAAGGCTTGCAAAACACCCATTTACGAAGATGATAAGCTCGTCGTTAGACGAAAATTTCTTTCCACCTAGTGCCGTTTTCAATTTTGGAAAAAAGTGGAAGTCGGTAGGGGCTAGATCCGGTGAATAAGGCGCATCCGGTACTAATTGGAAATGCAACTCGTGGATTTTGGACATCGCAACTGTGCTGGTATGCGTGGGAGCGTTGTCTTGGCGAAACAGAATCTTTTTCTTTGCCATTCCTAGCCGTTTAGCACGAATCTCAACATTTAATTTTTGTAGGAGTTCTGCATAATAATGTCCGTTTATTGTGGCACCTTTCTGAAGGTAATCCATGAGCAAAATGCCCTATGAATACCAAAAAATCGATGCACCACCTTGTTTGCCGATAAAGTGGTTTTCGCTTTTTTGGAGGTGCAGAATCACGTTCTAACCATTGTTTCGACTGTTGTTTAGTTTCGGGTGTACTGTAGTGTATTCAAGTTTCATCGCCAGTAACGAATCGCCTACAAAAATCAACCTGATTCCACTTATAAAGGTCCAAACACTCATTGGAAATGCGCAAACGAGTGAACTTTTGATCAGTCGTAAGCAATAGCGGTACCCATCTTGCCGAAAGCTTGGAAAGGCCCAATCCTTTCGTTAAAATGTGGTGTACGCATTCTGTTGAAATGTTTACCATGTCTGCTATCTCTCTCACTTTGAGTCGTCGATCTTGCGTAATAATATTATGGATTTTTATAATCATTTCTTTAGAAGTCACGATTTTGGGTGCTCCAGAGCGCGCTTCATCAACACAGTTTGTTCTACCACGTTTAGATTCATTTACCCATCTACTTATTGTGGCGGATGATATAACAGATTTACCTAATGTTTCCCGTAACTCATCTTTTATTTCGGTAACTTTCATACCCTTAATTACGAAGTATTTAATCACCGCACGATACTCTGCTTTTTCCATTTTAACGAAATGACGTGTTGCTTCTTTTTCAATCAGCTGTCAAAAATAAACTAATCAACCGATTTATCTAAATATCGGAATGTAAACATGTAAACAGTCAACCTAAATTACAGTGCATTTGTTTTACCAATTAGAGCGCCACCTATGTGTCATTCTCACATCTTGTCAAACTATCCTCGTATTAGATACATCTGTACCTAAATAATAATTTTAAGATTTTGAATTTTTGTAATTAACTAGGAGAAGTATTCCCTTGTTACGTTACATAAAATGTAATATTGAAATATTGTTCCAACTTTATTTTTATTTACGTAGGCGATCGCTATGAACATAAACATAGAAATCAGAGTAGCGTAATACAATACATGCTCTAAATGCCAATAACCCTTATGAACTATAAAAGGCAACATTCCTTAAATTACACAGTTGTTTAATAAACACTCCAGCGACCAAGATACCGCATTTCAATTCGTAATTCCTGATTAAAGGTTTTATGATTGAGTACGATATGTATGTATAGGGCGTTTTTCTAAGAGCTTGAGAACTTAAAATGATAATACAAGACAGAAATATTGTTGGAATGAAACTTTTTTTATTATAATCTGGTAGATAATTTCATGGCATTTATTTTTTAAATATGACTTCCGGCATATGTCCGCCGCTACGAGTTACATGGTCCATTCGATCGGTCCAATTTTTGACTACTTTTTTCAATAAATCTGACCGTATGGCGTCAATGGTGGCTTGAATATTGCTTCCAATGCTTCAAGAATTGCTAGTTTGCCGGCATAAACCAATGACTTAATATAGCCCTATAAAAAGTAATCCAGAGGTGTTAAATCGCACAAACGCGGCCAGTGAATAGAACCACTTCCAGAAAGTTGTCACCAAATTGATTTTGCAATAAATTGATTGTTAAGCGCGCTATATGGCAAGTTGCGCCGTCTTGTTGGAACTAAATGCCGTCGATGTTTAGCTGATTAATTTTTGGAAACAAAAATTCAGTCAGCATGGCTTCATAGCGTTCGCCATTCACCGTAACGGTAGCTCCTTCCTCATTTCGAAAGAAGTAAGGATCGATGATGCCGCCAGCGTGTCAATTTGAATGGATGTAATGGTGATTCGTTAACGGCTTGAGGATTGTCTTCGTTCAAAATACGGCAATTTTGCTTATTGACGTAGCCATTTAACCAGAAATGAGCTTCATCACTAAACGCAATTCTTTGATAAAAATGCTAACCTTCGGCCAGTTTCAAATGAACCCAATCAGCAAAAATGCGATGCAAACGATGGTCGTTTTGCTTCAATTCTTGCATGTACCTAAAACCTTAATCAATAGCAAATATTCCAACCAAGATTTTCATTGCATCGCAAACTGATGTAGCAACACAGGTCCGCGTCTCAACTCATTTCTATTTCCAATATCCATTTATAGTCCATCGAAGGTGCCGCTGACTGTATCAGTAGAATCCTTCCTAAGTTTAACGTCAAAACTATTTTCAAACCTTACTCCACACTAATTAACTTCTTCTCTGTCAAAGACCGCAACTTTTGGTGTTTACATTATTCCATGTTTGTGTGTCACTGTGTACGTAGACGAGGCAAAGTATTTCGGAACACGAACGCTGTATTAGGATATTAGGATGTTACGCACGATCAGGTCTGCACTTGCTGAGTACAAATTGGAAACCAGACACTAAATTGAATTTGATTCTGCCCAGATTCTATCCCACAGCACATATTATAACAACCTCAAATTTCGTGAATCCTTAGAAACCCAAAAACATTAACGATCTGAACTGAGATGACAACTACGCTTTATGCATCCTATATAATCTCTTTTCGAAGTAACGAACCTTCAGTAATCTTCAGGATGTCCCTTGCAAGGGAGGACGAAACGTCGGCTAGCAAAGTAACGAGACTGGAAGCCCATAAGAAGCTATGTATTGTACTTCATCTTAGCTTTGTTAATAATTATTAAGAAGAACTGAACGTTTTCAAATTATTGTTGAAATGTTTTCTAAAACTTCAAATATATAATGTCGACTTAAATTGTCTCAGATTTGCATTCTATGTGTAGATACTAAATTTTACTTTATAAACGTTCACTATGTAATTGACTTTGTAAAACCACGAATTAAAGAGTAATCAACGTCACCTTTAGGTTTAAGTAAATGATTTAGACCAGAATTTCTATATAATAATAGTTCATTTTGTGCGAAATTTATTATTCTATTTTAGGATATATGAATTAAGAAAAAAAATCAAGAAATTGCTTACCTACATGAAGTGTTTCGGCTGTAATGCTAACTCGAAATTATAATTGTATCATTTTTATAAATTATGTGACTCTACTAAAACCTAAAAGACCTTAGCTTATTATTTATAGTTAACATTAAAGGTAGAAGCTAGTTCTCGACGTGCGATTGAAACTTGAAACAACTATCGACCCGGTCCCTACATAAAATCAACAATAACAATTTACAAGAAATCACTAAGGCGAGGGTGTTATAAAACTTTAGACGTATTAAAATACACCACAAATACCGGGTTATATTTCAAACTCGTTCGGAATGTTTTTAACTAATTAGAACTTGATATCTTAGGTATAAATATTGTTCCAGCTTAATAATTAATGTGTAGTTATTCACAGAATGTAAACGTTATTGGAGGAATGCACCACAAGAACGAGATAACTCGGAAACTATATTGTTAGAATCTTGTATATTTTGTATATGAACAGAACTGAATTATACAGGTTGGTAGAAAAGTTTTGAAAGCAAAAATGAAACAATGTGAATTTTTAAATGAAATTAGTTTTTTTATTCAATGTAATCTCCCTCAACTTCAATACATTTATTCCAATGATCCTCCAATAATTTTATACCATCTCTGTAATGATTTTCTGGAAGCTCTGCAAAATACTGTTCCACGGCTGAAATAGCTTCTTCATTCGATGAAAAACGCTTTCCACGAACGAATTGTTTCAAGTTTCTGAAGAGGTAGTAATAACTCGGAGCAAAATCTGGTGAATACGGTGGTTGTTCAAGCAATTCGTACTTGAATTCATTCAATATAGCCATCGTCAAAACACTTTTGCGTGAAGGCGCATTGTCTTGATGAAAAATTATTTTTTTTTTCGCTAAACCAGGTCTTTTTTCACGAGTTTTTGCATCCAGTTGATCTAAAAGGTTACAATAATACTCTGAGTTAATTGTTTTACCTTTCTCAAGATAATCAATCAATAAAATTCCTTTTGCATCCCAAAACACTGATGCCATAACCTTTTTTGCCGATCGTCCTGACTTCACCTGCTTTGGAGTGGAACAACCAACCGTAGTCCACTGTAATCGTTCTTGTTTCAATTTAGGATCATGGTGGTAGATCCAAGTCTCATTCATAGTTATAAAACGACGCAAGAAATCGGTTTTATTCCGCTTGAAACGCACCAAGTTACGCTGAGAAATTTGTTTTCGATCCAGTTTTTGTTGAATTATTAACAAATACGGCACTAACTTTCCAAACAGCTTTTTCATATGTAATTCTTCATGTAAAATATGGAGTACTCGTTCGTCTGAGATGCCTATGGTATCAGCAATTTAATGCTTAGTCAAATTCGGCTCTTCAATAACCATATTATGTACTTGCTCAATGATTTCTGCTGTTGTTGCAGTTTTTGGTCGTCCACTACGTGGTTCATCTTCAACGCTTGTACGACCACGTTTAAACTCTAAAACCCATCGATGTACTGTTAGAAATGAAGGAGCACATTCCTTTGACACGTTCACCATTTTTGTATGAATCTCTGTTGCTGATAAATCTTCCAAAGCAAAGAATTTGATCACAGCGCGATATTCAGTTTTTTTCGAATTGACAGATCGAGATTAAATTTTTAGTGTGTTCATATGACACATGAAATATTAAAATGGCGTATGAATTTTGATTCCTCTGCTGCTTAATAGGTGTCGCTTTCAAAACTTTTCTACCAACCTGTACTATTTTAATTTAAAATTATATGTAATAAAAAAGTATATAATTCTTAAACGTAATGAAATTAACTAAATAGTTTCCAGAATAATATAATATTATAGTACATACATATTTGATGTAATTATATGATTAATGTTGTAGTTATAGCTTTAAACTTTACTGTTAAATATAAAAGTAATTATCTTAGGAGTTCGACTATTGTTTATTTCTGAAAAACCGTTACGTTATGAACGGAAAATATTCAAGTCAATATTCGCCGTGTAAAGTCAACTATTTTACGAGTGCTGTATACATGTTTTAGCTTGCAAATATGTATGCATATTGATGATTAAAACCAATAACGTATTTCACATTTTAAAAACGTTTCATATATTAATTAAATGTAGATACATTTACATCAACTGATGAACATGGAATCATTACATAAAAAACATAATATTAATGTATTTATTTTCAAATACATGATCAACTATTTTACTCATTAAGGAACATTTGGCACTACATGAAGCGTATTATAAATCCATTTCTTACGACTTTACATACAAGTAACGTAAGTCCACCTAACTCTATGAAAATAACAGTTTTCTCATAACATTTAAAAAAATAAATTGAACAAACTGATGCCACCACAAATTGTAAAACATATTAATTCCATAATGATCTGCCTTCGAAATATAAATATATAAAAAATGAATTTTTTGCTCGTTAGCTCTGCGTTTTTTTGTAATGTCGGACTTAAGTAAACCGCGCGAAGCAGTGAAATTTTGCTTTTTGTTCGGAAAAAAATGCTGCAGAAATAGTTTTGATGTTGCAAACAGCTTACACGAATGCCGCTATGGGAAAAACTCAAGTGTGCAAAGGTTTTCACCTTTCAAAAAGGGTGAAATGTCAATTGATGACAAACCTCGTCTTGGACGTCTATCAATTTCCAGAACGGATGGAAATATCGAGAAACTTCATACAATTGTGCTCGAAGACCGACGACGAACCATTGAAGCAATTGTGGAGTTATCTGGAATAATTTGCATCACAGTGCAACGAATTTTGGGGATTAGAAGAATCGCTGCGAAGTTCATGCCCTGCGCCGAGTGGGAACATGCCGTTCTTTGGAAGCTTCAGGCCAAATCGATCCAGATTTTTTATACCAGGTGACGAGTCTTGGTGCTACGGCTATGACCATGAAACGAAACAGTAGTCAAGCCAGTGGAAGACTTCATCGTCACCTTCCCCCCCAAATAAGCTAGTCAAGTGAAGTCAAACATCAGGACCATACTCATTTGTTTCTTTAATGTGAGAGGAATTGCGCATTCTGAATTCGTGCCACCCGGTCAAATAGTTAATTTTAGAAATTCTATTTGGAGATTTTGGATAGACTGCAAAACAGTGTGCGAAGAGAGGGGTCCGATTTTTGACAGACAGGGGATTGGTTTTCCACCACGACAATGCATCTGCTCACACAGCTCTATCAGTTCGCCAGTTTTTGGCATGGCACAGCATGACTTCTTTGTCCCACACCTCGTATTCACCTGATCTTGCTTCGTGCGACTATTTTTTTTATTTCCACGAACGAAAAGGGAAAAAACTACGCAGCAGCTCACAGCCATACAGACAAACGAGTTCGAGTTTCCAACAATGAAATCATCGATTAGACAAGTGTATAAAGTTAAATGAAGAGTATATTGAAGGTGCTAAAGCTCATTTTATATAAAAAAAAGATAAAATAAAGATTTTTTCAAAGAAATTCCGGTTGTTTTCGGACACTTCTTCGTATAGGACTAATTCGAAGCAGATTGTATAGTCAAGGAAGTTATTGCGCAACAATAATGAAAATACGTGACAATTACTTATTCCTTTTGGACACAACTCATGTCAGTAACTATGAAATGTCTCAGCAAAGTCAATGGTAATTTCGCAAATTTAGACGTGACTAAATCTGCATTTAAACGTGAAAAAATTGCGACATCAATAAGATGTTCTGATTATTAAACAAAACGCTTTCAATTCTTGAACGAGTTAAATTTTGTATCCTTTTAAACTAACATCCTTACGAAAATACGCCAAGTTGTGGCATATGACAAGCCAAACTGTTAAGGTCTATGTCGAATCGATTCCATACCATTGCTGTATTTTCTTCGCTGCGTGCTGGATGTGGTCTATTTGGTCGCATATTATACAATAATGAAAATTGCGTTTCAACTTTTTCGATGGTATAGCGAATTGTGCGTTCGCTGGGCCGATTACGTAGATCATAAGTTTCTCAAAACGCACGAATCGCATTTCTCGTGGAACGCGCATATTCGTAATACAGATGAATAATTTATAGACACTGTGCCGGGTTGAGTCTTTCCATAATAAAATGTCATACATTAATAATAATAATACTAATAATAATAATAATAATAATTTATTGATGTATATGTACATACACACGTCATTATATAATCACATATAAATAAAATCACAAAAAAGAAAACCTTTGTGGCTCACAATTAATACGCCACCAAACACGTTAAAACCTGCAAGATCTATACAAAACACCAGGGTAACAATGAAAACATAAAAACACAAAAATGGCAATGTCAAAATTTATACTTCAGAAAGTCATTTACTGAATAGAAACAGTTCTCCACCAGCACTGTTTTTATTAATCTTTTTAGACTAATCCATGGTAGGCTCCTAAACCTATAAGACAAAGCATTGTATGTCTTCACGGTCATGTAATTTGAACTTAGCTGACTTTTCCCAATGCGATGATACGGTATGACCAAACTACTTTGGTTTCGTGTTTCATATTCGTGAAAATCACCATTTTTGCAGAACTTATCTGGCGACTTATGAAGAAACTCCAGGGAAGCAAGTATATACAAGGATGGGAGGGTCAGTATTTTGTGTTTTTTGAATATATTTACACAACTTGTGGTATTAGATACACCACTAAGGGCTCTGATTGCACTCTTTTGCATCCTGAAAACCACCTCAGCCGCCCCAGACGCGCCCCACATCAATAGGCCATACATGACCCTACCCTAAAAATTTGCATAGCACACAGTCCTAGCCACCTCGAGTGTAGCCACTAGTTTCACTCTTCGTATAGAGTATATTGCTGCTGCCAGATTGCGACACAAGTTATCAATGTGGCACTCCCAAGTCAGATTGTTCGCAATCAGCAGGCCCAGAAACTTAATATTCACTTTGGACTCCCCCGCCACTCCCCTTGTTGTTATTATTAGCTGTTGGGTTTTGTCATGATTTAATTTCATAAGATTGCTACTAAACCACTCGCTTGCCTCCCCCACTGTAGTCTCCATATAAGCCTCTGTAACTTCCCTGCACTGGGCACGCACTATTATGGACGTATCATCTGCAAACTGGGTGACTCTACCGACGGTGACATTATGGGTCATATCATTGCCATAGATTAGAAACAGAAGAGGTCCCAATATTGACCCCTGTAGAACCCCCTATCAATTGGCGCTGCATCCGAGAGCCGATCATTCCAGTATACCTTCTGTCTTCTGCTTGCCAAATACGAACCGATCAGCTCATTTGCTTGTCCTCTCACTCCATACATGTTTAACTTTCCCAGAAGTATCCCATGGTCCATTACTTACGACTCACGCTTTATCTGTCCAAAAATCGTTATTTGAATAAGTACATCATAATGAATCACCCATTACATTCGTGCATGCATGCGTACGTTACATTTGTATTTTCTTTGACGCCCTAAACTGCTTATGCGGTTAAATATCAGTTATTTACTGCATTCGTTCTATGTATAAAAACGATACTTAAATTCCTCCACATATTCTTAATTGTTATTAAGAGTGTTCAATTGTATTAATTTATAAATGGTTAAATTATTAACAACAGCCGGCAAAATTAATAAAATGATAGTTCTCGGTGATATATGCATTTTAAATACACGAATCTAATTTATACAATTACATTCGAACAAAATATATCATTAAATAAAAACGCACACTGAAATAAGGGGTAATTGCCAAAAACCACCCTAACAATGGTCATAAATTCTCTTAAACGTCTCTCGAGTTTGGGTTCTCGGTTTAATTGGTCCGACATCCTCCAGTTTCACCACTTGCATTTCGGTTTGCTTCTATTTTAGCTGAACCGCATAAGAGCTCGCTGGCCGGTGTTAAAAGGAAAAAGAAGTAATTAATTAGACCGATTGTTGTTTCGGGTAACCACTTATCGGATGCGCGTAATTGGTATGTCTGTAAAATAGTGGGGCCTTTAAGAAGGAAGGTAATCGATTAAAGAACGTGTATATTGATTGATGTACGATAGGTAGACAATGAACACAGGACCCATAATTGAACATCGGTAAATCAAATAATAGACTTATCGAAACGTTCTTTGGGAGGTCTAGCTCGCGGACACAAACTCCTAATAGAGATGTTATATTTTGAAAGCATGTAGTTTAATTATTTCTGTTCTTGTGTTCGTGTGTCTAATTTTAAAAACTTACGTAATGAGAAAAGTCGTTGGTTTATAAACAAATTCACAAAATTTTTCGTTTTCTTTTATTTAGAAATGTAATTACAACGATAATTGCTGTCCACAAGAAGTATTAATAGATACTATTCCTTCCAACATTTTTACATAAGCTACCATACAATGGATATGGTTAACGTACAATGGTCGTAAAAAGTATTAACAATAAACCCTTTCATGTAGCACTCATTTTCGAAACCATTTTCGATGTTGGTAATTGAATTAAGAGCACTACTAGAAGTTTCTGGGAATAATTTTCGAATTGTACTGGCAAATATAATTATTTACTATTGATTATTTTTATATTTACTACTTACTTTATATCTTTCGTTTTGCAATTAAATTTTTTTTCAAAATTTGGTTGTGAGATGGGTAAAACAAGTGACGTATCAGTCAAACAAATAATTAGAATCAGCTTCCTGTTTCAAACAGGAATGTATACGCGACGTGAAATAGCACGGAAAGGTGTTTTTTCAAAGTGTAATAAGCGTTGCGAAATTAGTCGTAGTTGTATGCTATACAAATATAATCAGTAATATATTTTTGATTTTGCTTTTAAAATCGAGAGAAAAAGATTGCAATTGTGCTAGTGGACGAAGAGGTGAATTTACTAGACTTTTTAATTACAGACACACTGACCTAATTTCGTTTATATTTAATTTTGCCAAACTATATAAAAATATAAGAAGTATTTCAGTCATTACTTTCATTATTCCTATACGTATGTATATTCAAAAATATACAATCACCAATTTCATGGAATAATAATAATAATAATAATAATAATAATATTTATTAACCACCCAACAGAGTACTCCTATAGGGTATACAAACCAAAAATTACAATTACATTGATATTACATATAGAAAGATCAAAAACACAAAAAGTAAATGAATAACAAAATAATAGAACTGAATGTAAGTTAAATAAATAAATAAATCAAATTAAATCCAATCAAATACCGCGACGATGCAGTTGGTTGAAATTCCTAGCCGCGTGCGTAAGCAGGAGCCCTAACTAGAATGTTGGTTTTTGGCGTTCGCATTGCCAAAGGATCACCGAACCTCGACTCCAGGCCTGGAACCGCAAAACCTACGCCAGCCAACAGCTCTGGCGCATCAATTTTCCCCGAAATCAAGCCGGACATAAACGTAGCATGGGAATCAACATTTATTACTGGTAGATCGAATATAATCAACTGGATAACTGCATCAGAATAACTGAGGATCCAAAACATTACACTACTGCAGTTCATTTCTTTGATGTTAGAACATCAAAAATATTCGTAAGAATAATTTGGAGGTAACTCCATGAAATGGAATTGCATGGACGATCATCTAGGAAAAGTATAATATTTAATATAGAAAATGAATAAAATTAAATGGTCGGAATCTACAACAGTTCATATCATTTGAACCGTAGATCAAGAGAAAAATGTTCTTTATGTCCTATGAAACAAAAATTAATTGGTATTCCCTGGAAAGAAAATTTGTGGTATGGGCCGGGAAGGACAAACATTTAATCCAAAATACATTCAAACAGCATTAAAGTACGATGATGGAAATATAATGATACTGGCTACTTCTCATGATGAATTATGGGCTCCGTCTTCAGAATCGCAAGGCTTTCATTTGCGAAAAGTATTTATCTGTCACATAGCAGTTTAAACATCATAAACGATTCCAAGCTATCCAGTGGCCTTCGCGTTTTGCCGATTAAGAACTTGCGGTAAGTCGTGAAAACGGAAATAGCAAAAAACAATATAAAAAAATTTAAATTATTTATTAAACACGTCGAACGAGTTTAAAAGAATATACGATACTAAAAATGTGTGCAGCGGTTATTGAAGCAAATTATAAATAACTTGTCGATAAAAAAACTTTATTTTCAAAGTTAAATTTATCCCTAATTTCTTTCAATTAAGTTGACTTTTGTTGACTGGAAAAAAAAGAGCTGAAATGCCAACATTTCGGTATTCATCGCTGTAAAATACAAGTGTTTAGTATACACATAAATAAATAGTTGCAACAATTTAAAAGTCTAAATAGAAGTCCGAGTCTGCAAATCAATATTCTAAAAGTAAAAGCTGAGAGAACTGGCACAGTTGAATACTGTAAAGTTACCATGGGAGCCAACACAGTTGGACAGTGGAAACAAAAAGACTGATAAGTTTGCCAGAAAAATATAAAAAAAGCAAAAAACAAACTGCGCACTACAAAAACGAATAGGCATATGAATCAAAGCTTCACCTTCCAGATAATTCTTAAATTATATTGGCCGATATAATGGAGATATTAATTGTAGATTCTGCAATAAGGCTCAGGAAATCATATATTGCAAGAAGGTGACATATTGGATTGCAAGAGACAATCTATTTATGGGCAACCTAAAGTAGACTTCACAACGTACTACCTACTTACCCGCCCTTAACCAATATAGATAATTTAGAGTGCTGAATTAGATGCAATGGTTGATATTGGAATTATACACTACAAGCCAGATAATAGTTGTAGTTCTTTACGATTATTACGGTCAAATAACCTTCGGTGAAGAAAATAGAAAACAGATAAATTTAAAACTTAATTTACTGTAATGCAATAATAATTTCGGAAAGATTGGAACGATGTCTGCAATTTTATACGTTGAATACCAGAAGCATGTTCGTACTTGTAATTACAAAGAAAAATTGTAATTTTGAATTTGCGTCTCCAAGCCAATATTTGCACAAACTGGTAATTTTCGACCTTGTGCTTGTTATTATGACAAATTAGATTAAATACTGCATGTAGGTACACTAATATATTGAATAGGTTGTTTAATAGCACTGCGTTAAAGGGAAGACGTACACATTTATTTCTATTATCCAAAGTATGTATGTACGTATTTATTCTAAGATGATTTACGTCGTTCTCTTACACGTGACAGACAATTGAATAGAGCGTAAATCAGAATTCAACAAATTCGATTAGCAGGTTTTTGCCGCAGAGGAGGACTGACGAAAGTTTGCATTTAGTCTGTATGAAATTCATTTTACAACAAAAAATAAATAATCGTAAGCAATTTGTTTAGTTAATAAGCAAGCACGTTTGTGATTGATGTTTTTACTATCAACAATACTATTAATTTTAGCGTAGTAGCATAATACAAGTATTTGATTAAAACTCTCACCAAATATATACACACATTTTTTTTAATGACGTACTTGGTATCCAATATTTGTTTTAAGTTATTGCATAAGAATTTACTCGTCTTCCTTGGAACAAGCAATTCTTTTGACAATATCTCTGTTAATTCGATGACGTTAGGTACAAAATAAACTTGTATTATATCTTTATGAATAATTCTCATACGTAGAACGCTTTCCAAAATTATTGTTTACTTAAAATATTGACGAAATTTAAAAATACACAATATTGGTAAACATCATGTTCCAAATGTGATGGAATTGCGAATACTCTAGGAAGAGAAGATAATATTCTTCTTCCAGACTTCACTAAACTATGATAGGCAGCTTTCACGTTTACCATTGCACTTTTTTCCTATCAATATGTCGTATTGCATTAGGTACTTGCTTCATTACTTCGAAAAACGATACAGCACCACCAGATTGATTCCCCTTTCTACTTCTTATCTCATTTTTACTTCTGCTTCTGCTAATACTACCATCCCTTTGGCTTTTTCTATATTAACTCATCATACCCATACCCAATTTTCTTTTACTTTTCATAATAGCAACTACTGAAGCAGTAGTCTTTCTCCTAAACCTGCGTATTTGCCCTTAACTCCTCCAATTGTCTTCCGATATAATTTTTCGTCGGCAACGTGACGCTCCAATAAATCGTTTCAATGAGAATAAGATATATCGAGATCCCTATAATCCTCATCCAAAAAATCCGCACCCTTTCACCTCTTTGAAAATGTCCTTTTAATTTTATTCCAGGACCACAAAATCTATATTCTAGTATATGTAATTTCACTGGGAGCCTAATTATTGAAGTACTCAAGGCATATGCTTAGGGATTTTACAAAATTCAGTACTCGTCTCGTGTTATTCAATCATTCTACTCCGTTGAAAATCGCTGAGCTGGGGATTATTTGGATGAATCTGAACTCCTGGCACTTGTACAAGGGCAGTTTGACAAGTGGTGAGAATGGAAAAGAAAAACGAATTTTTTAAATATAAAATAATTTTTATTTTTCAATATATTCTTCTAAAAGAGCAATACATTTATTCCAACGGTGCTCCAATGCCGTTATGCCATCTCTAAAATGCGATTCAGGAAGGCTTGCAATATACTCATTTACGAAGATGATAAGCTCGTCGCTAGACGAAAATTTCTTTCCGCCTAGTGCCGTTTTCAATTTTGGAAAAAGGTGGAAGTCGGAAGGGGCTAGATCCGGCGAATAAGGCGCATGTGGTAGTAATTGGAAATGCAGCTCGTGAGTTTTGGACATCGCAACTGTACTGGTATGCGAGGGAGCGTTGTCTTGGTGAAATAGAATCTTTTTCTTTGCCATTCCTGGCCGTTTAGCACGAATCCTAACATTTAATTTTTGTAGAAGTTCTGCATAATATTTTCCGTTTATTGTGGCACCTTTCCGAAGGTAATCAATGAGCAAAATGCCCTTTGAATCGCAAAAAATTGATGCCATCACCTTGTTTGCCGATAAAGTGGTTTTCGCTTTCTTTGGAGGTGCAGAACCACGTTCTAACCATTGTTTCGACTGTTGTTTAGTTTCGGGTGTACTGTAGTGTATCCAAGTTTCATCGCAAGTAACAAATCGCCTACAAAAATCAACCGGATTCCGCTTATAAAGGTCCAAACACTCATTGGAAATGCGCAAACGAGTGAACTTTTGATCGGTCGTAAGCAATCGCGGCACCCATCTTGCCGAAAGCTTGGAAAGGCCCAATTCTTTCCTTAAAATGTGGTATACGCGTTCTGTTGAAATGTTTACCATGCCTGCTATCTCTCTCACTTTGAGTCGTCGATCTTGCGTAAAAATATTATGGATTTTTATAATCATTTCCTCAGAAGTCACGATTTTGGGTGCTCTAGAGCGCGCTTCATCAACACAGCTTGTTCTACCACGTTTAAATTCATTTACCCATCTACTTATTGTGGCAGATGATGGAGCAGCACCTAATATTTCCCGTAACTCATCTTTTATTTCGGTAGCTTTCATACCCTTAATTACAAAGTATTTAATCACCGCACGATACTCTGCTTTTTCCATTTTAACAAAACGACGTGTTGCTTCTTTTCCAATAAGCTGTCAAAAATAAACTAATCAACCTCTCTGAGTGTAAACTTATAAATGGGCAACCTAAATTACAGTGCATTTGTTTTACCAACTAGAGCGCCACCTATGTGTCATTCCCACTACTTGTCAAACTATCCTCGTATTTACTATTTTACGACTATAGACCTTTACAATTGAATAACTGAACTAAACTATTACAAAATAACTAAAAGAGAAAACGTATGCCTTCGCTAAAGTTTGGCAAAAAGCGATACAAAGATTTATTGTTTTCTGCTACTTTTTTTATCATCTATTATTCTCAACATAGTAACATTTATACAAAATTTGGTTTAAATATTTTCTTTTATAGGGCAATTCGTTTTTCTTTGTCATATAGTATATAAAATGGGGTCTACTAAAAACATTTGAAAGAGTATTATGCATCCAACGACTAAAATCAATGAAAACTTTTAAATAAATAAATTGGTATATACATTTGCAAATTAATAACAAAAGCTATTAATATTAAAAACATTTAATCACGATTGGCATTTTCTGGACATTATATACAGAGTGAAATATATTTTTAAATTACATTAAACAGCACAAATTTCATAAATGGAATTTTCCATACGTCCAACCTTCCCACTCTTTTTTCATTATTATTCTTATTTGTATATTCTGTTTAAATCTAAGCAAGCGGTCACAATTATTATTGTTTATTTAATAAATTAGTGTTCATTTAGCGCAAAATTTCTAATAAATAAGCAAAATTATTAACACAAATGGGATAATTTTTTGAGAAAACTTGTACTTATCAATTCATAAACAGTTTAGTCTCAATACCGGACAAAAGAGCCGGAATCAAAATTATTCTAATTAATGGTTTTAATGCTAAAAAATAGACGAGTTGCAACAATTTATTAACATATTTGAAATTTTAAAAAAATATTAGAATAAACTATAGAACTTGTTGTTACTGTTATCTTGACACCTTTACTTAAGTGAAAACTTATTTACATTGCATTACTATTTTGCTTAAAGGCCTTCGAAAATAGTTTCTTCGATCTTTTAGAAAGTTTTGTCGTGTTTCTAAATAAAAGAAATACTTTAGGTGGTTGATTAGAACACTCTTAGAAAGATTTTGTTGAATTGGCGTCACGTCTTGTCTCAGAATAAGAAGTGATTCAAATATTGCGACAAAATAGTACATATTTTTAAGAGATTTCATTGCTTCTTGAACAGGTAAGCTTAATATGGATAAATGAATGCCAGATATCCACCATTTTGCATAAGCTGTAAACGTGTAATTACATTTTTGCGTTGTTTTACTATATTTGTATGTATTACTTAATAAAATCTGTACTTTTAAGTACAAAAATAAAATCAGTGATCACAAAGATTCTAGCATTTATTTTTATATACTAAAGAAAAAAGAAAATTTTGTTAATAAACTACTATTGGGTTGGAAACTAAGTACTTTCGGTTTTTATTGATAGAGAGCGTTGCTTTATTTTTTGTATAACGTATGTTAGTGCTGTACTTTACCGTTTGTCGCGTGATACTAGTCACATTGACGTAACTTCAGAAGCAAGAAGTGCGTGATTTTTATTAAAGCTATTAGTTGTGGTTTAATTTTAAATGGAGTGCAGAAAATAACATTTTCGACATATTTTACTATTTTATTTCCGTAAAGGAAAGAAAGCTGCTGCGGCTCACAAAGGGATATGTGAAGTTTATTGTGCTAATTGCTTAACAGAGCGCACGTGTCAGAATTGGTATAAAAAATTCCGTTCTGGAGATTTTTCCCTCAAAGATGAGCAACGTTCTGGTCGGCCTACTGAAGTTGATGATGACCAAATCAAAGTCATAATTAAATAGGATCATCATATGACTGTTCGAGAAGTTGCGGAGAGGCTACATGTGTCGCACACAACAATTGAAAAACATTTAAAATGTCTTGGGCTAGTTAAGAAGCTTGATATTTGGGTACCTCACGAATTGAAAGAAATTCATTTAACACAAAGAATCAACTTTTGCGATATGCACCTTAGACGAAATGAAACCGACCCTTCCTTAAAAAGAATCATCACTGGTAATGAAAAATGGGTCCTGTACAGTAACATAGTTCGGAAACGATCATGGAGCAAACACCATGAACCAGCTCAAACCACATCGAAAGCTGAATTGCATCCAAAAAAGATCATGCTGTCAGTTTGGTGGGATTACAAAGGTGTTGTGTTTTTTGAGCTGCTTCCAAGGAACCAAACGATCAATTCTGATGTTTACTGTCAACAATTAATAAAACTGAACTTGAAGCTGAAGGCGACTACTTTGAATTCAATAATTGAATTTTGCCAAAATAGTAAGCTTTCGTTTTTATTTTAAAAAAGTTCGGTTTTCTCTGCGTCAGACTATGCATTCATTTCCTTGCCTTCACGCTTACTACTATTTTTTGTTACCAAATCTTTTACCTACATTAAATATGTATTTAGCCTTCATTTGTATTTATTTGTCGGCGTCATCAGTAACGTTTTCTTGCACTCTTTGTTAGTTTTGATGTTCCTTATAAATAGTTTTTTATATGTTTCTAATAGAACTTTTGAATGCTCCAATGTTAAACTTTATCTCTTTACCTTAAAATTTGAAGTGAAAGAATTTCTTCGTTTTTAATTACCACAAAAATATATTGTAATTATTTATTATCGTGTCTGCATGCGTATTTCAGAAGATGTTTACGAAATAACACAATATTTAAAAATTATTCTTTCTGACATAAAATAATTGTTAACTCCTAATTCAAAATATTCTTGAAAAAATCAAATTCAAGTTGACTAAATTATATCTACTATAATAATACTTTAAACGTCAACGTATAGTAAATTATATGTAAAATTAAAATTGATGCATACTATGTTATTATATAATGGAATAGTTCCACCTTCTTTTAAAAAACATATAACAAATAATTGTCATTTGCAGTTGAATTTTGAAATGATATTTAAGTACCAATTTGACCTTTAAAGTAGTACCTGCATAAATGTAATATTTATTAATAAAATTTTGCTCGTTGAGAGGAAATTTTCCAGCTTTTACAGAAACAAAGCACTCAGTTGGAAAAGTTGTCTCTGGTGCACTAAGTTTGTAAAAAAAAGTATTACACGCTCCGTTTGAATTTCATTATACAATTTTTGTATTGAATAACAAAAGTATTTCTTTGTGCCTGTGTATCTAATATTTTGTTCAAATGCTTCATAATTTCATAAAATAAGATTACCTAGCGAATTTCTTAAATTAATTTTCAGAAACGCTTACAATGGCAAGATTACCTTTGTAAATATTTTGCGAAGTCTATTTCGTCTTGTTATGAACATCTTAAATTAAATAAAACATACTGATATGGGTGCATATGTTACCCACTAAATAATAATCACCGTCAAATATATTTCAGAATAATTTCTCCTATTCTATCAACAAATTGTTTTATATAATTTACAAGGAGTTTATGATATTATAAATTTAGTCATTGCGTTGTTTGATTTTTTTTGTACATGTTTTATGCAAATGTAATAAATGTTTATCACACTCCTTCTAATTAATAGTTACGATGTGGTAAATAAATACTATTATGTATCTATACACACACGACTAAGAATAGAACGCATGTGTATCATATGAAAATTAGTTAATAGTTACATATAATAAGAATATACTATTCATTGAAACTCTCGTCTGTGATTTAAAATATCTAATGAATTTGTTTGACCGCGGCGTAGTAAAGTTTACGATGCTACTACGAAAGTAGCCGTTTAGACTTCGGGAATAGTAAATAAAAAAAAAATTTTTATTATCGAAAATAGTTTTATTGCTTTTCAAAATATTCTCCTTGAAAATGAATGCACTTTCGCATTCCTTTAAACCAATCCGAAAAGCATTGCTGCCACTGAGAAGGCGGTATCTCCAAAGTATGAGTTTTGAATGATTCAAATACCTCTTCCGACGTAGAAAACCGTTGACCACGAAGTTTATTCTTCACGTGTGGGGACAAAAAGAAATCACAGGGTGCTAGATCAGGGCTGTACGGTGGATAGCTCATCAATTCAATGTTTTGCCCGGTCAAATAGTCAATTGAACCGAACTGTGAGAGCTCGCATCGTCCTGTCGTTTTCGGTTTGTTTTCCTTATTCCTTCAAAAACTTTTAGCAAACAAATAGTTGTGTACCATTCGGAATTGACCGTTCTACAACTCTCTAAAGGCGCGGTTGCAACGTGACTGGTTTTTCCGAAAAAAACACCATTTGTTTTGATATGCTTCGAGTGCGAACAATTTTTGTTAGTATTGGCTCATCTTGGAATATCTACATAATCGACTGCTATTTACTATCGGGTTCATAGGTATAGATCCAAGATTCATCACTTGTGGCAACTTTGTAGATATCCTTTGAAGCACCGCCATTGTATTTTTTGTGCATTTCTTGGCACCAATCGACACGAGCGCTTTTTTGACCGGTTTTCAAATTATGTGGTACCCAACGTGAACACAGCTTTTTAACGGCTAAATGTTCATACAGGATCTTGTGCACGCTGGTGTTACTAATACCTAGAGATGCTTCGAGCTCACGGTTTGTCACACGGTCTTGCATTATCAATTCAGACAATGTTTTCCGACACAACAACATTTGTGGGACGACTTTCACGAAATTCGTCTCCCAAAGAACGCCGTCCAAGTTTGAATTCACTATACCAACGATATATTGTAGTTTTCGATGGTGCTTCATCACCATATAAAGAATTCAGCTCGTTGAGAAATCCACGCCGAAAGTTATAAAAGATAATTGCACGAAAATGTTCGTGAGTTAATTGCATTTTTTTGCAGGCATAAACTTTTGAAGTTATTGCCAACGATAGAAATAGCGATCGGATAATAAAACTGTCAAGGTAAATATATTATCAAAGATGACAAAATTCACGGTGCAATCATCAGATCGGAGATAACGCTATCAGTGTTGCCAGTTCCTGAAATATAAACGGCTACCCTCGTAACATATATACAATAAACAAGTAAAATGCACAATAAGCGTAAATTGCAATGCTTTTAGTTTGTAATTCAAAAAAATATGTTTTCTATATACAGAGTATATATTTCTTTATTTGATATTTGTAACTATTTAATAAAACTTATAAATTTCTAAGTCGTTTTCCTACGTTAGATAATACTTGAACTATAATTACATGTGTTATTTACAAAATTAGTATTCTGCCGTATGACATTATGGGTTATAAAAGACACATTAAAGTCAAACGCCACGTGTTGAATGCAAAATGTGAAATACCATATTATAAATTCGTAGTTGATTTTATTATTATGTTGACTGGTGTAATATTCCTCAACGTGTAGTAAACAATGAGAACTTTCGTGAATTTTAAAGCAAATTTGTTCTACATTGAGAGTTACCACCCAGAAGATGATTAAAATATAATCTGCCATATATTTATCTATCTTTCTTTTTTATCTATCTTGCAATGTATGTATGTAGATATAAATTCCTATCTTATTCATATTATTTATCCTCGTATGTATAAAGAAAAATAAGGTTAAAATGTTTTATTCCAAATACTAAAACGTAATCGCAAAGCATTAATTTACAGTTTCTTATAGAGGGTTCGTCGCCGATATTTCATACTCTCTTTACCTTAAGCTTTTGCATGTAGGCAAACTTGATAAACAATTCCCGTCGGGCGCCACAAGCAGCACCGCACACAAACAAGTTGTAAAGGTATATCACGATCTTATACCTAATACATACTCCCACATTAGCTACATTTAATGCTTATTTCATTACTATTATCCGCTAACCATGTACGTATGTATGTCTTATAATTATCCTTTGGTCTTTGCTGTGTTCTAACGATATTGTTATGTATAAAAATGAATCGAGTTTTGTTGATGTCTGATTATTCTTTGTTTTAGTACTATGTGCGTTTTAAGGACAGGTTGCTTTTATTTCTTTGTTCAAATATCAAGAGATATTTGTAGAAAGCTCTTTAATAATTTAAGTATTTAATTGTTAACGGACGACAAATTACGAACCATTACAACTATACATATATATATATATATATATATATATATATATATATATATATATATATATATATATATATATATATGATTCTCGGGCTTTCCACGATGTTGGACGGAAGAGTTCTCGAAAGAATCGGCATCTCGACGCTTCGATGATATCTCAGTTGTCTTCTTCAGGAGTTGTTTCATAGTGGAATGCCAACCTGAAACTCCAGTTCCAGGTTGACGCCGATGACGAACATGATTAAGATGTCATCGAAATGTCGAGATGTCGACTCTTTCGAGAACTTCTGTCCAACATCGCGAAGACCTAGAGAATCTAATATTACTCATACTTACAACCGCGAGATCTTTCTTTCGAACATTAATTGTCCCCCTTTGCCCCTTTGCTATACCAAACCTTTTCTACACTGTGTTTATTAAGGGCTGAAAAGATTTAGGTAAAAATTTATTCCAGATTTCTTAGAAGTTTCGCCTGTACCTTGAAATAGTATTTCTAATACAGAAAATTCTAGAAATTTGAGATTTTCTGTATATTCAAAGTCAATAACAGATATGACTATGTCAATATAAAGATTAAACTTTTGTTGTACAAATTCTTTGCAGAAACTGTGCCGTTTTTCCAATCGTGAGAAATATACCAGGTATACCGGAAAGTCATTACAACAGATGTCGCTAGGCCTAAGTATGCAACGTTATGATTTGAACAAATTTCAAAGTGCATTTGAGGCACGTACTACTTTTCTTATTTAATCAAAAGAAAAAACCGATGAAAGTCATCGTTTGCTAGTAGAAACTAACAGTGAGCATGCTCCAACAATAAAAACATGCGAGGCGTGGTTTCGATAATTCAAAAGTGGTGATTTCGATGTGCACGGCAAAGAACGTTCTGGTAGAGCGAACAAGTTCGAAGATGCGAAATTGCAGGAGTTATTGAATGAAGACCCAACCCAAACTCAAAAATAATTGGCAGAAACGCTAAATGTGGCCCATGAAGCGATTAAGGACCGATTACGAGCAATGGTAAAAATCCAAGAGATTAGAATGATAGGCAAAGGGAAAATCGGAAAATCGTCTGTGAAATGCTGCTTTAAAGTGAAGATCCGAAGTCATTTCTACATTGAATATTGACGGGTGGTGAAAAATGAAGCGCAAAAATTACGGCTGGCATTTGGCGCATTGAAAAAGTTTCAGTGCGACAGACAGTAGCAGTAGTTAAGACCTGAAGATGTCCCATATGAGTAGGAACGAAACGTTGGCAGTTATATCAGTGACGCGCTTTATTTTTGTACTTAAAAGTACAGATTTTATTAAATAATACAGACAAATATAGTAAAACAACACAAAAATATAATTAAACGTTTAGAGGTGATGAAAAATGGCGGATATCTGGCGTTCATTTATCCATATTAAACTTGCCCGTTCAAGAACCAATAAAATCTATTACAAATATGTACTATTTTGGCACAATATTTGAATAACTCCTTTTTATTCTGAGACAAGTTATAATTGTCTTTACATGTATACAAGTTGGTAGAAAAGTTTTGAAAGCAAAAATGAAACAATGTGAATTTTTAAATGAAATTAGTTTTTTTATTCAATGTAATCTTCCTCAACTTCAATACATTTATTCCAATGATCCTCCAATAATTTTATACCATCTCTGTAATGATTTTCTGGAAGCTCTGCAAAGTACTGTTCCACGGCTGAAATAGCTTCTTATTCGATGAAAAACGCTTTCCACGAACGAATTGTTTCAAGTTTCTGAAGAGGTAGTAATCACTCGGAGCGAAATCTGGTGAATACGGTGGTTGTTCAAGCAATTCGTACTGTAATTCATTCAATATAGCCATCGTCTAAACACTTTTGTGTGATGAAAATTATGTCTTGATGAAAAATTATTTTTTTTTTGCTAAACCAGGTCTTTTTTCACGAGTTTTTGCATCCAGTTGATCTAAAAGGTTACAATAATACTCTGAGTTAATTGTTTTACCTTTTTCAAGATAATCAATCAATAAAATTCCTTTTGCATCCCAAAACATTGATGCATAACCTTTTTGGCCGATCGTGCTGACTTCACCTCTTTTGGAGTTGAACAACCAACCGTAGCCCACTGTAATCGTTCTTGTTTCAATTTAGGATCATGGTGGTAGATCCAAGTCTCATCCATAGTTACAAAACGATGCAAGAAATCGGTTTTATTCCGCTTGAAACGCACTAAGTTACGCTGAGAAATTTATTTTCGATCCAGTTTTTGTTGAATTGTTAACAAATACGGCACTAACTTTCCAAACTGCTTTTTCAAATGTAATTCTTCATGTAAAATATGGAGTACTCGTTCGTCTGAGATGCCTATGGTATCAGCAATTTAACGCTTAGTCAAATTCGGCTCTTCAATAACCATATTATGTACTTGCTCAATGATTTCTGCTGTTGTTGCAGTTTTTGGTCGTCCACTACGTGATTCATCTTCAACGCTTGTACGACCACGTTTAAATTCTAAAAATCATCGATGTACTGTTGGAAATGAAGGAGCACATTCCTTTAACGCGTTCACCATTTTTGTATGAATCTCTGTTGTTGATAAACCTTGCAAAACAAAGAATTTTATCACAGCGCGATATTCAGTTTTTCCATTGTTAAAAAATACACCGACACGTCTAATTCAAATGGATTGCTAACAATGAATGAATTGACAGATCGAGATAAAATTTTTAGTGTGTTCATATGGCACATGAAATATTAGAATGGCGTATGAATTTTAATTCTTCTACTGCTTAATAGGTGTCACTTTCAAAACTTTTCTACCAACCTGTAGAATCCTGCTTAATATATTTAATTTCTGGCAATTATTGAAATTTTTATTATAGTTATTATTATTATTAATGTTAGTATATACTCATAAATAATAAAACAATTGCTATTCACATAAATATAAATTTTTTGTTTTTAGTATATTAATTAATAAATTAATACGTGTATACAAATATTGTATAAAAATTATTAAAAAAAAATAGTAGAAACGAATTCTTTTTATTTAATAGAATAGTAAATAGGACGTGTTTACAGTTTAAAACGATTAATAAAAATGAAGCCGTTTCGAAGTAGTTGAATTTATCAGTGCATTAGATCGGTATTTGTTATGCTCGTGAGTTGAAAAAAAAGGCGGGGGTATGTTGACATACAAGGATACAAGTGGCGCCAACGTATACGTGGGAACTCATTTTACTACCCGCTATATTGCAGTACTTCGTCAACTCTATCTATAAATAAAATAGATGTCCTGAATCTATGCATTATATGACTCGTTTCAACGTACAGGACATCATTCTATTTGTTTTTCCGTGTCTGCTCTTCAAGTCGCTAAATTTCACTGTTATTCAGTTAATTTAAAAGGTTCGTCCGTCGTTTTCTTCACTTCCATCGAATTAAGCGGAACGCTTAAGAAATGTTGATTCTTGTCCAGTCTGCAAGTCTATAAATAACAAATCCCATCGTCTACGAGAAAGTAATACAATTAGCATTCTTATATATATGTCAATGTGGAAATTATAAAGAAGAGAACAGGCTCGAAGATTTCAAGAGATGAGTATTATAATAATGCGTTCATTATTTATGGAGTATTGTCCCATTCTCAGTAGAATGAATATTCATTGTCCGAATTGAAGCGAACATAAAATTTTACCATCGTTAAATTCGTCGGGTTTCTTAAATATATATTTTGCTAATAAGTAGTGACAACTCATGATCGTCTTTGCTCCGAGGGTGCGAAGAAATAATACGTAAAAAAATATGTATTCATTTAATACAGAAATTTTTTTTGGCAAATATCTATTGCAATTAAGATAAAGAATATAATAAGACCTCGTTCTTTATTTAGCATGTTGCTCCAAAAATCGTAGCTATAAGTACCAGTGTATTAAATAGAAAATACCAGGTCGGCTGAAAAGTCCCCGGTCTGACACATAGATGGCGTTACTGTTATTAAATCCATATGTTTTTTAGATAGTACTAACCTTCAAACGAAACGTGTCAAAATTTGACAGCAATCCGACCATTAGTTACTGAGATATTGCGTTAAGAGTGAAGCTACTTTTGTTATTTAAAAAAATTGAAAAAAAAATTTCGTGTGCTGATAAAGTACCGCTTTTTGAAGGGAAAAAATACCGTTGAAGCAAAAGCATGGCTTGATGAGGAGTTTACGGACTCTGCGCCAGGAAAATCAACCATAATTGATTGGTATGCTAAGTTTAAACGTGGTGAAATGAGCACCGAAGACGGCGAATGCAGTGGACGACCAAAAGAGGCTGTCACCGACGAAAACATCAAAAAAGTTCACAAAATCATTTTAAATGACCGTAAAGTAAAGTTGATCGAGATAGCTGACATCCTAAAGATATCAAAGGAACGTGTTGGACACATCGTGCATGAATATTTGGGCATGCGGAAGCTCTGTGCAAAGTGAGTGCCCGCGCGAGCTCACATTCGATCAAAAACAACAACGAGTTGATGATTCTGAGCTGTGTTTGAAGCTGTTAAATCGTAATAAAACCGAGTTTTTGCGTCGATATGTGACAATGGATGAAACATGGATTCATCACTACACTCCAGAGTCCAATCGACAGTCAGCCGAGTGGACTGCATGCCATGAACGCAACAGTCAGCTGGAAAAGTTATGGCGTCAGTTTTTTGGGATGCGCATGGAATAATTTTCATAGATTATCTTAAAAAGGGCCAGTCCATCAACAGCGACTATTATACAGCGTTATTGGACCGTTTGAAGAACGAAATCGCAAAAAAACGGCCCCATATGAAGAAGAAGAAAGTGCTGTTTCACCAAGACAATGCACCGTGTCACAAATCAATGAAAACAATAGCCAAATTAAGTGAATTGGGTTTCGAATTACTTCCCCATCCTCCGTACTCTCCAGATGTGGCCCCCAGCGACTATTTCCTGTTTGCAGACCTCAAGAGAATGCTCGCCGGGAAGAAATTTAGCAGGGATGAGAAGGTGATCGCCGAAACTGAGGCCTATTTCGAGGCTAAAGACAATTCGTACTACAAAAATGGTATCGAAAAGTTGGAAGAACGCTATAATCGATGTATCGCCCTCGAAGGCAACTATGTTGAATAATAAAATCGAATTTTGCCAAAAACTGTGTTTTACTATGGTAGACCGGGGACTTTTCAGTTCGACTGTTATCTCATTCTTTGAAACTAAAATATTGTATATTCGTATATAAAGAAAATAAGCTTTTAAATAATGTATAATTTGTCAATGTTCGCTTCTTGCATCCATACAGAACTGCAAACAATTGGATTCCAAATTTAACGTTTTTTACAAACCATTTTCTCAAGAACATTTCATAATCGCCGGCCAAGAAGCTTCAGCTGAGAATCCTTAATAAACTTAGAAACTCACAAACATTACTTCCGCTATGAAAATTTTTATTTTCTGTTAGTCCATCGTTAATTAAATTCACAGAAATCAATTAAAAATTTCTACGCTGGAGAAGGACTCGAACCTCTCCCTGACGTTTTCTAGACGGCTGCTCTACCAAGGCCACCAGGCAGGACAACTTCGAGTCCTTTAATACGCCATAAATTTCATTATGGAAACAGATCTAATATTTATTACTTCCGCTATGTTCGTGAATTGCTCGTTTTACTACCAGAGGCCGAATCCCGTTGAAATATTCATTTCCTCATCTAAACAAGGAATCTTCTAAAGATTTCATCACAGTTTCCAACATAGTGTCAGACGCCGAAACCCATTGAAATACTCATTTCCTCCTCTAGACAAGGAATCTGCTAAAGACTTCATCATAATTTCCAACATAGAGGCAGAGTATACGTCGATTGAAGCTTTCTCACAAAAATGTAGAAGGTACTTCGTCAAACTATTACTGAGGCTGGATAGTGACCATACTGAACCTATGTCAAGATCCTTCGGGCTTTTAGGAAACTTTAAGTGTACACCCTATTATTCTGTCGGTGAAATTTTTCCTCTTCAGTAGACATTTTCCTATCCCGGAATAAGATATTGTAATACCCGTTGTATCATAACTTCCTCACCTTTTCAGGTCTTATGACTTTCATGGCTGGTGTTAAATTGTGGCGTTTGTTCATTTTTTTAGTTCTCGCGTCTAAATTTGTGTATTTCCAACACCAGCTTGTGAAGAATTTTGCGAAGATTCTGAATTTGAAAATTTCATTAATTCAAGAACTCAAACCAAACGATCATTTTATGCGTTGCAGATTCAGTAATTGGGTTTTAGAGAAATTTTAAGATGATCCCGAATTTTATAAGAAGAACGACATCAATAAAAAATTCGCTCCTGGCTGAAAGACTTTGTGAATTTGCGAAACTACCGTATTTAGTTTGAAATTCTGCCAAAAGTAATGCGTGAAGAAGAATTGCACAGACTTAAACCGACATTACTTTTTTCAACTATATTGGTAGCTTCTTCACTGAGTGAAATTCATTTAATATTGACTGGATTGCCTGACTGAAGAACGTTCATATTCTGCTACTTCAGAATTATCGTTTAACGTATTACGAAGGCCAAATTCAAAACTTTTTATTTTGACCAAAATTTCAATTTTTCCAAGGGGGTATACTCGCAAAAATTGATATTTTCTAAAAGTTATTTTAAATAAACAAATGTCTCTGCGATGACATTTTTGAGGGTCCTAAAAACGATTCTGAACGCAAAATTTATCTAACTCTTTCGATTTAGTCATAAGAGAATAAAATACTTCAAATATCATAGAAAAATTTTAATTGTTGAAATGCGTTGATGGATTATCTCCAAGTTTTAAATGATTTTGCTATGAACAGTAGAACTTTCCCTTTTTGCCAATTCAGAATCATCGTTTTACGTATTACGAAGGCCGAATCCAAAACTTTTTATTTTGACCAAAATTTCAATTTTTTCAAAGGGGTATACTCGCAAAAATTGATATTTCTCAAAAGTTATTTTAAATTATCAAAGGCCCGTGCGATGATATTTTCAAGGGTCCTAAAAACGAATCTGAATGCAAAATTTATCTAATTCTTTTGGTTTAGTCATAACAGAATAAGATACTTCAAAAATCATAGCAAAATTTGAATTGTTTAAACGTGTTTGTGGATTATCTCCAAGTTTTAAATGATTTGGCTATGAACAGTAGAACTTTCACTTTCTGCTATTGCAGACCCATCGTTATACGTATTACGAAGCCCAAATTCAAAACTTTTTATTTTGACCAAAATTGCAATTTTTCCAAAGGGGTATACTCGCAAAAATTGATATTTTCCAAAAGTTATTTTAAATAAACAAATGTCTCTGCGATGACATTTTCGAGGGTCCTAAAAACGAATCTGAAAGCAAAATTTATCTAACTCTTTCGGTTTAGTCATAAGAGAATAAGATACTTCAAAAATCATAGCAAAATTTTAATTGTTGAAATGCGTTGGTGGATTATCTCCAAGTTTTAAATGATTTTGCTATGAACTGTGAAACTTTCCCTTTTTGCTAGTTCAGAATCATCGTTTTACGTATTACGAAGACCGAATTCAAAACTTTTTATTTTCACCAAAATTGCAATTATTCCAAAGGAGTATACTCAAAAAAATTGATATTTTCCAAAAGTTATTTTAAATTAACGCATGCCTGTGCAATGATATTTTCAGGAGTCCTAAACATGATTCTGATAGCAAAATTTGTCTAACGCTTTTGGTTTAGTCGTAAGAGAAGAAGATATTTCAAAAATTATAGTAAAATTTGAACTGTTGAAATGTATATGAACTGTAGAGCGATTACGAGGTTTTTATTTCTCAACTCCAAATGAATCATCCTTTATATACTGAAAGTATCACAATAACATTTGTAAGTCAGTAAAAGAGCACAACTACTTTTCGTCAACACTAATTGAACATTCTTCATATATAGGACAAATATATGTAGAACCCTTAATTCTTTTTAATTCCAGCCAATCTAAAGTTGATACATGTTCATTATACTGACTCATATCTATTTCGTTCAGTGCAACAAGTCGTGGTTATTGTAAATTCTTCTAATGCAATAAATTATAGAATATCATATTACATAAATACCATAAATTGCAATTGGTTTTAGGCATACGGCAGTCAAATCAGAAGTATTCAGACCGGTTAAGTGTGCCTTGAAGCTGATAAGAATATTATAATACAGGAAGCTACTGAAATGTGTGAACTGCTTACTATACAAAATCAAGTTGATTGCTCTCATAAATAAGGCAGGCTGCACACAACGGAAAGGATAATTGGGAACGAGTATAACGCGATTATTGTGTGATACTTGATGATTTATACTGTTGCACGTATGTAGTAGTACAGATAAAACACCACCGTGTGCGTAGCAAACGCACGATGTTATGTATAGTCTTGTAGTAGTAGGTGGAGGCTTACTCACGATCCCGTGAAGAGTAAACCTGTTCATCTCTCTGACGGTATAATTTTATACGGACGCATTTTATTATTTTATGCCAGGAAATTCCACATTGTTTTCGACAAATATTTGTGACCGATAGTCGTAAAGCTAAAAATACATATGAAACGTCTTTTAGTTATATTTGCCCATGCTAATTGGAAATTATGTCTCATAGAGTTGACACGAATTATAAAATGATCGAATTTACAATTTAAATTCAGAGCACGTTAAAAAGTATTAGTAATCAAAGTGTTTCTATTTCGTTTGATTTAATTTTAGATGATTAGTAAGTGTCCATAGAATTTAGTTAACAGTTGATATTTTACGTAAAAATATCCCAGTTTTATTTTACTGCGTTTATTTGTTCCAAAAAAGCTCCATAGTTTATAAATTAGGTGGCTCTTTTCATCTATTCTTTATTTATTTCATGTATTCGTCGTCGCTGATAAAATGTTATTAGTAGAGCGGCGACGACAGTGGCAATACCATAGGCGGTACGGTAGAACGAGCAATTGGTGCGCAGTGAATGAGATCATTCACATCAAATACAATACGGTTCACGGTTAGTGTTTATAATAACTTCACACAAACATGTCGCGAAAGTCTGTGCCGTTTGCTACGTCGGTTAGAAAATACATAGCAGAATTTCCCGATTTAAAGTATGATGGATGTGCAGTATTGTGTTTGGTTTATAATAAGCGACTTATAATACGGAAGAAAGACAATTGTAAAAAACATGTGAACAGTGCAATACATAAACTGAACAAAAGAAATGAAATACCTTATGCAACATTCCTTTATGATTTCTTATTTATGTTGACTGCATGTAATTTGCCGCTTCGTTTAATCAGCAAACGCCCTTTTCAAGTGTTCTGGAATAAATATCTGCCAAATTATAAATTACCTGCAAGAAGAACTTTACAGAAACATTTGCCGCGTTTAAGAGAGAGGCTTGAAAATATAGCAAGAAGAGAATTGCATAATAAAAATGTGTGGATTACTGTAGATGAGACTACTGATTTAAAAAAAAAATAGTATAGTAAACGTACACTGTGTAGTGTTAGTGTACGTTTAGGTTCTCAACGGTGTGTACCGCGTAAGGAGTGTGTTTTCGTAAAGGTATTTTTCGCTGTGGTTTACCAGGTGTGACACTTTGCGGTTATCTGCTCATGATGATAACTTGGTTGTCGAAATGCATATACAGAATTACAAAAGTTAATGTGGAAAGGGGTTATATATCACTAACACTACACAGTGTACGTTTAGGTTCTCAACGGTGTGTACCGCGTACGGAGTGTGTTTTCGTACAGGTATTTTTCGCCGTGGTTTACCAGGTGCGACACTTTGCGGTTATCTGCTGATGATGACAACTTGGTTGTCGAAATGCTTATACAGAATTACAAAAGTTAATGTGGAAAGGGGTTATATATCAACCTTAGTGATTATGTTACTAGTCAAATATCAAGTTTCCTAGTGACTATCATAGATTATTTGGGAAAGTAAACGTGCTTACTAATTGTGATTATCCAACTTTAGAAGCAAACATGAAATTCTGCGAGCAATAAAAAAATCTACCCTAGCCACGAAAGAAACAACTTACTGTATTTTGCCCAGGTTACGTTAAATAACTGGCAACATTTTTCCACTTACGTGTAAAATTTTGTTTCAATTCATTTGTTATTTATTGCTCTACACAGTGCTTTGCAACAATAGATGAATTTTTATGAAATAAAAACACCCCGGTGTCATCAAATTTTTGACAAGAGGAACAGATTTCTCCTAAGACTATTCACGAACGAATGCAGTGCATGGGACCAAAGCTCCGTCACATTTTAAAGTGATTTTTTTTTAAAACAGTGAATTCATCGAAGATAACCTATAGTATTTGTTGAATATATTACAAACAGGACTACAATAATTGCAGTTATTTATGCCAAGACGTTAACAAAATTACGTACGACTATTGACCAAAAAAACCGAGATAACCTGAACCCCTTCTTCTTTATAGTAACGCGAAAGTTCACAACTTTATTGTAATGCCTAAGTTCACAAAGCAGGCAAAGTCCAAACTGAAAGTTCTTTGATCTGTACAGTCCACTGTGAAGTCCGCATTTGGCTACGTCCAACTACTTTTCACTTAGAAATATCAAAAAGCAGCTGAGACGACGTTATTTTAATAATATAAAAATTCATGCTTTCACATCCGCCAAGAGCTTAACGCCAATTACAGGAGCCCATTCATGAGTTATTATTCCAATTGCAGCATTGAAATTAGCGTGTCAAGAAAGTACTGCCTTCTCCACAATTATGTACAGTTTCCGTATAAATTCGATGAGAAAGTTTTACATAAAAGCACTTTCGCATTTTAAATTCAGCACGGGAAGTATAACAACGTTTTCATCTAATTAATTAGTAATTTTGAATAATTTCCGAACTTAACTCGTTCGTGCATTTCACCATAATAAAAACGTTAAGCTGGAAAGACGTTTTGACGTTGACAGATTATGAAAAATGTTCAAAGGTGCGCTCGTATTAAAAGACAAAATTGTTATGTCCATACTATCTGCTTCTGGGCTTCCGGGCTGGAACCATGTCACTGGTATAACTGCCGACGTTTCGTACTCACTTGTGACATCTTCAAGGCTCAACTACTGCTACTGTCTGATGCACTGAAACTTCCAGCCCGGAAGCCCAGAAGCAGATAATATGGACCACGACCGCGGAAGTCTACGTACCAGATTGTTATGTCTCTATTTGAAAACTCTTTGTAAGCAAGTGAATCGTTAAGATTTGCTTAAAAAAATATTTTGTAATTTTAATTCTATTGTGGACGGTATCTATGTCCCTACTAGGTACATAAATGCATACCTACAGTGAACGTATTGAGTGGAGAAGCTACCGGGTTCACTGTTGTTATAGGAGCCCAAAATCCCAAAAGGAGAAGAGGAGGGGAGATTCCACCGGGAAGAGGAAAGCCAGGACTAGCGAGCGGAGATTAGACGACGGTGAAAAACGATTCATCAGCCTCCTCGACCTGAAGGGATGTATATGATTGAATATTGGACATTTTAGTGAATGAGGTTCATAAGGAGCGGACTACTTCCGCAGGGTAGGAGCGGAATTGTGAATAATATTTAAGCAGGACGCGGACTAGGCCACATTTAGAACTTTAGATAAGGCTGGTTTAGATTTAGATAGTTAGTTTTGTGGTAAGTAAAGATTAAGGTTAGGTTACATCCGATGTAGTGCCACAGGCGGAGCACCGGATTCTAGGATAATTATAGTTAATTATTTAAGTTTTTTTTTTTCTGAATAAAGAGTGAGCAATTAGCATATGCTTGTGGAGTTTCACAGTCAAGAATTAGGTAATTGCCACACTTGTTGCCACATTTATTTTCAAGATTTAAATTCATGGTTTACGAACGGTTCAATTTTATAAAAATTTTACTGAAAGTTATGCTACACGTCCATATGCATGTACAATTAAAAATATTTTTCCCTTGTCTGTACACATTAAACTGACTATTTGTATAATAGTTGTAAATGAAGCACTTTTTTTCGTTTTTAGACACGTTAAATCATAACAAGTCAAATTAAACATATCAAATCGAATTAATGATGCATTTTATAGTATATTTGGCAGTGTTTAGAAAGTTGATTGATTGACTTGATGTTTGTAAATCGATATCTGGGTGTCATGTGCGCGTAATTTAACACATCCTACGGGCAAAACCTACCGTAAAAGGATGAATAATTGGCCATAACAGTGGCTCTAAAGCCCACAGTGGACTATGGAAGTTATTAGATCGCTATCGGGACACAACGGCGGTAAACCGGTGGACAGGTTCATGTGTCTTACGCCACTGAAATCCACTTTTGTTATTTAGATGAATCATTAAACCACCTTATATATCAGTAAGCAAAGAAGAGCTATTTCTGTGCATGTCTCTGGCTCGTTAACACTCACACTCATTGAATCCAACCTTCGCTTCAAAATGCATAGATTAAATTAAATCCCTCGCTAAACTTGTTTCAATTACACAGAAGGTAAAACCGTATATCGAATTACCTTACCTTACGAGAGAGATATGAGTCTAAAGAAATTTTACCACTAAATCACGCCATAAACGAGGCGCAACGTAAATAGAAATGGATGTTAAAGTGCATATAACCATAAATATCGCGTGATTTCGGCTGTTTTATTAAGTTGTTATTGAGTCGGGTATTATATTTAAAAACACGATCACGAGCCTCTTTGAATAAATAGACAATTTATAATATTTACATGATTAGGTGTAATTTATTTCGTGACGGATACGAAATATTTGATTGTCGAATATGAATTGAAACATACGTTGGACCAGATGGGACTTCCAGGAGAATTGGGTTAGTGTAGTATACATGTTTTTATGTACATATAAACATATGCTTACGTGCACACATATTTATATATGTACATACCTATATTCGTCAGCATCTCATGTAAAGAAAGGTAAGGTGAATGCGTTTGCGAAGCGGTGTAAAATTTCCTTCGGATATTCAAATTCCATTGTTTACTTTTTCGAGCACAAACTAACTAAATTACATAACTACTGAATGTCATGATTAAACAACCTTACCTTTACTTACGAGGGTGGTCTGAAAAGTTTTCGACCTAACAAATACACAAGACATTTTTTCTTAAAATTTATATTTATTTTCTACATAGTCTCCTTGTAACTCTACACACTTCTCCCAGCGATGCTCCCATCTCTTTAACCCGTCCAAATAGTATTCGACATTTTTCTCCGCAAAATAATTTTCATGAAGGTGATTGCCTCCTCATTCGATGAAAATCTCTATCCTACGAGCGCAATTTTTAGATGACGGAACAAAACGAAGTCGCTTGGGGCTAGATCTGGTCAGTAAGGCGGATGGTCAAGCAGTTCAAAGAGTAATTCGTGGATTTTCGCCATGGCGTGCGCGTTGTCTTGGTGAAACAGGATTTTCTTTTTCTGCAAATGTAGCCTTTCTTCCACAATCTCTGCCTTCAGCTTGTCAAGTAATGATGCGTAGTATGCTCCTGTAATAGTTTTTCCTTTTTGAAGATAATCAATTAAGATAATTCCATGACTATCTCAAAAAACAGTCGCCATCACTTTCCTAGTCGAAAAAATACTTTTCGCTTTTTTTGAAGGCGGTTGCCCCTTCGCAGTCAATTGTTTTGATTGTCTTTTTGTTTCGCACGTATAATGGTGTATCCAAGTTTCATCTACAGTAATTAATCCGCGTTAAAACTCGGATTTATTGCACCTAAATTGCGCCAACAGAGCGTTAGAAATGTTCATTCGAACACGTTTTTCGTCTAACGAAACCCAAGCCAACGCGTGGACAGCTTTCTCATGCCTAAATCTTGAATTAACATGTGACAAACACGTTCTTCGGACATATTCACAGCCTTTGCTATCTCTCTCACTTGAATTTGACGGTAGTCTAGCTCCAGTTGGTGAACTTTAGCGATGTTATCGTCAGTAGTTGCAGTTTTTGGACGTCCCAAACGTTTATCGTCTCGCAAGCTCTTACGGCCACGTTTAAATTCAGCTGACAAAAATTTCACTGTGGTAAATGATGGTGCAGAGTCTCCGTACCCAGAGTCCAACTCATCTTTGATTTGTGTAGGCGAATTGCCTCTCAAAAACAAATATTTAATGACAGCTCGATACTCGACACTCACATCGACTCACTCAAACGACTGTCAAATAACAACTGCGCGTCCAAAATGGTTGAAACTTTGGTGAGTACCTGACAATAGATACACAACTACTCTCCCTAGCTTTTATTGATGAGTGCTGCCATCTTCACGTTGAGGTTGGAAACTTTTCAGACCACCTTCGTATATACCTACATTCGTCAGCATCTTATGTAAAGGAAGGTGAGATTAATGCGTTTACGAAGCAGATATCTTTTAAATTGCAGTGTAAAGTTTCCTTCGGATATTCAAATTCCATTGTTTACTTTTCTGAGTACAAATAAACTAAATTACATAACTACTGAATGTTATGATTAAACAACCTTACCTTTACTTATTATGTAAAAACCATTTAACATTTTTGTTCGCGATTTTACACTATAAAAAAGATTCCTGTTCTTGCATCAATGATCAGTCTTCTAAACAATAATACATTTCTGAAAAACAATAAAAGGTGTTTAATGTTGCAGGGACATAAACTGGTTATATGGCCTACAAATTGGCTATAATTTGTTAAAGTACCGGTACGTAACACATACAAAGTGAATTGTAAAGCTTTAGCACAGAGGCAAACACTACCTTGTACGAGTATATCGTAATTCAAATTAAAGCCACACTTGCATCTAGAGGTTTTATTTTCTGTATAAATTTAGAAGAGTTTTTAGACTAATTTTGTTTTAAACTATCGTTTCTTAAGAATGTACAGAATATACGAGGGTAGTCGTTTATATTTCGGGAATAGCAAACAAAAAAAATTTTTTATTTTCGAAAATAGTTTTATTGCTTTTTAAAATATCCTCCTTGTAAATCAATGCGCTTTTGCATTCACTAAACCAATCCGAAAAGCATTGCTGCCACTGTGACGGCGTTATCTCCAAAATATGAGTTTTGAATGCCTCAACTGCCTCTTCCGGCGCAGAAAACTGTTGTCTACGAAGTTCATTCTTCACGTGTGGAAACAAAAAGAAATCACAGGGTGCTAGATCACGGCTGTACGGCGGATGGCTCATCAATTCAATGATTTGCACGGCCAAATATTCAATTGTTTGAAACGACCTGTGAAAGCTCGCATTGTCACGGTGGAAAATGATCTGTCCATAACGGTTTGTTTTCCTTATTTCTTCAAAAACTTTTGGCAAACAAATAATTGTGTACCATTCGGAATTGAGCGTTCTATAATTCTCTAAAAGCGCGGTTGCAACGTGACCGATTTTTCCGGCTTTGGCTTATCTTGGAATACACACACACAGTCGATTGCTATTTACTATCGGGCTCATACGTATAGATCCAAGATTCATCACCTATGATGGCTCTATAAATGTTCTTTGAAGCACTGCCATTGTACTTTTTGTGCATTTGCATCAACCGACGCGCGTCCTTTTTTGAGCGGTTGTCAAATTATGTGGTACCCAACGTGAACATAGCTTCTTAACGGCTAAACGTTCAAGCAGGATCTTATGCCCATTTTAGATTTAGATAGATTAGAGATAAGTTTACTCTTCATTGTGGTGGAGGTTGATTTAATTAAATTTTTAGATTGGTTCCAATATACGTCGTACCAAAAATGCACTGTAAATATATTTCTCGAACTTTGCAACCGATGAAGAATTAGATAAAAAACATTTCTTTTATAACTTCAAAAACTTATATGAAATTCCGATATTTAATTTTTGACTTCTTAAATTTTACTTACATTATTTCAGTAAAAGGCAGCTCTGTCGAAAAATTATACATTCACCAAAAAAACTCATTTAGTAAAGGAAACGATAATCTGTCTACAAAAAAATCTGTAAATCTACGGAAGTAATTACAGAGGCGTAAAATCACATTAGCATTCATTGATAAATACATTGTTATTGATTGAATTTATGCAGGCGTTAATTAAAACAGCTCCGGAGGTTAATTCATAGACTTCTACATATCTCCTTTTATAAATGTATAAATGGCGTATATTTAAAGCTTTATTGATCAATCAATCATTCACTTGCACTATCGAACATAATTATATCTCACTCCAATAGAATTCTTGCGCTATTTGTTACAAATTAGCCGTTCGCTGTGTCCACGTTCTAAACATGATTGATATTATTCTTGGATAATTGTTTAATTTCTTTGAAGAGGACTGATAAACAACCAATTCATCGCACGCGGTACAATTCTGCATTTAAATCTAACAATGACGAAACTATGAATTAATCCTTTATACGAGTCATACAGTTATAATAATACGCTCATCGTTCAATTCGTAAATTAAAAATCTTTTAATTAAATCATTTGGTTTTGATTTGATTTAAACATTTGGAATAATATTTCTTTTATTATTAAACATTCTTTGTAATGACTATTCTTGTAATAAAATTAAATATATAATTTTTAACAGTATAAATATAATAGTAAAATTTCGCTCTTTATACCAGGTGTACTGGGAAACCATTACCGGTGTTTTTCTTTAAAAAAAAACACATAATTTTTAAGAAAACGGAAAATTTATTTATGCAGGGTATTGGTCATTCGATTCTATACATCTTTCCCATCTTTTAGGTAGTTTATGGATGCCATCTCAAAAAAACTCTGTGTGTTTCGAGTATAACCAATCATCGAGCCATTTTCTAACTTTTTCGGAATTGGTGAAGTACTGCTTTGCAAGCGCGTGTCCCGTTGATGTGAATAGGTGATAGTCGGACGGGACAAAGTCTGGAATGCACGGCGGGTGCGATATTATGTCCCATCCAAGTGCTTTCAAAGCTTCCTTAACCGGTTTTGCTGTATGAAACGGCGCGTTATCGTGCTGTAAAACCATTTAGCGTGTCTACGTGTCCATTCTGGACGTTTTTTATCAATACATGGTTCAAATTGATAATTTGTTGCAGGTAGCGATCAGTATTAACTGTTTCACTATGTTTCAACAGTTCGTAATACACAACGCCACTCTGGTCCCACCAAATACAGAGCATTGTCTAGCTTTTTTACGTTTTGGGTTTACGAAATATTCGATGCAGAATTGACTCTCCGATTATACATTTGAAGCAGCATTTCACAGACGATTTTTCGATTTTCCATTTGCCGGCATTCAATTGATGTGGCACCCATTTTCCCACCTTTTGAATTTTTCGCATTGCTCGTAATCGGTCGCTAATCGTTTCTTGGTCCACATTTAACGCTTCTGCCAATTGTTTTTGAATTTGGGTTGTGTGTTCATCCAATAACTCCTGCAATTTTGCATTTTTAAACTTTTTGGGTCTACCAGAACGTTCTTTGTCTTGCACATCGAAGTCACCACCTTCGAATTGTTGAAATCACGCCTCACATGTTTTTATGGTTGGAGCATGCTCATCGTAAGTTTCTACCAGCAAAAGATGACTTTCAGCGGCTTTTTGCTTTTGATTAAATAAGAAAAATATTACGTGCCGCAAATGCACTTTTTCATGCACGAAACTCGACTTTTTCAAAGTGGTATAAATCTATGAGAGTGTTACTTTCGCAAAATATAACATGTATTGCTTTGAAGCTTGATGTTAGTAGAATAAAATGGCATATGTCAAATAATAACATTGCATACTTAAGCCTAGCGGCATTTGTTAGAAAAACCGGTAATGACTTTCCAATACACCTGGTATCGCCAACGTCTTCAAGATCTGAAATCTGTTCAATATGTTTCTGAAAGCATACACAATGACATTTTATTGATTATTACGACAGTCACGTGATGAAATTTGAGAGAAGTTTGTTAATATTTAATAACTGTTCCTGTCTTCCTCTTTCTCTTTTTCATATGTATATTTCGACGTATGATCCCGCGATTGTGCGAAGGCTCGTTATTATTCGGGTTATTTGAACTTGGCCCTTGGAAGGACTTATTCCTTGTGACGTTTAGATCTCATCGTTTTCACCTTCTTAATTAAGTTCTTATTGCCCTGGTAGTTATAAGACGAACTTCTGGAAAGAATCGGCATCTCGACGTTTCGATGACATCTCAATCTTCTTCTTCAGGATTTGTTTAGTAGTGAAGAAGATGATTGAGATGTTATCGAAACGTCGAGACGCCGATTCTTTAGAGAACTTCTGTCCAACATCGCGGAGAGCCCAAGAATATATTACTCAAGCTTCGTTCGAACATATACATATACATATGTATATACATATGTATGTACACTGTAATTATATGGTATTGGAGAACTCAGCAATTAAACTATTTTTTGATTTTCTTAAATTAAGTTCTTTATTTCTTCCCCAATATTTCGCCAATTGAATTGAACTGCAATTTTGAAAAATGCATCGATGACATCTCAATCTTCTTCTTGAGGATTTGTTTCGTAGTGAAGAAGATGACTGAGATGTTATCGAAACGTCGAGACGCCGATTCTTTAGAGAACTTCTGTCCAACATCGTGGAGAGCCCAAGAATATATTACTCATTCTTACAACCGGGAGAACCTTCGTTCGACCATATATACATATGTATACATACATATGTATGTACACTGTAATTACATTGTTACATTATTAAACGATTAAAAATGCATACTACATTAACTTAAAATGAGAAGGTATTGTAAGTTAATGTCTTATAGGTTAAAACAAATTGATGGCCAATGTCTGTAAATTTTTTGCTTACATTGTTCTTTGTAATTGAAAGATTTATTTGAAGTGTAACTGTGCCTATTTTACTATGTTAAATTACTGTTATTGCATATGGTTAAGAAATGTATCCATTCTTGGAACTACTACTTTCTTGTAAATATATTAACATGTTTACACTCGACACAGGTAATTACCACGTGAAGAAAACAACTTCATTATTAAAATACGTATCCAATCTTCAATAGAATGGCGTAAGGTTATTAAAGGTTTCACAAATTTTATTTATGCACATAAAAATATATATAATTAAATCATAAACATATCCTTCAATATTAAAATTTTAGATAATTGCGGTTTATTATTTAAATGGATAGAAATTCAATACCTTAATTGTTAATGTAGTTGAACTGTACATTCTAAGAAAACGATGCTTTGCGTTCTCGTCCTCTGTTGATAACGTTATTGTGTACATGAATTTGAATTTTGTAATATGTACTTCTCTTGCGTAAGGTAACATTGAAAGTTGTTATGTCGAAAAAGTACTTGCAGAGACGCATATATTTTATTCTGGTTGGGCTGCTTTTTCGAGATCGGAGAACAATTTATTTCGAGTAGGTACATGTGAACTATCTGGTAAACGTAAAACGCCGATACATAAGAGGTGATTAATAAGTCGAGTGCAGGACCACCCACCGTATTTATAAACAAGCATTCATGACTAATGGTTGAAGATTACAGTAATAATCGTGTCATCATAAGCGAGAGATCGGGTAAGAGCAGGGCTGAGTGTCGGTAAACCCTTCGCCACGTAATTGCGAACACTTTCGGTTGTCTAATCACAAAGCTGCATTTCTATCACCAGCTCGTTAGATTACAGTGGCTGTGTAGAAAATACTCTTAATGCGACCGTCTCCACACACCCTCTCGAAACTCTTTATCCCTCAATCTCGTTGTAGATTCCTGATGTTAAGCATGTAGAAATATCAGGTGGACGATTTTAGTGGTATTGTACATATCATATTTACACAATTCAACTAAATTATATACGGGGGTAGCCGTTTATATATCGGGAATAGCAAATAAAGAAAAATTTTTTATTATCGAAAATAGTTTTATTGCTTTTCAAAATATTGTCAGCAAAAATCAATGTACTTTTCCATTCGTTTAAACCAATCCGAAAAGAATTGCTGCCTCTGTGAATGCGGTATCTCCAAAATATGAGTTTTGAATGCCTTAACTACCTCTTCCAGCGTAGAAAACCGTTGACCACGGAGTTTATTCTTCACGTGTGGGAACAAAAAGAAATCACAGGGTGCTAGATATGCCCGGTCAAATTTTCAATTGTTCGAACCGACCTGTGAGACCTGGCATTGTCATGGTGGAGAATGATCTGCCTTCGTTTTCGGTTTGTTTTCCTTATTTCTTCAAAAACTTTTGGCAAACAAACAGTTGTGTACCATTCGGAGTTGACCGTTTCGCAACTCTCTAAAGGCACGGTTGCAACGTGATCGGTTTTTCCGAAAAAACGGGCGACCATTTATTTTGATATGCTTCGAGCGCGAACGACTTTTTTTTGGTTTGAGAATACCCACACAGTCGACTACTATTTACTACTGGGCTTATACGTATAGATCCAAGATTCATCACCTGCGACTTTATAAATGTTCTTTGAAGCACTGCCATTGTACTTTTTGTAAATTTCTTGGTATCAATCGATGCGAGTCCATTTTTGAGCGGTTGTCAACAAATTATGTAGTACCCATAAAGATAACTTCTAGATGTTCATACAGGATCTTATGCGCGCTGGTGTTACTAATACCTAGAGATGCCTCGATCTCCCGGTATGTCACATGGCGGTCTTGCATTATCAATTCAGGCACTTTCTTAATGTTATGAAAGTTATGAAAAATAATTGCACGAAAATGGTCGCGAGTTAATTCCATTATTTCGCTGGCATAAAATTTTCAAGTTACTGTAAATATATTGTCAAAAATGACAAACTTAGTGATGCAATCATCAGATCGGAGGCAACATTAACAGTGTTGCCAGTTCCCGAAATATATGCGGCTACCCTTGTATTCTTTGAACTGTCATCGTATCAATAGAAATTGATATAGAGTATCGCAGTAAGTAACGCACAAATTTTTAAATTTCTACAACTTACGTCTTGAATAATATGCATAAAAATCTGTATATTATATTGATAAATTACACTTCTATAAAATTATTGATAAAATAATGCCGTAGTTTTCCAGGTGCGACACTGTTTAATTATCAGTTGATGATGACAACTTAGTTGTCAAAATACGTATACAGAATTACGAAAATTAATGATCAGTGATCAAATCATATATCATGATTGTCAATATCGTCTATGAATGAACCAATTTCATCTTCAGCTCCTTCACTTTCCATATAATTGGCTAAAGCTGCTATCAATCGTGTATGAAAATCGACATCTGTACTTGGTCTGCATAACCACGTGTTATAAACAAATTCCACTTTATCACTCATTTTTAATAAAACAAACAATCACAGAATTTCTCATGAAATGCCTTCAACGTTACATTCAAGCTTGTGCTTGTAGATAGTTACGCTTATGTGTGTACACAATGCTTAGTAAATATGAAAAGCAGTTTGAATGAGCAATTACCACGAGAAAGTAAAAAAAGCGAGATGAAATGTTCAAATTGAATCATATTTCATGCATTTCTGTATAAAATATACTCGTATAAGGGTCTGGGCAAACCACATGAAGTACGAGTGTGATGTATGTATGTATGTATATACCAAGATGTCCTTGTAATTATCAACTCATAGGAAAAGTATCCTCCCAATTTTTAGAGATCATACTTAATAATATTTTAGGAAAGGTCCCGAAATTTCAGGTCGCTGACTCATATAGAAGTACATTTCAATTGCAATACAAATCAAAAAAGGTCTGGCTGGACCTATGTGATAAACAGAGGGTCAAATACTATGCAAAATCGTAAATGGTAATTGATTCTGTACAGCTTCCGCTAGCAACAAATAGTTCTGCTTTAAAATTAGTTTTGAGTACAAAATCACCGAAAAAGACTACTTCATTATTCAAAAATTATGATAATTAATCAATCAAATTGTTCATGACTAATAATGTACCGGAATATCATAGACGCAATTATAACACAGAAGTATACGTAATTACATCTAGGGAATCGGGCTGTAAGTTGATGCAATCTTTTTGTGTATTAGCACTACGTTAAAACAAGAAGAAACTGATCACGATGATGTACTAGTACATATGTACATGATGATAATGCAGATTGCAAATACATAAATCTATACATGGCATATAATTAAACTTTATAGCGATTCTGTTGAAAACTATTTATTACTATATTATTAATTTTAATTGTCATTGTTACTTAAAATATTAATTATTTCGGATCATAACGGTAATTGCGAAAATAACTAATTTAATACCCTTCTATTAAGTTCTCGTTAGGAATTGGCCATCACAAAGCGTTAAATTTATAGGCGTTTAGGACAGGTATTTGCATATAAACTTATTAGATATCTATTACTTGTCAGCTTTAATAATGAATTTGTGAAAATATAATGCGTCCACATTAAATATTGTTCTTATTTCATTTACTTTTTTATAATAACAAATATTTTAGAATTCCGCTTTCTTTTTTTCCCCACATTAGGTACTTTGGTTCACATTCTGCACATGTACCCCGACAACTAAGTTGTCATTATCAACAGACAATCAAGCACAGTGTCGCACCTAAATCCGCAGTAAAATACCGCACAGAATAGTATCTCACAACTACCAAATACACACTGTAACATGGGTCCAGGTGCGACACTGTGATTGGTTGTCTGCTGATGGTGACAACTTAGTTGTCGGGATACGTGTGCAGAATACGAACATTGATATGGTAAAGGGTTTTATTTACCCTTTTTGATACATGAATCAACCACAGTCGCTTTAATATTTGTCTTAAACAGTAGTTAAATACAGAAAAAGGCAAACTTTTCTTGACTCTGTGACGCTATAAAACAATCTAATAATTTTCAGTGAATGATGTACCACTGATAAAATACGTCTTAGTATTGGTAAGTGTGCTGTGTTGCTTCTTTTTAGAGGAACTATTCCATTTTCAATACTGTGCATTCCAAAACAGTTGATAGAATAATTCAATTTAAGGATCTTAGAATTCTTTTTGCTCCTAAAACTTTGGAATTCCTAACAAAATCTTATAAACATATTTCTTGTTTGGATAACTTGAAAATACTCATTTATTCTGTCGTACACGTCGAGTTAGTCTTGCATCGATTGTATGGTACTCGCACTATCTAAAATCGGTGAGTTACTAGTGCGTTAATAGACGAACACTTTAAAGTCTTGGCGAATTGCCATTAATTACTGGTTTTAGCGAGATGACATGCGCTTGTTTCGTCGTTAGCACATTCGCATGCTTGACCCAAAAAATGAAGTATTGTCTTTTCATCCCTTTTCTGTCTCTAAAAGTTACTTTAAGCCCACAAAGATTCGTTCGTTAATGACACAAGTTTACCTAATGAGAGGTGAATTCCTTGAAACGCGGAGTAAATAGAATCTAATTAACATTTGAATAATTCTTTGAACATTCGTCTAGTGGGAGCACGCCAATCTTTTACACAGACTAACTGTGTTACCGATTTAACGAGATGACACGTCCTTGTTCTTTCATTGGTACATTTGTATGTTTGTACGAAAGAGGAAGATATTGTTTTTTCATTATTTGTTTTATCGAAAAGATACTATAAGCCCACAAAGAATCGTTCATCAATAACATAAGTTTACCTGATGAGAGGTGAATTCCTTGAAACGTGTAGTAAATAGGGTATTATTAACATTTGAACGATTCTTTAAACATTCGTGTAATGGCTACACGACATGATAAACCCACAAATAAGGCAACATTAATAACATAAGTTTACCTGACGAGAGGTGAATTCCTTGAAACGCTTCGTAAATGAGGTGTTATTTACATTCAAATGATTCTTTAAACCTTTGTCTAATAGCAACACGCCAAAATTTTAAAGGGTTCATCTCTAGGCAGGCTAACTTTGCTACCGATTTAACGAGATGACACGCCTTGTTCTTTCGTTGGTAGATTTGTATGTTTGAACGAAAGAGGAAGGTATTGTTTTTTTATTATTTTTGTGTGTCGAAAAGATACAACAAGTCCACAAAGAATCGTTCTTTAATAATACGAGTTTACCTGATGATAGGTGAATCCCTTGAAACGCGTAGAAAATAGGTTGTTCCTAACATTTGAGTCATTCTTTAAGGGTCTAAGGCATTATGTGTTCTAGTATAAAGGTCTATCATTTTGTGAAAATAACCGCTGTGTTGATGCGAGTATAAATTATTGTATAGTAGAAGGATAAAAGAATTTATTATATTTGCAACAAATTTAATATTTTAAATTGTAACGAATTTGTTTTAAGAAAAAAATCATTACATAATGTAATTTGTAATGCTAACCCCCAATTCAAAGATATTGCATTACCTGTATTTGCGCAATTTAATAAATAAATGAAGTTCTCTATTATAATGTGTAAATATTTAGTATTAAATTTGGAATTTTATATCAATACCAGGAATAAGATTCATTTAATTGTCACTGCAAACACTTGAATTAACTCCATTCAATATTATAAGTTAAATATAAATATTTTTGTTATTCGTTTAACACGAGACACGCATTAAATAAATATATTTTAAAGCGATGGACATTATGTTTTAGCATGTTATTTTAGTAGGAGTCTAGAATAGTAAATATAGACAGCGAATATAATAAACTTACACATTATTATTTGTCAAATTACTTATCGAAATGTGCCAAACTTACATCACAAGTCGTCATTAAGAAAAAGAAAAATAACTCTAAATAAATATAAACTACAATACTTATATAAAAAACTCACTCATAGTTTTAAGATGAAGAGGTATGTGAAGTACAATTAATACATAAATTCGAAAAGAATCTTCGTGAACACCGCTCCAAGGCTGATTTCACGATGTAATTACAATTTCAGCGTGATGAACGACCTGCTTGACTTTATCAATATTCAATTGTTTACTAATAATCACGCCTTACCGTGTCTACAGGCATACAAACATACACGACCGTTTCAAAAGATATTAACCGGAATTTTTTAAGTAACAGATAATTGTTTATATGAAGTCATTTTAAAAGTACGTATTAGTTGGCTGCAAAATGTTAGCTATCCAACTTTTTTTTATTTGGCCGGCAAATACTTACCACATAAAACTTTTTATTTAGTAATTAACAAGTATTTCGCAATTAGAGGCCTGTCAGACTGTCTTTTAAGCTCATGTAATACCACACAGGAAGTTCAAAAAGGTTGTATTTTTATTTTATATCAATTTTCACTTTTTATAGGTCAATACAAGTAAATCGTGCATTATGAAGATATAAAAGAGATATCATAGTCACTTTTTTTATTAATTCACTATATAATTCGCTAAAAATAACCTTATATATCGTAGAATTAAATGATATAAATCACCTTCTTCATCACTGCAAGAATATGCGATAGATCTGTTCATGTTGAACAGACATTCTGACTCCTTTTTCTATCCAAACTTCATTCTAGCTGTTGCTGTACAATAATACGAGGGTATATCGCAAAATTACTAGGATAAAATAGCAAAAAAACTGCTTGGGAAAAATAGTATTTATTTTTCCACACATTTAGTCTAACGTTTCAAGACCTTTACTTATTCAAAGAAAAATAAAAACTATATAAACCAACCAAATATCCATTTATAACTTCGATACTTTTATTATTTAATGAGAATTTCTTTCCAGCCAACCATTTTTTCGGGTTTAGGAACAAAAAGATATTTGACGAAGTTAAATCCGATGAAAACGACACATGTTCAATTAATTGGAATCGTCATTCATGTAGAACATTCAGTAGGACAGTGCATTGTTTTGCTGGGATAAAACTTTTTTTCTTTATTATTATTTTACTTCGTCAAATGGGGCCATTTAACTTCGATTTTTTCGTTCAGTTTGCCTAATAGCGACATGTAATATACACCTGTTACTGTATTTTCTTGTCGCAAATAATCGATAAACCTACTTCTTAGGAATACGAAAAATTGATAGCCATCACTCTCCCAGTAGACAGAATTGAAATGTTGGCTTTCTCCGGTGATGGCTCATCACGTTTTGTACAAAGGGTACTAGGAAGGTTTTGCAATATGACGCAAAAATGAATCGTAGGAAGCTGCTTGTTGCTGCATGTTGAGACATGTTCATACGTGCATAGTAGCCGCCGCACCATGTCGATGGGCTCAGTTATTCATTAACAGTATAAAGTGCTTGCGATGGCATCGTGGTCACGAAATGAGATAAGGGCAGTTTTGCGTTATAATCTCCTACGTAGTTTAAACATAGACCTGTGCTTCGACGAAATGACTCTTGCACTAAGTGATGTGTGTCCACATCGCACAACGATATGCAACTGGTATAGAGAATTCCAAAGAGGAAATTTAATTGTGGAGGATGATGAGAGGCCGGGAAGGGCACGAACGTCGGTTTCGGAGGAAAACGTTACTACTCTGAGGAAAATGGTTTCCGAGGACAGGCGAGTGATCTACCAACAGATAGAGAGTATTTCAGACCTAAATGCACCAGCAATTCGTTCGATTCTGCATGATCATTTGCACGTGAAGAAACTTTGTTCTCTCTGGGTGCCGCATCGACTGACCGAAGAGCAGATGACATGACGTGTGACTTGGTGCCAGGAGATGCTAAAAAAGTTTAATAAGGGGTAATCTCGGTATGTGAACAGCATCGTGACAGGTGACGAGACTTGGCTGTACTATTACGATGTGCCGACCAAAGTTCAAAACAAAGTTTGGGCCTTTGATGATGAGGACACACCCGTAGTTGTCAAAAAATCCCTATCTGTAAAGAAGAAAATGATAGCTGTATTTTTCAAATCGAGTGAAATTGTGGAACGCATCGTTTTGGACACACAGAAGATAGTCACAACTAAGTGATATACTGAACAGTGACTGCCTAAAGTCATTGGATCTACGTAGAACCTGTGGCAAAAGTCAAGAATGGACACCTGTTTCCTCGAACACGATAATGCTCCAGCTCACCGCGTCAAAGCCTGCACCAAATATTTGACCACGACAGGATTGAAACTTCTCGAGCACCCTCCCTACAGTCCAGATCTTGCTCCCTGCGACTTTTGCACTGTTCCCGCATGTAAAAATGAAAGGGAGACGGTTTTCCAGTGCCAAGTCCGCAAAGTGTCCTTTGCGGGCTTGGGACAACGAGTGTGCTTTACTCCCTAGTGAAACTTGGCAGAACTGGTTTAAAGATTGGTTTCGGAGGATATAGGGGTGTATTAAGTGCAGAGGAAATTACTTTGAAAAAATTAAATGAACAAAGCTATATTGCAAAATTTTCCTAGTACCCTTTGTATAGAGGTTCAAATGTTTAAAAAATAACGAAAATTTATAATTTTTTTTATCAATTCTAATATGAGTGATTAATTTATTCGGTTTCGTGTTTGAAAATACGCGTCTGCTTATTTATGAGAATTATGCGCTGTATTTTTAATTTATCGTTAATATATTGAATAAGTTAGCAATACCTCTTCTCCGTCCAACTCTTCCATCGGGTAAGATGAAATAATCAATTCTGTCATTCATACTTTTCAGTTACAGTTACAGTTTTCCTCGTATGAAGTGAAAACTTTGGGGCATGTTTTCAAGCTCTGTTTTCAAGCTCTGTTTTCATTTAATCGTTAAAGGTATTCTTCTTCTATTGTGATACAATATCTATTTTTAAAACACATCGGATTAGAGAAATTCGCAATCGTTTCTTATCAAGGGTGAAGAAAACATACTTAAAAGTTCTGCTTTGTTTCTTTGTGAAACTTCATGAAATATATGCTTATTCGAATTTACAACTTTATGTGCAATGTGAAGTAGTACTGAAATATTGCAAACAATCAGCAATATCGCATTACAACCCATATTTCACTACTACCTGTATCGTGAGTAAGTAAATATTTATGCGAAATAAGCGCTAATCTCACACAATATAAGAACTGATATACCCACTTTTACAAGTTTTTCTACTTGTTACGAAACCGATTTTTCAAATGCATCATCCCAATAAATTGTTGGAGAAATGCTATTACAAATAAAATAAATTTATATTTTGAGTTCTTACTTGAGAAAGTATGTTTTTCTAGTAACAGCATTAGACATGCTTATATATTTTTTATGCATTTAGCTGTGTACGTTTATGTTCATGCATATTTCGTAAACGTACGTATTGGAATGTTGCACCATTTATTAACATTATTTATTTCCAGTGGAGGATCTCACACGGCGTTCTGTTTCGCGCCAGTGCCGTAGAAACACATAAAATGTTGAGTTATTGTTTTTAATTTCATTCTTAATTAAGGGTACAGAGTTATTTGGTTTTGTTCGTTTTGAGAACGTCTGGGGGACGGCCAAACCGTCTGCTAGCACCTTCGTGATTACGAGCAAAGATAATATTAAATACACTTTAGAGATTCTTCTTCATCTCTGAATACAGTTACACTATCATTCAAAGTAACAAGAACAAATATAAATGTACAAGGAATTTGCCGTTCTGAAATCAAGTAATGCAGAAGCTAATTTAAGATTTCCGGCTCTAAATTTTAAAAAAATTATAAAATGAAAATATCATAATTAGTAAATTCATTTTAGGGTTTTCACAACCTTGAAAATATTCTATAATAAATTAGAAAATTGACATAAATTCCATATTTACGAGTGTGGTCCCAGAAGTACTCGACCCAACAGAGAAAACACAAAAATGTTGGAAAGAAATATATTTATTTTTCAACATAATTTCCTTTCAGCTCTATACACTTTTCCCAGCGATGTCCAATAAGTTAGATACCGTTTCTATAATAAGAACTGTCTTGCTTCTCAAAATAACTATTAACTGCAAACATCACTTCTTTATCGTTGGAAAATCTTTGACCACTGAGCCATTTTTTCATGTTTGGGAACAGAAAATAATCCGAGGGGGATAAATCTGGCGAATAGGATGCATGAGGTAACAACTCACACTTTAATTCATTAATTTTGGCCATTGCAATAACGGATTTGTGAGCCGATGTATTGTCTTGATGATACAACACCTTCCTCTTAGCCAAATGCGATTGTTTTTGCTTGATTTCGTCGCTCAAACGTTGCAGTAAGTTCACATACTACTCGCCGTTGATAGTTTTTTCTTTTTCAAGATAGTCAATGAAAATTATTCCATGCGCATCCAAAAAAAAACCGATGCCATGACCTTGCCTGCAGATGAAACGGTTTTCGCCTTCTTTGGAGCTGGTTATCCCTTTTGAGTTCATTGTTTTGATTGTTCTTTTGTCTCAAATGTGAAATGATGGACCAATGTTTTATCCATGGCTGTGAAACCGCGCAAAAATTCTGCTCTGTTGCTGCGAAACTTCGCTAAACACTCAATTGTAACATCTTCACGACACTATTTTTGCTCGAGTGTAAACAAACGCGGCACCCATCTTGCACACAGCTTTCTCATGTCCAAATTTTCAGATAATATGCGATTTACCGCACCTTTTTAAATATCTAGCATGTCTGCTAGCTCGCGCACTTGCAGTCGACGATCATCCAGTATCGCTTTGTGAATTTTCTTCACCATTTCTGGAGTCGTCACCTCATTTGGTCGACCACTGCAATGCTCATTTTGGCAGCTCGTACGGCCTCGTTTAAACTCTGCTACCCAATATTTCACTGTTGTAAACGAAGGAACAGACTCACGCAGGGTAAAATCCAGTTCAGCTTTTATATTATCGGTTGGGCTGAGGCCTTCCAAATGAAAGTATTGTGTCACGTAACGATGCCCAATTTTTGCCATTTTTACAAATTCACTGAAAACGTACACTATTGATTGCTGCCAAACAAATACTAAACAACGTAGCGTTTTCAAACTTAAAACATATGCTTTATAGATTGTGTACTTTCTAATACAGTGATATCTTTCAAACAATGACCTCCATCTCTAGGTCAGACAGGGTACTTATTGTATCACCCTCGTAAGATGTTCCTTCAGAACGAACTGATCTCTGCATTTTCCAAAAGCTCTGTAATCCATGAAAGTTTAACTACATTTAGCTGTCTATTGAGAAAAGCTTAGTGTGACTAGTTTGTTAAAATATCATGTATAGATCACATTATATGTCCGTCAATTAAATCTACAACTTAAGTTCAAATAATTTGTATCAAGTGTGTCATATTTTTGTTTCCTGGAAAATAAATACTAAGCACCGGTCGTTAATATGATTGCAACAATTTTTTTATTTTATGAGGTTAAAATTAGTTATAATTTTTCTTACAATTTGTGTGCAGTAATAAATGCAATTTAATATTGTACGAAAACCTTAAAATTGAAATACTTTTATTTTCGAACCTTGGTGACACTTTTCTGTGTTAAAACATCAAACGAACATTTTAAGTAATGCTATAGTTATCTGTAATAAAAATAAAAAGTAGGTGGCGCAGTCAATTTACCAGGATGTTCAATAAGTTTTGTCGTTTGATAAGAGATGGCGTTGTCAGTTTCGTCGTTTTATTTTCCCAAAAATTGTACTACTTTTCCATGAACACGCCTGAAGATTTCTCATTTTACGTTTTCTCATTCGTATATTCGTAGGTATTCAAAGTTGGCGCGATGTTTTTTTTTACAATATAAAAAATTGTCAACACGATATAATGCAAGAGAATATAAGAAAACTAAATCTATTTTTTAACAAGTAATAAATTCGTTCGTATGGCTATACTTCACAATGGAGCTTATACAGCCTCCTCTTCATGACCGTTACATTATTTTAGCTTCCTTAGTGTTATTACATAGCCTGTTGTACAAACTCATACCATTGTGAAAGGCGATTTTCCGAACTTAGATATTTTATGCTGAGGTAAATAAAATATCTAGTCAGGTCTTCTATTATACGATTTAAAAGCACTATCGTTAAAAATATCAGTCGATTACTAAGTGCTAAGAAAGTTAAATGTGTTCTTTAATACCTAACAGATTTATATTATCAACAAAAATATAATGGTTGGGTTGGGTACCCCTAAAGGAGTACTTCTAAGAATATCCAAACATTTTCTGGTACTAAAAAGAACACACTTTATCTCCGTTCAATTTAAGATTTAAATCTACGTTTCTATTCATTATGTCATAAAATAATTTGCCTCTGAGTAGTCTTCTTCTAATGTAATATATTCAAATGAAATGGAGCTTAATATGCTCCCTTAAAGTACATCCTTAAGTATATAAAGTCGATGAGGGGTTACCTTAAAGATTGAAAGAGGGTTCATGTTTTCTTAAATGGAAAGTAATCCACGATAAAATATTTTACTGGACTAGATATCGATTCGATTTAAGTAATAGTAGAGAGTATGTGATGCAGCCAAAACTTTCGACAAATCTAAAAACATGCCACATGATATCTCTTGCTTTCTATGGAGGATATTAAATCGCGACTATACTAAAATACAGCAGTTCCAACAGTGAGAATTCAAGAAATAGAATAAAATACAATATGTTAGTGACTAATTTCTTTAACAAATACATACATTACAATTTGTTTTATTTAAAAGATACGACACGCATTTCCGCCAGATATATCTCTACGAAATATAAATAAATCTTCAATACTCTTTGCAGAGATGGCTGATGTCTTATGCTTTTAATTTCTTTTAATATTGTTGCTATTATTAATATTTAAGTGATAGCCTAGTTTATATTCATTTAAATTTGATCAAAAGTTCTTGAAAAATAACAATTGTAATCGAACATATTGGGTCTGGGAAAAAGTTCGTGGCGTTTTTTCAGTAAAATTCAACTGGTCCCCGCATGGCGCGTGGACGAATTCATTTAAACCGAATATGCTCCATTATTATCGACAATGTTTCGCCATTTTTTTGGTAGATCCATGATCCCATCGGTGAAAAACTTCTGTGGTTTCTGGTCGAAAAACTGAATCAAGTAGTTTTCACAGGCTTCTTTTGAAACCAACTTAATTCCATTGAGAGAGTTCTGCAGAGATCGAAACAGATGATAGTCAGAGGGTGCTATATCCGGACTGTAAGGTGGGTGCATCAAAACTTCCCAACCAAACTCTCTCAATTTTTGACGGGTCATCAAAGAAGTGTGTGGTCGGGCGTTGTCATGATGGAAGACAACACCTTTCCTATTAATCAATTCGGGCCGTTTTCTTTCAATCGCCTGGCGTAATCTCTCTAGTTGTGCACAGTAGAGTTGAGAATCAATCGTCTGACCAGTTGGAAGTAGCTCGTAGTGGACGATTCCCCTCCAGTCCCACCATACACACAGCATCACTTTTTTTGGCGTCAATGTTGGCTTAGCGAACGCTTGTGACGGCTCACCATCCTTTATCCACGATCTTTTACGCTTCCGATTATCGTACGTAATCCATTATTCATCTCCGGTTATTAAACGTTTCAGAAACGGCTCGATTTCATTCCGTTTCAGCAGCGCATCGCAGATGTTAATTCGGTCCATCATGTTTTTCACGCTCAACTCATGAGGAACCCATACGTCAAGCTTTTTTTTGTAACCAGCTTTGTGTAAATGGTTCAAAACAGTTTTGTGGTCAATGCCTAGCTCCATGCCAATATCGACACTGCTGATATGCTTATCTTGTTGGACTTTTTCAAGAATTTCATCAGATTTTTCAGTGATTGGACGACCGGAGCGTGACTCACCTTTCACATTGAAATTTCCAGAACGAAAGCGAGCGAACCATTTCCGCGCAACAGATTTCGATAAAGTACCTTCACCGTACACAGCACAAATTTTATCACAAGCCTGCGCAGCGTTCTTCCCCTTATCATAATAATATTGCAGAATATAGCGAAATTTCTCATTATTCTTCTCCATTTTCAAGTGCGAATAACTTTCCACCCACTGCACCGATTACAATGTTTCTACGCTCAAACTAACGTTCGGAAGGTCATCTAAAAAACGAGCCGTCGGTGGTGTCGCTGTGACTTGTTGTTCTTTAGTTATCGGCAACCAATGCCATCTATCGGGAAAAACGCCACGAACTTTTTCCCAGACCCAATATATACCATAACATATTTGACTACTAATTTTGGCTTATATAGAAATAAGGAATATAATTTTTCCTTGAAATTTTACCCTAAATAAATCTGGGCTAATATAAATTCTTTTACATACATCGCGTTCTAGTTATGAATTCACTAGCTCCGTAACGCCGTGTTCCATGTATTGCATGTACGACAAATGACCTATTTATTGCCATTATTAGATAGAATAGATGCAGTAGTTAACATGACAAAACCGCATTTGACGGCTTAAGAAATTTACAACCGTGTAGTAGAATATATTTTAGCGTTTATTGGCTTGTGCATTAGAAATCCATTTCTTTATTAATAGAAGCGATGAACACTGGACATTTACTACTTTTAGAGTATACAATGTATGAATGCAAACAAGTAATAAACATGATATATTTAAATTGGAAACCAATTCAGTCATACAAAGTGTAATCTACATTGACTAATAAAATTAAAAAGACTACATCCTTACAATGTAGAAAATTGTAAATATTAAAACAAAGAAAAGGAAGGAATGCTTTCTTTGCGGAATACAAAAAATGATCTTATAGCTAGTTATTTTTAAATGATGTATAGTAAATAATAGACTTATTTGCCAAAAAGTCAGCACTTATTTCTCTAAAACCACATTGCTAAGATAATTGTTAATAAATTAACTAAATCACCCTATATGTTCAGCTTCTAAGATCCTTAAATCAGACACAACATTGAAGAAGGAATAAAATTAAAAACTATTTTAGAACTGGGAAAACTAAATGTAAACTAACCATCAACAAGTTTACAAATTGTATTAATAAAAAACGTGAAAATAAAACATAGATTGTGACTTCTAAAACATAACATAGCTAAGCTGAATATAATAAGTCAAATTTACATCATGGGTTAGGACTAAATTTTCATATTAGTATTGTTACGTTATTATTTTTATTAACGTGTATTCTAATGTTTAATTTAATTCATTTAATTTCTTCGAACTGAATTAAAAATAAAATTTAATTGATCAAATTGGAAGAAGTTCCAGCCGGAGCATTCACAACAAATTTTCTTGTTTTATTCTGAAGATGCTTTTCTTATTATGCACTGTGGTTCCGCGTTGTAAGAGAAGCTGTCATAATTAGTAAACGTTGTGCTACGGTAAGGGTTCTAGCACTATGTGTATCACATGGCGCGCCGCTTCCACGTCCGTCCCATAATTTGAGAGCCAAATGTCAAGCGAGTGCAATCTCATGAACGAACACTTGTGAACATTGCCTGACAAAAATTATAAAGGTTATAACTACAAATGTTGCACTTTAGCTGGTTTGTAGGCACAGTCTACGGGTGCCCTACGATGGCGTAGAAGTCATATAGAAAGCGCGGAGGACATTTATGGACGACAACACTTTATGATTTTCGTGAATTAACCGTTAGCTTTATATTCATATATATATTAAACGGGGAATCACGGAAGAAAGTCTCAGAAAAAAGAAATACATACAAATACAAAAAAATTAAATTTTATTATTCATATTCGTAGCAGTCACATTACTTAAATATTATGGAATATTATCATTAAAAAAGTAAATAAGAACAGAGTACATACCTCCTTTCCGGAAGTCTAATGCACAACAGTCACCAAAACACAAATAGTTCCGAGAAATGCGGAAGGTAATTAGGGTTGCTTGTGAGTCACAAAAATGACAAGATTGTGTTCTACCAATACATGGTCACTTCAAATGGCGAAATGCAAATGATGGATCCATTTCACGGCGTTAATTTTTATATCAGCATTAAGTAAGGGTAGTAGTGGAGTATCAGGTATAATTACACGCAAGAATATTAACATAAATATTTTGAAATTACGACCTACGCAGCTGCTGTACTTCGATTATTTACAATAAAATGCACTTAATATCTATGGCGCAAGTGCAATTCAAGTGGATGATAAGTGTGTTTTATTGAGAGCGACCCTAGTTATTTTCACTGAAATTAGTTTTTGTTTTCTTTTTCTTCCTTTTTCTTCAGCCAGGGTAAGCAGCTCTTCCTTCTACTGCTACACCTATGTAATAAACCTGAGGTGTAGCTGTAGAGTGCCTATGGGCGAACCTCGCTACTTTCAGCTCAGTTTTTTTAGGTTTCATGTATTTAAGTTATTAAGTAATTTATTTGTATTTGCTTGTTCGGGTTTTTTTTTATTTGTAGAAATAAAGAAAGACACTAAATAAATAAATAAATAAATTACAAAACTAAAAAGATATTACAGTCTTCACTTATCTAACACGTCCATTAAATACATTTTGTTCCCCTTTAAAGAACTACTGTGAGAGTGTGATTATTCGTGATAATGAAAATTAACACACACGCTAACAGAAACTTATTTTGTTTCTAAGTATTCAATATAAAAGATTAATAGTGATAATTGCTTCTCTTATATGTAATGAAAGCAAATTAAATTCAGATGAAAGCAATGCGCAATAAATAAATTCCAAGCGGAAGTATTATCAATCAATTAACACACACATTTAAGAAGACTGCGTTGAACATTTTCGATATTAGTAGTGTGTACTTTGTAAATTGATTCCATGTTAGCGCCATGTAACCTATTCCTTATTAATGATTGAAATAGCACATACACATGTTGGATATGACTTTGGAGAATCATTTAGGGCAAAAAATACTGTAAATTTTGTAGCTTTTAATAATGAGATTACTGACGTATTTAATAGACACAAGTTTGTAATCTAATACCAAGTTTCGATGTCTATTTCCTTTGTTACTGTACACATGAAAACTGATCTATAAAAGCCAACTCCTTCCTATTTTATCCAATGATGTCCTTCAGTTTCATCTGCGTAAGGAGCACTTAACACTCAGTATGTTCTTCTACACAAAATACAAGGTTTAAAGCAACACACAATCGACGAATTTTATCTTCCCTCTATTCGAACTAAGTTCTGGTTCTCAAGTAGTTGGAAAGAGATATTAATATGTTGATGTACTCTGATTAAATGTCTGTCGATCTCAAAGGTGGCGACGCAGAATGGTAAACTTGTATAAAGAATTAGATTTCGGAAAATACACACAACCCATCTATTTGTTTGTGCTATCCGAAATCTTACTACAATTTCAATTCATCAGCTATCGCCAGTTTCCTATAAGGCATCAAAAACACAACTAAAGAAGAGACAAAAAAGAAAGAATTTACAAGAAATTTGTTCAAAATAAAAAAGAAAAAAGTAACTGTTTTAGGAATTAGGATATCGATAATACTAGGGACAGTCCAAATGATTACAATTTTTTAAATCAGCGTAAAATTCTTTTAACGTATTTTAATGGAGATTAGACAGAAACCAAATTAAAGTAAAAAATAAAGTTTACATATGCACATATTTATGGCAAAATTAATTAAATATCCAGCAGTTATTCTTAAAATTAATTATATGATTTATTATTATGTGGCTAATTTATATATTTTCGATGATTGGTCAATAGGCAGCAAACCAATTCAGGAATTCGATTTTTCCATGCGAAAATAAAATATTTGTATAATAATAACAGAATTGTTAATCCAGACCTTTGCACCTTTAAACAGCTTGATGCCATCTATGGGCGACATCAGTTGGGCATTAGGTAGTCGTTGGATTCATTCCCATTTGGTGTGATAGGTAATGCTAAACAAACCTTCAGGGTTGCAGTAGCGTACCTCTACGAGAAAGCTGGATCACACCTATCTACAAAATATATATAATAATATATATATATAATATAAAGGTGGTCCCATAAGTACCCGGCCTGACCTAAAGATGGCGGTAGTTGTTTGAAAAGTATCACTGTATTAGAAAGTACACAATGTATAACGCATATGTTTCAAATTTGAAGACGCTACATTGTTTAGCAATTGTTTGGTAGCCATCAATAGTGGGAAAGCTGTGTGCAAGATGGGTGCCGCGTTTGCTCTCATTCGAGCTAAAACAGTGTCATGAAGATATTTCAATTGAGTGTTTAGCGAAGTTTCACAGCAACAAAGCGGAATTTTTGCACCGTTTCATAACTATGGATGAAACATGAGTTCATCACTTTATACCTGAGACAAAAGAACAATCAAAACAATGGACTCAAAAGGGAGAACCGGCTGCAAAGAAGGCGAAGACAGTTTCATCTGTAGGCAAGGTCATGGCATCGGTTTTTTGGGATACGCGTGGAATAATTTTCATCGACTATCTTGAAAAAAGAAAATCTATCAACGGCGAGTATTATGCGAACTTATTGTAACGTTTAAGTGAAAAAATCAAGTAAAAGCGGCCGCATTTGTCTAAGAAAGTATTGTTTCATCAAGATAATGCATCAGCTCACAAATCCGTTATTGCAATGGCCAAAATTAATGAAAAAAAAAAGAATTGCTACCTCATGCACCCTATTCGCCAGATTTACCCTCCTCGGATTATTTTCTGTTCCCAAACTTGAAAAACGACTCAGTGGTCAATGATTTTCCAACGATGAAGAAGTGATGTAGGCAGTTAATGACTATTTTGAGGAGCAAGACAGTTCTTATTATAAAAAGGGTATCTAACTTATTGAACATCGCTGGGAAAAGTGTATAGAGCCGAAAGGAGATTATGTTGAAAAATAGATAAATTTCTTTCCGAAACTTTTGTGTTTTATTTGTTGGGTCGGGTACTTCTGGGACCACCCTCGTAACTATAGTGTAATATTTGTATATTGTCAGTTTCGGGATTTCTGTTAGGTAATTTAAATTATTATTATTATTAATGAAGTTATATATATATATTTGGAGATTTTATTATAAAATCTCTTTTTTATAAAAGTTATTTAAAATCATGTAAGTGCAATAAAATATTACTTTAAATGCGAAAATATATCTTACTTTAATAACAATAGATATTAGATGAATTAATGTGATTTCGAATCAATTGGAAATTGTGACGGTCTGTGATTTTGGTCAGTTGTCAGTTGTGGCCCGATAGCGCGCGTTGACTAATTGGAGTCGCTGTACGCTAATGTTACTATTGATGGATCGACAGACTTGAATATGTGTAGTATCGTGTACGTTGCCTGAATGATGGATGAGCCGGTCTAGTTTAAACTGAACCGTCTTCGACACATTCTACAAGTCCATTGCCACTTGATTTCTCCCGATCGCCTCTCCGAAAACTGTTAATAATACTACAAAATGCTATAAAAGGACAATGGAATGTATGTTCATTTAAAGTAGTTTAATTAAGGACTGATTAATAATCGGCCATTGCGTATCAAAAAATTTCTTCCATCGTACAACGACAGACGGCCGACTTCACGTCTTCTTAAAAACCTTATAATTACCATAAAGCGATTAGATAAATTGTGTTTTGGAATATGTAAAGCTTAAGTGATGAAATATAGAAAATAATAACTTCATAAATAAAGAACATCTTTTTTAAATGTGATCTGTTTATAGACATAAGATATCTATTACAAAATTGTGTCGAAAGCGCCCATACTTACTTAGATTATTTACCTTCTACGAAAGTGTACTGATATTTTTAAAACAAAACCAATAAAATTTAATTAGGCTGTCTTCACGTACTGGTAATTACATGAAGAAAGCTTCGAAAAAAAAATTTATTTAAAACAACAAATTGTGCTTAAGAATGATGCAAAATGTAAATGAATATCAAAAAAAAACAAATTTTCCTACTGTATATGGAACAAAACGTTTGCATGTTTAGATTAGATTAAGAAATCCTAATGTATGAATTGTTATGTTAGTCAATATGCAAATAAAATTTAAGGTAAAAGAAATTATTATCTTAAAATACAATTCAAATATAAAAAAAATACTATTTCAAATATCATATTGACTTATAATATGACTAGTATGAGTAAAAGTATCAGATACGTTTTAAAACTAATTTTAATTTAGAATTTTGCACAGACAAATTACAAAAAATGCATTTTGATAACTGTCCAAACCGATAGTAACGCAGCCGTCGCATTTACATAGATGGTGTGAACAGTTAACCAAGATATTTACCCACGTGGGATGCCATGGGCGACGATTGAACAACGCGTGGAAATTGTCAAAATTTATTATCAAATCGACCAGACTAAATATTGTAAAAAACTTCTATTTAACTGTATCGGTTTTAAGTCAAAAAGTCCTATACATCGATAATACGCAAGATCGATTGAAAATATTACTCCTGCCTCGGACAGTATGCTTTGAGAACCTCAGACAGTCCGTGTCGTCCGCAATAACTCGACATTTCTACATTTTCTTGCCGAATTATGCCCAAGATCTGAAGCCTAACAAGCATAAACATTACCGTGTGTTCGCTGACTCGTTTGTGTAACAAATAGAAGCTGCTTTAGTGTTTGGACGAAAAAATTATCTTTAATGACGAGGTTCATTTCTGGTTAAATGGTTGGCTTCGTTAGCAAATAGAATTGTTAGAATTACAACTATAAAAACCTACGGAAGATGATTCATTCTGAAAAAAAAACTGCTTGGTGTGGATTTTGGTGTGGCGGAATTATCGATTGATATTTCTTCGACTAAGCGGATGGAGTTGAACTCTCTATAAACAGCGATCAATTTCGTGTGATGATTGCCAATTTCTTATAGGCCAGACTGGATGGTAAGGATTCTTACAAGCATGGTTTCAACAATATGACGCCATGTGTCATACTGCACGCGATATACTTCATTTATTGATCGAGAACTTTGAAGATATCGTTATATAGAAAGTTGGCGACATCGACTGACTCGATTTTTGTGATTTACCTCTATTAAGTTATTCTTTTTGTGGGCTATATTAAATCCTTAGTCAAGGACCAGTATTACTCACTTTATCGGAGATATTTAACCACTTTTATACACGAGAATCGAGGAATGGATAAGCAAGACTCGAACGACTTAGATGAGCTACGAATGCCATTCAAGTGATATAATTTTTAAAATATAATATGTCATCAAAAAAGTCGTTCACTGAAAATGAAAAACTGTATATGTTGCTTTAACGTATATATTTCTTGAAATTTTAGATATGTAACCGCGTGTCTTGCTGTCCTTGAAAGGATTCTCGAGGTCATTTTTTTTGGTGACTCTATTGTTTGCTATCTCCTTTTTTGAACACTTGTCTATGTTTGTTCTACCCCTTCTTAGAATGCATCCGTAACATTTCAGTTGGCCACGGCGTGTACTGTTTCTGACTCATTATAATCTTGTTATTGCTAGTATCACTCCTAGGTATTTCGTCTCTAGACTTTGAATTTTGTGTCAATGTCTGTCTTATTCTAGAGTTTTTCCGCTACTAGATTAATTTTTGCATTTCCTGTTCTGTTGTAATTATCTTCGCCTTACTCTCATTAATTTTTGTTTCTTATCGATAGTCCCTCATTTCAGATACTCAAATTCACTTTATTTCTTTTTTATTCTGGGCGACTATCACCAAATTGTCAGCAAGTGCGCATTCTTAAATCAATATGTGTGACAGATTACTTATTCGAGTGTAACTTTTGTATCCTTTCTGGTGTCTTTTAACAGATCGTCCTTTATGACATTGAACATAACTGAACTAGAATTGCGCCCTGTCTCAGGGTATCTTTGGCTATAACCTCCTACAATTTCCTTGTATAGTTATATGGATTCTGTATTACCTGTATAAATTTTGAGTTCATTTTTCAATTTTTCTCACATTTTCTAATTAATCTTCTAAGCATATTAATGCAGTATATATGCGTCTATATATTTCAGTTGAAAGAATACTAAAAATTAGACGTCATCTAATTTTAAAAGATACAGACTAGACATGTATTAATAATTACATAAACAAAATCAATACTGATGGGTGCTGAGATACGAAAGCTTGACTTGGACTGTGTATTATTTGCCTTTTTTTTACTAATAAATGAAGGAATCAAACTGCTATAATGGAACAAGTACTTGTCATATACATACACAATTTAGTCTCACTATTACTATTTGCGAATTTACTTCAATAAATGTCCTTTAAAGTACGTATGTTAAAAGACATTTTAATTATCGAACATTTCTAAGACACTATCTAGCCTGGGGCAACACACGATTCTCTAAATTAGTGGCGAGAATCTATATTATAAAATAAATTAAGAATCATGTCGTAAAAATATAAATACGTAACAACTTATATTTATAAACGTTTACCTGTGAACGTATGCATGAACAAACGTAGCGTTTCAGCTTTTATTAAATATTTATGAGTACTTATATTCAGCAGCATAATGAATGGTCATAGTTTTATATCGTGAACTGTATATATAATGACATTTGCGATTTTGCACGTTAAATTGCTAGAAATGTGAAGGAATAGCACGTAAGTTCAAAGGTCAATCCTTAAATATGTAGGTCGTTTATCGACATTTTCAAGAAGGCGAAATATAAAGCTGAAATATCCGCAGACCTGCAAATATACAGAGTTCGTAGAATCTCAAAAATTTATAAGTGTGCATTGACAGTTTATTATATATTTATCATAGCTTTATTATAGTATAGTTGAGACTGCATTTAAACTTTAATATCACATACCTTAGTTATGTTGTCAAATTGCTTATTGTTTATCGTTTACAATAGTATTCCATCTAAGATTCTCTGTGTATTTATTACAAGGTGGCAGATGTTTTGGGAAAAATAAAACTAACAGACACAAATTTTTGGCAAAAATTTCGAAATTGGAAAATAATAGTAATTAAAATATTTCTTCAAGATATCACCACATTATATACAATCTTTTTATTGCGTATATAATGATTTTACTAGCCAAATTTGGTGATACTATAAATAATTGTAATAGAAATAAGTAATAATGTTCGATTGTTGAAAAATTATGGATTTTACCCCGTGACAATAGAAAGTATGACGATACCTTGTTGAGATTAAGAAAGAAATCTAAACTAGCATATACTGTTGAATATCTATTACATTTTATCAAATTCCTTTTTTTAATATATGTATTTTTTATGTCAGGACTTGAAAAATGAAGTATAGATCTCATTTATATTAGATACAGAAGATATTACCAACCTATTATATTTTATTAATTCAATTCTTTGCTATAATACACAATTTGTCGCAGAAAAAACTGAACTTTTCTAAAATACCAATAATAATTACTATCGCTATTCATCTGTAAGGTAGATCTTTGATCTTTCACCAAAATTATGTCAAAATATCATGATATTTGAATCATTAGAAGGAGAGAAATTGTGCATAAAGTAACAATGTGTATTTGGCATAGGTCGAAAAATGAATTTTGTTATGTTTAAAATTCGGTAAATCGTCTACTGAAACGTTTAATTTGATGAAACTAGTGTATGGTGATGCGTGTTTATTACGTACGAGTATGTATGAGCGGTATAAACGATTTAAAGACGTTCATATGGACATAATTGACGACGAACATACTGGTGCAAAAAGATCTGTGGTTACGGAAAGTAACATCGAACTTGTGCGTGAGTTTATCAGAAATCAGCCGAAGTCCTCGTTGAGATATGTGGGAATGCATTGCATTTTGATACAGCATTTGAGACTGAGAAAGATTTGTGCAAGGTTTGTACCACACAAGCTAACTGAATTCAACATTGTGCAGACTGAAGCCGTTTCAGTGCAGTAGTTCAGCCCTGAAGATGTCCCATACAAATGGGTACGAAACGTCGGCAGATATACTAGTGACGCGGTTCCAGCCCGGAAACCCAGAAGCAGATAGCATGGACCACGACCGCGGAAGTCTACGTACCAAATTTACAAAACTATATTTTTATTTAAATTTGCACAATAACCGTGAATGAATCTGTGTGCATATGTAACAATATTATTGTTTTTTGGTCTAATAAAATTCGATTACAATATTTAAAATATTCTTTATTACGAATCACAAAGACATATGTTTGCATATAAAATAACATTCTAAATAATTTTTGTCTTCACTTGTACCTTGTAAACAAAGATCGTTAGTCGAGAACGAAAATTAGAAATCCAGACTTCGTTACTGAAATTTACCCAGGCGTAATTCTTTTATGCGCTCAGAATATGAAAGGGTCCTCAAAGCCATTGAAGTAAGCACCTTTTATGAAATGACTTCCTCTAATTGAAGGTCGAGCTTTGAATGGGAACCCTCAGATGCAGCACATGTAAATTCTTTTTATGTCAAGACGTGTGTGAAAGAAATGTACTGTATGTAACAAAATCGAATATTCATACGCAAATAAGATTTTTAGCGATCACACACATGTCTAAAATATTTATTATAATTTTGAAATCTCGTAATTGTATTTAAGCGTTTCCATTTTAATACGAGGGTAACCGTTCATATTTCGGGAACTGCAACACTGTTAGTGTTGCCTCCGATCTGATGACTGCATCGTGAAGTTTGGCATTTTTGACAATGTATTTACCTTAACAGTTTTATTATCCGATCGCTATTTCTATTGTTGACAGTAAAAATGGAATTAACTCGCGAACGATGAATTTCGTGAAAGTTGTCCCACAAATGTTGTTTTGTCGGAAAACATTAATGCAGTGCCTGAATTGATAATGCAAGAGCGCGATGTGACATATCGGGAGATCGAGACAACTCTAGGTATTACTAACACCAGCATGCATTAGCATTTAGCCGTTAAGAAGCTATGTTCACGTTAGGTACCACACAATTTCACAACCGCTCAAAAAATGCATAAAAAATACAATGGAGGTGCTTCAAAGAATGTTTATAAAGTCGTCACAGGTGATCAATCTTGGATCTATACGTATGAGCCCGATAGGAAACAGCAGTCGACAGTGTGGGGATTCCAAGATGAGCCAAAACCAACGAAAGTTATTCGCGCACCAAGCACATCAAAACAAATGGTCGCCTATTTTTTCGGAAAAACCGGTCACGTTGCAACCGTGCCTTTAAAGAGTTGTAGAACGGTCAATTCCGAATGGTACACGACTATTTGTTTGCTAAAAGTTTTTGAAGAAATAAGGACAACAAACCGAAAACGACAAACATTCCCACCATGACAATGCGAGCTCTCACCGGGCGGTTCAAACAATTGAATATTTGACCGGGCAAATCATTGAATTGATGAGCCATCCGTCGTACAGTCCTGATCTAGCACCCTGTGATTTTTGTTCCCACATTTGAAAAATAAACTTCGTGGTCAACGGTTTTCTACGACGGAAGAGGGAGTTGAGACATTCCAAACTCATATTTTTGAGATATCGCCTTCACAGTGGCAACAATGCTCTTAGGATTGGTTTAAACGATTCCAAAAGTGCATTGATTTTCAAGGAGAATATTTTGAAAAGCAATGAAACTATTTTCTATAATAAAAAATTTTTTTGTTTGCTATTCCTGAAATATAAACGGCCACCCTAGTATAAATCACCAAAATTTACTTCTCATCACTTACGACAGTTATATTATAGTAACTAATTTGTGGTACCGCTTTCATACATGAAATAATTAAATATTTATTGCTATGCATATTCGATGAATGTAGTATCTCTTGGAATGTGGAATCCCCATCTTATGTAATATCTACAAACCGATAAACATATTTACCCAAATTTAAGTATTTTAATTTGAAATACATGATAAAAATTTCACCTTGTAAATTTTATTACAAGTTTGACATATCGGTGGAACATTCTGCAATAAAAATTATGAACAAAATTAACATAATACATGGTCTACCGCAGAATTTTGTAATTATTATGACACACACACGACTATATTACCAAATTGTATGTATTTAATTTACTAGCGTAGCGATTGATTTACGATTCAAAGTATATAACTTTAATTTACATCTTATCGAAATAGATAATTTAATATTTTTCAAAGAAGATAAACGAAAAAGAAAAACACAAAATTTGATCCGCCGCAGACTAGAAGTAATATTTAAATTTACTGTCACAATAAAAACTAACGCTTTATAACTTTTTAATGGAATTTAAAATTCAAATTATCTCAATAAAAGACGATCAGAACAATTTATTCCTCATAAATATACGAGTAATGAAAATTTCAAACCTAATCGAGCTGGTTTTTCACTTTTAGTGAACAGACTTGTCGTCTATAAAATTGAGAACTCGGTCTTGGATACACGAAACGCAAACTAAACAATAAATGTGAACTTGTTTGCTAACTGCGAACTTAGGTTTTATTATAAAAGTACGTTATCCATTTTTTTTATACATTTTGTAATTTTAAAGTTTCGAATTGGTATATTCTTGCGTATTGACGCATTTTACGAGAAGACTTTTTATATAAATTCTGTATAAAGTGCTGCTGACTTAGATGACCTTATAGCCTTCAACACTAGAAACCTAGTTTTCATAAACTCTGTTTCATACATGAATAAAATATATTTCATTTCACGTATTATAATATGTAAAAACAAATGTACAAGCCGATATTTACAATAGAATTGCCAATACAAATAAATATTTTATTAGTAATTCTATTATAAATTTTTGTTTTACAATTCTTAATAGTCTAACATTCTTGTTTTCTTCTTGGTCTACTTGTTTAGATTTGGATTTGGAAAGCCGCATTTAAAGATTAAACATAATTAGATACTCCACCTGTTTCTAAAATAGCCAAGATAGTTCTATTTTGAAAGAAATTAGTAACGCATCTGTTGGTAACAAAGAATTTGCATGATGGCAAACAAGCTTGTCAACTGAAAGGAAGACCGAAGAAAATATTCACCGAAATTTATGAATTTACCAAAGACAATAATTCATCACATTTTAGTCGACAAATTTGATATTCGGGAGCTAAATTCAAAGTTTTATAATGATCCAAAATTTAAGCAAATAGTACATTGCAAAGACGCCATTAGAGGAGCTCAAACTAAAGGAAACTTCTTGTAAACTATTGTAGTTGGTGATGAAAAATGGTATATCAATATGACCCAGAAATCAAGCGAGCTAATGTTGAATAGCAGTCACTGGATGAAGGAAATCCAAAATTATCTCGTGCCGGGTATCCAAAAATTAAAACTATTATTTTTGTTTTAAAGAAATACAAAGGGTACTAGGAAAGTTTTGCAATATGACGCTACAATGAATCTCGGTATGTGAACAACATCGTAACAGGTGACGGGACCTGGCTGTACTATTTCGATGTGCCGACCAAAGCTCAAAACAAAGTTTGGGTCTTTGAAGGTGAGGACACACCCATAGTTGTCAGAAAATCCCTATCTGTAAAGAAGAAAATGATATTTTTTAAATCTAGTGGAATTGTGGAACGCATCGTTTTGGACACACAGAAAACAGTCACTGCTAAGTGGTATACTGAACAGTGCCTGCCTAAAGTCTATGAAGACCAATGAAGAACTTGCGGCCAAAGTAAAGAATGGAGACCTGGTCCTCCATCACGATAATGTTCCAGCTCACCGCGCCAAAGCCCGCAACGAATATTTGACTACGACAGGATTGAAACTTCTCAAGTATCCTCCCAACAGTCCAGATCTTACTCCCTGCGACTTTGCACTGTTCCCGCATGTGAAAATGAAGCTAGAATGGAGGCAGTTTTCCAGTGATGAGGACCTTCTGCGGATTTGGGACAACGAGTGTGCTTTATTCCCTGGTGAAACTTGGCAGAACTAAGATTGGTTTCGAGGGATGGAGTGGTGTATTGAGTATAGAGGAAATTACTTTGAATAGATTAAATAAACAAAGCTGTATTGCAAAACTTTCCTAGTGCCCTTTCTATGTATATTTGTAATCAAAAAATCTTTACAAAGAGACAATATTGGTCTTTAAATCAGTTGTATTCCCATATATATTTTTTAAAGACACATTCTAAATACTATTACGTTTTTATATTTTTCTTCATGGAAGTAAAAGTCTCATAGTTTCTATATATTTCGCATTAATTTAACATCAAAAAATGAGGAGCTATTGAATGGTTTTGTATATATAATACCACTATAAACTAATACATAAACCTGCTGGCGCTATACACTTATAAGACATACCAAGATGTCGTAAAATGTAACAGTAAGTGAGTGGAGTTTAAACTTACACTGCTGTCCTGTTAATCTAATTGGTTATATTCCCTGGTTGGATTCCCACGAGCGAAAGCTCACCCACCGCGGACACGTGCTCTTATCTGAATCATAACTGCAATGTTGTTAGCTGTCATGTCGCCGCCATAAACAGACAAAATACTACGCATTTAATTCGGTTTACATGTAACGACGCGGACAAAGGTAAAAGATGGAGATTGGAATTTTAATTAATGCATTGTGTGTATGTATTTCGCTAATACACGTATATGAACAAATTGCGCACGGAAACTTTTCAACTTGACAAATCTCCAACGAGCACTTGAACAGTCTGACTGCATAACAACGTTCCTGCAAATGATTAAAGTCGGCTGCTTTCAAAATTTATTTATTGTGAATTTTTACGCTGTGAAATCAATCTTTCTGAGAAACGAGTTTGTAACGTCTACTACATAAAGCTATGAATTCTTTTATTACATCGTCATAAGTCTTATCTCAAATAATATAAAAGTATATTTATTCCTGTTTTTCCTAGTAGGCTTCTCTAATAGTATTCTATACAAAATAACTCGCGTTCATGTTAATACGCCTACATTTACATCCATGTCAATAAATACGAGGGCTAGTACTATCAGAACTTTATCTATTAATCTTAAAAACTACGCTTTTATCATATTCGACGTTACCATATCTATGTGCCATTATTCTGCTTTTTGAATCCGTGTACCGCATCGTGGATGATAGTTTGGAGAGGGTGATTGAGTTTAGGGATCTTGGAGAAATTTTCGACTCTTGTCTTGCCTTTGGGCCACAGATCACTAGTGTGGGCTCAGAGACCTGCAAATCGCTGGGATTTGTATTTCGCACCTCCAAAATTTCTGTGACCCTGCTGTATTAAAATTCCTATACTATGCTTACGTCGTAAGCAAAGTGGAGTATGCATCACTAGTCTGGTCTCCAATATATGCATGTGAGTGCTTGAAGTTGGAGCGCATTCATCGAAGGTTTTTAAAATTCCTTACCTTCAAGATTAGTGGTGCTTACCCACAAAGAGGTGTATTGCAGGAAGAGTTGCTTCTTGAGCATAATATGTCCTCTTTGCATGACAGGAGGGCTGATCTCTGTGGTGGGGTGTTGCATGGCATCCTTGGTAACAGTGTTGACTGTCCTACGTTACTGCATCGTTTGTGTTTTTTAGTGTCCTGTTTGAACTCTAGGTGCAATGTGTTGCGGACTAATATTCTCGGGAGAACACCTGTCTACATTTTGAGTAAAAGTGCCAACGAATTTGCTGACTTGTTTGCTTAGCATGTATACCATATATGAATTGTTAGTAATTTTTGTTTCTGTTTGTTTTTCTAATTAACTTGAGTTTGAATTAGTTTTAATTTTTTTATTATATCTGCCACACATATGTCTAAACTCAGTTAGCTATTTTGTATTTTCCTGTTATTGGGCTTTAAGCCTGTTGGAAATGAAGGTCATTATTATTATTGTTATTATTCAGAAGCCTTATTAAAGTCGCATCTTTCCGTATTCTATTCAGTTCAGAAAAACATTGCTTCCCTCTGTCTAATCGAATTTTGTAGCATATAAGGTCTGAGCTTTTATCTACAGCGAAGTACGTAATATGTATAATATTTCTATACGTAGTAAATATATATCCACACACATATATATATATATATATATATGTGTGTGTGTGTGTGTGTGTGTGTGTGTGTGGATGCGAGGAGAACTAGAAAAAAAACTATCTAGCCATGATAAAAACAACTGACCTGTACTCTACTAGCGTTTAATAGTAATGACATTCTTCTGCTTAGTCAAATTTGATGTCAATTCATCCATTACCCTGTGTTTCATTAAGTGTTTCGCAACAAATAATGAGTTTCGTGAAATTAGAACATCAAAAACGTCGTAAACTTTTTGACGAAGTAAGAGAATTCTAATTGAAACTATTTAGAAACAAATGATTGCAGTGTATATATGATATATATATATATATATATATATATATATATATATATATATATATAGATCAAAGCATATTCAATGAGTTCATCAACACATTGAAGATGACCCTGCTTTTTGCAAACATCTTCCTGTTGAATCCATACGAAAGGGATCTACAATAACAAGTTACCTAATGTGGTACATTAGCAAAATTACGTACCGTTATTGATTACAAGCGTCCAGGTTTGTGTCCATTTCATAGACAATGCGCGAGTTCACAACACAGATAATATCCAACCTATTCTCAGCAAGTCTAACTTTCAGTTTTAATCACCCACTATATAATTCGACTTCTAAATATAAGAAATTTGCAAAAGCATTTCAGCAGATATCATTTTTGAAATAATAACCAATTGAAAGAGGAAACTGATAACTACTTTGAAGATCAACAGATATCATTTTTCTCTGATGGAATAAAGTCATTGCTGGGCAGATGAGTAAATACGTTGGAAAATAATGAATGACAATAATTCGTTAAGAAAGTTATAGGTTTTTTGTTTCGTTGTTAGGTACGAAAGCTTTCTAGTTCCCCTCGTAAGTACCATGCACCTATGTAGGTGATAATACAATGCTAAATTTTCGGAAAGCATAATATATCTGGTCATAACCATTACAACTACAGTTATATGTGTTTCTTACCCTCCAGTCCCTAAAAAGCAACTGCAAAGTCTGGAAATAACGTTTTGGCTCACTTCAAACATCGGTAACATTGTATTAGGTTCTACTATACTATGGCCCTCTAACCCTATACCCTCCGACAGATCATGATGTGCTTTGTTTATTGGAAGTCTTCACTATTCACAGAGCTGAACTTCTGGATACTGACCGAGGTGCGTGTTGGCGCTCGCTTTTATACTTCAGCAAAATTCAGTTTAACGCATGCATAAACGTGTTAAGGCACGTTTATGTATTTGTTTTCTTGTTTAAAAGCGTTGACCCTGGTTTATAGAAATATTTATAGAAATTATTAGTATTAATTGGCGCTGTTTTTTCTAATCGATTATAATATCTAAAACCCGGCAAACCTGCACATGAAACATCATCATATCGGCCAATATCCCATTTATCGATTATTTCAAAATTATTTGAAAAACTTTTGTTAAAAAGATTAAAACCTATTATCGAGGAGAAACGTCTCATTCCGGATCATCAATTTAGTTTCCGGAATCGTCGTTCTACGATTCATCGAATTACTAATATAATTGAAAAATCATTAGAAGAAAAGAAAGTTTGCTCAACAATAGTTTTGGATGCCGCTCAAGCATTCGATAAAGTTTGGCATAAAGGATTGATTCACAAGCTTAAATTACTTTTCCCTATTTAATGTTAAAAAATTCTCGAATCATATATGTCAGAAGAAGACGCTTACTCTGATCTAAAGAAAATCCAACTAGGAATGCCACAGGGCAGTGTATTAGGACCAATTCTATATCTCCTATACAATAGTGACTTGCCAACATCCGAACAAAATGTCATTGCCACATTTGCCGGCGATACCGCAATCACAGTCATTGGTAATAACAATGCTGAGTCAACAGAAAAGCTACAAAGTGTACCTAATGTTTTTTATTTGTCCTTTAAATGGCTTGTTTGTTGTACAATAGAAATATTATTATTATTATTAATTGCTTTGAGCAATTTAGTAAATGTACTTCTAAAAGTATGGAGTTTCTAAACTTTTTTTTCTAAACATTGCTGGTGGAAATTTTTATAAAAAAATTCTGAGGCCTGTTACTTCAAATTTAATTCTACAACTTACATAACTACTGCCGTACTACTGTACAAAAGATAGTTGCTTGTTTATAAAAGTATATAATCCACATTAGTTTAAATAGTTTTCTTATAGCACAACATTTAGTAATTATCATATAAGTGACATAACAAATTGTAATTAATTAATACAATTAGTAATATTTAAGTTTTTATATATGAATGTGCTTTTGGCATGAAGGATTGATTCACAAGCTTAAATTACTTCTCCCTGTTTAATGTTCTAAAATTCTAGAATCACATATCTAAGAGAGGTATTTCGGGATTAAGCAGGAAGACGCTTACTCTGATCTAAAGAAAATCCAACTAGGAGTGCCACAGGGCAATGTATTTGGACCAATCCTATATCTCCTATACAATAGTGACTTGCCACTATCCGAACAAAATGTCCGAACAAAATGTCATGCCACATTTGCCGACGATACCGCAATCATAGTCATTGGTAATAACAATGCTGAGTCAACAGAAAAGCTACAAAGTGTACCTAATGTTTTTGATTTGTCCTTTAAATGGCTTGTGTGTTGTACAACAGAAATATTATTATTATTATTAATTGCTTTGAGCAATTTAGTAAATGTACTTCTAAAAGTATGGAGTTTCTAAACTTTTTTTTCTAAACATTGCTGGTGGAAATTTTTATAAAAAAATTCTGAGGCCTGTTACTTCAAATTTAATTCTGCAACTTACATAACTACTGCCGTACTACTGTACAAAAGATAGTTGCTTGTTTATAAAAGTATATAATCCACATTAGTTTAAATAGTTTTCTTATAGCACAACATTTAGTAATTATCATATAAGTGACATAACAAATTGTAATTAATTAATACAATTAGTAATATTTAAGTTTTTATATATGAATGTGCTTTTGGCATGAAGGATTGATTCACAAGCTTAAATTACTTCTCCCTGTTTAATGTTCTAAAATTCTAGAATCACATATCTAAGAGAGGTATTTCGGGATTAAGCAGGAAGACGCTTACTCTGATCTAAAGAAAATCCAACTAGGAGTGCCACAGGGCAATGTATTTGGACCAATCCTATATCTCCTATACAATAGTGACTTGCCACTATCCGAACAAAATGTCCGAACAAAATGTCATTGCCACATTTGCCGACGATACCGCAATCATAGTCATTGTTAATAACAATACTGAGTCAACAGAAAAGCTACAAACTGTACCTAATGTTTTTGATTTGTCCTTTAAATGGTTTGTTTGTCGGACAATAAAAATATTATTATTATTATTATTATTAATTGCTTTTAGCAATTTAGTGAATGTACTTCTAAAAGTATGGAGTTTCTAAACTTTTTTTTGTAAACATTGCTGGTGGAAACTTTGATAAAAAAATTCTGAGGCCTCTAACTTCAAATTTAATTCTACAACTTACATAACTACTGCCGTACTACTGTACAAAAGATTGTTGCTTGTTTATAAAAATATATAATCCACATTAGTTTAAATAACTTTCTTATAGCACTACATTTAGTAATTATCATATAAGTGACATAACAAATTGTAACTAATTAATACAATTAGTAATATTTAAGTTTTTATATATGAATGTGCTTAAGAAGATTAATATAAAAAGTAAATGAAAGCAAACAAGAAGGCACACCTAAAATTTCTAAAGTGGCTGCCGACAAGTGTGCTATTGCAAGATTACCATACGTGGAAAATTGTAATTAATTTGGATAAATGTTTTCAACACCTTTTAAGTAATTAAGAAATCTGTCGCAACATTATATAAGATTCTGGAGAATTTTAATGAATGCATACAATGTAATACATGTTATAGAATTTTATTATGTCAAATAGCTCAATATTTATTACCAGTGTAAGGAAAATGTATATTAATTTTTTGTTTCCTTCACATCAATTAATTCTACAAATATTTAGCAATTAATTATATCAATTAGATTAAGTTAGTTACAATTCCTAATTTACATAGCTAAGACTGAAGTAGTTGTAGCTTCAGCTGGACTTTGTAAATTAGTGATTAATCTATGAACAAATATAACATTTAATTCTGTTAAAGGCACCGTTAATTTTTTAAAATAATGCAATATTTATTTAATGTTTCCAGAAAATTTCCTGATACAAATAAGGCAAGTTATGGTTGGTATTAAATATAATATTAAACAGAATCTTTATAACTCAACAATACAAAAAAAGTTCTGCTGATCAGACAGGAAACGCAATGTATTGGAATTTTAATTAAAAACTCCTACAAACGCCTTCTACGTGTTACCTGAAGACCTACTTACAGATGAATTTTTATTTATTACACGCATGCGAATTATTGAATTCTTTGTATCTAATATGGGCATTATGAAAGAAAATATACTTATTTTTGAACTGCAATTAACACGTTTTAAACTAAACCTGTAATGGAAATATTTTTTATATTATGTAAAAGATAAAGACATAAAGAGCGTTTCAAATTTCGCGGTTTTTTTAAAGAATAAGTAAAAGACATCATTTGCATTCACTTTCAAAAACCTTTTATTGGTAATTGAAGTATCAGTTATGACATTTATTTGCGAAAAATAGTATCTGCCAAATGGCCTTCTTTTGCGGCTCCACAGACGTCCACTATTTTATTAAAATTTTCAATAACATTTTGATATAATTGAGGCTCTATCTCACCAATGACACGAATAATTTCATTTTTCAAAGCAGGAATTGATTGTGGATTGTTTTTATAAACCTGACTTTTCACATAACCCCAAAGAAAATACTCTAACGGTGTTAAACCACATGATCTTGATGGCCAATTAACATCACTGTTTCTTGAGATTATACGTCCAGGACATTTATCTCTCAATTAATCAATTGATTCGTGTGCAAAGTGAGGCATAGCGCCATCCTATTGAAACCACATATCCCCTAGATCAATATTCATTAAGTCTGGCCACAAAAATTCGGTTATCATCCGACGATATCGATCACCATTGACAGTTACAGCTTCACCAGCAGCATTTTCAAAGAAGTAAGGTCCAATTACACCACATGACTATAATGCACACCAAACAGTAACTCGTTTAGGATACATACGTTTCTCATGAATAATTCGTGGATTTTCCTCACCCCAGATATGGTAATTTTGTTTATTAACATAGCCACCAAGAGCAAAATGTGCCTCATCGGAAAACATTATTTTGTGAGAAAAATCAACTGATTGCTCATTAATGAAATTGACAATAAAACGACGTTTTAAATGATCTAATGGCTTCAGTTCCTGTGTTATTTGAACCTTATATGCCTTCAGAGCTAAATCCTTGTGTAAAATACGCCATGTTGTTAATCCACTAAGCCCAAGTTATTGTGAACGTCGTCTAATGGAAATTTCAGGATCTTCAGCAACACTTTCAGGAACCAAACCAATATTTTCTTGTGAACGATCACTACGACTGTATTTTTCACTTTTTTGATCTTCAACGGAACCGGTCTCTTGAATTTTTTTAATAATTCGGCCAATAGTTCTTCCAGATGGACGATTATGTAAACCATAAAATTCACGTAATTTTCTAAACTCTTATCATAGAACGCTGATTTTAATAAAATAATTCAACAATTTGAACGCGTTGTTGTACCGTGTACGAAGCCATTTTTATAGATGTCATACATCACACTTTTTAAATGCCCACATACCCAGACAAATTCAGTGCGCCATCTATATTTTATGTATTCTTAAAAAAACCGCTCAATTTGAAACAGCCTTTATATTTATAATATACATAAAACAATATATAAACATATTACTTCTTTCAAATTGTTCAGGATAACGTAACTTTGATAATGTAAAGGGCAGCATAAAAGTTTTGCAACTTGACATGTGGCAAGTCCAGTGTTCCAAGTGTACTGGTTTCTCTAACAGATGTCGCTAGGCCTAAGTATGCACTGTTATGATTTGACACGTATGTCATTTTATTCTACTGATATCAAGCTTCAACTAGACTGGAATACAATTTAAATTATGTGAAGCGAATTTACAGTGTGTTTGATTTTCGACGGTGTAAGTCTGGTCGGGTTTTGTTTCTGCGCAGGTTTTCCCGTGATTCTAAGTGTGACACTCCGATCAATTATCTGCTGATCATGACAACTCAGTTGACGAAATAGGTATACGAGAATTATTGTGGAAAGGGGTTACATTGGCTTTAATTGATTAATTTACTCAACCACAATCCTAAATAAATTTTACCTTCAACTATACATTTTAATATAAAATACTTGTAAATATCTAGAAAAAAGACATTAGTCTAACTACTAGAGTTTTTAGCAATGGTTTATCATGGTGGCGTATTTTGTCAGTATAATTCTCAATTATTCAAGTTAGGGCGGAAGTTGCGGTCGTTTTACTACTTTTTTATGTAATTTAATTAAAAATATCCGACCTAAAGTTGTCCCAAAAAGCAATTTTATTTTTATTATCAAGTTGTTATAATTAAGCACTGCAACGGATCTATAACATTCACATAATTACAGTATAGCATTTTGTTCCTCTGTACAATTTGCAATCATTAATCTAATTAGAAATCATTGCGAGGCGTTTGATTCAATCGCGACTTCTTTGTTACAGTTGCAATTTCATCATTGCACCGGATATTTACAGTGTAAATTTCGTTATATCTGCATGTTATTGCTGATAAAACTGAATTTGTTTGAAGATATGCAATTACAGTTGTAAAAGAATAATTTGTTCATAATATAAGCTTTTGTATTAACAAATTAAATTTACAATCAAAATGTTTTAGTTTGGAAATACTTTATATACAAAGATTAAAGAAAAACGTACCATAAAAAACTTTTCCTTTCGTATTTTCACCAGATCTTGACATTTTTAATTTGTATTGGATATCGCAATGATGGTACTAATAATACTAATAATATTTTCTGGTTAAAGGTCCTATATATTCTTTAATTAAGTTATTCCTCCTGTTTTCTAATTGAACATTGTGCATATTAACATTCACAAAAAAGAATCTAGAATACAGTAATTTACTTTACTTAATTAAATACTTTTACTAACAATTTCGGGCTTTACAAACCAAAGAAAACCATTTTTTTAAATATTTTACTTTTGAACTTGAAATCTTGTTATATATTAAAATTTCGTAAATATAATATTATTAATAATATACTATTTTAATTAGTTTTACATTATTGACTCTTGTACACTTCCAAATATAAATTTAAATCTCAAACTAAATCGTACCGCCATCTGCTGGTTAGTAGTCTTATTACAGTCTGCGTAAACTATTGTAAACATTTTAGATCTATGTAATGGATTAACCTTACCAAATGAATAGCTGTAAGCGTTCTTCGTACACTATTAGAGCTATTAAAGATAGGTGGCGCTGTAAAATAAAAACGTCCTTAAAAATATTTCTAAATATGATAAACTACAGCTTTTATTTTTATAAAATACGTTATTGTAAAGTATATATTTATTTTTTAAGCATAAAGTAAAGAATTTTACGAAATATTTTTGAAAAGTAAATAAGATAGATTCTACTAAATAATAATTGGACTGAATAAATTATCATAATTATAACATATATAATTTAGAAGAAGACATATTATTCTTCTACAAGAAAATACTTTTAATTCAGTAATTGAAACATTAAATAATAGATTAGTAGTTTTTAGCTGGCGATGTTAGAAACAATATTTTACCTGATTTTCAATTCTTTGTTCGAATTGTGATTTTAGTTTTAGTAGACTAAAAAAGACGTATATGTACGGATAATGTAATGTATTTATAATCTAATACTGTTTTAAGTAGATTTCTTGAGTTAGAATGGTCTTATTTTAAAAATAATGTTTGCAGATATTCGATATTTTAAATATAAATATAAAAATAACCTTTTTATTATAATGTAGTAGTTGTAGTTAAGTTATGTTAATAAAAAAAAATATTCTAGTTTAATTAATAAATAAAAAGTGTTACAGTTTTTACTGATTTTATTTTCATTAATGTCCATGCCAATTGCTTCAGTATGCATTATATTCTCATGTACAATGTTGAAACTCTAAGGGAATGATACTTTTTATATTACGTAATTAATTTAAAATGGCAATAAGTTTGATGTGTTGGCAAAATTTTATTTTGTAACCAAATTAATTAACAGAGACTCGTTTAAGTCAATTTGTTCATATGTTAAGTTATTCGATGTTTAGTTAATTTTTAAATATTATAATAAATCCAGTTTAGTCATTTTGTTTTCTATATGCATTACTGTATATTCAAAGTTTGATCTATGATTATCATTATTTAAATGATTACTGAAAAAAAAATCCGTGTATGAGTTGCTGTGTTATGATATACGACGAACGTTCTTCCTGGTTGACCAACATAAACACTTAAACATGTATCACATATTGACTAACAGACTCCTGACTTGCAGCTATTATGGGCTAGGTCTTTATGGTTTTTCAATGTTTTGCAAGAAATTCTTCCCATATTTTCATTATGCCATAACCCATATCTATGTGTATATAAGCAAAACCAATAATCATAAATAATTACATCTTTTGACACTACAAAAAGTATCTAACAGCAAAAGAAGACCATGCACAATTTTCGATGTTTTGTTTAATAATGTAAGTGTTAAGACTAAAGCAATTCATTGCTAATGATACTAAAATGGGATTATGACAATTCTTAGTAAACTTCAAACAAACAAGGGCGTCCAAGGAATGATATTTTTGGGAATTTCAAAGTTGCAGATGGATGAGCAAATAAATAGCGAAGAATATTGAATTTCCTTCACTCAAATCAGATTGAAAAGCTTTTGCATTTTTTAATGTATGCTTTAAATATTTGTATTTTCTATATTCTGGGGAAAAAATAATTTCTCATCTTCAGCATTGTAATCAATGTTGATTTAAGGTATGCTTTTGTAAATAAATATTTGGCCTCTCATTTTTTTAATTGCCATATTATCCATTGATAAATCAAAATGTATTTCTTTATGCCTGGAAAAAACATAAAATTTTGAAAAAATATATTTGTTTAAAAAGACTTTTTTGAGAATTCCAGACTTGCAAGATGAGTAAATAAATAGTAAAATATTGAATTTCCTTCACTCAAATCAAATATAAAGGTTTTTTGCATTTTAACGTATGATTTAAATATCTGTTCTTTTAATACTGTGCGGAAAAATTAAATATTCTCATCTTCGACATTGTAATCAATGTTGATTTAAGGTATTCTTTTGTAAACATATGTTTGGCCTTGCATTTTTTTAATTGCCACATTATGCTTTAGTAAATCAAAATATATTTCTTTATTTCTGAAAAAAAAACATATCTTAGAATTATGGAACTAAATTCCTTTGACAGATTACGATGATAGTTTGACAAGTAGTGAGAATGACACGTAAGTGGCGTTCTAATTGGTAAAACAAATGCACTGTAATTTAGGTTGCCTATTTATATGTTTGCATTTTGATATTTAGATACATCGGTTGATTAGTTTATTTTTGACAGCTGATTGAAAAAAGAAACGACACGTCATTTTGTTAAAATGGAAAAAGGAGAGTATCGTGCGGTGATTAAATACTTCGTAATTAAGGGTACGAAAGCTACCGAAGCAAAAGATGAGTTACGGGAAACATTAGGTGAATCTGCTCCATTATCCGCCACAATAAGTAGATAGGTAAATGAATTTAAACGTGGTAGAACAAGCTGTGTTGATGAAGCCCGCTCTGGAGCACCCAAAATCGTGACTTCTAAGGAAATGATTATAAAAATCCATAATATTATTACGCAAGATCGACGACTCAAAGTGAGAGAGATAGCAGACGTGGTAAACATTTCAACAGAACGCGTACACCACATTTTAACGAAAGAATTGGACCTTTCCAAACTTTCGGCAAGAAGGGTACCGCGATTGCTTACGACTGATCAAAAGTTCACTCGTTTGCGCATTTCCAATGAGTGTTTGGACCTTTATAAACATAATCCGGTTGATTTTTGTAGGCGATTTGTTACTCGCGATGAAACTTGGATACACTACAGTACACCCGAAACTAAACAACAGTCGAAACAATGGTTAGAACGTGGTTCTGCACCTCCAAAGAAAGCGAAAACCACTTTATCGGCAACCAAGGTGATGCATCGATTTTTTGGTATTCATAGAGCATTTTGCTCATTGATCATCTTCAGAAAGGTGCCACAATAAACGGACAATATTATGCAGAACTTCTACAAAAATTAAATGTTGAGATTCGTGCTAAACGACCAGGAATGGCAAAGAAAAAGATTCTGTTTCACCAAGACAACGCTCCCTAGCATACCAGCACAGCTGCGATGTCCAAAATCCACGAGTTGCATGTCCAATTAGTACCGCATGCGGCTTATTCGCCGGATCTAGCCCCTTTCGACTTCCACCTTTTTCCAAAATTGAAAACGGCACTAGGTGGAAAGAAATTTTGGTCTAACGACGACCTTATCATCTTCGTAAATGAGTATTTTACAAGCCTTTTGGAATCGCATTTTAGAGATGGCATAAGGGCATTGGCGCACCGTTGGAATAAATGTATTGCTCCTTTAGGAGAATATATTGAAAAATAAAAATTATTTTGTATTTAAAAAATTCGTTTTTCTTTTCCATTCTCACTACTTGTCAAACTACCCTCGTATATATACTCCAGTAATTTTGGGGAATTATATCATAGTCGAATACTGTCAGCAAACTGGTCGTAATATTCAAATCGTTCATTTCCAAAAATAAGATAGAACAGAATAGTGAAAAAGATCAAATTTAAATGTTTTATGTACAATTAATGAATTTAAGAGCTTTTTACTTACATAGTTCTGTATGTACATGCGCGAATGTGGTTTTGATCTACTAAATGCACATTTAAGATACTGGAATTCTAAACTAAATTTGGATTAGAGAATTCATAAAAATGATGTTGAGAAATTAAACATTTGATATTACAAATTTAATATTTAAACTAATATCAGTGAAATATGTAAAACTAAAAGAAATATTCATACTCGATTGTCGTTGAGTTATCTTTTATAACACGTTTGTAAATGTTGGTTGTAGAATTATGGAAATTAAAGTATTTTAATGTCATTAACATCTAGAGATAATCGAAAACAGTGTTATAATTAATTACGTACCTCACGTTTCCTGTTAAACATATTCATTAAAACAGCACGTACACACACTTCTCAACATACTTGTACACACACGACAGTTCATTACATTTTTCGAACTGAGCTGAGCCAAAAGTAATAAACATAAAACTAATAAACACACCATATTTACAGGTGTAAGGATATAGTCCTTAGTAATAATTTCGTAATTATTGACTCCGTTTTATTTGGCAAAATGTTAGTCTACCTGTAAAAATGAATGTCTATTCGTACGAGAGAAAATCAATTTCTCTCCGATAGTAAGTAGTAAGTCACGAAAAATCGACACTTGCTGATATTGACTATATTAGATCATTTCTATATACGTCCCACTTTATCTTGCACACGTTTAAAATCAATCGCACAATTTCATATGCATTATTTTAAGTCACGTTTTGTTTGTTTTCGTTTTACCAGTTCTCGATGCGATTGGCGTGTAATTTGGATGCGTACACGTAACATGGAGTTACGGTAGGTAAGTGGTTTGGATTTGTAATACACGCTATAGTCGAGTACGAACACCTGACATACATTTTAATAATTTCCATGTAATGCAATATAATAATGTAAACTTTAATCTTATCGTGAATTTTGATTGATTTTTTATTTTGCCTTTTATTTCAGTTAAGATATGCAAGAGCTTATGATTTATGATTCACATGCAATTATCAGCTAATATATTTTATACGTTTGTATTTATAAAAACGAACACGTCTTTATTTCCTGAAAGTAAGGGGAAATACTGGGCAGTCAAGTTGGATATTTTAAGAATGATTTAGGCCCGGCTCGGACTAGTTTGCTTGATTTATTAGTCAGTCCATTCGTTACTATTCACCAGGTCCAACTTTCATCCTCGATGGCATCGGTAAACCAATTCCTGCCATCTCAGTTTGATAAACTTAAGCCCGTGTAATAAGCTGACAACTTTTTTATCAATAACTTTTCGATTTCTCTTAGACAGCTTTCTGTTTTAGATTCATTATGGCTTGCATAAACAAAACGAGGTTATATGGAATGGTTTGAACCATATTGACGTTTGAAAAATCATAGTCTTAAACAATATCAGATGCTTGTTATTGGAGCAAATGCTGTTTTGCGATTTGCTGATTGTTCTTCAAGTTCGATCAAATGACGCATCTTTGCATATATTTTTTGATCACTTTCTCACGTCCATGCTATTGTTGAAAGAGCAAATAAAGAGGTGCTTCAAATTTCCTATGATACTGGAAATTAGCTGTTGCGTTACCATTGCTTAAGATTACCTCATCGTCTAGAGTTAGAAACCTGGGACACATAATCATAGTTTCTGGGTTTAGCAGGATTCCGAAGAGAATTATTTGTGTCCAGCTGAACGAGAATTTAAATAGCTATGACTTGATAGTTTAATGTCAATTGGGTTTAGGCCTGGGCACAATTGCATCACAACTCGCCTGGACGTAATCCAAGATAATAGAGTGTTAATGGAGTAGTAGGGCTTTCGATACGGCAGTGCGTCGGTTACGAAGGAGCTTGTTTGGAGCTTATGAAATCGTATTTATTTAATAGGTATCAGATTATTCAATTAGATAATCGACATTAACCTATTTTTTCCTTTTGACAGATGTGTGCCTCAATGATCAGTTTGTGGACCATTATTCTTTTCAATATAAAGAAATATACTGACCGCAAACATCAGGTATTGTAAATTACGTGTTTGCTAATAACACTGTAACATATTTGAATTGTTTGCGTTCTGAACTATCTCAGTGTCTAAAATCAACGACGATTTAATCCGAATTAGTTCTTTCTCCAATAATCACTCTCTCATATAAGTGGTGACGAAATGTCTGTGCCAGTATTGATGAAGACGAGGTTTCTGCCCGAACGTCAAGATGAAGAAAAGCTAAAGTTGAATTTACGATAATAAATCAGGACTAATTGGGATTTGAGAATTTTCATTTCTTTTGCTCTTCCCTTCTATCTCTTGTTACGTCTAGCAGTGGACAATACAAGCGTATCGAACATATTTCATTGATCCAGTAGCTTCAGTGTTGGCGGACGACTTTCAGGAAAACGACACTGTGGCGGCGTGTAGACCTGATTGCACAGGCAACTCTTCCAGCTCTCTGAATGATTTTGAGCTAGTCTTAGTGCCCTGGAGGTCCAACAGAAGATTGTTTAATTAATTACCGTTGACAGCTTTTGAGATTACTCCTTCCAAATTTATTATAAAAGTAGCAAATCACTTATTGCTGTTCAAAAGTATTCAATTCAAAAAATATCTAGGTTTTATTCAATACTTTAGTAAATAACGGACAAAATCTGTTACAAAATTGCATGTCGTATTATGACATGGTTCGTAAATAATTTATAACAAGTAATTAACATTTCAAGTCATCCTTCATCATTTTATATTAATATGCTTCCACTATTCTCTTTGTGTTCGTGTATTTCCATGTTCCAAAAAAGTTTAATTATATAAAAGTACTTTTATATAAAATAATATCAGTTGTATATTTCATATTTTAAACTCGCCTTATGTTTAAACAATACAATGACAATTTCGAAAACGAAAACTTTGGCAACTATAAATTGAGTGTAACGTCATATGCCAATGATACATATCTAAACAGCCCATCGTTACACACATGACTAATAATTGAACGCCTCGTTCTTTCGACCGGCAGTGACATTCGATGAAATGAAATGACAATGTGATTTACAATTCGAATGGTATTATCACAACCCCTGCTACAGCAGCAACAACGTCGGGGTTCTCCAATTACTGATAAACCAATTACGCAGCGAAAAAAGTCATTTCATAATTCGACGAAAAATTTCATTTTTATGCAAAACAAGGTGCGTCTATTTGTATTCTAACTGCCCACTGTTGTTAAATGTAATCATACTTGTAACGTAATGAAAACACTGTAAAATTATTTTCTGTTTAATCTGTTTCTGATAAATTATTAAAAATAGTTTTTTTAATCTTTCAATATTAAATACCCATAATAGACAATAAATTGCTTGCTTGTCTGAAAACAAATTTTAATTTAAACAAATGAAAAAAATGCAAATTGTCAACCTTCTTTAGTGTCCATTTTATTAAAAGTTATAGTGGAATGACTATGTGTTTTGAGAGCAACCAAAACGATTTGATCTTGGAATCGATGGACCGGCTTCGCCAGGTGATATTCTGCCCTTAAGGTTTACGAAATAAATCCATTTTTTATCACCCATCACTACTCGATGCAGAAATGACTTCGGATCATACCTTTGAAACAGCATTTCGCAGACAATTTTTCGATTTTCCATGTGCCTGTCATTGCTCGTAATCGGTCGCTATTCGTTTCTTGAGCACCATGTAATGCTTCTTTTGAATCGTCGAAACCACGCCTCACATGTTTTTATGGTTGAAGCATGCTCATCCTAAGTTTTTATCAGCAAACGATGACGTTCAGCGGCGATCTTCTTTTGACTAAATAAGTGTTTGATAAAACAGTGTTACTTTCACAAGTATAACACGTATGGCTTTGAAGCTTGATGTTAAAATGATATATGTATGTGTCAAATCATAGCATTGCATACTTAAGCCTAGCAACATCTGTTAGTAAAATCAGTAATGACTTTCCGGTACACCGGTATGTATACATAACATAAGCTTAACTTTAATTATTAGCATGTTTTATCACAAGCCAAGTTTCAATCAAGAATCATACTAGGAGAGTAGTTTGAAATGTTTCGACATAACCAAGGAAACATAATAACCAATTTATACTGTAAATCAAATATTTCTGCTTGTGCGGGTAATGAATGAGCTGGTACATTGTCCTAATGAAATAGGATTAGCTTCTTTGTCAAATGTCAAAGTTGCGTTGAATTTATTCAATGAAAAACAGTTGAGTAATTAATTCTATTTCTGTTGTAATGAAGATGACTAGTTTTAATAATAAGTATATTATCGTATCTGAATAGGTTTTCGCAACTCGTTCTTTTGGATACTCAAACTAAGACTCTGAGACAATTTTTTTGGATTTTAAGCACTATTCCAGTCTTACATGGAGACTCCGGTGCAAGTTCCTCTAAGAAGTTTAATTGTGAAAGTTGCTAAAATAGTTCTTATCGCGTTGTAAGTCGCAGTTTGTTTTAGCTGATTAATAGTGTGCACTACAGTTGCTAGTAGTTCGAAATAGAGAGAAGTACAAAGTACAAAACAAAGAATTGCTTCCCAAAGAAAACTGCTGGGGCAAAAATGGAGAAATAAAGCATATTTCAATAGAATACATAAATAATTAAGATTAAAAGTATTGACAAGCAACAGGAATGAGAGAATATGGTGCATATCGATGAAGAAAAGAGAGAACTTAAGTAGTATTGATAATTGTAAATATAACGGTACGATTTGCATAAAAATATGATATTACACTAACTCAAAATATCGAGAAGGTACTATTATAATTTGAATAGGTTTTACGTAAAATAAAAGGTGTTCCAATAAGACATTTCATTTTCAATGGTCCCCCATTTCAGCAGTTGTCATGACTCAACCTGTAACTACTTGACAGATGACAAGTAAAATTACGCCATTAATAAAAATGGAACGATATGGGCTTTAACAACACATTGAAACTATTAAAATTCATTACAAAAATGGTGAAAATTTCATTTTTGGATTGTCGCTAAGCATCTTCTCAGCCAGCAATTGTGAAACTAGTGGAAAAATTTGAGCTGTTGGGACAAGTTCGTGATGTGAAGAATGGAACTCGTGCACGTCGCTCAAGAACAACTGAGAATATTGCTGTTGTAGCCCATAGTGTTGAGGAAAACCCAGGTTTGTCCATTTCTCATCGATCTTTGGAATTGGGCATTCCACAAACGACGTTGCACCTTATTTTGCATAAAAACTTAGATCTTATAGCTTTTAAAGATCAGTTAACACAAGAACTCACGCCTACCGACCATTAACAACGTCATTTCTTAGCTGAAAAATCATCTTGAGTGATGAGGCCCATTTTCACCCCGGAGGCTACGTTAACAAACAGAATTGCCGCATTAGGGCTCGGAAATCCCAAGAATTATTGTTGAAGAGCCTTTCCATCCTCAACATGTGATTGTTTGGTGCGATTTTTGGTCTGGCGGGGTCATTGGACATTTCTTTTTCGAAAATGAGGCTGGAGCAACTGTTACGATGAACGGATTGCGTTATCGAACGATGATTAATGACTTTATATGTCCGGAATTTGAACATATTAATGTGGACCACGTTTATTTTCAACAAGACGGCGATAGTTTCCTGACCGTGTGATTTCTTGAGGAGGCGATCACAATTGGCCACCGAGATCTTGTGATTTAACACCTTTAAAGCTTTTTCTCTGGGGCTACGTGAAAGATAAGGTTTATACGAATGGCCCACAATCGATTCAAGGCCTCGAAAATGGAATTCGCGAAGTTATCGAGGACATACAGCCGCAAATTTTGGAATCGGTGATGGAAAATTTCATGAAAGGAATATGGTCCTTCAAACGTAGCCGTTGCGGCCATTTGGCTGCTATTGTTTTCCATTATTAATGGCATACCCTCCTCTTTACAATTAAATAAATATCCGATGATTTCGCTCAAAAATACTCGTTTTTTTACATATCAAAATGAAACCTCTTATTGGAAGATGCGTTATTTTAATGTTTTTATCAATAATGTTGTTCTAAATAAATATTGGGCACATTTAAATATTTTGTAAATTCAAAGAGTGTTAGTCTTTTATTCAACTGTACATGTACAGTCCTCATAGAGAATTATTCTCGCTAATAATATAACAACTTACTCTACAATAACAAATATTATTTTACATTGAATTTAAATAAATCTACGCAGCACAACAAAACTTTGTAAAAACGGTACGTGTAAAATAACAGTATGTAAATCTAATTTGCCTTACTGGGTAGACTGGCGATGTCCACACAAAAGAATAGGATAGTTTAACGACAGTATACTTTTCCCTATTACGTTCTGGTGTACATACGCAAATAGTAATTTCATTTTATTATCTCTCCAACAATCAAAGTGCGACGAGATTGTGTAATATAGAACGTTGAAAGGAAGATCAAATTTCTGCCGCTAGTGTTCACGTTTCAATCGGATTAACACCGTGTGTTTGTTATCAAAGCACTTAATCAAACGATTGTTATCATTAGCAGTGCTCCATTTTTGTATACTATTCCCCCACTCGAGAGAAAGGGATTTGTAAATTTATTTCTACGTTTATTTTCTCTAAATATACGATATAATTGTAAGTACTTTAGATAAACAATGTACAATTGTGTTTACTCGAGTAATGCATCTTAATTTTTGGTTGTAATAAATACGAAAAATTGGACTTACGTAATTATTTATATCGAAAATATTTTAATTGTCTGATGTAGATACAGATATATTTAGCAAAATATTGGAGACAAACGATCGATACTAGACATCTTACGTGCGAATAGTATTTATTAAACAAATTTTGATTACAGAGAAATGGAAGTTAGTGAATACTGGAAGTAATAATCGTAATTTAATCCCGTCACATTTCAGATTAGTGTAGGATAATGCAATCTAGACGACAATAGAAATACAAGAAAATACAAATTGTATAATTGAGTAAATCAAGAATTGAAATAGGCTACTGTTTTGGAAGCGATATGTGGCGAGCTTTATTATGAAGTAATACAACTTTGTTTGATAATTACTAAAGAAGTTATAAGTCGTATGAATTTTACAAAAGGATTCACAAAAAGAGTCTCAAATTTATAAATATTATGATGTATAAGAACACTTATCGAATAACGCAGATAGTTTCCAAAACTTTCATATACTAACGCGTGTTTTTTTTAGGTATAGAACTTTGAAATGGAATAAAACAAATATGATTTTTTTAAATTGACATGAAATTTACTTTATTCGAAAGATAATCTTCTGGCATTATAATTTAAATATGACTTCTGGCATATGACCGCCACGGCTGGCTCGGACGTAGTCTAATCTGGAGGGCCAATTTTCGATGACGTTTTCCAACATTTGTGGCCGTATATCGGCAATAACGCGGCGAATGTTGTCCTCCAAGTGGTCAATCGTTTCGGGCTTATCGACGTAGACTAGCGACTTCACATATCCCCACAGAAAATAGTCAAGCGGCGTTAAATCGCACGATCTTGGAGGCCAATTCACGGGTCCGAAACGTGAAACTATGCGGTTACCAAACGTTTCCTTCAATAAATCAATTGTGGCACTAGCTGTGTGACATGTTGCGCCGTCTTGTTGAAACCACAACTCCTGCACATCATGATTGTTCAATTGAAGAACGAAAAAGTCAGTAATCATGGCTCTATAGCGGTCACCATTGACTGTAACGTTCTGGCCAGCTTCGTTTTTAAAGAAGTACGGACCAATTATTCCACCAGCCCATAAAGCACACCAAACAGTCAGTTTTTCTGGATATAACGGTGTCTCAACATACACTTGAGGATTATCATCACTCCAAATACGGCAGTTTTGTTTATTGACGTATCCATTCAACCAAAAGTGAGCTTCATCGCTAAACAAAATTCGATTATGAAAATCGGGATCAACGGCAATCTTGTTTTGGGCCCATTCACCGAATATACGCCTTGCTAGGTGATCGTGTGGCTTCAATTCTTGCACGAGTTGGATTTTGTAAGCACGCAAACCTAGATCTTTCCGCAAAATCTTCCATAAAGTAGATGGACACATATCCAATTCCTGTGCACGATGGCGGATAGACTGATTCGGGTCTTCCTCTACGTTACGCTCTACAGCAGCAATGACTTCTTCTGTACGCACTGTACGACGTCTCTCTGGATGCGTGTTATCATTTAGAGTATACGTGGTGCGAGAACGTTCCATAGTTAATCGAATTAATTGCTCTGATGGACGATTATGTTGACCGTAATATTGACGTAGTGCGCGATACGTACATATTTCGAACAGAACCATGATTTTCAAAATAAATTTGCACAATTTGCAAGCGTTGTTCAGGCGTCAGTCTATTCATGTTAAAATGACGAACCAAACTAAATATAAATCACTTAACAGCTGACAAAATGGCCGCCAGTTAAAAAAGTGCTGTCAACTTAAAGTTCTATACCTCTTAAAAAAAACACCCGTTAGCTCAATAAGCAAAAGGATAAGTAAATGCTGACGGTAAAATGTACACATACAAATATATTGCAATAATGTGTTCTTGGATATTTACAATCATCATCAATATTGTTAAAAAATTCTGATAAAACAATAGCCACTTGCGAGCTAACGTTATCGTGGTGAAGCTTCTACTTTACAATCAGCTTAGGTCGTCTCCTACGGATCTGATTTTCCATTAATTGAGTTATATTATTTGGTAGTTACTGTAATAACATGTGGTATTCTATGCGTTTGCATCTTGTTGTGTTGTGTGATCACAGTTTAAGCGACGGGTTTTTGTGTGCGTGCTTTTTTGGTGGTGGCCCTTTTCTTCTACCAGTTGTATGCTTTGTCGCTACAATACCCTAAAGTTTCATTAAGAATGATTTTCCATCATTCTTCACATTCTTATAGAATAAATTGTTTCTGGCGTTGAGAATTGGCAGCCCTATTAGCTTTTAATCCAAAAATATTTCGGACGAAGATTTAAATGTTGATATTGTATATAACCCCTTACCGCATCAATTTTCGTATTCTGTATACGTATTTTGAAAACTAAGTTGTCATCATTAGCAGATAATTAGCCAGTGTCGCACGTGGAAAGTCAGGGTTATTCGATGGTACAGATCGTGTATGGAATTTGTTTCGTGCGGGTTTTGGTGTCGTTTTCCAGGTGCGATACTGTTTAATTATCTGCTAACTTAGTTGTCGAAATACGTATACAGAATACGAAAATTAATGGGGAAAGGGGCAATATGTTAATCTTAAGTGATTAAGTTAATCAACCTCAGGCTCCGTCAAAATTACCTTCCACTTAAAAAGAGAGTTGTAGAATTGTTAATTGTGGATCTTTGCTAATAATACATAGCTGCTCTAGCATTGACAGTTTTTTCAGCTAGTACATTAACAGGAGTACTTCATCTCGTTGTTATTCGCAGCTTCTCCGACCATCTTTCAATTATTTATACCATCGCTCACCTTGCCATGAGCGATCTTCCAAAGATCGCTTTAGCCGTGGAAAAAGATTTTGTTGCTGATTTTTTCAGTCAAACACAAAATTTAATCGAATATCTTGGCCTTTTTATTTCATTCATAACAATTCTTTTGAACCTGATAACGCTGTCAGGAACTTTGAGATTTGGGGAAATCAGATAAATACTGTGTAGCAATTGTTCAATTATATTTCTGGATTTACACGTTTTGTTGCGCATAGTACAGAATCTTCTAACTAATTCAGAAATAGTCTTTTGCTGAAACACCACTCTTTAATACTTACATACTCATGTTCTTTTGCCTTGCTTTTGGCGGTGATGATTTTTACCTTGGGTATCGGCGCAGCGATCTTTTGCTATCATTTCCTATCTTGCTGTCTTTAGTCGGCCGCCCTTTATACACCTTCAATATTATTTTAGCTCTTATATCTGAGTTAATTCTCATTAGGTTCTCATTTGTTGGTTTATATTATATTCTATTGCATTTTTTACTCTTAGTTTTTATCACTGCAATACGTTTACCTTTGTTACCCCATCTACATTTTGGTATACTCGACTAGAATCCGTACTCGTATATGGTCCTTTTGGATACTTCCTGTTTGTTAAAAGATACTCTAAAAACAGCTTGAAATATATTGCATATCACTTTATCGCTACAGTATAGTATTCTAATTGTTTCGCTTATGGTATTTTTTCATGTTGTAATTCCAATTCTACTTTTTGGGTGAACTTGTTAATGCTAAATCACGATTTTCTTATTAATTTTTAACTTATATTTGATTAAAGTGTTTCTCTATTAATTTTTGAAACGAATAGTACTTTGGTACTTTGAACAGGTAGTACAGTAGCTCGTTTATTATTACAGCTTTTAATTATATGTATCCTACTTGTGCCTCTTTTGATATATTTGACTATTTTTTCTATTAGCATTACAAATAGGAGATCCTAATATACTTTTTATAACGCCAAACCTTTTTCCCTAAGCAGTATTGTAGTATATTTACTGATTTCTCTTGTTTCAAGTATCCGCTTGATTGTTCTGTATACGATAGTGTTCCTAGGTTTTTCAATTATTCTACACATAGTTTTTATTGATGAAACATGCATAGTTACCTGATGTAGTTAGAAGAAATTGTCGAAAACGTATTTTCAATATGTAATTTACATATTTTCTTTCTTTAATGTTTCTGTATATATTATAACAATGCTATTTTTGGTTCTAAATGTTTCTGTTTAACTACGAATGTGCGTAGATTTTCAAAAAATTAATACATTTAGTATCTCTTTTTTAATAAGCAGTAGCAAATTTCTTATAGTACTCTAGATCAAATAAATAAAAACATAACATTGTAATATAATTCATACATTCTATATTTTTCAGCCTTATTGAAGAATAATTTGGTAATGATATTCGACTATAAATATTATTGGATACGTTGGGATATGTTTAAAAATCTAGAAACACTTTAAAAATGTCTTTTTAATTTAAAATTAGATTAAATAGATGGTGTTCACATCTACATTTACAAGGTATTATATAATAGTCGGGAAAATCGACAGAAATTTCTCGCCCTAATCACACAGCACGTGTCTAACTGACAACGACACGAGTCTACACGAGAGGGCATTGTCATCCCATGTCAATCTAATATTACTATTAGATTACTGGGTGCATCCTCGCGCCTGCTAAAAACCGATTGTACTTTTAATCCACTCCTAGTACATTTCAGCATCTATTCGTTAACTTAAAAAAAGCCTATCCATGAGAACGTATATTAAAGTTTTATGTTCTCATATATCCAGAAGTACATGTGCAAGTTTGTGTAATACATCCTTACTTTGATTAATGGATTAACATTTAATTTCAAACGGTAGTTCCGTGTTGAACCATTTGTTTTCGACTTTAATTGTTTTTATTTAGTTTTCTTTTTTGTAATATGAAGCATAAAAGTTCTTTATAGTTCAAATGTGTTTTTTAATATTCATTTGTTTTAATTTAAGTACTTAAAGCACGTAAAATATATAAACGATAATATTTGCGTCAAATTTCTGAGCTTCAATATTAATTTGGTTTAAAATAAAGAAAGTAAATATTTGCTGGAGACTAGCTAAGTGATTAAAAAAAAGAGAAGAAAAGCACTTACTACGAGGGATATTTCCAAAGTTCTGGGAATTACATATAATTTTTATAATTTTGTTAATTTTCGTCAATATTACAATGTCGTTTTTCAACATAATCTCCATTTAACTGAATAGATTTATCCCAACGATAAAGTAATTTTTTTAAGCCGTGCTCAAAGAAGTTTTTCGGTGTCTTGTCGATCCACCTGTTTATGATACGTTTTACGTCAGTTAAACTTTCAAATCGAACAACCCCGTAAGAGTTTTTCAAATCTGGGAACAGACGGTAATCACTGGGTGCAAGATCAGGCAAATAAAATTGATGTGGCAGCAATTCCCATCGTAAATCGTTCAAAACATCCTTCGTTTTACTTGCGGTGTGTGGTCTTCCATTATCCTGTTGCAATAACGGACGCTTATGCAACTCTCTAGGCCGTTTTTTGACTAGTGCCTGTCGCAGTGCTCCGGATAATAAATTTGAATAATATTCTGCATTAATTGTAGTACCTCTCGGCAGATAATCCATGAAAATAATCCCTTCGCAATCCCAGAATACAGTAAGCGTTACCTTTCCAACAACCGGAATTGCACGCGCCTTAACTGGAGGCCCTTCTTCAGGTTTGCGCCATTCTTTGGATTGACTTTTCGTCTCAGGATTGAAATAAGGTATCCACGTTTCGTCAGTGGTTATTATTCGTTGCCAAAATTCATCACCGTAACGAACGCCCAAACGATCATGCAAGATGTCATGAACTTGTCGTGTACCTATCCCTAGGTGTACACTAATTTGACGAATAGTCATTCGCCTGTCGTCTTTCAGTAGGTTTTCGACGGCAGTAATGTTTCTTTCATTTACCGACGTGCATGGCCGCCCACTGCGTGGATCGTCTTCTAGTGATGTTCTACCGGCTTTAAAACGATCGATCCGCCGATAAACAGTACTCCTTGCAGACGACTAATAATTTCTGACGTTTTCACATCTTCTTTCCACAAAAAGAAAATTATCGCTCTTTGAGATTTTGCCGCGTATTCCATGGTGGTAGAGTTTAGATGATTTGTCAATTCTCTCTGTTATGTCCATGTCTTGATTACCATTTCTATCGATTGTTACCCCCAGATACTTAAGTTGTGAAACCTGCTCTATTCTTTTGTTTTCAATATATACGATATGTTTAGCGTCTCCTCAGTTTTTTGCGATGTTACCATTACTCCCGTTTTCTGTGTCTTTATTTTCATTCCATACTCCTTCAATGAGTTGTTCCATATATCAAGATTATTTTGGAGGCTTTGTTCACTATTTGCCATAACTTCCAAGTCATGCGCATATACGCATTCAGAGATATCTATCGGCTCTATGTACCTGTATCCTATATTTAGTTTTTTTTAATGTGCTTTCGCAATTTTTCAAAACTTCATCATTTGTAAAACAAAGTAATCGTTAATATTCTCAATTCTTTTGAGCAATTTATTTGCATTTTATTCAGCAGTACGAAATGTCATCGTATTCTTACAGCAGTGATCAAAAATACTTCAAAGTTATATATTAAAATATACACTACTTTATTGTCATCTAATAGTTCCGTTACTTAACACCATATTTAATAAATCAAAAAGCCCCTTGGCAAAAATTTGCAATTATACAGGCAGGCAGTCTATTAAAATAGATGTGGTCGGATGCAGTGTGACATAAAATTGGGTATGTAAAGTGACGTCATGTATATGACCTTTTATATTCGAGGACCATCTGTCAGCCTTGTTAAAGCGAAGGGCACCCGCCCTAACATACCCCATGATAATGCCACCGCTACTTGTTATAAGCTACTGGTGTCAGTTTCAATTTTGCCCAGTCTTTTATTTTACATCAATACGTACTCATTTATCGCGTTTAACTGTATGGTCTTACCAAAATTTTTCATTCCCTTACTTTCTTATATTTCGCTGACATTAATTAACTAGAAAAATATCCGATTTGTTATTTTTATTTGTAAAGTGTTTGTGTTAGTTTATCGAGGGATGCTGTTCAAGTGTACTTATGTGAAGGGCGTAAATCTTTATTATTCAAGAGATTTTATGCATTATTATTTTAGGGTCAGTTGTGAAATACTAACATTTTTTTTAATATCGTTTTACGCAATGTACGAGCAACTTATTAGGGGTTATAAATATAGATTTTTGGTGTATTGAAATGTCTTATTCCGTGATAGTCAACAAAAATTCTTCTGTTTTTATACGTGTACATTATTTTAGAAGAAAGTTGCTAACTTTAGTGGAAGTGGAAGAAGTGATACTTACTTACTTACCTAATCCTATAGACTCTTATACCTTTCGGTGTCGAGTCATGCTGGAGTCGAGTCCTCCGCTTCCCCTCTCCATATCTCCCTCCACTTTCCTCTATTGCTCGCCAAAGTCTTTATGTTTTCCCATCCTACTCCCCTCTTCCTAGCCACCGCCCGCACTTCATCCCTCCACGTTCTTCTCGGTCTACCCCTCTTCCTCTTTCCAATCTCCCTGGCCTCAAACACCTGCCTAATCAACCTCTCCTCGCCCCTTCTCATTATATAACCCAACCACCTTAACTGACCCTGTTCTATCGTCGTTTCTATTGGGATTATAACTCTGGAAGAAGTGATAAGGGTCTTAAAATTAATAAAAGTTAATTATGTGATGACGGCAGAACTAGAGGAAAACAATCTGCAGAAACTATACATAAATTAATAGAAAACGTATGGGTAGAAGTAAAAATACCGCAAGACTAGAACGAAGCGTCTTTATTGCTCGTTTATAGTAAAAATTGATGAAAAAACTTTAGCAATAGGTTGTAGGCATGCCCGTTCCCCCGGTATCTAACCTAGCAATTTTTTTCTTTGGAAATACCTGAAGGCTTGAATCTACCAACAGAAGCTACGAACACTTTACGACCAGAAAGCTGTCTTCTGTCAAGAACTTGAGGCAATTTCCTTGGGTATGGCTAGGAGAGCAATGCAGAACTTTAGAGAAAAACTTCAGCATTGTATAGAAAAGGACGGTCGCCATTTGGAGAACATTTTCAAAAACAAGTGATTAGATACACGTACGTGAAATAAATGGCAAGCATTGCTCTTTCAAACTGTGAAATACACGTTTAAATAGCTTCCATAATTACTTTGTTATTTACGTTTAATATTCAAAAGTTATTTCTACCGCACCCTGTGTTTTTTAGTAATCAGTTCCTCAACTTTTAAAAATACGATTTTACAAATTTCGGAAGCCCCGAAGAAACTTTGGAACGTTTTCTGAAACTTCTTCTGGGCTTCCGAAATTTGTAAAATCGTATATTTAAAAAGTGTGAGAATATTGCTTTGAAAGAGTGGATCTGTTGCAAATCAATTTTCTGTTGTAAGAGAATTGGAGGCTAAGAGCTGTAAGCAAAAGATTCTAAATTTAATAAAGTTAATCCCAAAAGAGAGAAAATAGAGTCAGAATAGAATACGAGGGACGTTTCCAAATTACTATGAATTTGACTCTCTTGGTTGCGTAAATCTAATATTGGTCGGTGACAAGTCTTTCCACAATATTGTTTGGTTTACTATAGTTACCCGATTGATGCATATGTATTTTCGTACCACCAATTTTGACACCATAAAAGAGCAACTGAATCACAAAAGACTATCATTCTCTTTTTTTTTTAAAAGACGTGAAATCTTCAGAAATTATTTAACGTATACAAGGTGTTTTTGGAGAGTTTGCAGAATGGGAAGTACTTCTATCGATCTACCGATAAAACAGATACCTTACTGAGGCTTGAGATCAAAAATCAGTACAAAGAATGGCACAAACTTGAAGTAGTGCTTACTGTATTTTGGGATGGCGAGAGCAATGTTCTTATAGATTACCTACCGAAAATTAATAACATTAATGCAGAATATTTGCTTCTGGGCTTCCGGGTTGGAACCGCGTCAATGGTATAACTGTCGACGTTTCGTATCCACTCGTATGGGATATCTTCAGAGCTCAACTACTGGGCTCTGTCGCACTGAAACTCAGTTTCAATGCGACAGACAGTAGCAGTAGTTGAGCCCCGAAGATGTCCCATGTACTAATTTCTAATTACAGTTATAAATTCAAACTTTAGTTCTTTTTCCCTCAAAATACATTTTCATTACCCTGTCCACTATCTACCTGCCTGGTAACTAGAATTAATTAATAGATTATTAAATAATTCTTCTATTGTATATCGATTATTTTTAGCAGTCGCGTCAAATATCATTTTAAAGCGCTTTTTATGATCAAGCTGCTAATAATATTACTTTCAATGTTGTCACGATACCTTTAGTTATATTTATATTTAACTATTTATTAGTTTTTGGCGAGTTTTCTGTCAGTTTATTTGAAATTGACCAGTGCACTTCGTTTCACCAATGCTTTTAAAAGGTCGGACCAAGTAAAAGAACACTTCTTTCTTAACAACGCTTGCTGCTGATACATCTTTCTATATCAAAACGAGTGCACCTCCTTGAGTAAAGACAAAGTTTTTACTATAACTCATGCACATGGTTTTCAAGATACATACATCGTGGTTGAAATTTATTATCCTGACAAAGGATACACATACATATGCAAGAACACCACGTATCGCTTGATTACACTTTTCTACTAATGCTTGCGTATATTACACAGCAACTATATTGCACGATTTATTTAATTACAGCATTTGCAGTTGCTTATATTTTTGGCTTTCCATTGCTCTCGTTTATTAATTATATTTATTAATACATTCATTCTTTAAGAATTCTTTTTATTTAAATTAGTAAATAAAATTTTAAGGACAATCGTTGTTTTATTTTTGACAGTAAACTTTCAACTTGACACACATCCTGGACTTTTGATGCTTCATCAAAAATCAAGTTGGCTCTTTTTTGTGTTATTGCTACACTAGATTTCCATTTCTATAATTCTATTATTTATTAATAAACCAGCGCCCACCCGCTACGCGAATGGATTAATACTGAAGAAAAGCTCCTTTATTGCAGCAAAGAAACAGTATTTTGGGAATCTTGAAGAGCACAATAATGGCATAACAAGTATGTTGGCAAGTAGTAAAAAATTAATGGCCTAAAACTCTAAGTGCTATGTTCTATTTCGTCACTCACTTCCGGTCAAATCATGGTTGTACCAGGTGTACCGGAAATTCATTACTGAATTTTTCGTAAAAAAAACTACATAACTTTCAAGAAAATGGAAAAATTTATTTATTCAATGTATTGGCCATTTGATTCTACACATCTTGCCTTTCGTTAACAACTGACAATTTATGGATGCCATCCCAAAAAAACTGGTTGTCCTTTGAGCAAAACCAATCATCGAGCTATTTTCTAACTTCTTCGAAATTAGCGAAGTGCTGCTCTGTAAGCGGGTGTTCCATTGATGCCAAGAAGGTGATAGACGGATGCGGCAAGATCTGGAGAGTACGGCGGGTGCGATATTATGTCCCATCCAATACTTTTAACGCTTCCTTGATTAGTTTTGCTGAGACGACGCGTTATCGTGCTGTATAATAATTTTACCGTGTCTTCGGGCCCATTCTGGACGTTTTTCTATAAATTCATGGTTCAAATTGATAATTTTTTGTCGATAGCAATCAGTACTAACTGTTTCACCAGGTTTCAACAGTTCGTAATCACCACGCCACTCTGGTCACACCAAACACAAAGCATTGTGTTGTGACCAAAACGATTTGGGCTTGGAGTCGATGGGCCGGCTTCGCCAGCTGATAACCATGATTTTTTGCGCTTAGGGTTTTCGAAATAAATCCATTTTTTATCACCCGTCACTATTCGATGCAGAAATGACTTTCGATCATACCTTTGAAGCAGCATTTTACAGACGATTTTTCGATTTTCCATTCAATTCCATTTCATTCAATTGATATGACACCCATTTCCACATCTTTTGGATTTTTCTGCGTAATCGGTCGCTAATTGTTTCTAGGGTCACATCTAACGCTTCTGCCAATTGCTTTTGAGTTTGGGTTGGTTTTTCATTCAATAACGTCTGCAGTTTCGCATCTTCAAACTTTTTCGGTCTACCAGAACGTTCTTTGCCTTACACATCGAAATAATCACTTTTGAATTGTCGAAACTACGCTTCACATGTTGTTACGGTTGGAGCATGCTCACCGTAAGTTTCCACTAAACGATGACTGTCAGAGGCTTTTATTTTTAGATTAATTGAGACGAGTAATGCGTGCCGTAAATGCACTTTTTCAGGCATGGAATTTGACATTTTCAAAGTGGTACAAATCTATGACAGTGTTACTTTCGCAAAATGTAGCATGTTTAGCTTTGAAGCTTGATGTCAGTAGAATTAAGTGACATATGCGTCAAATCATAACATTGCATCCTTAAGCCTAGCGACATCTGTTAGAAAAACCGGTAATGACTTTCCGGTACACTTGGTATATTTATTTTCGATAAGCTATATTGCTATTGATTATGTTTAACGAATAAGGAATTCTTCGCTAGCTTCAAAAGCGAAAGTTCCTAATATTTGGTGGTGTAATTTTTTTCGATAAATGAGGTTTCAATATATATGTGGATGTATGAATAAATAAAATACAAAATATTTAAAAACTTTATTTTACATCTAGATTTTGTAAAGTTAGGAAAATGTTTAAAATTTAAAGTGTATTTTAACAAATTGTCTGTTCAATATTTAGTTGACAAATATCAAATACAAAATAATGTAATAATCAAATAAATATTAAAACATAATATAAAAATAACAACAATAACATTTGTAGTTATTATATACAGAATGTCTAAATAACGATGTGACGAATATAAAAAACGGAAACAATAAAATGAACTTTTTCTAATGTTCATATGCTTCGAATAAATTTTGCAAGCACGAATTAACGTAAATTTCCGATTATATTTTGAAAATTACAAATGCAAGATAAATGCCATTGAATATAAAATATTTCTCTATATTTTTGAATCTGGTAATTTTAACTTATCTTGCATTCGTTCAATGAATAGTTCAATCTATATTGAGTCGTATACTGTTAGAATCTCACTTTTTGTAAGGGAATATTTTTCAAACCTGTTATGTGTAATGTATTCGTCAAATCACTAATCACTCATCTATACTTACATAATAAATATATTTACAATTACACAATAATCATCTATGATATGATAAATTTACAAAATATAAAATATTATTACTCGTTGTCATGTAACCTAGATTCTTAATTATATTACAACTTTGTACACTCTTAAAATTTAAACTTCGTGAAATTTTTATATATACACGTTTATAATACAAAATTACAAAGTACTTGCTTACAATAATTTTCATTTTCTTATTTTATATATATTGTATATACTATTTAATATAGAATCCCAGCTCAAAGCGATATGTATATTCCTTAGATATGCTAATTAAAATTTTTTTGAATTGTTTTCGTTAATTTTATTATTAAAAATATTATACTTATTAGTGTGCAAATATTGTGAGCTTTTGAAAGAGTACATTTGTTTCGTCTTTTCATTTTGTTTGAAATTTTGATATAGGTATATATGTATAATATATTAGATAACAGTTCCAAAAGCTTCACTAGTGTGATCACAGTTACGTTGGTATTCAATTAAAACAAAATACGTTTTTGTACTATTTTTTTAATTCATTTTTTTAATTGTTCGAAACCGATTTTATAAATAGTAATCGTCAACTGAATAGAGGGCGCTAATATACCGTGAATATATTTTATAATGCAACATGCACATATGTACATACACTAGTTGCTAGAGTAACGTCATAATGAATCAACATAGGATGTCAAAATAAGTTACTCTATTTTTGAGGTATGTATAGTTTAGAAGTAAAACTGTTATTAGTGAACTGGTATAACTCGAATATGAGTTTGAGGAGAGTAGAAGATTTGTTTCAAATTACATATCCTGACCGTCCAAGACCGAGTCCAACTACAATAAGTAGGTTAGTGCAGAAGTATAAAAATAATGGATGCATCGTTCCTAATCATAAAAAAAAGAATAGGCCAAGATATGTTATTACTGACGCCAAAAGAGATGAAATTCTACAAACAATCGAAAATAATAATATGCTCTCCACAAGAGCTTTAGCACAAACTACAAATGTAAGCAAATCTTCCGTGCATAAACTACTAAAACGAGAACATTTTAAGTCGTATCATTTTCAAAACCATCAGGAACTAATTGCGAATGATGCAGAAAGAAGAAGTAACTTTTGTGAAATCATGTTGGATAAGCTTCATAATGATGATACTTTACTACGCAGAATTTGCCTTACAGATGAAGCAACATTTTATGTAAATGGTGAAGTAAATTCACAGAACTGCCGCTACTGGAGTAGACAAAATTTGCATAGATATCATATCACAAGGACTCAGCGGCCACAGAAAGTCAATGTTTGGACTGGGTTGATTGGACACCATATTGTAGGACCGTTTTTTATTGAGGGTACTCTTACAGGAGAAAAATATTTAGAATTGCTTGAGTACAGAGTTATGCCAGCCCTCCACGCTTCAAATATTGATGGTGAGATTTGGTACCAGCATGATGGCGCGCCGGCATATAATTCTCATATGGTTAGAACATTTTTCAACCAAAGATTTCCAAACCGTTGGATAGGCCGTGGAGCAGAAGTAGAATGGTCCGCAAGGTCACCAGACCTGTCTCCAAACGATTTCTTTCTTTGGTCATGTATCAGAAATAAAGTTTTTCATGGAGAACCTCTAAACAATATTGACCAATTAAAAAATAGAATACGAGATGTTGCAAGAGAAATAATTCCAGAGCAGATACAAAATACAATAAATGAATTCTACAATCGCTTAGGATACTGTCTGGCCGTCAATGGTGACATTTTTGAAAATTTGTTAAATTAGTTTTTAAATTTTGTTCAACTACTCTATTTTACATCCTATGTTGCAAAATAAAATACACGCTAAAATACATTGCTGTCATTTCATTATTACGTTACTCTAGCAACTAGTGTATATACGTATGTGCATGTTGCATTATAAAATATATTCACGGTATACAAAATAACTAATGTAAAAGAAAATTAACAAATTGTATTTGTAATCTGCTTCTGGGCTTCCGGACTGGAACAGCGTCACTTGTATATCTGCCCACGTTTCGTACGCATTTGTATGGGACATCTTCAGGGATGAACTACTACACTAAAACTACACTGAAACAGTTTCAGTGCAGTAGTTCAGCCCTGAAGATGTCCCATACAAATGGGTACGAAACGTCGGCAGTTATACAAGTGACGCAGTTCCAGCCCAGAAGCAGATAGCATGGACCACGACCGCGGAAGTCTACGTACCAGATTGTATTTGTAAATTTAGGTTATTCTAACTTCTTGGATAATTTTAGTGTAATATCTATGCGTATTTTCAGTTCTAATACAGAAATATAAATTACCAACGAAATATTTACAATCCGACAATGTATAGAATATCCGATACGCCAATGTCTGTCTTCAAATTGTTCGTCTTTGTTTTGAAGTTCCAAATGCTTCTATTGAAACATTTAACAAAAGTTTGCCTATTTATTCAGTATGTAAATCTAGATGCGGTTTTAAATATTTAGACCATGAGAAGAGAAATGTATTATTAATAAATTATGTCGATGATGCTAATATTCTCGGACAAGGAGAAACTTGAAAATTAAAATAAAATCGATGCCGAAAAAATGATCCAAATGGTCTACAATAAGTTATCTATCAACATTAGAAAAGCATCTGTCGTTTCATTTGGAAATATAGGTATAATGCTTGCAAAAATGTAGAACTATAACATTTTATTGTTGGTGGTCAGCTACCTAACATGAAAAGGATATTTGCAGTTGATATTTACAAATCATATATAGTAACCACTTTTAGTAGCTAGTAAGTAAAAGGTTCTTGTGATATTAAAATTAAAAGAAATATACGTATTTAGCAAGTTTCGACTCAGTAGCAAACCATGGAATATTTTGATCATTTAAATTGCTTTTATTTTACAGAAATAAAAAATCAGCTTGTGACTTCTGTTATCTTCAAATTTTTGAGTGTTATTGCAAACCATTTCTTTTATTTTGATAGTACATTTAAAAATAAAAACCAAAACTATATCCTAAATCACAAATGTAGAACAAAAAAATGTCATTCCAACTAAGCTCTGTAGCTCAAATGATTATAAGTATGTATGCACTTAAGTGGCCATAAATTTCTCATCTTTAACATATTCGTGTTCGTTTAAACAAAACATTATAATCGGCGATTTTTGGACACTCTCTCGGCATGTTGAAAGTTTCATGACAACATGCCGAGAAAGTCTCGCTTAGTTTATAAATTTCGGCTCTCCATCGACAAGTGTAGGTTCGAAGGTGTGGATTTTTATTGTATTTTTCTGTTACATCCAATAGTCGCTTCTTAATAATAGTAATTATCTTTTAAATTGCACAATTTTTAACTTCGGTTGCTAGTAGGTGTTTTCGTTGTATTTTGTTGACTTGTTGCTATCTATTAATATTGTATGATTCCAGTATATACTGGCTTGTTCGATTTTTCGCTGATACTCCCAAAAGGTCCAGATTTTTTGCCAAATCTTAATTTGTGAGTTCATACGCTTTTATACCTTCTTGTAAGTTTTGTTGTAATGATGATTCACCTTTTTCATTCTGGAATTACGCATTTCACAGGATATGTTGTTGTGTGAATTCTGTAAGTTGGCGTTGCTATCCCTTGATCCTACACGAAACTCCATTGCTTCAAAGAAAATGTTTTCACGGTTGAACTAGACACAATACTCTGTTAAATTAATATGTTGTTTCTTTATTCTTGTTAAACATTACGTATATAAGTAATTTTGATGGAGCTTATGGTTGATTAACTTAATCACTGAAGGTTGATATACATATAATCCTTTTCCACACGACGACAACTTATTTGTTGAAATACGTATACATAATACGAAAATTAATGTGGAAAGGGGTTACATGTCAACTTTCAGTGATTAAATTACGTATATAGTTCCTTAAACAATAAAATTACACACCTTCTTATCGATAGTTCCTTATTCTTTCAGGATTAAATGCCCATGGTAGACTTAATTTTTGTTGTTGGTTTATATGATTCATCGGTTAAATTTCGATTTTTCCTGTCCGCTATGACAATTCCAAATAATTTCCCGTGTAACTTATTTGTTATTAACGGAGCCTGTATATTGTTATGCCTCTTCAACACCCAATTAAAATTATTGTTATAATTATTACTATTATTATTACAGAATAGATGGCGCAAAAGTTGACAAAGTTTAAAAATTGTTGAACTCTATTTCCCATCTATTATATTATAGTAGCAAGCTTACGACGGAATCATATTGATTCAATTATATTCATTTACCGTATAAAAAGAGCAGATGAAAGAATATCAATCTTCGATTTCTTTGCTGAATATGTGGCGCAAAAGCTGACAGTTTTTACAAATTTTTAAAATCCGTTTCCCATATTATTATTATGCTAGCAAACTTACGATGGAAACATATTGATTAAATGACATTCATTTATCATATAAAAAGAGCAGATGAAAGATTCAATCTTAAATTACTTACATTACTCTCACATCATTTCAAACACTCGCATTTCAGTTTCGTAGGAAAACAGGAAAATGAACAATAGAAAGATAAGCCAGGAAACGAAATAGGTATATGAAAAACGAGTTGAGGGCAAAGCCGGATCTTAATTGTATTGAGGAAAATCAATGAATGTGATGATAGTGTGTGCTTGAAATAAAAATTGTTTGGGGAAATATCGGACGATAAGATAACCTGAAGAAGAAAATAATTATAAATTATGTTATAAAACGAAAACGATAGTGAAGCGTTTTGATGAATAAAATTGCATATTTTTTTCTATTACCTTCTTATTTATTGCTTAAAGTATTTTGAATAGTATTTCAAGTTTTTAAATTGAATTACAATTAATAATACAAATTATTAAGATTTAAACAATAATAATAATTCATGGTTTGCTAATGTCCCCTATAATTGGTGTTGGGAGATGTAAAGGGATATGAAGAATAGATTATTAAGGGTGCATAGAGGAGACCTTTCATTCAACTCATATTTCTAGTTTGAGTTTGTACTGTACGCGTCTGATATTGTATAGTTTTATTAACAATCACAAAATGGTATTTATGACAAGTTTTATGATTTTTTATGCACTCAATTTGAAGTTAGTAATCATAGTGTCATTGTGTTGAGCGAATGACAGTTATTGGTTAGATTATGAAATCTTCTATTATTGATTCAGAAATTTTCTGATTTACTTTTATTAAAATTTCTCTTTGTATATTAGTATTGTAGATACGTGGACTTCTTTCTAGAGTTTGTACACGATTGAGAAGTTGTTGCTGTAATACCTATTATTATTATATCTTTGATTTTTCGCATTTCCCCAGCCTAGGGTTGAGATACTTTTCACTAAGCTCATGCACCTATGGATTTGAGAGTGTACGCGGCCGATATTGGAAGGTCTCATTGTCTATCCAAAAATGGTACTTACTATTTTTATGTTTAAGTTTTGAGATGTTTTGTGCGATCATTTGAAGGTGGTTATCATATTTAAAATTGTATTCCTCGAATGACAGATGTTGGTTAGGTTATGAAATCTATTATTGATTGAAAAATTTTCTATTTTTGGTATTTTTATAGTAACGGTTTTCTGTATGTTTGTAGACTTTTTTCTAGAGTTTGTATACGATGGTATGCTTTGTTGTAATACCTGTTACCGATATCACAATCCGAGCTATTGTTACTGCTTCTGGATTTCAAAGCTCTTTTAGTTTATCAAAGTCTTTTATCAGCAAGTGTAATTAATTTCTGTCCTCTTACTAGTAATTTATATGTCTCTGTGCGCTGAATTACTACTACTATTATTATTTTTAAAGTTATAAGAACATTGAATGATTCATTACAAAATGTAAATAATTAATTTCGTTCAATTCTAGTGTTTGGTTTTGTGTGCTTTAAGTCAAAAACTAAATATTTATATTAAACAAGTTGAAGAGATGTAAAAAAAACTAAACCAAGATGACTAAATTTCTTATCAGGCGCTTGCTACCAGTTACTTCTAAAGAAATTAACCTTTGTCTGTAACTTTACGTTGTTCAATAGCCCATTGTTTGTAAAAAAGTGATCGACATTTAGTAAAAATTAACAATTCTACAGGCTTATAATTGATAATATGCATTTACACATCTGTGCCATGTAAATATTAGATTGATCGAAAAGTTCGTGTGGGTTTATTTGTAGATGGCGCTAAGGTTTTGTTTTCAGAATACAGTTTCTCTAAGTTGATTTAAATTGCTCAGGTGTTTGACAATAATGTATCAGTGGATATCTGGTGACATACATACGTGATCGAATTACCTTTTACAATAAAAAAAGATTTAAAATGGAAGAAAATAGCGTATTTTTCAGCAGTATTATGATGTTTTAATTCCGAAAAGGAGAAAGTGGAAGTAGGATTGAAAGAAAAATATGTGCTGCGTATGGAGAAGAAGCCGTAAGCGAGCACGAATGTCAGAAGTATTTGGTTAAATTTCGTTTGGAAGAAATAGATGTCGAAGGTGTTCCTCACTCGGTCGACCATTTTGTACAGACATCGACGAAATATTTAATTTAGTTGAAACCACAAATCGCAACTCGGAAACCTGCAGTTACCAGTTTCAGAGCAGTTACGTAAGCTTGATTAAAAAAAAACTCGATATTTAGATTCCAAATGGATTGCAAATCTCTTCGCAATTTACAACACAAATGATTCATTATTGTAGTGATTGGTGATGAAAATTGCATCGCCTATAATAATGTGGAAGGAGGAAGATCCTGATGCAAGGCTGGTAATCCATATTAATCAACATCATTACGAAGTTTTAGTCCAAATAAGATTATGCTTTGCGATTAGTGGAGCTGGAAAGGAATTTTACATCATGAGCTATTACAATGCAACCATAGATTCAATAAGTATTGCTTTCAGTTAGAAAATTGAAGACAGAAATAAATAGGAAGTGTTAATGCTAGACCTTATGCTTTGCGTTTAGTGGGACTGGAAAAGAATTTTACATCATGAGCTATTGCAACGCAACCATAGATTCAAATAAGATTTGCTTTCAGTTAGAAAATTGAAGACAGGAATAAGTAGGTGTTAATGCTAGACCACATATTTCTTCTCGAACGCGCCAAAAGTTACTTTAATTCAGATGGGATGTTTTACCTCACCCCATACTCCTCCGAAACTGTGTTTTTTAAGAACTTCCTTAATTCTATAAATTTCGCTTCTTTGGAAATTCTGGAAAATTATTTGGATCACTTTCTTATGGAAAGAACCCATAAAACCTACGAAGAAGAAATCAGAAGAGAGAAGTTATCAGAAAAATGGAAAAAGTCAATAATCGGAATGACTGATACAGAATAGATCAAGATAATTATTAATGGCAAACGATGGACTTGAAATTCTTGTTTAAAAGTTTCTGGTCAATACATAAATAAATATTAAATGTTTAGTTTGATTAAAAATCATAAGATATACGAAAACGTATTTATTTTTTTTTATTTTAATTTAAACGATTTATTATTTTACAATGAATTGTCATAAGGTTTTTTCTGTAAGAATATTTTGGTAAAGTTTCTAATCACTCTAAAATTAAGTTTGAAATTCATACGGAACTTGACATCAAAACTTGTAGAGCGAAGACTATATTTTCATAGTTTCGCATAAATTGAGTGCAGCGCCCGAAATAATCTTCAATTACCTTCCAGCTGCACAAGATAGTTTCGCTTGTTTTCCAAATAAAATATTCCGTCTACTTTTGTGTATAATTTTGTAATTCGTATGGAACTGGATTTCAAAATCAAATGTAAGTTATTTTCTGCAGTCGAACAATTATTACGATTCGATAATATAAAATGTTCATAAAAAAATAGTACTAAATTAAATTCGCGTACTTTACTTTTCGTTTTTTTCTTCGTCGTATGACTACAATCATTCTAAAAACTACTAAAATACTAATGTCTTTGGTACGTGTTACACTGAATACATTGCACTGGAGGAGGTATTAGATGGCGATTGTGGACTATCCGGGCTTATGGGACTGGAAGCTGTGGGCTATTTGGTCGTACCCACTAGTGGTGAAGACCCATACGCCTGAGAGTTACAGGTGGGTAACGCAAACGGATTCATGGATGCGAACGGTGATGAAACTAAACCCATTCCTGTAAATATAAAAATATACTTTTAAATTAACACAAAAAATTTATTGACGGTGAAAACATGTATTGCTAAATCGTTTCTGATAAAGAAACTCGTGGAAAAACGTTTCGTTATTAGTTTGCACACACATTCTACCTCATAACTTAAGATTCTGAATGGTTCAAATTACGACGATATCTATACAAATTGAAATACGGATTTATAGAATTACTAATCTAAGCAAAAACCGAACAAATATTTATAATAAACTCCAAAGTTTCATGCCCCTTTACATAATAAAAACAAATCTAAGGAGGAGATGTAAAAAATTTTAGTTAAAAAATTAATACTTATTATATGTATTCCTTTGTCTTGGAAATCGCTTATTTAAAAAGGAAAAGCAGAAATTCTATACGATTAAAATCTATGTAAATTTGTCTCCAGAAATAAATTTTAAAACCATTGTTACTCGCGCTTCGATCGCTTCAACGTCTACAAAAATGGTGCCTTTGAAGTGAAGTATGAGTTTCAGAAACAGAAAGAAATCAGCTGGAGCTAATTCTGACAAATACCGTGGGTGTGCCTGAACAGATTCTGTGACTTAAAAAGTTGGCATAAAGATAGTCGAAATTCTTATATTGTTGTGGACTCAAATTAGTCCTCCGTTTGGCAGAACTCCTCCTTTACCCTTTTAATTCACGTCAATAGGAAATTCATGACGCAGCATGGATTAAGATGCTAAGGGAAACGAATTTCCGATGGATCACACGCATAGAAGACTGTGATCAAAATGGTCTTAATGCATGATTTTCATACTTTCGTTTTTATCGGTTTGCGCGATCATTTTCTGCCCATTTAGCACTTGATCGTTTGATGGTGGGATAGCATGAAAAGTCAGTGTCTGGTACTGATTTCATACACAACCTTCTCTTGCTAAACTTTCCATATTCGATCGTGTAAGCGGTTGCAATAATAATGTTCTTCTGATCTTCATGATCTTCATTCGCTAGTCAGAGACAAGGAGAGAATGCACACGCTCCATTGTTTTCGTGAAGGTATTGGTCTAACTGGTATAGAATCACCTAGTAGAGACCTACGACATCTCCTAAAACGTGAAAATCGTTCATAAATCTATGTACAACTTATAGGTTCCTGACCACATTTTTATACTAAATACTACACTAGCTACCATAATGTGATTCATTTCACTATTAAAATGACTCAAATTGTAGATGATAAAGTTCAAGGCAATAGCTAGCTTTTTTATTTTCTGAACCTGATAGCACTTTGGAAAGAATTTGGTTGAAGAGAAGTTTCTTTGTAATAAACGCCTTGATAATCTCTTTGAACATTAGAATAGGTTCGTCTCTCGATTTAGATTTAATGTGATTATTCTATTTTCATTGTAAATCGTAAAACACTTTACTCAAAATACACCGAAGTAAATTTCATAGACTTGACAAATACTCAGACTTAGTTTTTCAAGCCTTTTTAATGGAGGAAATTTACCACAGATACATAACAACAATTACTTGGATTACTTGTCCACGAACGAAGCATAATCGTGTATATAAAGAATTAAATTGACCCTATACAGTGCTACCCCAATTAAAGTCGCATGATTTATATAGTTTTGTCTGTTATTCCTTCCCCACATCATAGCAATCGACCAGATTAGAAGAGCATTGCAAAGTTGTCGTACCTTGACTGAACGTCTCATATCATGTGTGAACAAGTGTCCACTTACTGAGTCAATACTAGCACTTTTCGAATAATTTGTATTTGTTACATGCTTTTTAATTTTATCAGTTACTGACTTAGGCTAAAAATTCAGTTGGTCGCTGTTATTAACCCTCTAATGATCTCACCATGGCTAAGTAAAGTTTTCCTGCCATAAATATTGGCTTCTTTTGGTCAAGTTCTAGTGGTGCATTCTTGTCTGACTATTGTCTTTCTCCGAGACATTCTCGTATGTTATCCACCTTTTATTCCCAGTATCAAGGAAGCAAATGATACTCTGTTTGCCTTGTTTGTTTTATTAAGATTGTACTGTACTCATTCTCTGATACTACTCACTTTCCCAAGCTTCTTAAGTGCTTGCCGGACTATTAACTGAAAAGTATTCAGCTTCTACTTTAATTCTACTCTTGTTTGACTTCCACCAAAATTTTTAATTCATCTATATCGACGTCAAATGCTCGGCTTGGCTTGGATTGATATTTCCAGAGCGGAATTTGATAAATTAATTACTTATTGTTCTTTCACTAATCACACCATTATAAACAATGTGCCTTTGCTAGAACACTACTTCTTCTTTTTCTCCCAGAATATTAGGGATCTTTCAAATTTTCCATATTAACCAGCTACACGTTTAAAAATATTGGTATGTGCACTTTTAAACTTCTACGTAATCACCTAATCTATTTCCACATTTATTTTCGTATTCTGTATACGTATTTCGACAATTCAGTTGTCATCATCAGCAGATAATTAAACAGTGTCGCACCTGGAAAACTACGGCAAAATACCCGTACGAAAACAAATTCCGCACACGATCTGTAGCGGTGAAATCCAAAACGCACACACTTCAATGATTAAGTTAATCAACCACAGGCTACATTAAAATTACCTTCTACTAACCTATTGGTTAATTAAATTGAAGATTGCTGCGGAATTCTAATTATCTACTACTTGTATTGGCAAGTATTTATTAATCAATCCAATAGAAACTACGTTATAAAACATCAAAGCATGAAAATGTCAAAATGTACACTAAAACCTAACAATGACTATAATACACACACCAGTAGATATGTAGATACATGTTACGTACACATGTATAAGAATAAAACATTTTAGAAGTTCATCAACTACTTATTAAACAAATACATGCAAAAATACCGCAGAATAGAATACGAGAGGTGCAATTTTCATGTAAAACAAAGAAAAAGGAATGTTGAAAATAAAATAGAAAATACCGGGAATACGGTAAATGTAAAATAAAAGTGGTTCGTTAGATCTGTACTAAAATGAACAAAATCTACTTAGTTTTAAACGCGTAACGTTTATGAAAACAAATGTAACGCAATTAGAGTAGAATAAGCAAAATGAAACGGATAATAAAATAATATACTAACACTGTACGGCGGCCAAGTGATGCCAACCTGTGATGGGTTGGTGGTGGAAGTGTGCGGGAACTGGGGGGTTAGAAGGGAGTAGTGGTGGCGTTGTAGCAGTCGAATTACCCCGAGCTATCACGGGTGCAAACGCGCTTTTCTCTTTGTCCTGCTTATTGCTGCAGTGAGCGCCAAAATGATAATGACCCGCCTCTGGCAAAACTAAAATTATAACAGAAATTAATTGGGCGGCAATAACTGCAAATAATATTGCGAAAAAAATATAAGAGGAAGGGAGAGGTTTTAAAAAATTTTATTTGTAAGCGCGCTGAAATTTTAGTGGTTATTAGCTAAGTAAATTTATTCGTTCAGAAAATATCTACTCATTATTATATTTATGTTACTTTTAATGCCCTTTTTTTCTGAATTATATTATATGGACATCTAATATTTTTTGCAGGCAGCTTGGCAATCCAAAATGTAATTGAATTGTTCTTTACGTATATAAATTGTACAAGGAGCAACATTGTACATTGCAACAGCAAATTTTATTGGAACATATGAAGAAAATTAAGTATTAAAGACGTAGATTTTTCCAAAATGCGTCCTCTCTAAACAAAAGCATGACGATTGTATTATTTTGTCGAAAAATTTCGTAATTAAATTATCCCGAAAGTCACATTTGAAAACTACTACGAAAATTATATTCATTATATATTTCGACTTTCTCTTCAGACAATGTAACTGAGGAACTGGAATTGATTTAAATTTTCCTGTAATTAAAAAAAGAGAACAATAAATTTTATTTGGAATATATTCAACTGAGGAAAGAACTTGCGAAGTCATCCCAGCACAGAAGCAACAAGCAAGATTAAAGTTTGAATGAAATCGTATGATGTGGGACTATGAAATGAGGCGCATCATAACTTTACCGACAAGTTACTAAACTTTAATCCTAACGTACATACACAGTTTTTAATCACACTGATGTATTCTTGGTGTTATAGTACTGGTACTGTGTTTGCATTGGGATTATCACATTTTTCTCCGTCAAAGTGTCGGCTAGTGCGTTTTAATAGCCATAGTATCAGTCAGCACTAAATATTGTTTGCACATTTTTGAATTTTTTCTTGGAAAAAATCGTAGTGATCAGTGGTTATTTTTACATACAGCAAATAAAGAAAAAAACCACAGTAGTATGGCAATTGCAGCATATATATATATACTAGAAGAAAAAATAAATGAAGGAGGGTCAAAATGGGATAATGAACTTGTGGAGTAAATGCGCCAATAATATGAAATAAAATAATGATTCCTCCACATATAAGAATTTCGTATATATTTCGTATATTACTGATTTTGACTACTTGAATAAATTAGCCCTTGCTATTCCTAAGCAAAATTCATTCCAAACAAAATGTGTATGCGTTAAAACTTTTCGAGATGGTTTGCATAGTATGAGGAACGTTTCCAAAGTTATGCAAATTTGACTACAATTTTTTTATATCGTCAATTTTTATGAAAGTTACAATGTAGTTTCTACTTTTGTGCTTCCGGACTGGAATTGCGTCCCTGGTATAACTGCCGACGTTTCGTACCCACTCGTATGGGACATCTTCAGGGCTCAACTACTACTATTGTCTGTCGCACTGAAACTTAACGCCCTCTCCCATCATCATCCCTCCCAGAAACAGGGCGTTATCAATTCCTTAGTCCAAAGAGCAGTTTCAGTGTGACAGACATGGTAGTAGTTGAGCCCAGAAGATGTTCCATACGCGATTCCATCCCGAAAGCCCAGAAGAAGTATGGACTACGACCGCGGAACTCTACGTACCAGATTACAATTTAGTTAACCTCTCTTTAATTGAATATATTTACCCCAATGTAAAACTAACTTTTTCTAAATCGTTCTCGTCTCGAAGGACCTATTTATAGTTTATAAGTTTTACCTCATTTAAGCTCTGAAATAGAACACCCTGCAGGCTTTCTTTTTGTCAAATTTTGGAACAGATGATAATCACTAGAAAAAAGATCTGGAGCTTACGAAACTTCTTATGTTGTTTCTTGCCAAGCGCTCGCCGTAATGGGCTAGATAAAAAGTTAGAATAACATTCTGCGTTAATTATAGGACCTTTTGATACTAGATAATCCATAAAAATAATGTAGATAATAATTCATAAAAATAATATAGATTAATAGATAATCCATAAATATAATACAAAATACAGTAAGCATTGCTTTTCCAACCGATAGAACTGTACGCGGTCATAGAATTGAAGTAAGATATCGGTGGTTTAGCAATAATTATTATCCGTTACCAAAATTTGTCGCCGTAATTGCCTAAAAGCTCCTGAAGTTGGCGGCAAATGTCGGGCCTGTTGAGTTTCTATTCCGATTCCACAGCCCAGCGCACTGAAACCTTATTTACTCCCAAACGTTCGTATAAACCTATTGTGTACATATTCCTACAACAATACTAATTGAGTACGTTTTGTTATCTATTTTAACATTCTACACGGTCTTTAAATACAGACATTTAATGATTCTAAAATTTCACATCCTCTTTGCACAAAAAAGTGATAGTTCTTCGAAATTTAGCCCGGTTTTTCATGGCTGCAAAATCAGTGGTACGGAAATATATGTCAGTCAAGTAACTGAAGTAAACTGTACTGAATAGGTGGGGAAACGAGTCAAAACTTGTCACTGACCAATAGCGTGATTTAAATACATATTTACTAAGTTGAGACAAAAGCAAACTTCTGCGATTCAGAGTACATCCCTCGTAATTACACCGACGGTTTCTTCTCATTTTCGATGTGATCGTAATCGATAACATTTACACAGTGTTAGTTAAATTGCATGTCAATGATGGTCATTTCGCTGATTATTTGATGTTAGTGTTAAATTGGTCACTGCTTACATCTATTAGTGATAGTAATACCCAATACCTGATCAAGAACATTGTTAGTGTACATTTGCCTTGATGGGCTGAAACTGAAGTGCGGGTATATAGGTAATGATGTTATTGAAGATCAGGTGATTCTCGTCTATAGTATATACATGTTTTGCATCAACTCAAATGATTTCTGTTACTTTAGACCTTGTTTCTATTCTTAGAAGAAGGAATGCCTTCAAAATAGTGTTATTTTTTGAAAGATAACGTTTCGACATTGTAATTCGGAAAAAAATTTATCGATCTTTTGAAATTATGAGTACCGATCCATAGTATAAAAAGACCAATAAAGTTCAAAGAACTATTTATTTACTCAGTTTAAAATGAGTTATGGATAAAAAGTAATATACGTAATGAAGAAAAGTAGCCCACATCCATAATTAGAAGCTTTATGAAGAAGTTTGGTATGAGATTGAGTAAAGATCTAGAGCAAACAGAAGACTATGTTGCCATGGTCTTCTGTTTGAACTTATCTACAATGAATATAGCCAGTGAAATCCTGGACTCACCTACACAATATCAGGTCCTACAGAAAATATAAACAAAACTCTGGTGGAAAAAATGTTTGCCTGTTAGAAGCAATAGACGAGCACCAATGAATTTAGATTTAATAAGCACTGTTGTGAAGAGGTTCCAGAATTAGCTGACAGTGCAAAGAAACATACTATTGAAGTAATGAAATATTAATGACATATTAATAACTACTTTAAACATAAATTTGGTAAACAATTTTTCCAATATTCTTCATTTTTAAGCAAATCTTATTTCAGGTTGTGCTGTGCAAATAGAAAAAATCCATATTGAGTAAACCTATTCATGAAATGTTTAATATTTCAAATTTTTCTCCTAACGCTGTCGTTAAAAATTTAAATATGCTTTTCTAAATTAAACATATTTCTCTCTTTGTTAGTTTGAGTAAATTAAAAATATTTTCATAAATGTAATTTATTAGTAAACGCTTTAAAAGAAGATAGAGTAGACTTTAAGTGTATTTTAATAATATTTAGAATTTAGCAGCTTAGGATTGGCTATTAATAAGAGGTGTTTTGATGTACAGCTACTTACTTGGTGCTGAATTAAAAATTCCTGCAGACGGCGAACTAGGTAAGATGTTCGACAGTTGTGAAGAACTAGTTGGAGTCGCACTTCCGTAACCATTCATGTTGCCTCCGTAAGAACCACCATTGGACGAATGGGGGGTGGAGGTACTGGAGCAGTAACTGCCGCCCCTAGGCGATACGCTACTACTCTGCGTTCTGCCGTACTCCTCTAAAAGAAAAACCCTACCGGTAACAATGCCGCGTCAGTATACAACTCACTCCGTTCTAAAATATATAAACTGCCATGCATAAACAATATTAAATTCGAGTGTCATGCTCTAGAATTTAAATTATTATCTACGTTCAATTTTTTAAGTATATTAGATTTTAGTTCTACTTATAAAAGCTACGTTAAATAAATTATAAACAATTACAGTTCGCATTTCGCAGAAAAAAAAACATATTTTAACGTATGATAACATATATTAAGTAATTGCAAAAGCCTTAATACGAGTTTAAATAAGAACTAATTATCGAATAAAATTATTTAAATAATGCTACAATTTCCATTATTTTAAATTACTGCATTCCAAAATATTTGTTGTAAAAGTTGGCTCGTTTTTTACCGAGAAATGTTTTTTCAACAATTTCTAAGTAAATGAAGTTCTTTTGCTACGAGGATAGTTTGACAAGTAGTGAGAATGACACATAGGTGGCGCTCTAAATGGTAAAACAAATGCACTGTAATTTAGGGTGCCTATTTATATGTTTACATTCGGATATGTAGATAAATCAGTTGATTAGTTTATTTTTGACAGCTGATTGAAAAAGAAGCAACACGTTTTGTTAAAACGTAAAAAGCAGAGTATCGTGCGGTGATTAAATACTTCGTAATTAAGGGTATGAAAGCTACCGAAATAAAAGATGAGTTACGGGAAACATTAGGTGAATCTGCTCCATCATTCGCCACAATAAGTGGATGGGTAAATGAATTTAAACGTGGTAGAACAAGCTGTGTTGATGAAGCTCACTCTGGAGCATCCAAAATCGTGCCTTCTAAGGAAATGATTATAAAAATCCTCCATAATATTATTACGCAAGATCGACGACTCAAAGTAAGAGAGATAACAGATATGGTAAACATTTCAACAGAGCGCGTATACTACATTTTAACGAAAGAATAGGGCCTTTCCAAGCTTTCGGCAAGATGGGTGCCGCGATTGCTTACGACTGATCAAAAGTTCACTCGTTTTCGCATTTCCAATGAGTGTTTGGACCTTTATAAGCGAAATCCGGTTGATTTTTGTAGGCGATTTGTTTCTTACGATGAAACTTGGATACATAACAGTACACCTGAAACTAAACAACAGTCGAAACAATGGTTAGAATGTGCTTCTGCACCTCCAAAGAAAGCGAAAGCCACTTTATCGGCAAGCAAGGTGATGGCATCAATTTTTTTGGGATTCAAAGGGCATTTTGCTCATTGATTACCTTCAGAAAGGTGCCACAATAAACGGACAATATTATGCAGAACTTCTACAAAAATTAAATGTTGAGATTCGTGCTAAACGGCCAGGAATGGCAAAGAAAAAGATTCTGTTTCACCAAGACAACGCTCCCTCGCATATCAGCACAGTTGCGATGTCCAAAATCCACGAGTTGCATTTCCAATTAGTACCGAATGCGCCTTATTCGCCGGATCTAGCTCCTTCCGACTTCCACCTTTTTCAAAAATTGAAAACGGCACTAGGTGGAAAGAAATTTTCGTCTAACGACGAGCTTATCATCTTCGTAAATGAGTATTTTGCAAGCCTTCCAGAATCGCATGTTAGAGATGGCATAAGGGCATTGGAGCACCGTTGAAATAAATGTATTGCTCTTTTAGGAGAATATATTGAAAAATAAAAATTATTTTGTACTTAAAAAATTCGTTTCTCTTTTCCATTCTCACTACTTGTCAAACTATCCTCGTAGATAGTTTTATAACGAACGAAGGAGGTGAAGACCTAACGCAAGATTAAAGGAGTAAGGATAATGAACAAAAATGTACCAGTTTATTCCTATTTTCTTCAAATAAGCATTGACATACAAAATTTTATATTATTGCAAGGAAAGGCAATCCTCTTTTAAAAGTAAACAACATTTTACATAGATTTCATGTTTTAATTAATCCAATTGATGCCAATATGTAAAAGATAATTCCTTCGAAACTTCATCACACTGAAAACGAAGTTTTGTGGGTACTTTAGGAGAGTTAATTTGGATATTTTCAGTTTTGCTTTATTGCATATTCTAGTTCTCGCCATCTATTAGGCGATTCAAAAACAGCAGATCGTTGGTTGGCCGTCCTAATAAAAAACCTACACTACAATACGCAATACATCTTAATCCTTCCACTCAATGTGGACTGAATTTTGAAATATAGTCGAGTTTCTCAATATGTTTAAAAGCTGTTGATTGGTCACAATTTAGCATTTGAACGACTTCATGGAACATCCATGGATATGAATTTAATACATCCAACTTTCCAATAGTGCAGTGCATTGTTGGGGTATATTTCTTCAGCATTTTCATTTGGAAATGTCCCTTTGTAAATCATACATGGTGAAAATAAAATCCATATTCGAAGGAAGATGAACAGATTTTGCTTGTTGAAGAATGCAGACACTCCTGTATTCGAGTTAGTGTAAATGACATCATGCATACTGTTGCATCCACCAATTTCTTATAATAAGCTACAACCTGCATACAACTCTACCAAGACTTTTGCAATGACCTCATATATGTAACGAAGTAATAATTGGTAATATGGTATTACTAAGTTATATAACTTATATCACGTATTCGTGCAAAATTTATTCTTTTTATTCTAGTTCATTTCTTGCTTAGGAAATTGCGTGATATTTTTCTTTAAAACAGAACTGTTAAAATAGTCAGTTTTGGATAACAATGAAGCTTTATTATCTGCTTCAAATTCCGCAAGACGACATCAAAAGCTTAAATAAGCTTTAGTTAATAATGTCCTAGATTAATACTAAACTTGTGAATAATTTAACCATTTTGAGAATTGTTATCAATGATGGTAACCAGGGTTCGCAGAAGACCATCGAATCATTGACAAAAATTTCGAAACAAAAATTTATAATTTGCAAGTGTATAGAGTTATTGAATTGTCATATGGATCACATCAAGAAACTTTGTTATATAAATTTAAGATGTAGTGTATTGCTGTTGAATTTATGCCAATATTAATAAGTTACAATTAAAAGGATCATCACACTAAAGCTTGCATTAAGTTAAAGCATCAAAAAGATTCAGGTTTCATATGCAAAACTATTATTTTGGCGATGAATTTTGAGTGTGTAGAGATTGCTTACAAGTGAAGTAATAAATCCTTTTTGACACTGAAAAGATTGTGCATAAAGAATTTGTTCCGTGGATGAGGACATTTATCAAAATGTCCCGAAAAATGACGCAATAGCCTCTGGTTTTCGTCTCCAATACCTCGTGTGTGACGAAGTTACAGTATTAAAAGGCACCATTTGAATTAGAGGACGTGTTGGACACCATGAAACCAAACATCTGCAATGCTGAAAATTCGATACGAGAAAATTTAGTCTCTCGTATATACTTGCAAATAATGCTAAATATTCTCCCAACTATATTAAAATATATAAAAATTTTGAATTTGATAATTTGAAATCTTTTCGAGCTGCTTATGTCTTCTGCATTTTCTCAAAGTATAAGAAAAAGCACGGGTAACATATAGTACTCAAATAGACGACTTTTTTAAAAATATTACGTGGGCAAAGTGAAAAGTTCTCGGCCTGACACAGAGATGGCGTTACAATTAACAGAAATTTATGTTTATTGCGAGGCTGCATGTGTCTTTAGTTCATATGAAAACTTTCAACTTGTTCCCTCAAGTAGATTGTTTGCAAGAATTTTTGTAGTAGACGTCGTGCGTGATATTTTTATAAATGGATAAACTCGTGAATATCGTGCTATTACAAAATTCTTTGTTTTGGATGATTTAACTCCTATGGAAATTCATCCGAAGTTGACAAAACAGTACGGGGACTTTGCTCCTTCGATGTCAACCGTTAAAAAGTGGGCAGCTGAATTTAAACGTGGTCGTACGTCCCTCAGATGACCCACGTGAAGGGCGGCCAAAAACCGTAACCACACCAGAAATCATCGAAAAAGTACATGATATTGTGTTGGACAATAGGCGAGTGAAAGTGAGTGAGATAGCCGAGGCTGTGGGGATATCAGGAGAAAGGGTGCGAAACATTTTGCTCAAAGAATTAGAGATGAGAAAGCTCTGCGCAAGATAGGTGCTGCATTTGCTGAATGTCGATCAAAAGCAAATGCGCAAACGATTTTCGGAGCATTCTTTGGACCGATTTAACAAGAACTCGACCGATTTTATGCGGCGATTTATCACCATGGATGAAACATGGGTCCACCACTACACGCCAGAAACGTAACAGCAGTCGAAGCAGTGGGTGGAAGCCGGTGGTTCAGCGCCAAAAGAAAGCGAAGTCGATCGCATCTGACGGAAAAGTCATGGCCAGCGTGTTTTGGGATGCAAAAGAAAAAAGCAGAATAATTACAGGCGCATATTACTCTAACCTTCTTGACCAGCTAGATGTCAAAATTCGCGAGAAGAGCCTGGTTTGAAGAAGAAAAAAATCATTTTTCATCAGGAAAACGCACCCACACACAATGGTGCGTTGGCGATAGGAAAATTTCGGGATTTGGGGTACGATTTGCTCGGCCATCCTCCCTATTCTCCTGATTTGGCACCCTCAGACTTCCATCTATTCTCAAATTTGAAAAGAACTTGTTTCTGGAAAGTGATTCAAATCCAACGAAGAAGTTGAAAGGTCCGCGGAAGAATATTTTGACAGCCTTCCAGACTCTCACTTCCGGGAAGGAATATTGATGTTAGAAAAACGCTGGACCAAGTGTGTTGAACTCAAGGGATATTATGTAGAAAAATAAAATCATTTTTTAAATTTATATCGCAGTCTTTCATTGTCAGGCCGAGAACTTTTCACCTTGCCCACGTTTATTAAGTTACTCTTGCAAAAGAATTTAAATCTATATTACAATCAATGTATATTTCATACATCTACATACACATGGATTATAGCTACATATTTAAACCAAAAAATGGAAGTAATTAAAACAAAAGAAAAATGTCAGGGTGAAGGCAAGATTTTTCATATAAATATTAAACTATTTCTCTAATAAACTGTAAAAATAGGATGGATATAATAAACTATCGTGCCCTCAAAGTAATTTATATTGCATGGATAGTGTTTCTGAATTTATTAAATTTAGTTTCGAATGGCATTAAGTTACGATTGATAACTGCTCAAGAACAATGACATGATATACGTTTCTGTTTGAAAAACAAACGAATTTACTTTCTGGGACAATTAGCGATAACTCAAAAATGAAAAGAATACCCAAGAAATTATAAAATTAAATAGAAAAGTATAGGATATTATGTAGATTTGGTTTACTTTCAAGTTGTGTAATTTTAATTAATTTCATATTTCAGGCAGTAATACACATGTCCTTACAATTCTGGTAGCTATACATAAATTACATAAATTGGTGGATGACTAAACCAGGCCGAAATTAATAAGAAACAAAACAGTTCGAAGTGTAGAAACCAAATACATTCTTAAAACTATTGGGTTGCCAAGTCACATGCATTTTTCCAAAGATGGCGCAAGTTCATGTTCGTAAGTGCTAGAACTATTGACATTTATCTTTGATCATGTGACAGTAAAAAGTTGAGGGATTTAATCTGGTGTTTTGAAATTTTAAGAAAAATCGAAAATGAAAAATCCAGGTGGGCGTTTTCATTATATTTTTATTTCCGTAAAGAGAAGAATGTGAGTCAAGCTTGTGAAAGGTTACGTAAAGTTTACGGTAACCGTACAAAGCGTTAATGCCAATTGTTCGCAAAATTTAATGCGATCGATCTTAATCTTCACGACGCTCCTTGGTTAGGGAGACCCATTGATCTTGATAATGTCAAAAACCCACAGCACACGATACGAGAGATTACAGACATTTTAAGCATTCATCATGTAAGCGTTCACGACCACGTGAAAAAATTAGGATACGTTAGCAAGCTCAATATTCATTTGATAGTGCGTTAAAGATCTTAGATAAACTCCTTAAACATGAGGGAAGCAACAATTTTTGAAGCGTTAAATGGATTGTTTACCATACAACCATCTCATGTGAAAACGGTCTTGGTCTCGATCTGAAGATTCGTTATCGAAGCATTCATCAGAAAGCTATGATTTCAGTGTAGCGGGACATTAAAGGTGAAGAAGAGACACAATTAATCCAAGTGTATATTGTCGACAATGGAACATTTGAGTTAATACATCATATAGCTCATTAATGGTAAAAGTGTAGAATTTCAGCCCGACGAGGCGAAACCACACACAGTTTGATTGCCTATCAAAAATGCCACATACTCACCGAACTTTATACTTTCAAATTTCCACTGATTCCGTTCCCTTTGAAACTACTTGCGTGGTATAAAGTTCGAATCAGATGAGGCAATATGGTGAGCCAGCAGCTTATACAGCTTTTCGCAAATACATTTTCACAGAAAAATGACAAAAGTTTATCGAAGAAAATAGGCTAGACATAATTGATTGATATGTACTCGTATTAATAAACGACCTATGGAAAGCATAGAAAAAATACGTCATGACTTCTCTGACAACCCAGTAATAGCAGACCCCCTACATCACCATAATTTGTTTTTTGTCGTTTTTGATACTTTCTTCTGATAAGGAATGGATAATTTCTCTCTATTTTTCAAAATGATCAGTAATTAGTATCACTCTTTCTTCTTTCACAGAAAATGAATTCGATTTCACTCTCCCTACAGTCCAGATCTTGCTCCCTGCGACTTTGCACTGTTCCCGCGTGTGAGAATGAAGCTAAAAGAGAGGCGGTTTTCCAGTGATGAGGACCTTCTGTGGGCTTGGGACAACGAGTGCGCTTTACTCCCTAGTGAAACTTGGCAGAACTTGTTTATAGATTGGTTTCGGAGGATGGAGAGGTGTATTGAGTGTAGAGGAAATTACTTTGAAAAAAATAAATAAACAAAGCTGTATTGCAAAACTTTTCTAGTACCCTTTGTATTTAAATTTAAAAATAAAATTTAATATTAACACCGATGTAAGATATATAGATGTAATCAATATAATAATTATTGCATACCTACGTTTTTTGATTCAATATTTAATTCTTGTAATAGTGAGGTATATAATTCATTCACTTGAATTTGTAAGCTAACATAAACTGTTATTTAAATAAATATTTAATCAGTTACTATATTGCTTCTGCAGACTTAATATTTTTTCATATTTTTTTAGATACATGAAATTCAGCTTTCCTAAATTTTTGATCTATAAAAGTATACAAGTTATTTGGATCCTCTAGAGGCAATAACTAAAAGCATCCCGTTTTCCTAAACTACATAAGTATATGCACATATCGCTAACTACTTCGAATGTATAATATGAAATTTAATTATATTATTCGAAATCCCCCAAACTGCGAGAAATTGCTAAGCGTTATTCATTGATTACGTTCGGAATAGTGTTAAATACAAGCACCAACTAGCATGCGACAACGCATCAGCTTAATAAAAGCAAGGAAGGACAAGCACCTTCTGTCCACTGACCATTTCCGCTGTCCTGAACGCTGACCGCCAATTGACTAGCATACGTGTTAAAAGTCGTTGTCATACCATTATTCGCCATTGTGGGAGATCGGGGCGTCGATAACGTTAACTGGTTATTTCTCGGCATGGCATACAGGGCCTCTGCTAAGTCGGCGGCTCGTTTTAATATTATTTCCTAGTATACAACGGGTATATGAAAATGATGAATGCATTACGACTAAAAACGTGTACCTACTTTGGGTAACTTTTCGGGATCGCCGGGATGCCTCGGTATAAGTTTTTGTAGTCGTTGAAAGCCATAATCTATCGTTGGTTCATTCAAGGCTGCTTACAAGTTTTTAGGATATAGCTTATGAAAGTACTAACAATATTAAATGTGTAAATATACTCACAAACATACACGAATCTTCCAGGTGCTCCTTTACAAAATTGTTTTGATTTATAAGAGAGAGTTACTTCTACAACACCGGGTATATGCCTTGGTGGTGTTTGTACCCTTATTGCATGGGGTGTTATTAGCTATAACAACGTTCTATGTTACTATTATTGCTGCATTAGATTTTACATATTATATGCAGAGTCAAGTTGACCATTACTGGTACAGTAAGGAAGAATTTAAGTTGGGTTCTACTGTGGTATGAATTGAAATTATCAGGTGTATCGAAAAGTCGTTACCAGGTTTTTCGTAAAAAAACTACAAAATTTTCAAGAAAATTGAAAAATTTATTTATTCAAAGTATTGGCCATTTAATTTCACACATCTTGCCCATCTTTCAGGAAATTTATGGATGCGATACCAAAAAATCTGTTTATCCTTTGAGCAAAACTATTCGTTGAGTCATTTTCTAACTTCTTCGAAATTGGCGAAGTGCTGCTCTGCAAGCGCGTATTTCATTAAAGTCAAACAGTGACAGTCAGACGGGGCGATGTCCGAAGAGCACGGCAATTGCGATATTATGTCCCATCCAAGTGCTTTCAACGCTTCCTTGACTGGTTTTGCTGTATGAGACGGCGGGTTATCGCGCTGTAAAAGCACTTTATCGTGTCTTCGAACCCACTCAGGACGTTTTTCTATTAATGCACTGTTTCACCAGATTTCAACAGTTTGTAATACTTTGCGCCACTATGGTCTCACCAAACATAGAGGATTGTCTTGCGACCAAAACGATTTGGCCTTGTAGTCGATAGGCCGGCTTCGCCAGGTGGTAACCATAATTTTTTGCGTTTAGGGTATTCGAAATAAATCCATTTTTCATCACGCGTCACTATTCGATACAGAAATGGCTTCCGATCATACCTTTGAAGCAGCATTTCACAGACGGATTTTCGATTTTCCATTTGCCTTGATATGGCACCCATTTTCTCATTTTTCGGATTTTTTCAATGCTCGTGATCAGTCGCGAATCGTTTCCTGCGCCACATTTAACGCTTCTACCAATTGTTTTTGTGTTTGGGTTGTGCTTTCATTCAATAACTCCTGCAGTTTCGCATCTTCAAACTTTCTCGGTCTACCAGAACGTTCTTTACCTTGCACATCGAAATCACCACTTTTGAGTTGTCGAAACCACGCCTCAGATATTTCTGTGGTAGAAGCGTAAGTTTCTACCAGCAAACGATAACTTTCAGCGCTAAGTTATGCGTGTCGCAAATCTACTTTTCTAGGCACGAAACTCGATATTTTCAAAGAGGTATAAATCTCTGACAATTTTACCTTCGCAAAACTTAACATGTATGGCTTTGAAGCTTGATGTCAGTAGAATAAAATGATGTATGTGTCAAACCATAACATTGCATACTTAAGCCTAGTGATATCTGTTATAAAAACCGGTAATGACTTTCCGGTACACCTGGTATAACAAATAATTTTGAAATTTTAAAGGCTTTTTAGATACGTGAATTGTGTAGTGTTAACTGTTAGTACTCGTATATTATAACGCTTACCTCACTCCATACCAACATTGTTCCAAAAATGACTTGTAATCCATCGAAGAAATTATCACCAACTATAATGACAGTCGAACCTCCAGATGTCCATCCTTCGCTGGGGCTTATTGCTTTGATACAGGGTGTTGCAACTGGAAGGGGAGGGTATAGACCTTTAATAAGAAGAAGCTTTAATGCAATATAACACCTTTTTAAAATATAATACCAACTACTATCAATATGAATATTAATTTAAATAATTTGCAAAATTGTTTACCTTACTTTGAAATAATATGTACGTATGTACATATGTTCATGCTACACATATATATTTCTCGATTTCTTTGGCATTATATTATAAATATACAATTTATTCTAAAGAGGATCTATATTATATAAATATCTGAAAATTATATTTTCAGAGAATTTACTATTTTAAATTTCGTTACTGATTAGATACCTTATTTAAAAGTAAATAAATACTAATTTATTTATATCAAAAGCAACATGCAGTATAATAGTTACATACTTTTAAGAACTTATATATTTCAATCGTTAAAGTAGAATTTCATCACAAGTAACCCTTCTTTATTATTTGAGATTAGCTGATAATACTTCAACAAAGAAAGAAAACTTTACCTACTTGAGTGCAGCTTGTACTGTAAATAATCTAGACGATTTCTTGAAACCTGTATTTACATATTAGATAAAAATACACACTGTGGCCTTTCAAAATTGCTCACACAAATAAAACCTTTCGTTCGATTCATAAATCTGCTTAAAGCATAATTAAAAGTCTTATCAAAGGTTAGTAAATTGAAGAAATGTTGACCGAGGAGTATAATATAATATAAGAGTTCATGCCAGCAAAACAATGCTGTTTCAAGAACAAATTATGAGCCCCACATTTTAAAAATCATGATGTTACATACGAAAGTAGAAAGATTAATTTGAATCATTGTACCAAGCTATCTTGGTGCGAAATATAAAACTAAAATAACATTTTCTGAAAAATTGTAACCTCGAATTGTGCGATTAAATGTACGTGTTGTTGTGCTACTGTTGATGGTGGATGATCTATATGTGCGTGCCAAATATGTAGATGATCAAATGAAATGGTGAAATTTTTTGCAATTCATTTAGGAGCAAGATTGTTGCGTCTTCAAGATAACGTCCCGTCGAGATGTCGTTTAAGTATTGTAACCAGTAAAAAAATATATATACAATATAAAGACAGCAACCATATATTAACACCAAATTCCAGTATGGAGATTAAAAACATAGACAAGTTTCCCAAAAATATCATCACCTGTTTATGAATAATCAAAACAATTACAACGCTATTCAACTGGCCTTGATCAGTGTGTCATAAAGAAAATATTTTATTATTATTTATTATTTGATAAATGATGGAATCATTTTGCATTTTACTCATAATTCGAACATCAAAGGTGAATTGCTTTAGTTTTCTTTTTTAAGTTAATATTACATAGTATTTAATTTTACATGTTCTTTTCTGGGATTCCATTGCTATCGGATTGGTTGCCAAATTTTGTTAATTTTTCTTAATCACTGATGGTTGATATATAACCCCTTTCCAGCTTAATTTTCGTATTCTGTATACGACAACTTAGTTGTCGAAATACGTGTACAGAATACGAAAATTAATGTGATGAATTAACTGATGGTTGATATATAACCCTTTTCCAGCTTAATTTTCGTATTCTGTATACGACAACTTAGTTGTCGAAATACGTGTACAGAATACGAAAATTAATGTGATGAATTAACTGATGGTTGATATATAACCCTTTTCCAGCTTAATTTTCGTATTCTGTATACGACAACTTAGTTGTCGAAATACGTGTACAGAATACGAACATTTATGTGGAAAGGGGTTATATATTGTATTAACCATCAGTGATCAAGCAAAATAAAAAAAAATTTGTCAACCATCAATCCGATAGCAATGGAATCCCAGAAAAGAACATGTAAAATTAAATACTTATATAAACTCGTGCTCGTCCACATCAAGCGAACATCGTTGACAACTGCATTGAACAATTGGGAATCAATAGAATGAGCTGGCCAGCAAATTCTCCTGATGGTAATCCTATCGAATATGCTTGGGTTGCTTTAGTATGACTTAGAAATATGCCACCGCGTATAGTTCAAGAACTTTAAATTGCTCCGAGGAATGGAATAATATTCCACAAGAATTTTTTGATGTCCTGATTCAATGCTGATGAGTTATACTTTTATTGCCGTTCGTGAAGATCATACACATTATTAACAATAGACTTTTCAACATTTTATCAACAGAACTTCCTATAAAGTCTCATAAATGTGCATTCATTTAATGATATTTATTCACTCTAGTGTCTTAGGAGCTTTATAATGTACACAAACAAGTTCAAACGTGTCAATGCATTCGGTTTCTTGTTTAAAAATGTTGTAGTTATTCTTTATTTATTTATTCTATTACAATTTCTCCAAATATCCCCTAATTGTTCTGAGTAGTGTAGATTTCATTATATTATAGTTTATTTCTCCGTGTTTCGCTTGATGTATTCAAAATATTATTTTCATTTATTTACCGTACAGATTGTATATATTCAAACATTAAAAATTGAAGACAAGGAAAATCAACAGATTACTTATAGAACTTATTTACGTATATTTTTCGTCAACTTCGTAAGCAGTATCTGTAAATCTGAATATTAAATAAATATCCATTTTCGTTATTTTTTACTGTCTCGCATGTAAAACCAATGCTTAAAAGTTATTTATTCGCGTAAAAAGCAACTTCGTCCAATTTTAAGAAGCGCGCACAAAAGGAGAGTAAGTTAAAGTGAATAAAGTAGAACGAAGTAAGATATTAACAAAGTGAAGCATGGCTTGTTCTGCGACGAGCGGATAATATAAGGTAGCGTGCGCTGGGGCAAGATACCGAGACCCCTCGAAGACTACCCCTGACGAGAACAATCTCGCCCCCCCCCGCATCATTCAACGCTATCCGGGATAGTCTAAGTCCAAATCTCTAGAACGAACGCCTAATAAAGATAGAAAGAGAAAGTGAACGGGAAAGAAGATTAAAGGAGTCGCGTAAGAATGTGCAGTAGCGAGACAGTACGTTCGCCGTTTCTTCTTCCTTCCTCCACTGAACTGAATCGAGAGCCAATTTCACAAAGTTTTGGATTCGCCACGGGTTCGCATACAAACGAGATGTTTTCGTGCGAGGAGCGCTACTGAACATCGGCATACCATGGCGCTGGCTGCACGCCGACTAGCGAGTCGCATACCAATGAAGGTTTGATGATTTGTGGCTAATATTTCACCTGCGCGTCACATTTCCATCATATCGCATGGCACACGTTTCACGGTCGAATATCCTCTCCTATATTACAATACGAATGTGTACAAATTTGTGCAGAATAAAGTCAATAACGAAATATTAATAGTCAGGCATAAGATGCACAATTTGTTAATCTAGAGGATAAAAACGTTCACTTGTTTATTGGAATTCTTTCAAACTAAAAAGATGACCAACTTTTTAGTTTGAAAGGAGGATCATATCAAATACAATATAGAAATTGTGTTGCAGAAAACCTCATAAGAAATATACATTTACAAATCAGAATGTATGTATATGTTTATTACACCATTAGTAGATGAAAATATAGGAAATAGTGCCATATATTCTTTGCTTCTTTGAGGATCAGTTTTGCGATACCTGCGCGCAAGATAAACTTATGTATAGATTGCTTCATTAATTTTTTATTTGGGATCGTATTGTCTTTGGAATGAATCTAATTGATATTTTTACCTCGTGTGCAAAATGGACACGATAAATAGATTATGGAAGTACAGATACAAGATTTATGGATATTCAATAGATGCCTAGTATTATATTAATAGTACTACGTTTATTCATTAGTCTTTCAAAGTACTTATATATTGCAAGCATGTATTCGCTGACTTTTTTGTTTATAATCTAATATTAGTAAAAGTACCTCAGTTTCTTTTCTTTATTATATGTATTCTTTTGAAGCTAAAACTAAATATATTGGAAGATATCAATTTTTAAACAGGCAATACTACTAGAGTTAAAGCTATCTTTTGACACAAAATACATTCCTCAAAACAAAGAATGGACATACAACACACACACTATAATATAAAGATATTAATATATTTAAGTATGCGTTAAAGCCAACGTCCCTTCAACATACTCCTCGGTTAGTGTACTAAAGTTGAATTTGATGGAGCCTGTGGTTGATTGACTTGATCAATAAGGTTGATATATAACCCCTTTCCACATTAACTTTTGTAAATTCTGTATACGCATTTTGACAACCAAGTTGTCATCATCAGCAGATAATTTCAAAGTGTCGCACCTGGTAAAACACGGCGAAAAACAACTGTACGAAAATCAAACTCCGTACGCGATCCACACCGCTCAAAACCAAGATGTACACTGATACACAGTGTACATTCATCCTTATTGATCAAAACTAGTGTACCAAAGTTCACTTCTACGATTAGTGAAGATTTGCAGGGCCATAAGTCAATAGGACCGTGTAAGAATACAACAAAATGTTGCTGAAGTGTTTGAAATCGCTGTTTGGGAACTAGAGGTGCTCGACGAGGACAAGTTTAAGGTGAACCAATATCAATAACACTAATAGCCATGCTACGTGCATGTCATAATGCACGTAGAAATCGCGCTCTAAATAAAAGTCGGAATTAAAGTGAAACCGCTCGCGTTACTGCACGTTTATTATCAACGCAAACAAACCCAAAGTCCATTGGTTTTCGTTCCTTTTCCTACAGCGCTTAAAAAATCATCTAAAATATGAACAAACGAGCATATCAATTAGGGAGTTGATTATTATTTAGTGATGAGTCCAGATTTACGTTTCAGTCAAAATATATATATTCATATTTGATGTAAAGTTTGTACACCCAATAACCCACAATTTGTCCGGGAAAGGCTTTAATATGTAAATAGCGGCACAACGGTATGAGCCGGGATAGGTATTTGAAGGCACCTAGCATGAGTTCATATTTGATCGAATATGGAGCTCTCAATTGGGATTATGTGCTCTTCAATGTGCAGTAGCAGTGTGAGAGGAATTCATACTTATGGACGACATTACTCATTTTCATTGATCAATGATCTTTAACAACTGAATCTATAAATTTGGCATAGAGCCTGGAGTGGCCAGTTAATTTTCCAGATAGTAATCCAGTAGAATATGCTTGAAATGTGGGAAGGTGCAAGTATTAATGAATTTCTATTAAGAAATCATTGGAATCATTCCACAAGAAATGTGGAATAACTAACCTGTGCATATCATAATGCCAAACATTCCTGAATATTCGTGGAGGTTCGTAAACATTATTAGTCTATATTTTTTTTCTGTAAGAATTATTACAATAAAATTTTGGAAATATTGATCATTTCTATATTTCTCCTAAGTAAATATCCAACTCCTTATACTCTCCCAGTAAGATCATAAAGTACAAAAATGTCCTGAGGTATTTGTTTACAAACATACTGCAATTTTATTTAATTTTTTAGTATTTACATAAGTCAGAACGCGAAATGAAAATTGGAGGATACAAAGTAAGTTATGACAGCTGTAGATGACCTTAATGTCAATATACTATATATAACGGGTGGGCTATTTAAAAGTTTAAATTTAGAAATGCAATAAAGCAAAAACGGTTTGAAATTTTGCCAAATTTATTGTTTTTTTTGTGAAGTACAATTGTTCCGCGTAGAACTGGAATATTATTTCACTCATATGGGTGCCGCGCCTGGCCTCACACTACCCCATTCGATCGGACCAATTTTCGAGCACTTTTTCGAGTGTACGGGGTCGTATCTCGGCAGTGGCATCGCGAATGTTGGCTCTCAAATGCTCAATTGTCTCTGGTTTGTCGGCATAACGCTTGTCTTTAACGACGCCCCACAGAAAACAGTCCAACGGTGTCAAACCGCAGCTTCTTGGCGGCCAGTCGATATCACCATTTCGGCTAATTAAACGGCCATCAAACGTTTGACGCAATAAATCGATTGTGGCATGAGATGTGTGGCAAGTTGCGCCATCCTGTTGAAACCAAACATCGTTCACATCAATAACATGAAGAGCGGGCACAAAAAAATCGGTTATCATGGTGCGATAGGTGTCTCCATTGACCATAATGGTTGCGCCGTCCTCATTTTCAAAGAAATATGGGCCAATGATGCCTTCGTTCCACAAGCCGCACCAAACAGTCACTCGTAATGGATGCATTGGCTTCTGTAAGACCACGTGTGGGTTTTCTGAGCCCCAAATACGGCAATTTTGCTTGTTAACGTACCCACCAAGATGAAAATGAGCTTCATCCGAAAGGATGATTTTTTTTTGGCAAAATCGACATCATCGTGCAGTTTCTCGTTGGCCCATCTAGCGAAGCGAAAACGAAGCGGATGATCATGCGGCTTCAACTCTTGAACCAATTGAACTTTGTAAGGCGTCATACCGAGATCTTTTCGCAAAATTCGACGTAAACTGGTGCGTGAAATGTTCAATTCTTGAGAGCGATGACGAGTTGATGTTAATGGATTCTCACGCACACTCTTAGCCACAGCTTCGATATTTACGGGTGTACGCGCTGTACGAGCACGCTCACTTCTTAGCGCATCAACAATGAAACCAGTTTCACGAACTTTAGGAATAAACTTGCGTATACCGGGTACTGTAGGTCCTTCTCTGCGACCAAATTTTGTAGGACATTTTCGTACAATTTCCGACCAATTGTCTTTGTTTTGGAAATAAATTTCCAATAAATCCCAACGTTGCTCAAGCGTTAATCGATTTATTTCGTTCAGTGGAGATAATATACTGAATTTCGTGACAGAATAGAATGAAATAAGTATTGCCAGATTCGAAATAATCGGGGGTTCAAATTTAAACTGATAGATGTCCCACCTGTTATAATGCCTTCATAACGTGAAAACTGTAAATACTAGTAAGTTTAACTAATTTTACAGTTCCCACAAATAATTTAGCTCTATGCTATTTCTTAGAGTTCCAAAATTTTTTATGAATTAAAAAATTGGGAGAAAATCTTTAGTACATATTTGCAATACAGATATAAATATATTATATATTATATCTCGCTTTATCAATTTGAACAAGTATTTGAATTTGGAATATTAATTAAATTATGCATATTTTAAAAAATCCAGCAATTTCTACGTCATTTAAGTGTTCCTTTCTAAAATCCATAGAGCTACATTATTTATATAATTTATTTTTTTTTAAGTCAAAGAGCAAAAATTGCGTTGGTTGTAATAGTAAGTATTTTTCACGTACTTGTAAATCAATGCTGATCTCAGGCGAACACAGACAAGCCGTTCATATAGATTCATATTTATATTTTGTAATAATAATCCAAGATATGTGATATTAAAACAAATGATTAGAGACAAATGCAATTTTTATTAATTCTTAATACCTAAAAACCTTCTTTCTACATATACAAATGTATATTGTGTTTCAAGTAATTTATAAAATTTTTTAGCCGCCCGATGTCTTTTTTGCTGAGAGAGAAAGACACAGAGAGAGATAAAGAAAGAGAAAGAGAGAAGACGGGGAATGGTTTATGACTTCAGAGTTTTGGTTTCAAATCTGGAATCGCTGTCTGGAAGGGTTTTCGTATTTCATTCTTGTTTAAAATGAATACCAATAGTCAAGGATCACGAGCGCATTCATAGTAATAACTCATGACTTCCTTAATACTACTTGAAATTAACATTAAATTGTTGCGCGATGTGAGAATATGGATTATTGTTGTAATTATACTCTACATATTTGTATTTGCTAAAAATTTTGGATTTAAATAATAATCATAGTTCATATTTTTAATGATCCCGCCTTTTTCTCATCTTAAACTATAATTTTAAATCTTATTATAAAAGAAGTAATAAAATGTAACATACTGTTTATATAACTACCTTCGCTGGGTTCTAGGCGTTTCGCTCGTCGTCCATGCTTCGAATTGTTGTGGACGAACATATTATCTGAAATAGCTAGCAGAGGGCCGTCCACTGCAACTTGAGTTGCTATAACAACCTGAAACAAGTGTAATAATAGTAATTATTTCTTCTGAAAGACTTTTTAGGTTACTAAAAAACATCGTAATAAGAATATACCTAGACGATAATAAAATATTTTAATAGGGAGCGAAAAATTGCTTTCAGTCAACGATATTCTTTAATAGTTTATTTATATATTTCATTAGTTCATTAAAAATGAGCATTTTACAATATTATTTCATGAAATTCGAATTATCTTTAACCTATTTAAAATACTAATAATTCTATAAAAATTAATTATCTAGTTTGTATCAAAGGACAAACCAACAATACATTTAAAAATCTCATTAAAACTTTAGAAAAAAAACGAAATAGAAGCCCACATCGAATTTAATTGTTTTACTTCTGCCATCCGATTTAAAGTACGCGCTTCTACGTCACACAAAAATCGGACCACGCAAACGCAGCGAAATTCGGCCGCCACGCGCCGCCACCCCTGATGTAAAGACACTGCAAGTGCAGCCATTTTGCGGTTCAAGGTGGCGGCAATGCATTGCAAGACAGACTCCTCCCTCGGGAACGGTAGTCATGTCTCTGGGGACCCCGCACCCTCCGCATATACACACGCGTTCCCATGGGAACCGCGGGATGATGACGGTGGTGAGGCCAGTAGGCGGCGTTCGATACGGACGTTTAAAATACGGTCATCGACCAAAGCGGGGAAATATTCTATCGGACACTGCTTAGAGATAATAAGAGCGGCCCTTCATATTCAAACGAAGTACGGATCTGTGTCGGGAAGTAATAGCTTCATCTTTAATAATTCTCCGTGCGACAGACGCAAAGCGCTTAAATTTTTTGTCATGTTGAAATCTGTAATCTGTGAACAGTGGTACTATTTTATAAATTCGGCAGCGTTTTAAAAATATATATATCCTATTTGGGAATGGTAGCCCGTTTTCATGATAAATTCAGTATTATTTTATTTGGGATTGAGTTTTAAACTCCTAATGTTTTTAGAAATGAAAAGTTTTTATGCTTATATAAATTTTATCCCTTCTTGTAACTCTTAATACTTTTATTACTTGGAGTATTTCTAGCATAAAGCTAATTAATTTTATATACTTGGGTTAAATGTTAATCCTGTTTGGTGTATTTTGCTCAATATAGCTTTCGTATTACGTTATACTCAACTTCTTCTTGAACTTATTTTGTATTACACTAGTTCGGTAAGATTTTACAATTGATCTCATGTTTGGATTGTGTTCGCGATAGAAGCTGTGTCAAAATATTGAATCTTTGGTTCCAAATAATAACTATATACGAGGGAGCGTTTTTATATTCCCGGAATGGGGGACAAGGGGTGGAAATAAAAAAACCAAATTATTTTTCTTTTTCAATATATTCACCTGCAAGACGGATACATTTTTCACATCTTTCAATTAATTTATTATATTTGATTTCTCTTTATCTGCAAAATACGCCGAAACTGCCTCCTTGACTTCATCATCGGCAGTAAATTTTTTACCCCGCTGCTCTTTTTTCATTTTCGGAAACAGGTAATAATCACTCGGGGCTAGGTCTGGGCTGTAGGGTGGGTGATTCACAATTTCGAAGCCCACCTTATGCAGGGCAGCTAACGCAACGCAGCTCTTGTGGACGGGCGCGTTGTTGTGCAAAAGCAGAACACCTTTTGTCAATTTTCCCCGTCTTTTCTCTTTAATGGCTTCTTTTAGTCGCCCTAATATTGAAGCGTAATATTCTCCGGTTATAGACACACCTTTATCTTTATAATCAATCAACAATATTCCTTCCGAGTCCCAAAATACCGTTGCCATGAGTTTCCCAGCTGATTGTGACACTTTAAATTTCTTGGGAGGTGCTGTGCCCTTTTTATGCCACTGCATGGAGTCTTGTTTGGACTCAGGTTCATAATGATGAACCCAAGTTTCGTCTCCAGTAACAATTCCACTCAATACACCATCCTTGTCTTCATTACAGAGGTCCGAAAATGCACGCGAGCACTCTACGCGCTGTTGTTTTTGCGGCGACGTGAGCATTCTCGGCACCCATCTTGCGCTGACCTTAGACATGCCGAGATGATCGTGTAGGATTTTAAAAATTGTTGTATCGGATACTCCAACTATTTCTGCGAGTTGTTTCTTCTTTAGTCGAGCATCTTCGAGTACAATTTGTTCAACTTTTTGGATAAGTGCTGGCGTGGTTACCTCAATGCTCCTGCCCGGCCTCGGGTCGTCTTCAAGGGATTCCCTTCCTTGTTTAAATAAACTATGCCACTTGTACACCATGGTTTTTCCTGGACAAGAGTCGCCGTAAACCAATGGCATCTCATTCATTATGGTCGCGACTGATTTTCCTTGCCTGGTAAGGAACTTTATAACGGCACGATATTCGATATTTTCCATATTTCACTTTTCACTCCTGATTATGTTACTTGGTTGACGATAGCTCAAAGACTAACTGTCTAATAACAATGAAACTTCGTATTTATACTAATCATGAGTCGCTGCACAGGCCACGCCCCCAATGCGCCTACTCACCCCTCTACAACCCGCTCATTCCGCGAATATAAAAACGCTCCCTCGTATGTGTACGAGAATAGCAATCCTAAATTAATACTTATAAGAGCTGCGGGGTAAAAAATTTACTGCCGATGATGAAGTCAAGGAGACAGTTTCGGCGTATTTTGTAGATAAAGAGAAATCGTGTTTTTATGAGGGTATAAATAAATTAATTGAAAGATGTGAAAAATGTATCCGTCTTGCAGGTGAATATATTGAAAAAGAAAAATAATTTGGTTTTTTTATTTCCACCCCTTGTCCCTCATTCCGCGAATATAAAAACGCTCCCTCGTAACTATATACATCACGAATTTTTGACTTTGAAATACTTCAGATATATTATTTATTAAAAATATACAAATTTCTCTTTTAAAAATTAGTGCATAATTTACAATTATTTTTTTTTACTGTAAATCAAATTGTGTGAGATTGGGTTTGAACTTTAGTAAAGTATCAGCTCGAAAGCCATCGAATATTATAATCTCGAACAATGGATAAATAGTAGTCGTGAGGAAGGAAAATAAATGAGTCACATAAGGAAAGGTATACATATATACTTTATAGTTCTTACCCAATTCGCCCACCCTATCTGACTGGTGGAGAAAATAAAAATCTTTTCTATTTCGGCGGACCGACGGTAAATCCCGCGTAGCGAGAACGTGTATGGAAATTGAAATAAATGGCAGGGATCTGTGCTCTACGCTCCATTGTTACGTAATTGGGAAATGCTGCCTGCTTTCTCCTGCTGTTAGTATTGCAACTGTATTGAACGCAGCGCTACAAATATCATAAACATTGCTGTTTTTCCGGCGCGTACAAATTTTTGCTTTGTATTTTGCTCAAAATCTTTTCCTATTTTTATTTACTCGTAAAATTTGGTTGCATAAATAAGACTTTATTGACCAGACTAACATACGTTGATTTAAGATAAAAATATTAAACTCTAAGATATGAAGTGAATCTTTCCAATTTAAATTAATTACGAAGACAATGAGATACTACCAAATATTATAGGTTTTTAATTAAGGACTAAGTGTAATAAATTTTGCAAAACTTTGGAAACCTGATGTAATCTATTCTACTAAGAAAACAACTGTGGCGTTGTATTTGATTTCGTGAAGCTTTATTGCTCAAAGCTTAAAGCATTTATTTTACACTATGTAAACTGCCACCAAAACTACTAAATCTTTCAATTTCAACACTAGCTTGCCAGAATATTTACAATACTTGACGTTACTTAACTTTGCCATTATTGCATTGGTCATTGGCAAGGTAGAGTACATGAAAGTGCACCGGAAAGTTATTAACGGCTTTCCTAACAGATGTCACCAGGCATAAATATGCAATGTTATGATTTGACACATATGTCGTTTTATTCTACTGACATCAAGCTTCGCAGCCATACATGTTATATTTTGCGAAAGTAACACAGTCACAGACTTATACCTCTTTGAAAAAGTCGAATTTCGTGCCTGAAAAGTGCATTTGCTGCACGCATTACTTTTCTTATTTAATCAAAAGAAAAAAACCGCTGAAAGTTATCGTTTGCTGGTAGAACTTACGGTGAGCATGCTACAACTATAAAAACAAGTGAAGCGTGGTTTCGGCAATTCAAAAGTAGTGATTTCGATGTGCAAGTTAAAGAACGTTCTGGTAAACCGGAAATGTTTGAAGGTGCGAAATTGCAGGGGTTATTGGATGAAGACCCAGCCTATACTCAAAAACAATTGGCGGAAGCGTTAAATGTGGCCCAAGAAACGATCAGCGACCGATTCCGAGCAATAGTTGTAATCCAAAAGATGGGAAAATGGGTGCCGTATCAATTTAATAACAGGCAAATGGAAAAATCGAAAAATCGTCTGTGAAATGCTAGTTCCAAGGTATGATCGGAAGTCATTTCTATATCGAATAGTGACGGGTGATTAAAAATGGGTCAAAAATCATGGTAATCACCTGGAGAACACGTCCCATCGGCTCCAATACGAAATCGGTTTGGTAACAAGACAATCTCTGTGTTTGATAGGACCAGAGTGGAGTGGTGACCTGTTGAAACCTACTAATCGCTGCCGGCAACAAATTATCAATTTTAACAATGTATTTATAGAAAAACGTCCAGAATGTTGTCCGCAGACATGGTAGAGTGATTTTATTGCACGATAACATACAGTCTAATACGCCAAAACCGGTCAAGGCAGCATTGAAAGCACTTGAATGGGACATAATATCGCACCCATCGTACTTTCCAGACCTTGCCCCGTACGACTATCACCTTTTCACATTAATGGGATACTCGCTTACAGAGCAGCACTTCGCCAATTTCGAAGAAGTTGGGCAAGATGTGTAAAATCAAATGACCAATACTAAATCTTTCCATTTTCTTGAAAATTATGTAGTTTTTTTACAAAAAAACCAGTAATGACTTTCCGGTACACCTGATATATACATTTGCTATTAACTTATGCCATAAAGAAAATATGTGATACTTTTGTACTAACAAATATGAGAACGTATTTCTATCTTACCTAATAGACGTGAATGATTGTAAATGTAAGTAAATTAAATTCGAAACGTTAAACGTACGAAGAATATTATATAAAAGGGTCACTTTGATGTTTCAATCATATGAAATATTATAAATATAGAAAAATACTTCTAGCTTTGTAAATTAAAAGAATTGAAGATAGTAATACGTATGTTTATTTAGAAATACTTGCGCAGACATCACCTTCTATTCTTTCGGAGATAACAGAGTCTCATTTAAATTCGTATATTAAATTTTTTAATAAGTTTACTTTTGACATTAACACGGTTAAGGCCAGCATCCCTGACGTCGCTTATTTTACAAGTTAATTGCAAAACCCCTGAGATTCCATTAAAAGTAAAACCACTTCCCCAGATACCATACCACAACCTACAGAGTTTTAATTTTGCAGGCATTCTCTTCAAGTCCGCTCTACGTAACTGGTTCTACTTTTTCGTTTTTCTACATTTTCTATTAATTGGTTAGATACAGAATTGATAAATAAATTCTATCATAAACATTTTCTTTATTTTGTGGCTGTACGAAGGATTACTTTATTCATATTTGTATTATATGTAATATATGTATACCGTGAATATATTTTATAATGCAACATGCACATACATACACTAGTTGCGTTGAGTAACGTAATAATGAAATGACAGCAATGTATTTTAGCGTATATTTTATTTTGCAACATAGGATGTCAAAATAAGTTACTCTATTTTTGAGGTATGTATAGTGTAGAAGAAAAACTGTTATCAGTGAACTGGTATAACTCGAATATGAGTTTGAGGAGAGTAGCAGATTTGTTTCAAATTACATATCCTGACCGTCCAAGACTGAGTCCAACTACAATAAGTAGGTTAGTACAGAAGTATAAAAATAATGGATGCATCGTACCTAATCATAAAAAAAGAATAGGCCAAGATATATTATTACTGACGCCAAAAGAGATGAAATTCTACAAACAATCGAAAATAATAATATGCTCTCCACAAGAGCTTTAGCACAAACTACAAATGTAAGCAAATCTTCCGTGCATAAACTACTAAAACGAGAACATTTTAAGTCGTATCATTTTCAAAACCATCAGGAACTAATTGCGAATGATGCAGAAAGAAGAAGTAACTTTCGTGAAATCATGTTGGATAAGCTTCATAATGATGATACTTTACTACGCAGAATTTGCTTTACAGATGAAGCAACATTTTATGTAAATGGTGAAGTAAATTCACAGAACTGCCGCTACTAGAATAGACAAAATTTGCATAGATATCATATCACAAGGACTCAGCGACCACAGAAAGTCAATGTTTGGACTGGGTTGATTGGACACCATATAGTAGGACCGTTTTTTATTGAGGGTACTCTTACAGGAGAAAAATATTTAGAATTGCTTGAGTACAGAGTTATGCCAGCCCTCCACGCTTTAAATATTGATAGTGAGATTTGGTACCAGCATGATGGCGCGCCGGCACATAATTCTCATATGGCTAGAACATTTTTCAACCAAAGATTTCCAAACCGTTGAATAGGCCGTGGAGCAGAAGTAGAATGGTCCGCAAGGTCACCAGACCTGTCTCCAAACGATTTCTTTCTTTGGTCATGTATCAGAAATAAAGTTTTTCATGGAGAACCTCTAAACAATATTGACCAATTAAAAAATAGAATACGAGTTGTTGCAAGAGAAATAACTCCAGAGCAGATACAAAATACAATAAATGTATTCTACAATCGCTTAGGATACTGTCTGGCCGTCAATGGTGACATTTTTGAAAATTTGTTAAATTAGTTTTTAAATTTTGTTCAACTACTGTATTTCACATCCTATGTTGCAAAATAAAATACACGCTAAAATACATTGCTGTCATTTCATTATTACGTTACTCTAGCAACTAGTGTATGTACGTATGTGCATGTTGCATTATAAAATATATTCACGGTATATATATATATATATATATATATATATATATATATATATATATATATATATATATATATATATTACGAGAGCAATCCAGTAATTATTGAGGCTGGATAAGAAAACAAAATTTTTGACAAACAATTATTTTTTTTCACCTTCCTCACTTTGTAATCTATTTATCTACTATTTAATCTATGAATGTTCAAATAAAATTCATCAAACTGTTCGAAATGTGCCTTAGTTTTAGCGTGTACCTTCTCATTTGAGCGAAATCTTTTACTACCGGGAGTTTTCAAGTTAAGAAAAAGGAAAGTGACTAAGGGGGCCAAATCTAGCGCGTAGGCTGAATGCGGAACCAGTTCGAAATGTAATTTATTAATGTCCACCATTGAAACAGTTAAAGTGTGAATACGTGCATTAAAACCTTAGTTCTTCTTTAGGTGGGGCTTTTGCGTTGTATTGCATCGTGCAGTTTATGTAAAAGGGAAGCAAACTATTCACTTTATATCTTTAAAATTATATCTTTTAAAGGATATTGGATTACAAAAATCTAACTGCAGTCCCAAAAGGAGGCAGCCATAACCTTTCGGACCGAGTGTAGAATATTCTACACTCTACTTAATAAGTACGCCAGCTTCAGTCCATTTTAGGTTGTTCTCTCATTTTGGGCGTGCCCAGGTTTCATCAACCATTAATAATCGGCGGCGAAAGTTTTTTGAATCATTTTTTAATTTCACTAAATTGAGGGCTGAAAATTCGTTCTAGTGTGTTTGTGGTCTACAGTCAACAAATGCAGCACCCATCCGCAAATTTGAAACTACTGATCCATGTGAAATATGTATAGTTTTTGCTGTTTTAGATAATTTTATTCGACGGTCATCTAACACTATTTTTATAATTTTTTTAGTACGAACGCCCTTCGAGTGTTCGATGGGTTATTCATCAGAAACACGGGTCCGGTTTCCTTTAAACTCAAATGTCCATCGTTTTATTATTGCAGCCGGTGGAGATTAGTCTCCGTAAACAGACTCGAGCTCAGCCTTGACTTCATCCTTTGCTTTTTTCTTAAAAATAAGAACTTGAACCTTGATCCGTACTACACTTTGTTCACAACAAGCTAAAGATAGTTCATTGTCTATTCAAATAAGCATACACACGATTGATATTTTCGTAATGAAAATGTTGACAATTGTTTCCAATTATTGCTTAATTGTAGAACAAATGCTGAGATTTTTTATTAGTGTTGTCCTCTTTCGTCAGGCTCACTTATTCCTACTCCGTCCTCCAATTATTCCATGTTTCTCTAATGTTCAATGGAATTTTCTGTTCTTAAAATTACTTTAAATTAATTGTCAAAATTTTGCTGTGTTTGAATGTAAAAATTTTCGTTAATAATTTAGTGTAGCTTTCTCAAAATTCTCTTTATTTTTTCTTTTTTACTATTTAAAAAACAAAAACAGTAGTTTTTTTAGTTTCATTATTTTCTAGATTCTATTGCCACAACTATTCTTTGATCTGTACGCCGCAGGTCAAAGGACAGGTCGAGATAGATATAATATTCAAAGCATTGTAAAAATGCAATGTGTTCAAATAATCTGCAGTATCTAAAGAGCAAAACACATATCTTAAATAGTCGCATTTGGCACCTAAAAGATCAGTCAGAATACATAGACCTAATTTCGATCATTTCAAAAATGAGCTGCAAGATAGCAATAAGTCATAGTCGAAATCTGATATTGAATAAGTCTAGTTAAATAAATAATATCTTCAATCACTTGGACGAAATTGGACGATATATAAATAGAAAGACAGCTATGAACTCCATTTACTTCATCTTTCTTCAAAACTAGATCAATTTTTGCCATTTTACATATTTCTGGAAAAGCCAAGAATTTGATGGCGGATGTTAATTTCTTAGCAAGAGACAAGTCTACAGACGCGTATTAAGAAATTGGGAAGCAAGCGTCACCGGCAGTAAATTTTTACAAAACAGTTGCCATAATCCCTATTAACCCATCTTCTGTTACTAGTTTCACTGAAAACAATTTGATGGAATTGAAAAAATTGTAAGGATTGTGGAGTTAGTATGAAAGAACAAATTTGCGAAAGCGTTGACTACATCCTGCGATATATCAAACATATTCTCTCATTGGAGTTTTAATGACTGCTCTTTTCAATTGTAAAAAGTTAAATTCATTCGATTTTCCACATGCTTCAGGTAGATTTGATACGACAAGGAGATTTAAATTTTGCAAATATTTCTAAGTTTCGACAATATTTTGCTATTAATTAGTTGCTATAAAATATAAAAAGAATAATAGCGACATATAAACGTAATTTAAAGAATTCTACTTTCTCCATTAAGAAATAAGATTATAAGTAGGTATATTCACCATTTCGAGTCTGTTTCTTTGTTTCTAAAGCATTTTTAGACTTTCTAATATTTTTCAATACATTTTTGTTTAGTATTTGTTACGTAAGTAATAATTTGTGAAAATAGAAACAAGTACAGAAAAAAAAACATCAATATAAAAATGGATACTTCACTACTCAAATGAGGTTTGTTCACTGTACTCCATTATTATTTAAATATTGTATATGTATATTATCTAAATAATATGCATATTTTATTTCATGTTTGAATAATATCGTAATTGCTCGTTTCGTGATAAAAATTGTGACGAGCATAGTTTTAAATTTATACAAAAAAGTGAAAGTATTTCATATATCTGCTAATTTACCTGAAATCTTCTCATATCTCGTGGATTTCCTGCATTTTTCAAGCAGTTTTGATTGCACTTCAGAAAGAACTTCAAGAAAAATCTGCAAAGAAACAAAATAATGATAAACATTTATATAAATAGAAACATCTTTTAATTATATAATATGAACAAATAATATAATGGCACAATTCCAATTAATTTTCTTATTCTAATATACGTATTTCGACAACTAAGTTATCACCATCAGCAGATAATTAAACAGTGTCGCACTTGGAAAACTACAACAAAATACCTCTAGGAAAAATTTCGCACACAGTGTGCGTTTTGGCTTTCAACGGTACAGATCGTGTGCGGAATTTGTTTCGTACGGATATTTTGCCGTAGTTTTCCAGGTACGACACTGGTTAATTATCTACTGATGATGACAACTTAGTTGTCGAAGTACGTATACAGAATACGAAAATTAATGTGGAAAGCGGTTACATATCAACCTTCAGTGGTTAAATTAATTAACCACAGGCTCCATCAAAATTATCTTGATAATTATTTGACAAATAAAACTAACTATTTCTATTAATTTTCAAATTATTTTCACTTTGGCTTCAATCGAGGTAATGGAAAATGAATTTTATTGTCATAGAATTTTAAGTTTATAATTTTTAGTAGACATTGAATATTCACGAAAAGTTTTGTGACCAATACATAAAGTTTTGACATTTATTCCTTTAGCGTGTTATTCCCTTGGCTCAATATTTCTTGTCATAGATTTCTTGAAAACGTAACTGTGACCTGATGCTTCTAATCTACTAATAGAGTTTGAAATATTTAATAATACTAGTTATGTTTCGATGATTGAATAGAATTTATTTACATTTAAGAAATCAATTTCGCTCATTTTAATAAAATTGATTCTCATACGGAATGAAAACTTAAACGTGACTGTATTACTTTTATTTTTCAGATGAAATAGATACGTTGCTGATGCAAAAATCAATAAAATAAAAGGCATTACAGACGAGAAAATAGTGGATATCAAAGATATATATATGTAATAAACACATAAGAAGAAGAAATATTCAAAAGAATCGATACAGAACAAGTTCTACATACAAACTTGTAATTCAGTCTGCCAAGCTGAAAGTTCAGTCTCCGGAAATTCTTTGTTGTCAGTGCTCAGCTATCGCGTACATTCCTGAAACGGGACAACAGGACAACTCTCGCATTTTAGACCTTCGCATTATTATTGTTCTGCTGAATGAATCGACTCGGTTATTTATGAACTCTAAATAAGGCAACTGCCTGTTCATTTTGGAATTTGAGCAGGGTAACTTCTACTTCGCAATGACAAGTGAACTTTTAAATTTATTTTTTTAATTTTATATAGTAGAAAAGAATTAGTTTAATGATAAATAGGACGGTCGATTTTTGGTAGAGAAGCAAGACAGGATCCATTGTAGGAAGTATGAATGTACCAGCAAACATATAGCATACAGTTGACTGAGCAGATCGAACACTATCGATTGACTTTTAATAAGTAATGTAAAGGTGTTTCAAATTTCGCGGTTTTTTTAAAGAATAAATAAAACACATAATTTGCAATCACTTTCAAAAACCTTTTATTGGTCATTGAAGTATCAGTTATGACATTTATATGCGAAAAATAATATCTGCCAAATGGCTCCTCCTGCAGGTCCACAGACGTCCACTCTTTTGTTAAAATTTTCAATAGCATTTTGACATAATTGAGGCTCTATCTCACCAATGACACTAATAATTCCATCTTTCAAAGCAGGAATTGATTGTGGATTGTTTTTATAAACCTGACTTTTCACATAACCCCAAAGGAAATAGTCTAACGGTGTTAAATCACGTGATCTTGGTGGCCAATCAACATCACCGTTTCTTGAGATTACACATCCAGGAGATTTTTCTCTCAATAAGTCAATTGATTCGTGTGTAAAGTGAGGTGTAGCGCCATCCTGTTTAAACCGCCTAGATCAATATCCATTAATTCAGGCCACAAAAATTCGATTATCATCCGACGATATCGATCACCATTGACAGTTACAGCTTCACCAGCAACATTTTCAAAGATGTAACGTCCAATTACACCACCTGATCATAATGCATACCAAACGAAAACTCGTTAAGGATGCATAGGTTTCTCATGAATAACTCGTGGATTTTCCTCACCCCAGATACGGCAATTTTGTTTATTAACATAGCCACCAAGTTCAAAATGTGCTTCATCGGAAAACATTATTTTTTGAGAAAAATCAGCTGATGAAATTGACAAATGAACGATATTTTAAATAATCTAATGGCTTCAGTTCCTGCGTTATTTGAACCTTATACGCCTTCAGAGTTAAAGCCTTGTGCAAAATACGCCATGTTGTTGATCCACTAAGTCCAAGTTGTTGAGAACGTCGTCTAATGGACATTCAGTATCTTCAGCAACACTGTTACGAACCAAACCAATATTTTTTTGTGAACAACCACTACGACTGTATTTTTCACTTTCTGGATCTTCCACGGAACCGGTCTCTAAAAATTTTTTAATAATTCGTCCAATAGTGCTTTCAGATGGACGATTATGTAAATCATAAAATTCACGTAATTTTCTAAAAACTCTTTTCACAGAACGCTGATTTTCATAAAATAATTCAACAATTCGAATGCGTTGTTGCGCTGTGTGCGAAGCCATTTTTATAAATGTCATACATCATAATTTGGTACGTAGACTTCCGCTATCTGCTTCTGGGTTTCCGGGCTGGAACCGCGTCACTAGTATACCTGCCGACGTTTCGTACCCATTTGTATGGGACATCTTCAGGGCTGAACTACTGCACTGAAACAGTTTCAGTGTAGTAGTTCAGCCCTACCTACTACTAGTGACGCGGTTCCAGCCCGGAAACCCAGAAGCAGATAGTCATACATCATACTTTTTAAATGCCCACATACCCAGCCAAATTCAGTGCGCTATCTATATTTTATTTATTCTTAAAAAAAAACGCGAATATATGATTCATTCTTGGAGTTTATTCAATATGGGTTCGACATAATAAATTTTAAATGTATTGGTTTGTTATGTAATTTAATATATGTATGTTGACTTTCTTAGATTTACTTAATATTGATTTTATTATGATACTATTGTTATACTTCCACAAGTGTGAGTTTAATAATATTAGTAAAAGAAAGGTAATAAATATTAAGAAGAGAACATAACTATCCACCAACATAGCTGACAGACTATAATCCTGAATCTAGTCTTATTTTATCTATTCCTTTTTTCTGTTTATATACAACAAAAAAATATTAAATTCTCCCTTTATGTCATAATTGAGTAGAATTAGGTTATCTTGTGACTAATATGTTGAAGCTTTTTCTAATAGTGTTCTCGGAATGATATTTGATTGCATGCGTGCCCTATTATATTTAACGGTGATATATGCAAAATAGAGGACGGTAAAAACAAAGTAACATAAAATTGGTGTTAAGATATCTACATTCTCGAATATTATTTGCAGTTGGACTAGCTTTAATAAGCACGTAATTGCTACGTGAAGGAAAGACTACTTTGTTTTGGCTGGCTATCCTTGGAAAACAAAGGTATTCTTACGCAAGAACGGAGTTCAACAAGCTTCCGTTTCGTATTATAGTAGACGGCGGCGCAGTCAACTCGCTTGACTTCTCAGTAATGGAAGCCCCATCAAATATTAAGAACTCTTGATATGGGTATTATTAATTGATGACAGCCAAGAAGGTACAGATTTGCATAATGCATGGCTACCGCAAAGAAGGGGAGACCATAAGGTAAGTCATGTCACGAGACTAAACAGACCTTCGGGATACATTCTCCACATACATACATATATACGAAGTATTACTGTATCTATTATCTAATACGTATATATATATGCACGCTATACATTGGAGAAATTGAACTTCCGCATTGATAGGGGCTAATCTTCTTTTTTCCGGTAATGTGCTGATTCCAGTGGATTTGCAGAAAGAGGATCCACCCCTAGTCTTCTAATTCCCTCCTGCCACCTACCGGAAGATAAATTACCCGTTTTAGTCGGCGATAACGATCGCCCTGAATATAAAGAAGTGGCAAATACCTTTGTTACAAATTAACCTAACGAGATGGCACTAAAAGATATTTATTAACTTGCTAGTCGGCAAACTGATTTCCTCTTTGCTCGTTTTAAATGGAAGCCATTGTCTGCATGTAAACAAGAAATAGAGTTTTCAAGGGACGAAGATAAAATGTATTAAAGAAAAACAAAATTATCACGAATTGCCTTTAAATTTCGACTCTGACTATAATAATGGTCCTATCATATTTTCTGCAATTTGTTGTCTATATTTTGATTTGCATTACCTTTTTAAAGAGATAATTTGGTAGAATTAAACATCTTTAGTTTTTTTTATAATAAATATCTGTGTAAACACTTATAAATCGCACTTAAAGTTAAATTTGAATTTATAATAACAATTAGATCGCAGAAGACTAGTTCTGATAACTTTTTTGAAGGATTTAAAAGTGCAGTACATGGTAATTCAATTTTACGAGCTTTTGTTTTAATTCTATATATTTTTTTGTATATTCTGTTTGAAATATGTGAACGATAAGTTTATGAGAACTGTACTAATTCTTTTACGTTCATTTTCATATATACTACATTATAATTTATAACTCATTTAACAGAATACACTTGCTTCTTTGCGAAATTAATTTCTTCAAGCGATCTTCAACAGTTCTTTTAGAGCCTTTTTCGTGCATTAAGCTTTTCGCAATCCCAGAAACAGATGGTAGTCACTGGGTAATAGATGAGTTAAACGAACTCGATGAAGAATTAATTCAAGATGATATATGACCTTCCGTTATCTCGTTTGAGTATTGATGTGCGCTTGGACAGAAGACACAGAATAACACTTCATGTTGACAGGAGTTTCTTTTAATAGATAGATCACCAAAATGATTTCAACACAAATTTCAAAACATCTCATATAATTATCTGACCAATTTATGGAATCAAATGTGCTTCTGGTTTATATTATTTCATAAATTCCCTTCTCCGGATTAAATTAGGATGTCAAATTTCATCGGCTACTATTTGTTATCAAAATAAGTCATCGTAACCATCTAGGAACGCCAAGTGTCCTTAACTGCAAAAGTAGCAGATCTAGACAGTGTGCTCTAGCCTCAGTGGAAGTATCTAACGAACTCAAATTTAACATCATACTATGCAAAATGTTGTAAATTGTTAATCAGCATCTAATACTTACAATACGACAATATACATATATATATATATATATATATATATATATATATATATATATTGGGTCTGGGAAAAAGTTCGTGGCGTTTTTCCCGATAGATGGCATTGGTTGCCGATAACTAAAGAACAACAAGTCACAGCGACACCACCGAGGGCTCGTTTTTTAGATGACCTTCCGAACGTTAGTTTGAGCGTAGAAACATTGTAATCGGTGCAGTGGTTGGAAAGTTATTCGCACTTGAAAATGGAGAAGAATAATGAGAAATTTCGCTATATTCTGCAATATTATTATGATAAGGGGAAGAACGCTGCGTAGGCTTGTGATAAAATTTGTGCTGTGTACGGTGAAGGTACTTTATCGAAATCTGTTGCGCGGAAATGGTTCGCTCGCTTTCGTTCTGGAAATTTCAATGTGAAAGATGAGTCACGCTCCGGTCGTCCAATCACTGAAAAATCTGATGAAATTCTTGAAAAAGTCCAACAAGATAAGCATATCAGCAGTGTCGATATTGGCATGGAGCTAGGCATTGACCACAAAACTGTTTTGAACCATTTACACAAAGCTGGTTACAAAAAAAAGCTTGACGTATGGGTTCCTCATGAGTTGAGCGTGAAAAACATGATGGACCGAATTAACATCTGCGATGCGCTGCTGAAACGGAATGAAATCGAGCCGTTTCTGAAACGTTTAATAACCGGAGATGAAAAATGGATTACGTACGATAATCGGAAGCGTAAAAGATCGTGGATAAAGGATGGTGAGCCGTCACAAGCGTTCGCTAAGCCAACATTGACGCCAAAAAAAGTGATGCTGTGTGTATGGTGGGACTGGAGGGGAATCGTCCACTACGAGCTACTTCCAACTGGTCAGACGATTGATTCTCAACTCTACTGTGCACAACTAGAGAGATTACGCCAGGCGATTGAAAGAAAACGGCCCGAATTGATTAATAGGAAAGGTGTTGTCTTCCATCATGACAACGCCCGACCACACACTTCTTTGATGACCCGTCAAAAATTGAGAGAGTTTGGTTGGGAAGTTTTGATGCACCCACCTTACAGTCCGGATATAGCACCCTCTGACTATCATCTGTTTCGATCTCTGCAGAACTCTCTCAATGGAATTAAGTTGGTTTCAAAAGAAGCCTGTGAAAACTACTTGATTCAGTTTTTCGACCAGAAACCACAGAAGTTTTTCACCGATGGGATCATGGATCTACCAAAAAAATGGCGAAACATTGTCGATAATAATGGAGCATATTCGGTTTAAATGAATTCGTCCACGCGCCATGCGGGGACCAGTTGAATTTTACTGAAAAAACGCCACGAACTTTTTCCCAGACCCAATATATACATTGTTTTTTCTCAGGTTCTAAGGCCCGCGTGAGTTTTGTGTGTGTGTGTGAGAGAAGGACCGTTCTCTCGACGTTTCAACGAGATTGTACTCGTCATCTCCTGGAGCTAGCCTGTCACTTCCCCAAATTGAGAATCGTCAGAGGGAGATCTTTAGCTTCAGTAAGCGCCAGACCGGCTCCAGAAGATGACGAGTGCGATTTCGTTGAAACGTCCAGAGAAGATTTTTCTCAGGAAACAATTCGCACAGGTTTTAGACCTCGAGAAAATATATCTTCATCGTCGTCCGCAAAAATATGACGTGTAACTTATATATAAAGGGTTTTCCAATAAGGAGATAACAATTTTGTATTTTACTACGAATGCACTGAACATTTTTCATGATCTGTCAATATCAAAACGTCAGTCAAGGTTAACATTTTTATCATCGAGAAGTTCACGACCGAGCAACGCTTGGAAATTATTAAAAACGACTACAGCAATTCTAAGTCGGTGGTCGCATTTTTAAGAGCGCTTACTCCAATTTTCGATAGTGCGATTCCATTACAAAAAATGACGGTGTAGTATGGATTTCATACCGGAGGTGTGTCTCATCGACGAAAAAATATGGTCCAATATTTTTTCGTCGATGAAAATGATCGCCAATGATCGGTCAATGGAGTTCGTTGTCGTGAAAAACTATTTTTGGTCAGAATTGAATGAACTTGATACCAGTGATATGTGGTTCCAACAAGATGGTGCCACATGCCACACAGCTGGTCGAACAATTGATCTATTGAAGAGAAAGTTCGGTAACCGTGCAATTTCGAGGAATGGTTTGGACGGGTGAGCATCTCGCTCATGCAATTTAACGCCGTTCGATTTCTTTTTATTGGGTTACGTTAAGTCGTTGGTTTATGCCAACGAGCCAGTAACGTTAGAAGAGCTCAGGGACAATATCGAACGGGAAAGTGCGTTTCGGCCGATATGTGTGAAAGGGTGGTGGAAAATTGTCTGCAAAGAATCGACCGCTGCAAACATGCTCGCGGTGTAACATACAAATATGTGCTGCACCTGGAATTAATTTCAGACCAATACTTTAATTAGTCTGTGTTTTATTTAAATACAAAATTGTTATGTCCTTACTGGAAAACCCAATATATGTATATGTAAAAGGAGGAAATAATTTGCAAAAGCTTTTCCAATATTTTGGGAAGGTAGAATATAAATACAATGTATATACATATGTATATTGAAGAATACTTTATATGAAAGTTCGTTTAAGTGTCACAAACAACTTTACTGTATTGTATGTAACTGTCAATATTACGTGTAATTTTACTTTGAAATGGATCTTATACATATAAGTATTTCGAATTGACGCAATTCTAAATTAAGCTTATACTTATACGATGGTATTGAAAAGTAAATGCGATGTTGACCTCACAAGTTGGTGTACTCATTATATCCGTTTTAGTAACAAGAACGAACAGCGGTGAGTATTATCTTATTACAACAGTACATATGGCCGTAGGCTACACGGGATGCCTTATGTTCTCTGAGTAAGCTAACTAATGTATGCTGGATATAGGGGGTGTCGGACTTGCCAAGATAAATAGAGAGGCAATTGCCTGAGGAAATGAGACTAACACGATATAAAGACCTCTCTCTAGTCCGGCGCTAACCAGATTATATATTGCGACAGAGAACGGTCTATTTTGTAGGAGAGAAAAATAAAATAATACCAAATATGATGTTGTTATCTATAAATTTAGTAAGATCAGTTTTAATATTACAATTCTAAGAAAACAGTTTCAATAAACAGGTAGTAATTCTATTTCTTGTATTATTTCATAATTTCCTCAACACCAAAAGTAATTACTAATAACCATTCTGTTATAAGTATTGTTTCTTATTCGTTTATTCGTGGATATAATTCTTTGGAGACAGTAGAATCGATAGTCAAAATAATAAAGGGTGTTTCAAATTTCGCGGTTTTCTTAAAGAATACATAAAACACATAACTTGCATTCACTTTCCAAAACCTTTTATTGGTAATTGAAGTATCAGTAATGACATTTATGTGCGAAAAATATCTGCCAAATGGACTCCTTTTACAGCTTCACAGACGTCCACTCTTTTGTTAAAATTTTCAATGACATTTTAACATAATTGAGACTCTATCTCACCAATGACATGAATAATTTTATCTTTCAAAGCAGGAATTGATTCTGGATTGTTTTTACAAACCTGACTTTTCACATAATCTGAAAGAAAATAGTCCAACGGTGTCAAATCACATGATCTTGGTGGTCAATAAACATCACCGTTTCTTGAGACGCCCAGGAAATTTTTCTCTCAATAAATCACTTGATTCTTGTGCAAAGTGAGGTGTAGAGCCATGCTGTTGAAACTACATGTCCTCTAGATCAATATTCATTAATTCAGGCCACAAAAATTCGGTTATCATCCGACGATGTCGATCACCATTGGTAGTTACAGCTTCACCAGCAGCATTTTCAAAGAAGTAAGGTCCAATTACATCACCTGACCATAATGCACACCAAACAGTAACTCGTTTAGGATGCATAGGTTTCTCGTGAATAAGTCGTGAATTTTCCTCACCCCAGATATGGCAATTTTATATATTAACATAGCTATCAAGTTCAAAATGTGCCTCATCGGAAAACATTATTTTTTGAGAAAAATCAGCTGGTTGTTCATTGATGAAATTGACAAATGAACGACTTTTTAAATGATCTAATGGCTTCAGTTCCTGTGTTATTTGAACATTATATGCCTTCAGAGCAAAAGCCTGGTGCCATGTTGTCGTTCCACTAAGTCCAAGTTGTTATGAACGTCGTCCAATGGACATTTCAGGATCTTCAGCAACACTTTCACGAAGCAAACTAATATTTTCTTGTGAACGACCACTACGACAGTATTTTTCACTTTTTTGATCTTCCACGGTACCGGTCTCTAGAAATTTTTTAATAATTCGACCAATAGTGCTTTCAGATAGACGATTATGCAAACCATAAAATTCACGTAATTTTCTAAAGACTCTTTTCACAGAACGCTGATTTTTATAAAATAATTCAACAATTTGAATGCGTTGTTGTACCGTGTATGAAGTCATTTTTATAAATGTCATACATCACACTTTTTAAATGCCCACATACCCAGACAAATTCAGTGCGCCCTCTACATTTTATTTATTCTTAAAAAAAACCGCGCAATTTGAAACACCTTTAGAACCAACTCTTTAACCGTTAACTATGTAAATCCAGATTTAGTAATTGAAACTTCACATCATCTTAACAAATATAGTTTAATTTCCAAATATGTAAACTTTATATACCACAAGTAAATTCCAAAAGTTAACGTGTTATCTCCGTTTCGATTAATACGTAAAATAATGATGTAATCGAAGTGAAATTGTTCGACCTAACTAAAGCAAATACACTGTAATGCATAGTATTATCAATCCATTTGATATTACACACATATCAATGGCAATATTAGTTACGGAAATTGACCGGTGTTCATGCAAGCGCGAATTTTCATTTTGAACGTCCGCTAATATGCGTGCCACGGGACCAACGAAACCATTACTCTGTTCAAACATCCCGAGGAAAATTTCTGCATATGTACTGGGCACTAGCAAAATACTCAATCGAAATAAAACGGCACGCCGCTGAACGAATTTGAACTAATTTACAAATATTTGCCGAAGTTATGTGCGCTGTATTGACAACGTATGTATTTATTATGAAAGCACTTCTTCTAAATTACTATTGAACTGTTGCGAATCGGTTATTTGAACTTCAAAATCTGAATTAATTTGCAAAATATTCTACCATGGTATTCAACGTACAATTATCTTCAATTTTAGCATAGTACTATACATAGCAACAATAGTGTTTACTATTTTATTCCAATTATTATCATATAAATGTTTTAAATATATTTATGTTAAAAAGAAATAGATGCTAAAGTTACACCGATTTTACGCTTATATAGCGTATATTACGAGAGTAGCCGTTTACACATTTCGGAACTAGCAACACTATTAGTATTATCTCCGATCTGATGATTGCATCGTGAAGTTTGTCATTTTTTACAATATGTTTATCATGATAGTTTTATTATCCGGTCGCTATTTCTATTGTTGACAGTAACTTGAAAATTTTGTCAGCAAAAAAATGGAATTAACTCGCGAACATTTTCGTGGCGTGGATTATCTCAACAAGAATGCATCGACGAGCTGAATTCTTTATATGGTGATGAAGCACCATCGAAAACTACAGTATATCGTTCCTATAGTAAATTCAAACTTAGACGGCGTTCCTTAGACGATGAATTTCGTGAAGGTCATCTGTCATACCGTGAGATCGAGGCATCTCTAGGTATTAGTAGCATCAGCGTGCATAAGGTCCTGCATGAATATTTAGCCGTTAAGAAGCTATGTTCATGTTGGGTACCATATAATTTGACAGCCGCTCAAAAAAGGACTCGCGTCGATTGGTGCCAAGAAATGCACAAAAGTACAATGACGATGCTTCAAAGAACATTTATAAGGTCGTCACAGGTGATGAATCTGGGATCTATACGTATGAGCCCGATAGTAAACAGCAGTCGACTATGTGGGTATTCCAAGATGAGTAAAAGCCAACAAAATTTGTTTGCGCTTGAAGTACATCAAAACAAGTGGTCGCCTGTGTTTTCGGAAAACGTTGCAATCGTACCTTAGAAAGTTGTAGAACGGTTAATTCCGAATGTTACGCAACTATTTATTTGCCAAAAGATTTTGAAGAAATAAGGAAAACAAACCGAAAACGACAGATCATTCTTCACCATGACAATGCGACCTCTCACAGGTCGGTTCAAACAATTGAATATTTGACCGGGCGAAACATTGAATTGATGAGCCATCCGTCGGACAGCCCTGATCTAGGGAAGGTGCTCGAGTTTCAATCCTGTCGTGGTCAAATATTCGGTGCAGGCTTTGCCGCGGTGAGCTAGAGCATTATCGTGACGGGGAAACCAGGTGTCCATTCTTGACTTTGGCCGCAGGTTCTTCATAGATCCAATGACTTTAGACAGGCACTGTTCAGTATACTACTTAGCTGTGACTATCTTCTGTGTGTCCAAAACGACGCGTTCCACAATTTCACTCGATTTGAAAAATACAGCTATCGTCTTCTTCTTTACAGATCGAGATTTTCTGACAACTACGGGTGTGTCCTCATCATCAAAGTTCCAAACTTTGTTTTGAGCTTTTGTCGACTCATCGTAATAGTACAGTCAAGTCTTGTCACCTGTCACGATTTTGTTCACATATCGAAATGGTTCCTTATTAAACTTTTTTATCATCTCCCGGTACCAAGTCACACAACGTGTCATCTGCTCTTCAGTGAGTCGATGCGGTACTCACAGAGAACAAAGTTTCTTCACGAGCAAATGATTATGCAGAATCGAACCAATTGCTGATACATTTAGGCATGAAGTACCCTCTATCTGTTGGTAGGTCACTCGCCTGTCCTCGCCAAGCATTTTCCTCAGATCAGTAACATGTTCCTCTGTAACTGACGTTCGCGGCCTTCTCGGCCTCTCAGCATTCTCCGCAACAAAATTTTCCCTTTGGAATTCTCTATACCACAATCATCACCTAGTGCAAGAGTTATTTCTTCGAAGCACTGGTATATGTTTAAAGCACGCACGAAATTATAACGCAAAACTGCCCTTATCGTGACCACGATGCCGTTGCAAGCCCTTTACACTCCTACCTCTAATGAATAACTGAGCCCATCGACATGTCGCGGCTGCTTCTATGCACATATGAACATTTCTTAACATGCAGCAATAGGCAGCCTCCTACAATTCGTTTTTGCGCCATATTGCAAAACTTTCCAAGTACCCTTTGTACTAGGGACGCAGAAGAAAGAAGGAAGTCGACCTTCACCTTGACCTGTCGTGGTAGGTTTAGTGTTAACTATCTTTTCAAAGTCTTGTACTATGTTGTCGTATACTTCATGGACTTAAGTCAAAACGTACTTCTTCCAATCTGAACTTGAATTAAACAATCTTTTTTCATGTATAATTCTATGTTACTTGTTCCAAATCTTTGGGAAGAATGTTGAAGGAAAAAATATATAGATGCAAAGAAAACAACGAATAAGTTTATTTGGATATGGGGATCAACTATTAAATAGAAATTTGTAAGATGAATCAGTGCAAGCACGTCTTATTATTTTTAAGAATTAGGATCACATATTTATTTGACTAAAAATTAAACAGATTGCTTCAATGAATGAATCACATTTTATCATTTCAATATAAAAATAACATTTTATGCTAAAAGAATAACCCACAAAAATTCTCTGCGTTACAGAAACAAAGTGAACCATAAAATAAATCAACGTTGAGTAATATGTCTTTTCGGTCTCAACCATAATTTTATATATTTGATCGTTGACGTTTCAATTAAATATTGACTTAATGCGAAGACCTGACACAGCATTGAAAGTTCGGATTGACGTAGTAGTGATAGAAATCATTAGTTTCATCCTTGTCTCTGCTGTTTTAATTTTGAAACACCTCATTTTAATGGCGCTTAACTCCAACAAAATAATAAAGTTTACACTGTTAGAAATTTCACTCTACTTGTGTATTCATGATGTCGCAAACTTTCACTCAATTTCATCTCGACACTTTTCGCATTATGAATCGCTTATAAATTAAGTTGCAAACGAGATGCTGAACTGTTAAAGCAAGGCAAATTCCTTCCGCTCTCTCTCTCTTTCTATACGCTCGACTCCAAGCATAGGCATAACTAACTTAACTGAAGCAAATTTAGAGACAACTCGCTCTAGGTTGGATGCGGTTTCGAAAGTTTCTCTTCGTACAGCGCCCTCTGTGTACGTATAAAAAAAAAAGGAAGCGACACACAAAGAAACGACTTCCGTGCTCGTAAATAACGGCATATATTACATCCAAGAGTCTCTCTCCATATTATCAGGTAAATTTTAAAAGCTTACAACAGTAAGATAAGTGCTGGTAAATGGTAAAACAGCAGAAAAGTCTCGAGGGAGACAGAGTTCATATTCATGTCCTGCTATAATGTTATTATACGTCGCGTAAATAACCTGAGGTTGTACTAAATAACGTAATAATATGACTAACGTTGTGGCTCGAGTGAGATTTATTAGACTTTAGACTTTGAAAAGTCAGTGAACGGGCAGGAGAGTTTGGAGGTGTTAGCTTTACATGCATTAAAGCTACGTCTCCCGTAGTAAGCATTAACTGAATAAGTATTCAACAACTAAGTTTATTTATTTTATCCGGCTTTCGTAAATGGAGAGGTTCGCGTTTAGAGTTTTAATAAAAGCTTGTGTGAAAAATTTATTGCTAGAAATGTCGAAAAATATCATGCGGGTTAAAAAGGGAAAATATTTACATATTTAGGGCTATATAAAGTACTGTTGTTATGAATTTATGCCAATAGTTTCTTTAAGTTACGTTTTGTGTTGTTATATAAGTGTCCTTGGGTTTCAAATTAGATTAAATTCATTGAATTTTCTCATTAATGTTTTATTTCATCCACTTTTTCATTTGTTTCACCATACATTCAAGACAGATTTGAGGTGCTGTACAATAACCTTTTTTTTATTAACAAATGTATACTCAACACTATAATGAAATTAAGATACTTTTACAACAGCCTCCCGTCCCTCTCCTAAACTTCATGCGTCGCTAACTACTGTTCCAACTCAAAAAGCAGCTTTGGAATTCCTCCGAGGTATATTCTTGAGAAAAATGTCACGGTCTTTCACATAACTTCCCCCTCTTCGAAACGGGGTCTTTCTCAAAAGTAAGAAGGGCGAAATCAGAACTGTACCATGGTGGAAAAATACAAAAACGTCTTTTATAGCTAAAAATTCAGAGCTAATCAACGTAAAATGATACGTTTCGTTATCCACTCTCAGCCAGTTCCGAACACTGGCTGTCCTCTTTCTCAAACGCTTCAAAAGTTTCAGGCAAACATAGAATTGACTGTCTGAATGGCCGGCATAAACTCACGATGGATTGCACCTCAGATATCAACGAAAGTAATGACGACCAGCACCTTGATTTCCAACTTTTACAGGTTTGTCTCACCTACCGACTACTTTGTTATTTGATCTCAAGATTACACAGGAGGATCCTAAGATCGGTTTTCCAACTATTCCCATGCTGATTCGTTGCTCATTTTTCTACTAAATATGCTCTAACGTAAAAATTTGCATCTTGAATTGCAACATACATTATCCAGGATATATTATGCAACGATATAGTTGTTATTGTTAGTGCTGTTATATCGGACGCAAAAAAGTCTACTTATTTACTCGTCACCTCTCATATGAGCATATCATTTCACTTGCTTGGGTTGAAAACTCGAATTCTTACTGAGACAGACCTTAGTTTTATATTGCTTAGATTGTTGGTGCTTTTGGAACAAACTATCACTTTTAATTGTCTAACAGATACCGTTTGAATGGAAATATTAGATTAAATTGTAGTTATGACTTTAAGCATTTGAGTTTTAAAAATGTTAAATTTGTTAAATAGTTTAGCTTGTGTTGTAAATTTTATTACATTATTCAAAATAATATTATGGTTAAATGTTTCTTCTTCTCTCTTCCTTCTGTGTCCATAATATATTTCATTTCGGCGGAATATTTACAATTTGAAAGAATAGGTTTCACAGAACTGCTTTCTTCATAATATGCAATGATTTAGTGGAAACTGAGACTGAAAATCGAACATACGAGTCAGTGCATTAAGTCTTCATTTTTTTACTTTTCCACACAGGCCTCTCCGACCTCAATGCATTTGGATCAACGATACTGAGATCGATTTGAGTTTGGTCAAAAAGTGAAAATCATTTGGCGAATAGGGTTTGAAGTCCCAAATTATCTAATTGTTCGCGAACAATTCGAAAGGGAATTTCCTATGGTCCATTTCAAGCTATTTTTTAGAAATAGCTTTCTTCAATTTGTCTTGAAGGCTTCCATAGTATGATTTGACCTTATACAAGGTCTATGCTAATCATTCCTTTCAAATCCCCTAAAAATCGTATACGTCGATGGAAACATTTAAAATTTCTTCGTAAGAGGATAACCATGATGTATTAAAATTGTTGATTAGATTCAAGTGCATACTGACGAAGCCAAGTTGAGAAAATTTTCGCAAAAGTCGACTTGGTTCTTGTTAAAAAATTATAAATTATGGCTTCACATTTTTGATCACATTTCAAGATTTGCTGTCTGTATCCATCTAAAAACTTTGATATGTTTAATTCTACAAATAAAATGTGATATTCGTGGTCAGTTCAATATGATCACGATATTTGGTATGATCTTGAAGCTAATTTCAATTTGATTCAACATTTTCGTTGCAGTTCTTTTTACATCGCCTTTAATGGTCATATCACCACAATTCAATTTTATAATTTAGTGATAAATTGTGGTTTTCAAAGGAAGGTTGTCACTCAAAGATTGTTGCATTCAGGTATACTTAGTCTTTTGAAAAATAAATATTGGACTACGCTATGAATTGCGAGTTTATGCATTTTAGAATGTTTCATTTGATGAGTTTATATACAGTACTGTAACATTTGATGTCAGAAATTAATAAAATTTTACCTATCACTATAAAAAGAATGGCACAATTAGAATATACGCAAAAAACATGTCGACTCTGTTAGTTTGCAACAGATTTGGGTTCTTCAATTTATTTTAAAAGATTTGATAAATTCGAAGTAATTCACTGACTTCATCCATTGTGACTTAGATACATATTAAAGCAGATTTTGGTAATAATTTATTGTCTTTTGTAGTTCGTTGTTTTAAAATAGCTACGGAAAACATTCGCTTAAATTTGCTGTCATCTAACGCATTTGTCTTTTCATGTATCTTATTGAAGTTAATCTTTTACTGTAAGATTTGGGTTCGTGTGTAATCATTGTTAAACACTTTCCTATCAACAGCTAATAAACTATTTATAAAAGCTTATGTTAAAATGATCTATTACCAGTTAGCATCTTATTATCTTATGTGGTAAGTAATAACTTTTTAAGAAACAGATTTAAGAATACTCCAATTGATACATTTCTATGTTGTGAGGTTGTTTATGTGCTTTTATACCTACATATGTATGTATATGTAGTGTACATCTATACATAATTAGTCTTACATTCAGTAATACTTTGAATATGTCAGCAGACCGATAAACAGGTCTGTACCGCGGGTAGACAATTTCAAGGCGTTCGGAATGTCCCGGCAAGACTCGTGCCAGTACGCCTAGCTCCCTGCGGTATTGACGACCAGCTCAGGGGAAAGAGAAGAGTCAATACCGACCCGAGGGATAAGGTCCCGAGGGAACGGCGCCGAAATACAGGAAGGAAAAAGACAACCGATAACGTGTTCATATACGAAATCTTTCCTATATATAGGTATAGATGTACATATATACGTTAAAATACTTCCGAACAAATATTCTAATGTTATTTTTAAAGACGAAGGGAGTGAAAACATTTTACTACGGAATTCTGATGATTTTAAGGATGAGTAAACATATTAGGAATACAAATTAAAGGCGTCTAGTCCAATGGTAATATTTGCTTTTACATTCCTCCTCTTCATTGCTATTTTTAATGTGTTGCTCAACTTTTTTTTTTGCAAAAATGCGTCAAAGTGAATCGTATTTTAAATGATTATCATTTCTTCAAATGCACGTTTCATTTAATAGATCAATTGTAAGCAATTTTTAGAGAAAGTTTATATAGGAATCAAGTTATATGATCGACCTTTTTGAATAGTATGCTTTAGACAATCACCAAGTAGTTAATCTTTTAGATCATGTAACGAGTGTTCCAATGAGGACTTCCGAACTTTGACAGTTGATTGCCGCCAAACTGTTAAAGCTACATCTGTTGAATTGGCTGTCATTTATTCAGTCTATTTTGCCAAATCACCATGGACGGATATAGCGTTTAAGAACACGTGCAAATGATAAAATTGTTTTATCAAAATGGGTATTCTGTTCGGGAAATTTTTCGCGCGCTTCGTCCATTTTACGGTCGCCATAATTGTCTTGCCGAGAGGACTATTCGCAGTGTGGTGGATAAATTTGAGTCCACTGGTTCAGTAAACAATAAACCAACACCCGTACGACGACGAAACGCAAGATCTGCTGAAAACGTCACCGCTGTCCGTGAGAGTGTGCAGGAGAATCCTTGGCAGTCGATTTCGCGTCGATCACAAGAACTCGGTCTTTCGCGGACCACAACATGGCGAATTTTGCGTAGTGATTTAGGCCTGCACCCGTACAAAATTCAACTGACCCAGAAGATGAAGGTAAATGACCAAAGGCAAAGACGCGTGTTCGCTGAGTGGGTCCTGGAACAATTGGAAACTGATCCTAATTTTCATTAAAAAATCATCTTCAGCGATGAGGCCTATTTCTGGATAAATGGGTACGTCAACAAACAAAATTGTCGAATTTGAGACGATACCAATCTACACGAGATCCAAGAGCATTCAATGCATCCCGAAAAAATCGCTGTTTGGCGTGGATTTTGGACTGGCGGCCTCATCGGTCCATGTTTCTTTGAGAACGACGTTGGTCAGGCCACCACCGTCAACGACGAGCGCTATAGGTCGATGATTACCAACTTCTTTTAGCCTAAATTGGATGATATGGACACCAACAACATGTGGTTTCAACAGGATGGCGCTACGTACCACACAGCTCATTCCATGGACATTTTGCACGAGCGATTTGAGGACATGGTCATCTCACGTGGAGGTGATGTGTTTCTGGGTATTGTTGTTACCGTTTGCAGTTACTTTGAGTACTCGACTTAATTGAAAAAATAGCAGTATGACAACGAATGAACTGGAGTTCTAATGTAGTGTGAGCAAGAAAATTTTCAAGAATTTGGGAATGAAGTAGTGGCAATATCAACGAACGCTGAAACGAGAGAATTAGCGCCAAGCCACATGGTTGGGAATTTAAAGAGTGAAGCAGAAACCTTCGATTTTAAAATTCAAGGGTGTAAGGCGTTTGTACATAAGTTTTTTATGTCTGCAATAATACTGAAACTTTGATACTGGCACATGTCTATAAAATGCTATGGGGAAAACTAAATTGTTAAATTATTACACATTTTTACTTCAGCGATGTTTGAGATTTTTCCAATATTTAATTAATTACATTTTTTACAAGATAATTTATTTGCAAATACTGTTTTTCGACAAATGCCAACACTTAAATAATTACCAAATTTTATATATAACATTTACAAATGATGGGGTAAAAGCTTATAGATAAATGTCAACGTGGAATTACCCATTCTTAATGGCACTCTAACAAAATTAACGACACTAATATATCGAGCAAATAATTGGAAGTATTTTCTTATTAAACTCATAATAGATCTTGCGGAATTGTGGTCCATTAGAACAACAGTTAGTCGACGATCGCCTGACTGGGTCCACTTAGGTTTAGGAACAGCAACAAGTACATAATGTTAACATTTGTCTGTCCGTGACGGCTGGTTAGTAGAATATCGCGTGCTGGTATTGTTCATGAGCAGCTCCATAAATGGATATTACGTTAAATTCGATCAGTTAAATTAAGCCCAGCGCCCCGTACATACGGAAGATTGAAACAAGAAGTAAATTGCTGGTAGAATTTGGCGTATATTTGATTAATTTGCGGGCGAAATGTTATTTTAGGTAACTATCGAAGCTTTGTGTAACGTTGAATTTGAAATATTTTTTCTAGAAACATAATTTGGGTTTTGTTTATTACAAAACATATATCGCTTAACTTTTTACCAAGGGATGTTTAATTTAATATTCTCTGTTTAATTATTAGATACATAATATAACTTTGTCAAATCACTAACAGAATGGTAAGTAAATGTATGATGGGTTCTCATTTACTTGATTACAAATAGGTTCGTTTTGTAACGAATTTAGCAAACATAATATCGACTTTCATTAGTATCAGAAGCAAATATGCACAAGCAAATACGTAAGTTAATGATATTAAGCTAGAATTTTACAACATATACAATGTTTGGTTTTTTGGTTTTGTTAAGATCAAGTCCTTGTGCATGAAAGTGATCTGTTACTTATTTAATCACATAGAGTTGGTTCAAATAAATGAATCTCCCTCACATTAGATCTCTTAGATCTGTAAATATACACGCAATTTAATAAGAGATTTCCAAACAGACCATTTCTCTTCATGAATCATGAATCAATTTATTTACCGGCCAATTATATGACATTCGTATTTATGTCTACTAGGTATCCGAATATACAAAGGGTACTAAGTAAGTTTTGCAATACAGCTTTGTTTATTTAATCTTTTCAAAGTAATTTCCCCTACACTCGATACATCTCTCCATCCCCCGAAACCAATCTTTAAACTAGTTCTGCCAAGTTACACCAGGGACTAAAGCGCACTCGTTGTCCCAAGCCCGCAGAAGGTCCTCATCACTGGAAAACCGCCTTCCCTTTAGCTTCATTTTCACATGCGAGAACAGTGCAAAGTCGCATGGAGCAAGATCTAGTCTGTAAGGAGGGTGCTCGAGAAGTTTCAATCCTGTCGTGGTCAAATATTCGGTGCATGCTTTGGCGCGGTGAACTGGAACATTATCGTGATGGAGGAACCAGGCGACTTTAGGCAATCACTGTTCAGTATACCATTTAGCTGTGACTGTCTTCTGTGTGTCCAAAACGACGCTTTCCACAATTCCATTCCATTTGAAAAATACAGCTATCATTTTCTTCTTTATAGATCGGGATTTCCTGACAACTACGGGTGTGTCCTCATCATCAAACACCCAAACTTTGTTTTAAGCTTTGTTCGGCACATTGTAATAGTACAACCAAGTCTCGTCACCTGTCACGATGTTGTTCACTTACCGAGATTGTCCCTTATTAAACTATTTTAGCATCTCCCGGCATCAAGTCACATGTCGTGTCATCTGCTCTTCAGTCAGTCGATACGGCACCCAGAGAGAACAAAGTTTCTTCACGTGCTAATGATCATGCAGAATCGAACGAATTGCTCGTGCATTTGGGCCTGAAGTACCCTCTATATGTTGGTAGGTCACTCGCCAAACATTTTGCTCACAGTAGCCTCTCAGTATCCTCCACAATTAAATTTCCCCTTTGGAATTTTCTATACCACCTGAATATCGTTGTGCGATATGGACAAACATCACTTAGTGCACGAGTCATTTCTTCGAAGCACTGGTCTATGTTTAAACCACGCACGAAATTATAACGCAAAACTGCCCTTATCTTATTTCGTGACCATGATGCCATCACAAGCACTTTACACTCTCACTGCTAATGAATAACTGAGCCCATCGACATGGCGCGGCGGCTACTATGCACGTATGTATTTTTTTTATTGTTGCGTCATATTGCAAAACTTTCCTAGTACCCTTTGTGTGTGTATATATGTATACGATTTTCGTTGAGGATTTGCAATTACTTCTGTTCTTAAGAAAGCCTATTATATATTTTAGTCTCGATGGAGAAATTTAATGATTCCACAAGTCAATGAAGTTCCCGTTCATTATGGCTATTTCCTACTCTATGATGATTGTAACTTCCTAGCAATATTTTGAAAACACTACTACAACTAAATAGTCCATATTACGTTATTTTCTTTTATAATTTCTAGAGAGATCTGTCTAGATAACGGTGGGCGTTTGTTTTGACTAAAAAGTAATTCCATTTAGAGTATTACTTCATTAAGTGGTCGTTCAAAAATTAACCTAAATCTTTAATTTAGAGTATAATTATCTATGTGATCTTAGACTATCCAGTTGGATCTGCTGGCAGTAGATATTTTTCCTATGCACTTCATAGATTTTACATACATTTAACAGAGTCACCATATTAGGATTCAGTAACATTTTTTTTTATTGTATTTAACGTCAAATCGATATATGGGTTCCTTGACGGATTCCAGAGAAATGTCATACTGGAGCACTGTGTTGAACACGTAGTAGGGTGTATCAACGATGGCACGCTGTAGCGTTTTGGAACTTTCCAGGATATTAGTATTGGAGGTAGTACTGGTACTCCACAGTGGGATTCCATAAGACCGAACATATTTAAGGCTGGAGTTGTAAAGTGGTACCTTATTATCTAAGGATAGTTCTGATTTACGACAACTTTACTTGCATTTCATGCTGAAAGCCAAGACGCAGTGTGCGTCTTAGCTTTCAGCGGTATGGATCGTGTGCAGAATAAGTTTTTTCGTGCGGGTATTTCTTACCGTAGTTCTCTAGGTGCGACACTGTTTAATTATCTGATGATGATGACGACTTAGTTGTCGAAATACGTACACAGAATTACGAAAATTAATGAAAGGGGTTATATATCAACTTTTAGTGATCAAGTTAACCAACCACAGGCTCCTCAAAATCATCTTATGTTTTCTATAATGCCTACTCGTCCAATATTTTTATATCCACCTCTGGGGTTCCGGTAGAATCTTGGTACACTATTATTCTTACTTTTTATAAATGACTTGAGATTTTGTTTTTCGAAAATTTTGACAGTAATATCCCATTTTTCTCTCAATGTGTGTTATTAGTTTTTTACAAATATTGTAGTCCTTGTTTGATATGTGGTATTCAATAACACTGTCCCTCTGTAATTATTACGTTCTATTAAGTCTTTTTTCTTGAACATATACTGCATTAAATTACTCGTTCTTACCTATTTTCTTTTCTCATATCCATTCAATTTCTTCATAATATTTTAGCTTAGAATTGTTTTCACTACTTATTTCAAATTTTTATGCTCCTGTCAATACATTTCTTCCGATTAATTTGCATAGCAGTAATAATAGTTATGTTAGTTAAGCAATAATAGTTATTCTTCTTATTTGTTTATATTATTTTAGATCTTTTTCAGTCTGACCCCATTTCTTTCTTGCTTGGCTTTTCAATTTCAAATACTCCATGCATTCTTCGTTAAACTAGTTCCTAATTCTCTTTTCCCCTAATATTTTTTCTGTCGTGTTCATAATAATTTTTTTCATATTTTATCATTCCTCTTATTGTTATCTTCGCGATAATCTATAAGACGTTTTTCTAGTTCTAATTTATATTTCTGGGCAATATTTTTTATTTTTTAATTTCCACATTTTCTCTTTTCTTATATTCTTTCAAGGCTGCGAATATTAGAACTAAAACTCTATTTGTTAATTCTAAGATGTAATCGAAAACAATAACGAAAACGAATTTTTATTGTTTCGTTTGTAAACGTAAATTTTAACGACGTAATGTCTTCATTTTTTCATACCAATATCAATGTTCGAAAACAAAATAGAAGTCTATGTTAAACGAAAATTAATTAAACAATTGGTATATCATTATGTCAATTGTTATTCCTTTGAGGTTATCTAAGGAGTGTGTGAAAGTCGTACTTCGCACAAACGTAAAAACATACACAAGATATGGGAACACTTAATCATCGTGGTCATAATAAAGAGTAGAATTCCTTTTTGTCATATATTTTATAATTGCTCAAGAGACAAATACGTAAGGAACTTGTAATGTTCTCAGAAAGTAATCAGACTTAAAAGGGCATAAGAATAGGTCCTACTTTCAGGACGGCATTTCTATCGTCGCTATAGGAAGACTATCACGGAGCAGAGACTCAGTCGGTGACTTCACAGACATTAATTTTCAGGGATGAACGCGCTCACAGAAACTGACAAGTTTCTTATCCGTAGCAATCCGTTTCATTCTTTTATTTCTGTCTTGGTGCAGGTTCGTAACTTTCTTCATGTGTTCGATTTCCCCTCTTTCCCGTCTTATATCAAGTATTGGCATTGAGTAATGTAGTTTCCTCTTGCGTCTCCGCCTTACTTTCGGATCCGGCACGTATCTATCGTATAGACACTCCTGCAGTAGCGAGACAGTTAAGAGAAACATCAATCATGAACATAATATTTCAAGACAAATTGATCAATTAATTGAACCTGTTGGCGATGAATAGACTCGATTATATTGCGCGCTCTCTTGTTCGTGCATTTTTGCGCGTTCAAAGTGTATCATAAAAAGGCGTTTTCTTTACGAAACTTCTGTTAATAGCCTGATTTATTGAGTAGATGCAGAAGAATATTACGTACCTTACAAAAGAAAAAGAAACCATCAATCAATTACCAATTATTGTCATGAAAAACTAGACAAACGAAATATATGTGTATATAATACATGACAAATTGTTCACTTACTCTGTTATGTTACAATTCGCAACATCGAAACATAATTTTCAATTACTTGTTGGATAAGTAAAATATTCAAATTCAATATCCACCGAAATCAAACAATGGAAATAATTTTGTATCAGAATGTGGCGTTAGAATATGCGCAACATGAAAATAACCGAAAAATGTGTGTATGATATTAATGTAAATTAATTGTAATTTGGAACTTTAAGTGCAAGCTCTTAAAAGCGTCTCATGTGGATTGTTATATAGGACTATTACAATTGAAGTTTCTTTGAGGTGTTTATGTATAATAATACTATGACCTCTTCAGGGCTACTGTGGTTCTCAGGTCTCTTTGAAATCTCTTGGTTTCTTCGCATGTGCCTGTTGAAGTTAGCATTAGTTACAGAGCTTATAGACTTTATGTAGCAATATTCTATTGTGTGTAATTTTTATGGAACTAGAATAGTGACTATGTGCGAAGGATGTTTTCAAAACAAAATTTTTTTAATTTTGTCAAATTTCACCAAAATTACAATATATGTATATCCCTCCTAAAGTACTGTCTATCGATAGGTAAATCGTTCTAAAACTGTCAGAATATCGTACAAGACGAACCGTGTAAACTCCTGTAAATGAAAGAAACGTTGCTGCCATAGAGAACTTACTCAAAAATGGTAGACCAAACTATTCATGAAATTTATGTAAGTGTAGGAACATGTGGATGAAAGGTTCATGAGATTTTTCACGAACGTTTGGAAGTAAATAAGGTTTTAGTCCCAAAGAAAATAGTCTAACGTTGTCAAATCGCATGATCTTGGTGGCCAATTAACATCAGCGTTTCTTGAGATTACATGTCCAGAAAATTTTTCTCTCAATAAATCAATTGATTCGTGTGCAAAGTGAAGCCCGTTGAAACCACATATCCCCTAGATCAATATTCATTAACTCAGGTCAAAAAAAATCGGTTATCATCCGACGATATCGATCACCATTGACAGTTACAACTTCGCCAGCAGCATTTTCAAAAAAGTAAGATCCAATTTCACAACCTGACTATAATGCAGACCAAACAGTAACTCGTTTAGGATGCATAGGTTTCTCATAAATAATTCGTGTATTTTACTCAGCCCAGATACGGCCATTTTGTTTATAAACATAGCCACCAAGTTCAAAATGTGCCTCATCAAAAACATTATTTTTTTGAGAAAAATCACCTGGTTATTCATTGATCAAATTGACAAATGAACGACGTTTTAAATGATCTAATGGCTTCAGTTCCTGTGTTATTTGAACCTTATATGCCTTCAGAGCTAAATCCTTGTGCAAAATACGCCATGTTGTTGATCCACTAAGTTCAAGTTGTTGTGAACGTCGTATAATGGACATTTCAGTATCATCAGCAACACTTTCACGAACCAAACCGATATTTTCTTATGAACGACCACTACGACTGTATTTTTCACTTTTTTGATCTTCCACGGAACCGGTCTCTTGAAATTTTTTAATAATTCGACCAATAGTGCTTTCAAATGGACGATTATGTAAACCATAAAATTCACGTAATTTTCTAAAAACTCTATTCACAGAACGCTGATATTCATAAAATAATTCAACAATTTGAACGCATTGTTGTACCATGTACGAATCCATTTTTATAAATGTCATACATCACACTTTTTAAATGCCCACATACCCAGACAAATTCAGTGCGCCATCTATACTTTATTTATTTTTTAAAAAAACGCGCAATTTGGAACACTATATTTTCATGTTCATTATGCATAGTGTGCTTTTTGGACAAATTTTTCTTTTATGTACTAATAAATAAAGAATATATTAGATGTTCACGTTCATTGTTTATTTGTGAAGTTTTCAACGACTATAAAAAACTAGAAGTTGATCCATGAATAAATATTAATATTATAAGTCCATATGTATACTAATAGAGGTTTCATAGCATCGCTTCGGTGACTTGCAATATACTTCATATAAAATAAGTCAGGAAACAATTCAACTTGTAAACGTCGTTCATTTATGCATTGTAACATACATATTTGGACAGTTTTCGTTTCGAGGTGTATGCACATTGACATACATGCATATGTACATATACATATATAAGCCAAATGGAAACACGCAAAGAAATGATGATTTGTGGCGTTCGTATGTTTGACTAGAAGAGATGATCCTCATACTAACACAGTTCCGAATATGCATTCGCATATTACACTGTCAGTATTAATACGCAGTTATTATTGTGTGTATCGTATCAACAAGCAATAAAACACATATTATGTTCTTTTGTATGATTACAGTGTCAGTATTAATACGCAGTTGTTATTGTGTACATCTTATCAACGAGCAATGAAACATACTACGTTCCTTTGTTTGATTACATTGATTACAGAAAAAAAACAACTAACTACTTGAATTCAAAATTTATTAATTTTTTTAACAAATAAGATATGTATATGAAATTATCAATAATATATCCTACATATGTATACTGCGATTGCCTCCTAACGATCAGGTAATTTTAGATATCACGTGTGTAGTCTGATAGTTTTCCCGAATGTTGAAAATCGTTTATGTCAAAATGGCCCTCATTCAATCATGGACACTGTTTTTATGCTGTACTCTTCCAAATGCTCCTTTTTTTCAAAATAGCATAAATGGTTTTAGCAGCTCGTCGATGCATTAGCTTCACTGTTGAACTCGGTCAAAAAGACATGTCGGAAATGCTCGTTTTTTCTACTTGAAATTCACGATGACAATGCAGCTTCTCATACCACTCAAGCTGTTTCCAAAAAAATCGAATTAATTGGCCGTTAAGTTATATTTCATTCAGCTGATTCGCCAAATCGAGGTTTTAGTTGCCGACAAGAAGTGTTGGATTTTGAGAATCTTGAGAAATATCACTACAAAAATGATATAATGGCACTTCAGCATTATTGGTCTAAGGGAGTTGCAGTCAAAGGAGAATATGATGAAAAATAATTCAAACTTAATAATAAATATAACTCGTTTGTTTAATTTCGATTCTAACTCTTCTTCAAACCATACCCTTATTTACATGAATTTGCTGGAATTCTAACATCAATTTGAAATTTAATAATATCGCTGTATCACTATTTGCTTTGGACGAGATACATTTTAAGTAATCAATCGAAGCTAATTAGATTACAAATTCTATTATCATCTAATAAAAAAAGCAAATTTTATTTGCTTGGAAGAAGTTGTACTTTATATATTCCCAATAATATATTTTTCTAACGCGAAGCTTATTAGATTTTGTTCTCATGTAAAAGAGATTGCATATCGCACTTCGCAGCTGTGGCTGTCCATGTGAAAACGTACCTATGTATGTAATACAGTGAAACTGCACACGAAGAGAAGTGCAATAGAAGAACGTTGTGACAAAAATGATTATTTTGTGCAGCTTTTTTTTAGACATTTACATCCAATATATTAAATGAAGTTATGTGGTTATGGAAACGTAAATATGTGTATTCGTCATTGTTAAAGTGCTGTTTTTTTCTCTAGTATTCATTGTCAGGTTTACTGTTTTTATTTTATTTATGGATGGTCTAATTCAAGAGTAAATTTTCATTTGGTACAGGGCGAGGAACGGTATTTTTCAAGAGCCCTATTAATGTATCTATTTTGTCATTTTAAATCTTGAACGTCATCGCAAATTTATTTTATACTTCTACAAGTTGGCTTAATGAATGCGAAGACAATACATTACAAAATTGCATTCTGGGAATTTTTTTGGGCATTTAGTAGATAACATTAAATAAAATAATGATTTTTTCAAGAGGTATAGTTTTGTGTATGTTGTGTTTGTAGCTGATAAATGTGGTGAATGATGAAGAACTACATTGTTTAAATTGCTAAGTTCGTTAGCAGCGATGCTTGATGTCTTGCTGTTCTATAACAAATACGAATGGAACTGAGAAAAGTTTTTTAGCTAACAATGACACAAAAGAATGCTTCTTCAAATTTTTAAATAATAGGAAGTTGGACGGAGGCAAATCCGAGCTAAATAGTGATTGGTTCTGCTCAAAAGAGTTACATGCGCTGAGTATGGGTGGGACATTCGTTGTCTCGTAAACTCATGCTATATCGTGAAGAAGGATTCCTTTGTCACGCAAACTTGGACGTTTTTAGGCAATAGTCGTACGTAATTTTATTAACGAATTTCTTAGGTAACTGTTGTTATTGTAGTTTCTTTTGGCGGTTTGCTTCCAGGAGGTTCTTTGATTGTAGAAATCCTAAAAGCACTACAGCCCTATTCATTGGTTTTCCTTTCCCCAATATATCTACTGTATCTAATACAGTTTTCTTATTCTCTGTAGTAATCTGTGCATATTCATAGTAAATCGGCTGCTGTATATATCCAGGAAGACCAGGACTAGTGAGCGGAGACAAGACGATGGTGCAGAACGATTAATTGGCGTCTCGGCCTGAAGGGATGTGCATGACTGAGTGTTGGACATTGTAGTAAATGAAGTACATAAGGAGCGGACTACCTCCGCAAGGTAGGAGTGGAATTGTGAATAATATTTAAGCAGGACACGGGCCAGACCCCCCCAATTAAAGTTTTAGGTAAGGCTAGTTTAGATTTAGATAGTTAGTTTTGTAGTAAATAAAGATTAAGGTTAAGTTACCCCGGTCTAGTGCCACAGTCGGGGCACTGGATTCTAGGGCAATTATCGTCATTTATTTAAGTTTTCTAAATAAAGTGTATATATCCGGGTCTATACATGGTTTGCCTCTTACAAACCAATGTCTCATAACTTACAAGATGTGATTAATCATTTCTTGTTGCATTCTAGTACTGTAGTACCTGTATTAGAACGCAGGATATGTCAACGCGTGAAAACTAAAAAGGTACCTAATTACGTATGTAATTCATTTTTTTTATGATCACAACTATTCAGCCTTCCCATCTAGACTGTACGTTACTGCGATCCTGGAGGTCCGTTCAACATTATTTATAGGTAGCTGTATAACAGAAACCGACAGTAAGCAATTTATCTGAAAGATCAGCATATTTGGGAATTGAAAACTTATCTTGTAGTAACAAAAAGGAAAAATAAGATTAAGTCTACTTGAGTGTTAATATAAAGTGAACTTAGTTTTAAAAAGGGGTTTAAGAAAAATAACGTCTCTTCCAGTTAAAATGATATAGTCTCGACAATAACAACGATATTTCCATATTCCACATAGAAAAACATATTCTTTAAGTATGCGAGACTTAACTGAAATGCCTTTTAATTTTCGTTGTATCATACTATAATAAATAAGATGGATATAATTGTACCATACAATAGTTGATCACCGTGTATATGTAATTTTTCCATAAATGGTCTAATAGAAAGCAAGACAAGCATTTGAAATAAATTCTGAAAGTGCTTTACTATTATCTATTATCTTTGTATTATGCTGAAATACACAAAGTTAATGTCTATTAGACAAATACTATGTCAGTCTGTTTGGCGTCAAATACACAAGAACGGCTTGTCTAATTATTTAAATCCACTCAGGGTCTAATTAGACGCTTTTATAAAGAGCACATGCATATTATTCTTATTTAAAAGGGCTATACGTTTACGAGTTTTAAGTGTTTTTAGAAACTAATCCGATCTGGTGGTAACAGAATAATCTAAACTGCGGTCGGAGTAACATGTGTTAACAGGTCATTACGTATCGTAGAAATATTATGTGAATAATAGATAATGATAGTTATAAATTGAAACGTTTTAAACGATTCGTAAACGGATCGTTTACACTTACGCATCTCCATGTAACACATACTATGATAACGTTTGATGGTCTGCAATGTTTTGAATTCGGTGTCGAGTAACTACGTGTGTTCATCGACAGCTAGTATGTCGAAAGCGGTGATTTGCACCAAGTGCAGTTCAATGCAGTTTATCGAACCGAGTTACTACGTGCTGGTCCTGTACCAACCGTCCGAACAACCGTAAATACTAAACTAATTGTGGGCTATTGTGAGGATGCACGGTCCTTTTTGCACACCACTTGACTCGTCAATCAAAATTTAATGGCCGTGTGGACAGGAGCGGAAACAGGACGATGTCAGCCTCTAACCACAAGCGCTGTAATACGGCAACTGTAATTTACAGACACTCGAAAGTTTTTACAAATTGCCTGTCGCCTCTAATGATGCTCCATGTCAAATTTGTCATCGATATTAATGTTTTCTCATTTCGTGTTTGCTCACTTATCAATAAATGCGTATTTCTATGTGATACCACGTAAGCGTGTATGTACGTACATACATAAGTATATTAGAGCTTAATACTTTTATCATAATCTTGTTTTTCGAAACGAATATTTAAACTTTTTTTTTCAGCTAAAATTATGTTCAATCAATATTTCTTATAAGTTGGACCTAATTTTTCTACTTTAATCGTCTATAACACCTGATTATGATCATCTATACCAGGTTATCAATATGTTTTGTCGCTCGATAAGAAAAACACGATTTTATGGTTTGAAATATATTTTATTATACAATATAACCCCCTGAATGTCAATACACTTGTCCTAGTGATTTTTAGTGTATGGATTCTATTATCTCTTCGTTCGAGGAAAATCGTTTTCCGCACATGAGATGTGAGAGCAGCCAGAAGTCAGACAAAGCTAAATCTGGCGAATAAGGTGGATGCTGCAATAATTCTTACTTTATTTCACTGACTTTGGCGATGGTTTTTTGAACTGTGTGAGAGAGTGCGTTGTCTTGATGAAAACTAATATTTTTCTTCTGTAAACCAGACTTTTTCTAACGAATTTTTACATCCGGTTAGACCAGAGGGTTACAATAACAATCTGAGTTTATAGTTTTACTAGTTTGGAAGTAATCCACGAAGAAAATTCATTTTGAATTCAAAAAAACAGATTCTAACATCTTTTTGGCCAATTTCTCAACCACCACTCGCTTCGGAGTCGAAGTATCGGGTTTCTACTCTTCTTAGTCTCATGTATTGATTGAGAGTTATGATGGTAGACCCAAGTATCATTCGTAGTGAAAAAACGATGCTCAAAATCGTTTTTATTCTTTTTAGAACGCTTCAAATGATGCCGAGAAAGTCGCATTCGAACGTGTTTTTGTTCCATTGTTAACGAATGCGGCGCCCATTTTACACACAGCTTTCTAGAACTCAAGACTGCCTAGGGCTTCTACTAAATCTCTCTCAGTTAATCGACGATTTTTCAAAACCATATCCTGTATTTTTGCTACGATTTCTAGTGTCGACATACTTTTTGGACGTCCTTCACGTGGATAGCCTTCAAGACTTGTACGACTATGTTTAAATTCAGCAACCTATCTTTCTACTGTTTTAACTGAAGGTGAAGAGTCCTTATATAGTTTTAACAACCGTTTATGAATTTATTTTGGTGTTACTTCTTCAAAAAATAAGGATTTTATCACTGCATGATATTCAATTTTTTCCATTGTAAAAAATACTATGTCACGTCAACTTTGAACACCTGTAAATATACGAATGAGAAAATATAACTAATATGAAAGCTTCATACGTCTTTATGAAAGGTAGAACAATTTTTAGAAAAATAATCCCTCGAACCTAATAGCACCATCTCTTACTGAACGACAAAACTTATTGAACAACCTTGTACACTATAATTCGAACAAAGAAAAGAAATAATATTAAGATATACGCGAAACTTAAACACTGTCCTGAATACTTTCTATAGCTGATATTTCGATTTACCAATAATTGGTTGAGCACAAACTCTTACTGTAAGTCGTCCAGGTCTTATATAATTTTCTAAGATACATTTTCCACGTGTAAATCCACGAAATCAACAGCCAACTGTATCTAATGAAGTACTATTGTCAGTAAAAGCTGCCAGTAAATATTATTGACTTTGGTCCTATCATAAACATCGTTGAAGTTCGTAAAAATCAGTGCGAGAAATATTCTGTGGAATTTCCTTATTGCTTACCAAAAAACATAGGACTTGTAACCATAAAAAATTTGTATCCCTAAATGCTTAAACTGTAATCGAACAAAACTGTAACTGCAAACTGTCAAAATAGAAGGCTGTCAACTGACGCAAAAATTCTTGTCTTCTTTTGTCCGTGGCCTACTAGTACAAATTTTCAGAAAATTTCTCGTATCATATTCGAAAATAAGGGGTTAGTATTTTGATTTAGGTATATAAAATTTAAAATTGAATTAAAATACTGTGATAAATGTATCTGATCAACTTAAGAAGTGTTAATAATTTCGAATCTTTCAGCACATCCATAATTGTCGATATTTTAAATTATACGTAGCTCCAGAGAATATAATTAAAATTTCATTTACGTTTGTTTGCATATAAATATTCAATGTAGTTTGATAGAAAAAACTGCATATTTCTTGCCAAAATTGTTAATTCGAAAAATATGACTGTTTTATCGGGTTAGATTTTAACGAAAGTTATTTTGGTTATTAGAAAAATAGCCATGAATTTAATATAAACTGGAAATTGTTCAAGAAGGTCAACTCAGTAAACGGTCATTGTCATTGGTACTTGATAGTCCGCACATACGCATAAGGAAGAATCTGGCTGCGGTCGACAACGCAATAACTGCAACAGATGTGAGTCCCGGGACGAAGTTTGGTTTAAGTGAGACCGGCAACGTTCGCCAAATCAGCATTTCAGAGACCGCCAAAGGCTGTTAAACGCCCTAGCACCCCCTAACATACACATCTAAATGCAAGACCTGCTACAGAACTAACGACAAGTATTACGCACTATTTAGATGCGTATTCCTCACGAAACCACTACCGTTTATAGTTAATGGAAGCAATAGAACCGAAGAATATATATGCAGGTATACATACATATAACGCAACATAATATTAGCTTTCCAATTATTATATGAATGCGCAGTAAATAAATAGATATCCATAGCAAATAAAATTTTCATTATATTAACAAAGCTCTCGCTAGAACATGACATTACCTACATTACGTAAATTCATAAGTTCTAGAGTCATATAACACCATTCAACACAATTATTAAACATAAAAAAAAACAAATTCCGAATTTAAATACACGTACTTGTTTCGTAATAGTATTTTATGATCAAAATTGTCACTGCAAATTTAAAGTCAAAACAACATCGCCATCATAATCGTGCTCACAATGTGGAAATATTTATATTAAAAATCTTTTACTCTTGAAGTTTGAAAGAGGCGTATTAAGAAATAAAAATATTAACAAATAAATTTCCAGCTGTTTGAACATACGACAGTGGTCCCAGAAGTGCCCGACCCAACAAAGAAAACACAAAAATTTTGGAAAGAAAATTATTTATTTTTCAACATAATCTCCTTTCAGTTCTATGCACTTTTCCCAGCGATGTTCAATAAGTTCGATACCCTTTTTATAATAAGAACTGTCTTGCTCCCCAAAATAGCAATTAACTGCTGACATTACTTCTTCATCGTTGGAAAATCTTTGACCACTGAGCCATTTTTTCAAGTTTGGGAACAGAAGATAATCCGAGGGGGCTAAATCTGGTGAATAGGGTGCATGAAGTAGCAATTCAAATTCTAATTCATTAATTTTGGTCATTACAATAACGGATTTGTGAGCTGGTGCATTGTCTTGATAAAACGACACTTACTTCTTAGACAAATGCGACCGTTTTTGCTTGATTTTTTGGCTCAAACATTGCATAATACTCGCCGTTGATAGTTTTTTCTTTTTCAAGATAGTCAATGAAAATTATTTCACGCGCATCCCAAAAAACCTATGCTATGACCTTACCTGCAAATGCAACGGTCTTCGCCTTCTTTGGAGCCGGTTCTCTCTTTTGAGTCCATTGTATTGTTTGTACTTTTGTCTCGGGTGTGAAGTGATGGACCTATGTTTTATCCATGGTTATGAAACGGCGCAAAAATTTTGCGTTGCTGCTGTGAAACTTAAACACTTAATAGAAGCATTTTCTCGACACTGTTTTTGCTCGAGTGTGAGCAAATGCGGCACCCATCTTGCACACAGCTCCCTCATGTCCAAATTCTTAGACGATATGCGATGTACCGCACTTTTCGAAACGCCTACTATGTCTCTTAGACGAAAAGGTTCGCACATGGAAGCAGGGGATGTACCTTATGATAAGTATTTGGTTTTAGACTAGAATATGTCTGCCGGGGTCCGATTCCTAACTCATGTCTTTTCCACTTCATAAAAAAGTAATATATGATTGATAAAAAGGTTCGTATACGCAAACAGGTACCTGTACCTTAAGATAAGTGTTTAGTTTAAGACTAGAATACGATTTAAATTATGTGAAATGAATGTACAGTACGGACTTTGTTTCTGTGCTGGTTTTGCTGGGGTTCCAGATGCAACACTGTGATCAATTATCTGCTGATGCTCGAAATACGTACATATACAGAATATGAAAATTATTGTGGAAGAGGGTTATATTAACCTTAATTAATTTAAATAAACAAAATCTCAATTGAAATTTACTTTGAACGCATTACTTTTGTTTATCTAAAAATAATTCTTTACTAAAGTTTATAGTACAATTGATACTAGTTATATATGGTATTATGAAAGTGTTTTAATCCTTCAGCATGCGATTTTTATTTGGAGGAAGTTTAATTTACTTTTATTTACCCATGTGAAACACGGCAAAGTTGTCGTGATATAAAAAAGCACTTACACATGCTCGAGGACCAACGAACTGTTTATAATCCGCAAAGAATGGCCATTATATAAAGTGATCAAGTGCAATTGAGCGCAGCCGTATCAATCTATTCTGAATGAGAGATCTTGTGCGCCCCGGAACAGATGGAAGTGGTTGTTGCGTTGCACCCCTGCAATACACTTCTCGAATTTGTTTTGTCCACTATATCGAAACTGATCTACTTCAAGATGTGTTTAAGTGAATCGAGATGGGAGTTAGCGGAAGTTCCCTACTTCAGCAATTTAAGTAATTTGCAAATCGACTTCACTGATTGCATTACCCCATTAAGTTGAAAAATTCCGGACGGATGCGTGACTGTAGCACACTCTAATCAATTTTCAGGTTAATGAATTCACAAAAAAAAGAGTACCAACAACGGGTCAAATGTTTTTTCGGTGCACGTAACCATATGCCGCTCTTAGTCTAATGCGTTTTGATGAATAATATGTTTTTTTAGAGGCAGAGTATCCAATGACTCACTGTTAATCATATGTTGAGAAGAAGTAAATGCGAGACAATTAGATAAAAAATATAAGTGCTTTTTGTATTGCCATTTGAATAACAGAAAAAAGGAGACTTGGGAAAGTATATGGCGTTCGAAGCGTGCCGTTAACACTCGTGTGTTCTGTTCGTGTCCACATGTAACACATGCTGTACCTTCTTAATTATATATTTGCGGTTACATTAGAGTGATGCAGACGTTACATGGAGGGATGGAAGAAATTGATCCCAATATCCGGAATCATAAAACAGAAACAGCATTTAGTGAATAGTAAACACTTTATGCAGGATGTAATTCACATTTCCTCTGGAATGCATATAGAATTTGTTTATACATCAATTTTACAATAAATACTTCTACTATTTTTTATTATTTTCATTGATTCCTGCATTAAATTGAAGGTAAATCTTAAAAGACCTGTTAATTAACTTTTGTACTTAGTTCGAATTCAAAATTACACAATGTATTTATAATTTGTTTAATTAATTATTAGAGCATGTTTAAAAAACGCATTTCGTTCAAATTATATCAAAAGTACGAGGGGTATTTCCAATATTCTGGGAATTGGTGCTATAATTAAATAACGCAGAACTTATCGCAATGTTATTGATGCCAGACCATTTTTGACATGTTTACGCAACTATCTAATATAACATTGTTCAGTGTCTGGTTCAGGTATTCGACTGATGTAGAGGCGTTTTAGTAGCACTGTTTTTGTAACCATGGAACACGCGGCAAAATCTCAAAGAGCGATAATTTTCTTTTTGTGAAAAGAAGATGTGAAAACGTCAGAAATTATTAGTCGTCTGTAAGGAGTATTTGGTGAATCTGCAGAATACAAAAGTATTATCTATCGGTGGATCAATCGTTTTACAGCCGGTAGAACATCACTAGAAGACGATCCACACAGTGGGCGGCCAAGCACCTCGGTAAATGAAAGAAACATTACTGCCGTCGAAACCTACTGAAAGACGACAGCGAATGACTATTCCTCAAATCAGTGTACACCTAGGGATAGGTACACGACAAGTTCATGACATCTTTCATGATTGTTTGGGCGTTAGCAAGGTTTCGGCGCGCTGGGTGCCAAGGCTGTTGGGACCAGAACAGAAACTCAATAGGTCCGATATTTGTCATCAACTTTATGAGCTGTTAGCTCGTTACGGTGATGAATTTTGGCAACGAATAATAACCACCGACGAAACGTGGACTCCTTGTTTCAATCCTGCGACGAAAAGTCAATCCAAAGAATGGCGCAAACCTGAAGAAGGACCTTCACTTAAGGCGCGTGCAGTTCCGTCTGTTGGAAAGGTAATGCTTACTGTATTCTGGGATTGCGAAGGGATTATTTTCATGGATTATCTGCCGAGAGGTACTACAATTAATGCAGAATATTATTCGAAGTTATTATCCGGACCACTGCCACAGGCACTAGTCAAAAAAACGGCCTGGAAAGTTGCATAAGCGTCCGTTATTGCAACAGGATAATGCAAGACCACACACGATTTACGATGGGAATTGCTGCCGCACCCACCTTATTCCCCGGATATTGCACCCAGTGATTACCATCTGTTCCCAGATTTGAAAAACCCTTACGGGATGTTCGATTTGAAAGTTTAACTGACGTGAAACGTGCTATAAATAGGTGGATCGACAAGACACCGAAAAACTTCCTTGAGGACGGCTTAAAAAAATTAATTTATGGTTGGGATAAATGTATTTAGTTAAATGGAGATTATGTTAAAAAACGACATTGTAATATATGACGACAATTAACAAAATTATAAAAATTACATGTAATTCCCAGAACTTTGGAAACATCCCTCGTATAATATAAAATGTCTAGTTAAGGAAAAATAAAAAAAGGAAGAAGAGGGCAATGTCTAGAGCTAGTCGACCATCAAAATTCTAAGGACTACTAAAGAAGCAATAAAGCTATTTTCGATAATAAAAAAATTTTTTGTTTGCTATTCCCGAAATATAAACGGCGACAATCGTATACGAGTATATCTAATATATTTTACGTATTTATTTTAATTGACGATATAAAACGTAAATTAAATTTAACGTTTAACATATCGCTGTTTCTATGTTAGAATAAATTTTATTCTTAAAGCAAACTAAAACTGCACAACTTAATGAACGTTTCCAGCATACCAACATCTTCCAACCCTAATTAGCTTCTAAACTGTTCATTGATGACGCTTCGAATAAAACAATACTAAAATGGAAAACTAAAAATACTTGAAACTGTGCCTTAAGAACATGCTCTTGAAACGATGCGTAAAATTCCGCTTGCACCTGTTCTTTGTGTAGATACCGAAAGTAAACGCAATGATCACAGGAGATATAATTTGTTCTACCTTTTATAGCATTCGCCTTCTGCGATCGGAGCACACGACTGCAATCCAAATGATAAATTTCTTCTTAACTAGATATAAAACGTACAGATACTATAAATACACCCTATAAATGATTCGTTTTTTCTTCTATTTAACTGCTTTCTTTGCGACTGCCGCGTCGATTAACGTCAATTATTCCTCTTATCAACAATCTTTTATCGCTTCTCTATTTTCCATATAACCTTTACACAACGGTCGCTTCGCACCAACTTAAGAGAATAAATGTTGTAAAAGGTTCAAGTTCCTTAGGGAGCGCGTGATTAGGTCCTGGAGGTCCGGTTGCGTTAACACCAAGATTACAGCAGAAGATCTCTTGTACGTTTCCGTTCCCGAGGGGGTAAAAATTTCGCACTCGAAACACGGATTGTTCTTAATTCGCTTCGAATTTTGCCGGGCAGGAATTTAAAAATCGTTTTACTACAATTTCACCGAAAACTTTACGATTTACGGTATGTGATACGTTATACTCTAATGAACACGATTATTCAATTTTAAGTAAAAAAAGTGCTTTGCTACGATCAAGCAAGAAATTGACTCTGGGTTATTTCATTTGTTTAACAAACCTTATATTCTAAACAAACTACTAAAACACAAATTTCCTTACTTTTTGCAGTAGATTTGATATTTTGCTAGCCTTCGTCTGACTTTTTTTAAAGAGAGAGAAAAGCACCTAATTTTGCAGACGATAACCAATTGAAAGAGAATATTGAAGCCTGTTCTAAAGAGGAACAGAAATCATTACTTTATGATGGAACGAAGTGGTTGCATGATGGGTTGCGCAAATGTGTTGAAGTTTGGAGAACATTACGTTAAAAAATAAAATTATTACAAAATCATGGGGCTTTTGTTTCATGGTTAGGTTTAAAACTTTTCTAATTCCTCCGGCATAATGCTCGGAGATATTAATTTTGTAAAATTATTTTAATAAAAAGTTAATTTAGAAGTAGCTTTGGGTGGAACATTCGCAGATAGTATCGACAGTTTGTACATACAGGGTGTGTATGTAAAGGAAAGAGTCCTGGCCACCCTCGTGTTTCTGAGGAAAATATTGCACGAATTTAAACTGCTTTCCAACGTAATCCTTCGAAATCAACTCGTCGTGCCAGTCGGGAATTATAACTGCCTACAACAACAATTTGGCGTGTTTTGAGACGTCGGTTGTTATGAAGCCGTACAAGTTACAGTTGTTGCAAGCTCTGCGCCCTGCTGACAAACGGAAACGTGTGGCATTTTGTAACGAGATTCGTAATGCTATTGACGATGGCAACACTTTCGCACAACGCATCGTGTTCAGTGATTTTCCATATTCGTAGTCTGGTAAACAAACACAATGTTCGAATTTGGGGTCTACAGAACCCACATGCAGCTATTGAACATGTACGAGATTCGCCTAAAATCCATGCGTTTTGTGCGATATCCCGATCATCTGTTTACGGCCCATTCTTCTTCTTTGATGGAAACACGGTTAATGGTCAGCAGTATCTCGCTATATTACAAAACTTCATTCTGCAACAAGACGGGGCACCCCCTCACTAAAGTCACCAAGTGCGTGAATATCTGAATGAAACTCTACTGAACCGTTGGATTGGTCGTCAATAAGCTGGCGACTTAGCATGTCTCAGCTGGGCTCCACGGTCACCGGATTTAACACCCTGTGACTCCTTTCTGTGGGGTTTCGTTAAAGACAACGTTCATGTGCCACCACTCCCACAGAACCTGGAAGAGTTGAAGAATCGGATCTGTACTGCCATAACATCAGTGACGAAGGACATGCTTGCCCGAGTACGGGAGGAATTTGAGCATCGATGTGATATTGTTCGTGTCGCTGATGGAGGACATATTGAACATTTGTAATCTGAACTTCTGAGGTTCGTAAATATGTGTGTAAAGTTTCATATTCGAATGTCTTAAAGCTTAATAAATATATGCATTCGAAAAATGGATATTCTTTTTGAAACATCCTGTATTTCAACCAGTATACACGATCTACATAATTTCATTTAGTGTTAAATATTCGTTTTACAAATTACATAAAAATAAAACTAATGGACCACAGTTACGAGGTTGGAGTGGAACATTCCCGGCTTGACCAGGGAAATACAATTTTATTTTTATTTCCCTACCAATTCAAACGTTCAAGTTTCTTAACATACGGAGATTAATCATTGTCAAGTTTCCGAAACAGGCATCAGTTTTGTACAGCACTTCGTAGTTTGAACCAAATATCTTTCCAGATAGCCACTTTTATTAAATTAAGGATCAAGAAGGAAAGTTCGTCAAATAAAGCACATATTGGAGCAATTCGTAATAACAGAACTGTATTTGTAAAAGAGATCAAAGACCGGATAAGATAACGAAAATAGGTACTTATTGTCACTTATGTGAAAAAATCCTAATGTAAGTAATTTGCTTGTATAAATACAGTAATATCTCCAATTTTGTAGATCATTTATGCATTAGAACCTTTCCCATAGATATTTATAAAAAGAATGAGTGAAATCGACATATCATATTACCTTTCTAAACTTATGTTGCTCTGATTCCAATGAACGTTGCTTCGTTTTTCTACTTTTCCAAAATTCAACAGCTCGCGTTTTATATTCAGTATCAATCACACTACTTCCTTCTTGGGGAACAGTCTGCATGTTCGTAATCTTCACCATACTCACTTCTTGGTTCAATGAATTGCGGTTCATGTGGACCAGCCACGTCTTCAAATTCTAGTGCTACATCTGTTTGAAATGCAAAGGAAGTTTGCTCCTGAGCTTTTATAATGATATCCCTTAACGCATCATGTAACTATTATTCTTCACGTGTTATAGGTGTAACAGCGATATTTTCAGCAATGAATGTTGTATGTAACTAATTCAACAGAGTTATTTGCATTTTGCTTTTATTTAATGCAGTTATTTATTGCTATATAAACTTGTATTCCTAGAAGTGCATACGAAATTTGATTGGCGATTAAAGAAGTGACTATAATATAGTTCCTAGAAATTTGAAAATGTGATGTGAATCCCATATGATGCAAAAAGCTACTGTGGGCAAAAAATAGTAAGACTTTGTTCATAATTTTTAAATTCTTAATTTATTCTTCCAAATCTATTTCGTCCCCCTCAAAGTAATCCCCCCTGGCCCCAATACACTTGTGCCAAAGTTTCTTCCAATTCTCGAAACAGTTTTTAAGTCAATTTCAGGAATAGCCTTCGATGCGCGTAGCGATTCTGGTTTAATGTCTTCAATTGACTCAAAACGGTTTCCCCGGAGCGGTCGTTTGAGTTTGCTGAATAGCCAGAAGTCACACGGAGCTAAATCAGGCGAATACGGTGGTTGCGGCACGATATTGGTTGAAAATTTGGCGAAAAACTCACGAAGAATTAATGCAGTACGCGACGGTGCAAAAACCAAGAGTTGTCGGCCCATAATTCTGGCCTCTTTTTACGAATAGCATTGCGCATAACACTCAAATAGTATTCTTTGTTGACAGTTTGGCCGGTCGGAAGGAATTCGGAGTGCACCACACCTCGATAATCGAAGAAAACTGTCAACATAACCTTGATTTTTGACTTGCTTTGACGTGATTTTTTGGGCTTCGGCTCACCTTTGATACGATATTCGGTCGATTGATCGTCTGTTTCTGGGTCATAAGCGTAGATCCAAGTCTCATCTCCAGTTATGATGGCTTTCATTTTGTCTTGATAGTCGGAAAGCATTGTTTCACAGACGTCAATGCGACACTGTTTTTCGAAAAAATTGAGTGATTTTGGAACAAATCGTGCTTTCACTTTTCTTAGGCCCAAATGATCTTTCAAAATGGTTTTCACTGATCTTTCCGATATTCCAACGATGCCAGTAAGGTCTCTGACTGTTAATCGTCGATTCTCAAGCATCAATTCCTTGATTCTATTGACGTGTTGATCATCAGTTGATGTTGATGGCCGTCCTGGACGTGGTTCGTCATCAACGCGTTCTCGACCCTCTTTGAATAATTTGTACCAATCAAAAACACTTGCTCGCGACAAACAATTATCACCGAAGGCCTTTTGCAACATTCTGAACGTTTCGGCACCAGTAATTTGATTCCGTACACAAAATTTAATGGAACTTCTTTGTTGAATAATTTAACTCATTGTAAAAATCTCCGAATGCACTTTTTGTACTTCAGAAGGACAAGCGTATACTAAACACTAATGATTATTTTGATGTGACATTTGGCACAGATGTCACTGACATCCAACCTAGAAAAAATTATTTCGACGAATGGGTTTTCGCGCGAAATTTAATTTAAAAAGTTTTACTATTTTTTGCCCACAGTAGTATATATATATATGAAAATATAGATAAAACATTTATTACTACGTATGGATATACTTAGAACCACTTTTAAAAAGGTTCCACCGAATTTCTTTTATTTTCGTTCTTTCGTTGCAGAAAATGACAATTAATAATGTAGATGGCCCAATTTCATTCAAGACTAAAATTAAGGTATGTAATTTCGAAATAAATATGAAACAGCGGCTGTATTTAAACGCTACTGCAGACACAGATAGTAACCGGGCGTTCGACTGTGAAAGATCGATGTCTGTAAATAAAGTATATTCTATTCAACAAACAATAGACGTAGAGCACTACGGAAGTCCTTATCTAAGCCTGTTGTTTACAAGATTTCGCATAAACATTTGCGGCATTTTAGAGGCAAATAATACTAGGATATTCTACAGCTTCCAACTAATTAGGAAAATAAACTATAGTATCTTAATTTGTTTTAGTTAATTTTGATGATGTATAGTTGAAATTTTGTTTAAAAAGTTTTTCGTGTTTCAATACGAAAAATATTCTATACTGTAAACCACGAAAGTTTGCCAGTGTATCAATAACGCTGTAAAATACGAACATATGTATACCGGCATTTGTCTAATTCATCGGTAGTCACATGTGTTGAAGAAAGAAAGGGCGTAAACGTGCTTCTAATTCTAATTCTAAAGAGAGAGCATGTGTATTATGCACAAATGTTTCACGTATAAACCGATATATATATATATTTATATAACCGTATAAACGATAAAACAGTGTTTTGACTTATGAAGTTTGTCTTTTCTACGGTTACGATATTGTTATATTCCTTGTATTTTACCGCTGTTATTTGTTATTGATCTAACAGCTAATTTATTATATTTATTTCATCGTCTTTGTAAATTTACACTTAGGTAATTTGCGTAGGCAGCTTTTACGTTTGTTATTTACAGGTTTACAGGTTAGGTATATAGTATGTTATCGCATCTAACTGCAATATAAATATAGTATTTCATTTGACATCTTCACTCCCTGTCGACATCTTATTTCATGCGACAGTGATCACGTGATCGGAAAACATTCCTAATTTAATCTATATTCTATGTTTTGTACGTACCAAAATGAATACGCATACACGGTTGATTTTGTAATAGTTTAATGAATCTATATTGAAAACATTAAAACCCGAATAATATTTTAACAATACAAAATCACTATTATGGAATTATTTCAGGCATAATTTTATTTTCAAATCAAATAGACAAGATGTGCATAACAACATAGTTGGAGACTTTCTATGGCATGTATCTATTCTTACGAATGCAAAGGAAGATAGATGAATGGGTACGTTAACAAACAAAACTGTCGAATTTGAGACGATACCAATCCACATGAGATCTAAGAGCGTCCAATGCATCCCGAAAAAGTCATTGTCTGGTGTGGATGGTCTTGGCCAGGCCATCACCATCAACGGCGAGCGCTATAGGTCGATGATTACCAATTTCTTTTGATCTGAATTGGATGATATGGACACCAACGACATGTGGTTTCAACAAGGCGACGCTACGTGCCACACAGCTCATGTCACATTGGACATTCTGTACGAGCAATCTGAGGGCATGGTCATCTCACGTGGCGATGATCTGAACTGGCCACCGAAATGAAAAATTTGTTGTGGAGTTTTCTTAAGACGCAGGTCTTTGTGAATAAGTCACAAACCACAGCGGCCCTCCAAACCAACATAACCCTTGCCATCGATCAAATTCAGCCTGATTTATGCGCTAGAATTATGGAAAATTAAACATTTCGGATGCCTGCCACCCAGCGAGGCCGCGATGGACATTTGCGCGATGTTATATTCCATACATAATTGCATCGATAGGCCTTTCAAACGAATAAAAAGTTTCGATGACATCTCACACACACTTTGTTTTATTTAAATTTAAAGATAGGAAGCGCTTAATGAAAGACCCGTTACATTTAAAATACAGCAATGGTTACCAGAAACGATTTTTTATGACTTTAACATTGGTATTTAATTCATCGTGTCCGTTGTTGTTGTCCGCATCATAAGTCTTTAGCTAGATTTGGAGGGCTTTGATAATTTTCGCTTCCTTTAAATGTAAATTCATCTTTGCTATAGCTTAACAGAAATGTTTACACTGTAATATTCCTAAAGCATGAAATAAACAGACGAAAGTAAATATAGAAGCAGCTAAGTGCCAGTTTGAGAAAATAGGAAGGATATGAAATAAAATATGTACTGAAAACTTCATCGACATTGAAATTTAACATAAAAATAATTTTTTAATATTATTTTACTAGAAAAACAAGCTTGGTGTTCGTATTACATTTCTGAAATAATAACCGAAATAGACAATAGCGTGTCATTATTATTCGTGTTATACAACATACGTTCTGTTTCGTGCTGCGTTTATTTGTAGTGTCCTCGTTCTCTATTTAATTTGGTGTTAATTTATGCATCTACGACACGGAATCTACCTTACCACTAAATTATATAAAATTCGTATTGTTTGCGTGTCCGCGTTTACCTAGAATATCATTATTACAGATAGTCCCTGTATATATGTAGGTACATGACACATACAAAAGTAAAATGAAGCCCCTGTAGAGATAAACGCTCATCATATGTATATTAAGTAAAATACTAGTAATTACATGAAATTATTACAATAAAGTGAGTTACTTATTTATACCTTATTAATCGTTGATACCTATTAAACAGGAGTTCGAACGAATTGTCGATGTGTTTGTTGAGCAATTAGAGCTTTTGGTACTGCTAAAGTTTGTCAGAGAATTGTAAATTCATTAGCAGTTCTGATGGAAAAAAAGTATTTTCAAAAAAATTAATTAATAAAAACAATTATGATTTTCTTTACTCTTATGTACAGAGAGTTATATAAGAACAGATTTGTACTAAATTTCATATACCTCCAATAAGGACGTACATTATTATATTGTTTGTTAATTTTCGTGAGTACTAGAATCTTTCACGTCTACCTTTACGTTATAAATAAATAAAATATAGATTGGCGCACTGAATTTGTCTGGGTATGTGGGCATTTAAAAAGTGTGATGTATGACATTTATAAAAATTGCTTCGAACACGGTACAACAACGCGTTTAAATTGTTGAATTATTTTATTAAAATCAGCGTTCTGTGAAAAGAGTTTTTAGAAAATTACGTGAATTTTATGGTTTACATAATCGTCCATCTAAAAGCACTATTGGTTGAATTATTAAAAAATTTCAAGAGACCAGTTCCGTGGAAGATCAAAAAAGTGAAAAATACAGTCGTAATGGTCGTTCACAAGAAAATATTGGTTTGGTTCGTAAAAGTGTTCCTGAAGATCCTGAAATGTCCATTAGACGACGTTCACAACAACTTGGACTTAGTCGATCAACAACATGGCGTATTTTACACAAGGATTTAGCTCCGAAGGCGTATAAGGTTCAAATAACACAAGAACTGAAGCCATTAGATCATTTGAAACGTCGTTCATTTGTCAATTTCATCAATGAACAATCAGCTGATTTTTCTCAAAAAATAATGTTTTCCGATGAGGCACATTTTGAACTAGGTGGTTATGTTAATTAACAAAATTACCATATCTGGGGTGAGGAAAATCCACGAATTATTCATGAGAAACCTATGCATCCTAAACGAGTTACTGTTTGATGTGCATTATGGTCAGGTGGTGTAATTGGACCTTACTTCTTTGAAAATGCTGCTGGTGAAGCTGTAACTCTCAATGATGATCGATATCGTCGGATGATAACCGAATTTTTGTGGCCCGAATTAATGAATATTGATCTAGAGGATATGTGGTTTCAACAAGATGGCGTTACACATCACTTTGCACACGAATCAATTGATTTATTGAGAGAAAAATTTCCTGGACGTGTAATTTCAAGAAACGGTGATGTTAATTGGCCACCAAGATCATGTGATCTGACAGGGTTAGACTATTTTCTTTGGGGTTATGTGAAAAGTCAGGTTTATAAAAACAATCCACAATCAATTCCCGCTTTGAAAGATGAAATTATTCGTGTCATTGGTGAGATAGAGCCTCAATTATGTCAAAGTATTATTGATAATTTTAACAAAAGAGTGGACGTCTGTGGAACTGCAAGAGGAGGCCATTCGGCAGATATTATTTTTCGTATATAAATGTCATAATTGATACTTCCATTACCAATAAACAGTTTTTGAAAGCGAATGCAAATTCGTCTTATTTATTCTTTAAAAAAACCGCTTAATTTGAAATACCCTTTACTTTAACTGCATTCAGATTATATTGTAGAGTTAACACTTTGTAGATCAAAACTAATATAAGAAAGTGTTATTATCTATTCAATTTGGGGAAAATTGTTTTATCCATTGCCCCAGCCTCACTATTGTATACATGTAGCTATGCAGATGGATAAAAGTAGTCGATACCTGGAAGCGGGGTAATTTTACGATGCGTATGGTTTTGTATTAGTCTCCCCAAGTGCTTTCCAATCGAATTCATCATGCGCCAGGATCCATTACGCGCTCACGAGCGCCACTGCGAGACCTGCATATTCGATGCTCCTATCGGAAATCGGCTTTAGTAGATCCGGTGTATACAGAACATCTTGTCATCAATTCGCCAATTTTCAAATTCTGTATACAATTGGGAAAAGCGACTAAAAGGGACGTACATATTGAAGTTCACGTGAAACATCGTTATTTAAAAGATTAAATCTTTTAGCTTTATACATCAAAATGAATCTGAGGTTTTAGTATTAAATAAAGGATTTAATAATGTTGTCGTTGACTAAGAATCATAACAAACGCTATAAAATATCTGCTAACCACCGAACAAAACAACCCTTATAAAATATATGACATAAATTTTAAAGAACCATTATTAGTCTAACATTAAGGCCTAAATTACGACTAAAAATGTAAAAGAAAACCTATTATGTATAGCACTAAAAAGCTATTACTAAAAAACAGTTTTCCCTAATAGTTGAAAGCACCGATTTCCAACATTCAAAGGACACTTGTAAAACTAGACTTATATATACATGGCTACTTAACAATTCGATGAATATTTATACTCTGCATATGCATATATAATCAGATACTTTTTAAAAGAACAACAGAAAACAAATATAAACTTGATCTATTCCATCAATATTAATTAATGTCGAAAGCTTTTATAGAATTGTGTGCGCGGCTTGAATGAACTCAGAAATCGAAAAACGTGATCTTACACCCAAACTTATATCGGATCTACTGAGTAAAGATAAAAACGTGTCAGGATGGTAGTGTGTCTACTAATAAGGACATTATAGTTCCAATAAATATATGAATATAATGGGCTTGTCAGAAGAAAACTTATGTAGATTCTGTCGGGTATAAAAGAAAACCGTAATCCACGTATTGCCCCCTTTCAAGAGCTTGGAACGCGATTTTTAAACACAGGAGATAAATATCATGAAGTGGAATCTTTAAAAAATAGCTCGTGGAACTGCTATGTCCAATCAAAAAAAATGAAGCTAGCATATATTACCAAGGCTGTTTTAAATTGCGCGGTTTTTTTTAAGAATAAATAAAATATAGATGGCAAATTTCCGTGGTGCAAGCGTCTGTCTATATACGCTCTGGAAACTTGGTTGCCGACATAGAGATAGACGCGTTCTCGCTTTGTCATGCAATACATTTTTGTGTTGGACGACAAAGGAAGACAATGATTATTTATTACTGTTCTATATCGAAAAGATACGATAAACTCTACGAAGGAATCGTTCATTAATGACACAAGTCTACCTGACGATGAGTGATTCCCTGAGACATATGTAGTAGACAGGGTGTTATTAACATTTGAATGATTCCTTTTAACATTATCGTATATAGTTTAGTTATTGTATTTACCATCTATTGAAGGAACTATAAACATCAGAGAGTAGGTATAGGTTATTTTGTGTAATAGGAGTTGTATATGAAAGAAATAAAAATATAATAACGGCAAATAAAATTTTAGTTAATGTGAAAAAAAACTTTTTAATCAATTATTATTTTGGTTACTTTCTCAAGTGAGTTGCTAATATTCGATAAGATTACAAGCCTATGAAATAGAGCTCATTTTTCATTCAGTATATTTTTGTGGTATTACCGAATCTGTGATTTATTATTAGTAACAAATTCGCTTCACTCGATAACAAATCTACTAATTAGCAGAGGATTCTGATAAACTCTTCATTAACTCTTTCAGGCTTGGTGGTCAGTTATTTAACCACCTATTTAAGAGTTCTCAAAACCACTTTTTATGCCGTCTTTTGCCAATTTGCTAAGCAATTACTTGTTTTAAAGTCATTGCTGATCTCTATGATATAGTGTCTGTTTAATTATTTTATAACAAAAGTATTATAATATATTACATAATTCTACGATAAATAAGGTAAGTAGCACGGTGGTTAGATTACTAACCACTGTGACTATAGTAGGTTTCATATAATATACAATACATATTTATGTTGCATTATAAGGATGCCGCGTGTACTTAATGAACGTGATATAGAAGATATTTTGTTGGAAAGTATAATTTCTGAGTGCGAAAGTGTATGCAGTCTTAAATCGGATGAAGCTGAAAATTATGAGGTGCAAACGGACCCGATGGTGCTCGACGATATACCTTTTGAGCGCGAGCTAAATCTTGAAGATGAATTTGACTCGAATGATGACTAACCATTTCAAGTTTGCCTGACACTACTGGTAGTGCTACTACGAGTGCTTTATCTACTCAAACTGTTATGAGGAAACCAAAATGGAAGAAAACTTTCAGAATGTACCAAACGATGTAATAGAGAATAGAGAATATCACACCTACACCTATTGTTTAGATTTATACTGGCAAGGATAGTGACAAAATACAAACTGATCTCGGTGGTAAAGTTATTCGACAATTTTGCATGGACTTGAAATCAAAAAATCACAAAGTCTTTATTGATAATAATTTCAATAGCATTGTAAGAAGATTTGTACAAAGATAACATATTTGCTTGTGATACCGTAAACTGAAATCGTAAATATTTACCTAAACTAAAAGAAGAGAAAGCTCTAAAAAGTGGGGAACACGATTACAGGATCAGTGACACAAATAACGCCTTTCTAAAGTGGAAAGACAAAAGATCAGTTTTCATGTTTACAAACTACATAGATCTCAGAAAGACTGGTATTGTTACTCGCAGGGAACACAATAGAGCCCAAAATGAAATAGCTTGTTCTGAAGCTGTGATACAATACAACAGTTCTATGAACTACGTGGACAAATTCGACCAGCTAAAAAGCACTTATGCTATAGACCGAAAATCACGTAAATGGTGGCATCGAATATTTTTTCACATTTTAGACTGCGCTGTCACAAACTTCTACATTGTATATATGGAACACCAGAAAAAACATAATCCAGAACTGGATCAGCTTAGCAACAAAAATTTTCGAAGAAGTGTTTACTAAGGGACCCTGGCACCAGCTCAGATGAAGAACTCCCAATTATGCTCTAAACGCTCCTACAACAGTTATACATCTTCTCCTGTAGCAATAAAGCGGCACAAACCAGCAGTATCGACAGAATTACGTCTGAAAGGCAGCATGCATCAGCCAGAGTGAGCCACTTCTCGAAGATGCGCAAAATGCAGCACTAAGAAAAGTCCGGTGCGTGTTAGATGGCAATGCGGAACCTGTAAACTCCCTCTTTGTATACGAAAAGATAAAACGTGTTTTTCAGATTTTCATAGAAAATAAATTTGCTGTATATTATACTAAACTTTTCTTAATGATTTGTTATGCAAACAGCCATGGTGGTTAGTATACTAACCACCCTCGTTTGTAAAAGCCCAAACGGTTTTTTCTTTTTTTACGTTTTTAATAATAAATAAACGTTAATTAACCTAAAAGTGCAATTGTTTTTATTCTGAAGTTATATATAAGAAAGCGTGGCTGAAAGAGTTAAGAAAATATAATTTAAATTAATTTTTTCTCCTAGCAAAAATTCTCCAAAAATTAATTTACCTTTGTCAGAATGTCAAATGTTTATGGTATTCCTGTAATTTTACACTAACCGATCAAATTAAATTAAACAAAATCGATAGACGCAACAATGGAGATAGAGTTGGTTCATTATTATGTAGCGATGATGAAACGGTGTATACTTTCCTGACCGAATACTGTTGATAGGAATGAGTTATTTAACTCCTGATTGCACACAAATGCCAGGTTGACCGGGGACCCGTTCATTCTGAATTATGTTCTCATATTGTCATCGGCGATATGACATCGCGCATCGCTTGTTATGACGAATTTTGTATGCAGACAGAATGCGGGACAAGGGAGGTATGTCGAATGGAATTTGACAAATAATAACAGAAATAAACTTCGACCGTATGTGTATACCGAAATTAGCTTTATTAACGTTTGATATGCGTTAATATTAATTAACTGTGCAGGTTTTATTCAGCACTTGTCCATTGAAGTTTTGTCAAAATTGACGCGTGACATACTCATGTATATTTCAAATCGACGAACAGTAATTGTTGTGGAATTAAATAAATTAATGAAACGCTCAGTTGCTTTTGAATACTTTGTACGATTCTGTATATATACTACAGAATTTTAAGATGTACTCTCTTATCTTCTCTAATACATTAACTTTTTCTCAATAAGTGTTAGAAACTGCATTATCATTATGTCACAAGAAACGCGGATTCGATCAAAATATTTTTTTAAAAGGCTTGTCATGTGAATTTCATTTCAAAAATAAACTCTATTGTTTTATATGAAACAGTACATGTTTTTATTTATGACTGACATATATATGTAACTAAAAAAATTTAATATCTACGTGTACGTACGAGGGTGGTCTGAAAAGTTTCCGACCTAACAAAGATACAAGACTTTTTTTTTAAATTAATGTTTATTTTTCTACATAGGCTCCTCGTAACTCTACACACTTCTCCCAGCAATGCTCCCACCTTTTTAACCTGTCCAAGTAGTACTCGGCGTTTTTCTTTGCAAAATAATTGTTCGCGAAGGTGACTGCCTCCTCATTTGACGAAAATCTCTGCCGTCCGAGCGCAATTTTTAGATGAGGGAACAAAAAAGAGTCGATTGGGGCTAGATCTGGTGAGTAAGGCAGTTTGTGGGTCGATTTTCGCCATGGTGTGAAACGGCGCGTTGTCTTGGTGAAACAGGATTTTCTTTTTCTGCAAATGTGGCCGTTTTTCCACAATTTCTGAAATTAGCTTGTCAAATAATCATGCGTAGTATGCTGCTGTAATAGTATTTCCTTTCTGACGATAATCGATTAAGATAACTCCATGACTATCCCAAAAAACAGTCACCATCACTTACCCAGCCGAAAAAACAGTTTTTGCTTTTTTTGGAGCCGGTTCCTTTGCGGTCCACTGTTTTGACTGTATTTTTGTTTTGGGCGTATAATGGTGTATCTAAGTTTCGCCAACAGTAATTAATCGGCGCCAAAACTCGGATTTATTGCACCTAAACTGCGCCAACAGAACGTTGGAAATGTTCTTTCGAACACGTTTTTCGTCTGACGTTAGCGAATGCAGTACTCAACGCGTGGACAGCTTTCTCATGCCTAAATCTTGATTTGACATGTGACAAACACGTTCTTTGGACATATTCATAGCCTTTGCTATCGCTCTCTCTTTAATTCGACGCTTGTCCAGCACCAATTGGTGAACCTTGGCGACGTTATTGTCAGTAGTTGCAATTTTTGGAGGTCCCGAACGTTCATCGCCTCCCAAGCTCTTACGGCTACGTTTAAATTCAGCCGCTTAAATTTTCACTGTGGTAAATGATGGTGCAGAGTCGCCGTACACAGAGTCCAAGTCATCGTTGATTTGCGTAGGCGTATTGCCTTTCAAAAACAAATATTTAGTGACAGCTCGATACTCGACACTCACATCCATTCACTCAAACGACTGTCAAATAACAACTGCGCGTCCAAAATGGCTGAAACTTTGGTGAGTACCTGACAATAGATACAAAACTACATTGCCTGACTTTTGTAGATGAGTGCTGCCATCTTCACGTTGAGCCCGGAAACTTTCCAGACCACCCTCGTATTTCAACAGCGGTACTTCCGCTCTGGCATAGAAGTCGACATATTCGTTGGTATTTAATGATATTCTTGTGTATACAATGTAGTAAATTATTGAAATAAGTACACACTTTAAAAGAAAGAAAAATATACGGCAAAAAAGGAATAATAGTTCCAATATGAAATTGAGTTAAACTAAAAAAAATGTATCCTTTAAACGTTTGTTGCCTTTCATAGTGGGTATGCGTACTGAAACTGGTGTCATCACAGACTTCGCAAGTGGAACCACAAAGGTACTGGCATGTCTTAAATCGATTTGAGAGACAAAAAATGAGAATTAATTAAGTATGAAGAGCAGACAATAATGTTTTCCAAAAACTTGATCAAGCATTTGCCACACAGAACATCTCTTCGTGCGCTAATAGACACTTGATGTCTTAACAATTTCGGGATAATAATGACAATAAAGGCAAGTTATCTGAGAAAGCTGCGATTAATACGATTTAAAATCAATCGTCAAAAATTGAGCATTTCAAATCAGTAATTACTCTAAATATATATTGACGACACGTCATAGCTGTTAATAAAACATGGACCTATTATTATGCACCTAACGACACAGTAACGGTTTTTATAATGACCAGAAGCTGGTTCAAGTGCTCCAGAGAACGTGAAGATAGTTCCATTTTCAAGGAAAATAGTAGCTACTATTTACTGCTTTTAGAAATGCATGTGGTATTCGTCGGTTGTTTTGACAAAGAACAAGGATGGGAGACTATTATGCACCTTTACTGGACAAATTGGACAAGCAAGCAACTATGTTTGCAAACTAAAAATTTTCCTAAATGACTAAAATGCAAAAATGTTTGGTCTGCGTTATGAATTGCTTCCATATACTTTTTGCTCGCTAGTGTTAGTCCATAGTGATTTCTTTTTGTTGCCTAATTTGAAAAAAAAATGTCTAGTTGGAAAGAGGGCCTCGGAGAATGTTACTCACGAAGAATAAAAAGAAAATTGAGCAGGACAAGGCTATATGCGTAAGATTGGAGGTATTTACTTAGTTAGATTGAAAACATTGTACTTTTCCCTCGTATTGCTAGCAAAAAAAATAAATTTATTCTTATGAAATACAGAAATACATACATTTTAATATTTTGCAATTTGCAACAAATGTTGTGTAGTTGATATTCTTAATCAGGTTTTTAATATAGAGTCTGCTAGAGTTATTTTATATTGGTACAACAAGCAGAAAATTAAAGAGAAAATATTGAAATATATTTAGTGATCGGTTTATTACAGGATTTATTACGCATTTTCGAATTACATTACAACCATGTCATTCCTCTAAGATGAAGCACATTAGCAATATGAATAAATGTATTTGAGGATTTCCTGGCCACCTGGGACCAGTTATCATCTGGCCACATAGACACATATAATACAGTTAGGAGTGACTCATAAAACTGGTAACACTTCAGATTCTCTTTTACTACACGAAAAATAGAAAAATAAATATAACATCTTTGATTATAACTTCTTTAATAAATAGTATTAATTGCATTGCTTTATGCGTTAAGCATAGGGTATAGGCATAGGTAAATATATTTAACTGATTAAATTTTAATTAGACGTTTCCTAGAAAAGTACAAACTATATAAGCGCAATTAATGGTATCTCAGTGATATGTCTACTCGAGTATGGAATTACAAGTTGATCAGTATGTTTTAGACTTTACTTCGTGAGCAGAATTTTTACTTGACTCGGTCGTACGTAAATGGATACACATTTGAACAGAAGACTAAGTTAAGTATATTTACGATTTCGTTTAAGTTTTGTTTAAATATGCATATGTATGGAGCTGTACATATTTTATTCAGCAAGATTTCGAGCATATTTACGCCTAACATGTTTTTATTCGTTTTATATAATATGCGAAAGTAAAAAAAATTCAATAACAGGCAAAGATGAGAATCCAAAAAATACGGAATAGAAGTATTATCTTATTTATGTCAAAATATTTACGATGTCGTTGCACTCACAAAACACAAATTACACTAAATACGACTTATTACTATAGACGTAGAAATATGTATGCTTTTTCGGGTTTGCTAAAACATTTCTATTTAAAAATAAAGAAAAATAATGGAAAGAAAGTTTGTATATACACAGTCTGTCGCAGGGAAAACCGAACGTTTTTAAAATAGTAATTCTTACTGGCGCCATCTATTAAAAAAATATGGGTGGGTAAGGTAGATCTTCCATCAATGCTATGCCAAAATGTCATGACATTTGCATAATTAGAAGCAGAGAAATTGGGTATAAAGTAAAAGTGTGTATTTGGCATTGGTCGAAAAATGAATTTTGAACAAAGAGCAAATATCAAGTCCTGTTTTAAACTCGGTAAATCGTTTACTGAAACATTTAATTTGATGAAACAAGTATATGATGATTCGTGTTTATCACGTACGAGTGTGTATGAGTGGTATAAACGATTCGAAGACGCTCGTACCGATATAAATGACGACGAACATCCTGGTTAAAAGAATCAGTGGTTACGGGAAGTAACATCGAACTTGTGCGTGAATTTATCAGAAATGAACCGAAATCCTCATTGCGATACGCGGGAGTGGAATTAAATAATTCCAAAGATTCAACTCATCGCATTTCGACACAGCATTTGGGACTGGGAAAGATTTGTGCAAGGTTCGTACCACACAAGCTAACTGAATTCAATATTGTACAAACTTGATTAAAGACTCAAAAAAGGGCGAAAACTTCAGGTATTCTATTGAAATCGGCGGTGAGACGTGGTATTTTCAATATGATTCAAAGACCAAGTGGCAAAGCTCTGAATGGAAGTATACAAGCGAAGAAATGCCGAAAAAAAGCCGTTAGGCGAAGTGAAAAGTGAAGAGAATGTTGATTTGTTTTTATGATTCGAAAGGCATTGTACACAAAGAGTTTGTATCAACTAGTCAAGCAGTAATGCTGCATATTATCTTGGTGTTAATAATGATGGAATAGCAGGAAATGTTAAATTTCAAACACATTTTGCTCGTAAAACAAATTGAAGAAAAAGAACCTGCGAAATTCGAGATCATTTTTAGTTCACCATTATTAATTATTAAGAAATAAATTTCTGGCGATAATCGATTAGCCAGTCTTCTCTTTCTGTATGTGCACTGTTTTATTGGCAATGTGAATAGTATCGCACTATTGAAACCACACGTACAAATGGAAAGCATCCATTTTGAGACAGGCGCAATAACAGGCTTGCTGACATCGTTGGAAAAACTCCAATGATTACTCATAAAAACCGCCCACCAGTCATTTTAGGTGGATGCAAAGCTTCCTCATATATTACCTTTGACTGATTTTCAGAGCAGATACATCTGTTTTCCTTATCTACAGATTTATTAAGCTAGGAGTTAACTACATCATTGAAAATGACTTTCTTATAAAATTAATCATCTATCGTATCATTTTAAAGTTTCTTTAAACACCAGTTACTGAATCTGCGATGCAGCAAATAATCGTTTAACATGTCGTCTTGAGTTGAGCAATCTTGTAAGCACCTAAGCCAAGATCTTTTAGCAAAGTTTGCTAAAAATTGGTGTTGGAAATACTCAATCAGTTCTTGAGAGAGTTAAATACTCTTGTAGGCACGCAGATCTAGATCGTTCGCAAAATTCATTACGAACTTTTGTTAGAAACGTCCAGCGGCTGAGATCGACAATGAATTGACACAACTGGATTTTAATTAACATTCTGATGTTAGCTGCAATATGCTATTCGCTCTTTGTACTTTTTTATCTGTCTAATACGGAAACATTATGAATATGGTGATTCAAGACGACGTTCGATCGCTATTCGACTTGGATGATTAAAACTACCAAAAATTGCAGTAAAATAACCGCTACTGAATGTGAATTTTGATTAAAAAAACATCAGAATAGTTTGTAAACGTCATGCGAAGCGTGTATGGTTCCATGATGATGGAGCACAAATTTAAAAAACACAAATTCAGCAGGATTGCCACCTAAAAGTCATATCATTTTACAAATACGTCGTCCTGAATCGAAAATCCCTTATATTTTATTTTTGTACGCTTTTGGTATTGTAATATCGACCTTTCTACTACCAAAAAAGTCCACAACGTTTAATGGTGCTTTCTTAATTTGCCATTTTAAACTACTACGATTCCAACCAGGTGTAATTACTTGAAATATGATGCATGATGCAGACTTTAAAAACCATTAAAATCTTCCAAATAATATTGTCTGAATTGTTAACAATTTATTAATCAGAATTAACAGAAAATAACTAAGCAAAATATACTTAATTGCATGGCTGAATAAATTTGTTTCCTTTTAGTGGAGAAAAACCTTAAAACCTATTTCAAATCCAACAGAATGCAGGTAGGATGTTTACGAATTTTTATTATTGAAGTCAATATTACGCATAATTACTAATGAGTATGGAAGGATTAATATAGTTTCATCATACAATGACAAAAGTAACCCAAACGATGTGTTTAAAATTTAGAAAATAATTTATAGGTAGTTTAAATTAAAATAAATTTTATCAACGCTGCCTTAATTGGCATACAAACATAAGTACGTAATAATTCAATTTAGACAGGTTCTTTACCTGATATGAATCCAAAAGCACGAAATATCATAAATAGGCGAAACGTGTATTAACGGTTATAGTTATATAACAATATAAAGTATTTTTGTGGTGCATACGAGGATAGTTTGACAAGTAGTGAGAATGACACATAGGTGGCGCTCTAATTGGTAAAACAAATGCACTGTAATTTAGGTTGGCTATTTATATGTTTACATTTCGATATTTAGATAAATCGGTTGATTTGTTTTTGTTTTGAATATCGTGCGGTGATTAAATACTTCGTAATTAAGGGTATGAAAGCTACCGAAATAAAACATGAGTTACGGGAAACATTAGGTGAATCTGCTCCATCATCCGCCACAATAACTAGATACGTAAATGAATTTAAACGTGGTAGAACAAGCTGTGTTGATGAAACGCGCTCTGGAGTACCCAAAAACCGTGACTTCTAAGGAAATGATTATAAAAATCCATAATATTATTACGCAAGATCGACGACTCAAAGTAAGAGAGATAGCAGATATGGTAAACATTTCAACAGAGCGCGTATACTACATTTTAACGAAAGAATAGGGCCTTTCCAAGCTTTCGGCAAGATGGGTGCCGCGATTGCTTACGACTGATCAAAAGTTTACTCGTTTTCGCATTTCCAATGAGTGTTTGGACCTTTATAAGCGGAATTCGGTTGATTTTTGTAGGCGATTTGTTACTTGCGATGAAACTTGAATACACTACAGTACACCCGGAACTAAACAACAGTCTAAACAATGGTTAAAACGTGGTTCTGCACCTCCAAAGAAAGAGAAAACCACTTTATCGGCTAACAAGGTGATGGCATCTATTTTTTGGGATTCAAAGGGCATTTTGATCATTGATTACCTTCAGAAAGGTGCCACAATAAACGGACAATATTATGCAAAACTTCTACAAAAATTAAATGTTGAGATTCGTGCTAAACGGCCAGGAATGGCAAAGAGAAAGATTCTGTTTCACCAAGACAACGCTCCCTCACATACCGGCACAGTTGCGATGTCCAAAATCCACGAGTTGCATTTCCAATTAGTACCGCATGCACCTTATTCGCCGGATCTAGTCCCTTCCGAATTCCACCTGTTTCCAAAATTGAAGACGGCACTAGGCGGAAAGAAATTTTCATCTAACGACGAACTTATCATCTTCGTAAATGAGTATTTTGCAAGCCTTCCGGAATCGCATTTTAGAGATGGCATGAGGGCATTGGAGCACCGTTGGAAAAAATATATTGTTCTTTTAGAATATATTGAAAAATAAAAATTACTTTGTATTTAAAAAATTCGTTTTTCTTTTCCATTCTCACTACTTGTCAAACTACCCTCGTATTAACATTTCAAAAATTAGAAGACGTCCTAACTGCACTGAATTTAGTAATATTTTACAATATTACAAAATTATCTGCAATAATTCAAATAGATAAATTTACAGTTAATGTGTCAGACCTATTAACAGATACCATCGGTAATCACGCCACGTTTCAAATTTCAAGTTATCCATTTGTTTTCGAGTAGTTGTCTTAAAATATGGAAGTTTTTGTATCAACACCATGATTTCACATTTTACTGTGGTCACATGTGTTTGTGCGTGTGAAGTACATGCATCGGAAATGACCGTCCCTGCTGAACAGACAGACAGATACCGGGAATCAACGATTTATATTTACAAATGTTCAAATTAACATTTGTGGAATTTATGAGCTCTCACTGAACGCATATGTGGCCAAAAAATATCCAACAGGATAGAAATATAATATCGGATGATCGATTTTAATTTGCTATTAATTTAAACGTTTTTCGCAGAAAAAAAGATGTCTGGAAAATAACACCAATAACGTTTTGTTGCCCAAGTATCGCGATTTCTAAATGATAGATAAATTTTCAACAAAACACGCAGCGATTTATTTCCGTTTAAATACTAACACAAGTAAATTTAAATACATGTTTATATGTATATACAAAATTCATTACAATACGAAGGCTGTTCTCCTCTATCGTGCGTAGAAAGATCATTCAAGTATTTTCTTCGACTAAAATTTTGCTTAGCATTTTTGCATTTGTGAAAACTAATCTTCAAAATGTTTTTTCAAATGTTTCAATTTTAAATTGTTTCTTGTTTATTTAATTTTAAAAGAGTTACCAATGTTAACCAATGAAAAATCTAAGCCTCATAATTTATCGTTGAACTATGCTGCGAATGATTATTTCAATGTTTCGGGTAGTCAAATCAATATTCAATTGCTGAAGGAACAGTGTGAGCCCGAAAATTATCGCGATCTAAGATGAGTGCTCCTTTTGGACGACTCTCGACACTTTAGAGAACTTGAGGTAAACAATCTGTAATGTAGCATTCTGCATTAACAGTATGACGTTGCTTCAGTGCTACGCTGGAAACATATTCCACAATTCCCAGAAAAATGGCTACCATCTTTTTACTTCAACGTTTTTTTCTTTTTTTGTTGGAGCGCACTCATACTCAAATATCCAAATTGAAAATTATTGCGTTTTTTTGGTATCCTGCAGTATATCTAAAACTCGTCAACTGTTATGCTGAAACAGGAGATCCATTCGCAAAGCTACCTAGTGTAGATCTGCGTTTTCTCTTGCGATCTTCTTTTTAGAACTGGAATTACATTTTGGGGAATCTAATAGTAATAAAGCTTATTTATCCTCAAATGTTTATATACACGATGGTGTTAATTGTCTTCACACTAATCTTTAGAATTAATTTAATACTCTTTTGAGTGAGAACAAGAACTACTCATTTTGGTAACAGTCACTTTGGGCTTGAGAACTTAAAATGTGTCATTTAAAGAAAGACAACCTTGTTGAAACCACATCATAGAAAATGAAATTTTTTTGAAATTTTTATTGATGTAACAAACATTTTCATAATACTATCTTATAAATATTATTCAGATGACTAAGGTGCTAACGATGGGAATAGTGGTCAATTGCAAATAATAAAATTCTCTATATAAAACAATATAAATATCTAGGAGAGTTGGATTTGACATGAAATTTCAACTGCCGTAGGCCAAATGCAAAAGAATACCAGTAATTTGCAGTTTCTTCTCTACCACGATCAATGACAACTCTAAAAAAGCATAACATTGGGAAAAACACATATAGAATTGACCAAACGGTAAAGGTTGTGGTCTACAATAAACAATGTTTAAAATTGGAAATTACTATCTTACTATAAGGGGAAATGAAAATCCATTAATATATTCTGATTTCTGTTTAATAACGGATTCTTGAAGTGTCGCACCTGGAAAACTGTGCGAAAATTTTTAATTATCTGCGGATGATGACAACTTAGTTGTCGAAATACGTATACAGAATACGAAAATTAATGTGGCAAGGGATTATGTAACAACCTTCAGTGATCAAGTGAATCAACCACAGGCTCCATCAAAATTACCTTCAAAGTAACGTATTCTGTTAAATTGTTTGTAAATAGAATGATAAGATAATTGAAACGATTGATATAGATGTTAACCTTACACTATAGGAATAGAGAAATACAGTACAAAATGTCGTATAAAGTAAGTGCGAAAGATGACATAATAAAATTAAGAATTTTATTTAAAGACATTGAAAAGCACAAATCTAATGTAAAAGTTAATTCTATATGAAGGAAACTAATTCGAAAGGATTATAAAAATAAATTTGAGAGATTTTAAATAGCACGTGTTAAAAATTTTAAATATCTTCTCACTTAAAGGTTTGTTTGATTATATTTAACTATAAGTTTCAATAATTACATCACTCCTTTTATACATCAGAGTTCTCAATGATTATTTACTCCTACGTGAGTATAGATTAATTTAGAAACGACAGAAATATATTTTTGTAATTATGCTTTTAAAGGTATTTTTCTAATTTTATTTTTATAATTTATAATGCATGTAAATACATGCTTTATAACATACATATATATTTCAAAAAACTGATATTAAACTAAAGTTAACTTTCTACAAATAACTTTATGTTCAACGTAATACACAAAAACACTTTGTGAAAGCAATTCAGAGAATTGATTGCCAAGTATCCTGTAACTCATAGCAATTTGTAAGAAGCAAGTGGGTTGTAGTGAACACGTGTCTGGATTAGACGGTCGCGTGCATATGTTTTGTTACATGTGGCTGTGTGTACGTGGGCTCGTGTACTCAGCACTAGAGTCTGTGCGCACTACCTTACATCCTTCGTATCAAATATACTGTGCATACAAGAGTATAACGTGCATAGTACATACATATACAACGCGTCCAATTCAACCTCATCGTTTTAATGGCCATTTACTTTTTTAATCTTGCTTAGTTCATATGTTCCGTGATGAACTAGGAAATTTTCGTGAAACTAATATGTTCAAGATTTAATTACTTGGAGTTAGTTATTTGAAACTCTGGTAGATAATTTTTCTTTTAAAACTTATATTTACAATATCTGGGGCTAGTGTCATCGTTTGTCATCAATAATTTTTAAAAAATCAAGTTGTAAATCACGTTTTTACAATAATGTTATCGATTTATGTTAATGATAATAATAGAATAGCGTTTATGGATACATAAGTCTAGCCTGACACCCTTAAACACAGAATAAAGTATCCAGACGCAAGCAAATACACAAAAATTTTGAAAACTGATATAGAATTTTAAATAAACTATTAACAGGAAAGAGTGAAATACTGTCTGCATTGAACACAACTTTGGTTGACAATATTCATGAATAATTTGCTCCTACCTTTACAACTATGGAATTGTGAATAAGAAGGGTTAAATATCCCGGAAAAGATGTAAGAACCAGTCATCATTTGCCATTGTTGAATAAAAATTAAATAATTATCAGTAAACTTGAAAAATTTCTAAATGAACATTAGACAAATTTAGATCGTGGGTGCACGTTATAAAAAATTTATAAAAAGAAGAGAAATTTTGCAGTTAATTGTTATAGGTAGCGAAACGATAATAAAATCTAACTAAAATCGAAATCGCTTGCATACGCATTTCAATTACAGAAGGTTGATATATAACCCCTTGCCACATTAATTTTCGAATTCTGTATACGTATTTCGACAACTAAGTTGATGATGACCAGTTAGTTGTCGAAATACGTATACAGAATTCGAATATTAATGTGGCAAGGGGTTATATATCAACCTTCAGTGATTAAGTGAATCAACCACAGGCTCCATCAAAATTACCATTTCAATTACAGTTAGATTTTAGTATTTTCTGTATCATAGCTAATTTCGTAACTGTAATCACGGGTAATAATGAAAAGGCAACGCGATTTGACCCTTGTACAGAGTTAGAGAGTCAGAGGTCAACTGGAATGTGGACGGAAACAGCAAATTGTTGCTGAAGTTTTTGCAGTTAGCCAAAGTGTGATTTCGTGTTTGTGGAATAGGTTTTTAGAAACTGGAAATGTTCAGAGAAGACGAGGACAAAGACGCCTAGTATCTACAACACCAAGAGATGATCGATACCTAACAGTATTTGCACGTAGGAACCGCACTCATAACGCAACGCAGCTTAGAAGTGAGCTTGCTGCCAGTTCGGGAAGAGTAGTATCAACTAAAACAATAAGAAATCGTCTTCATAACATTGGAATGTATGCTCGAAAACCCCTAATATGCGTTCCAGTAACTGCTCTTCAAAAACCGTCGCGAAGAATATGGGCTGAGCAGCAAATAAATTGGAATCATGATGACTGGGCATAAGTATTGTTTTGTGACGAATCCAGATTCGCATTAAATCCAGATAATAGGCGTATTTTAATTTGCCATTAACCTGGAACACGTAATCAACCACAATTTGTTCGAGAAAGGCCGCAATATGAAAGTTGGGGTGTAATGGTATGGGCTGGGATAAGCGCAGGAAGTTATACATACCTTCATGTGACACCGAATTGCAAACTGGCTGCTTATAGGTATCTGGATGAAATTTTGAGACCCATTGTCCTTCTGTACGTTAGCGCTATGGATGAAAGATTCATTTTAATGGATGACAATGCTCGTCTACATCGAGCAAACACGTGAACAGCTGGATTGAACAATTGGAAATCAACAGAACGGACTGGCCAGTAAATTCTCCTGATGGAAATCCTATGATGCTTAGGAAGACGTGTTGCAACAAGCAATATGCCACCGCTTACAATTCAGGAACTTCAAATTGCTCTTGATAGAGGAATGGAATAATATTTCACGAGAATTTTTTGATGTCCCAATTCAATCAAGGCCGATGAAATGTCAAACCTACTAACGATATTTATTCACTCTAGTATCTTACTAGCTTTATAATGTGCACAAACAAGTTTACACGTGTAAATTCGTTCAGTTTCTGAAAAAAATATTTGCAAGATGCTACATTCTTATTTACTTATTCTATTATCATTTCTCCAAAAATCCACTAATTGTTTTGAGTAGTATATTTTACCGTTATTTTCTATTGAAAAAGGAGTTTATATAATGAAGGCCAAGGCAGGGAATATTTCACGTAAAGCCAGAGACCTGCAGAATAGAATTTTGTGTTTTTTGAAATTATAAGGCAAATTTTCTGGATGATCAGTTGTCAAAAGTTTGGAACAAATGATGATACAGGGCAGTTTTTCTTTATTGTTTGGTTGAGAAGTGCAATTAGTACCTTCTGCTGCATATTTTCTTTAAAAATAATGTTTTTAAAGCTTAGTTTCGTGGATGCTGAAACCCTACACTCATGTTTGCATTTTTGTAACTTTAGTTTACTCCATTACTGTACCTACTGAATACAATAATATCTAAAATTATTAGTTTTTTATTATTATTTTTAAGTACTGCATATAATAATATGAATGCTTATTGAAATTTTGCAATTCCATAAACTATTTTTTTTAATAAAAATATTTTACTTGCTCTTATCGCATTTGGACATTGTAGATATTTATTTTACCATGATTTAGTAAAAATAGAATACTTGCCATCAAAGCAAAAGCAGTGAATTAATTGTGCTAACGTAAAAAGAAGAACGACCTCCAAGACATGTATGTATATGCTAGTTAAATGAATTTAGCTTCAACACGCCAATGTCACGAGTTTCTCTGTTTCATCTGCTGCACGATGCGATTAATTCAACCTCATCGCTCTAATGGTCATCCACTTTTTCAATCTCACCGTGTAAGGCATCCGTTGCCGGCGCGTTTTTCGAATTTAATTTGCGACTACGCCGTTTGCTCGAAGCCCGACGACGCAGTAAATATATTTATATTGAATCTTGATTCAATTTGACGCCCGGTAATACAATGGAAGCTAATTTCGTGTACGAAAACGTGTGACAATAGGCGATCGTATTGTGTTCAAACGGCGCCCCGTCGCGCTCGTCCCACTTTTGTCGGGGTACGCTGACTGGGGATTTGCCTCTTCTGAATCCGTACGAGTCTTCAATGCCTACGTTCTTTTTTTTGTAGTCGCTGTTGTTGCTCTGTTGTTATTGTTGTTGCTGCTGCTATTGCTGGATGTGCGCGTGCATACATATAGGATCGCCGCGGTTGTTGACAAAGCTACCGAGCGCTCATATTGTCCTTATTCATTAATCCGACTCCACGATTGATGAGATCCGGTCAGCCGGAAACTGTGTGTTTAATGTGATTGCGAAACGTTAAGAATAAGATAAGATAATGCTATTTGAAAGCGTATTTTACAATTCGTACTTTTTACTTTTAATTAGTCATTAGTAATATTGTTAACCAGAATTTCTTTAACTTACATATATTTAAATATGAATTAAATGTAAGTCTCTGAAATTACACTTAGGAGAATAACCCCTGTCATTTGTTTACCAATTTGTATTACATTTAAAGATAGAATTTTTCTTTTGTTCTTCTATAACTTCTATAGAGTCTAAGTATTTAATTAATTTTATTAAAAGATTAAGAGTTGTAAAATCAAATAGCCTATCTGGCTTGTAGACTTCCGCAGTCATTAGCTTTCAGGTTAGAACCGCATCCTCAGTAGAAACTGCTCAGAACTTACGTCTTCACTTGCATGAGATGTCCTCGGTACTTAACTGATGCGACTACTTTCATTGTTGCATTGAAACTAGTGTAAGTTTGTTGCGGATAGGTTTGTGTAGAGACGTTGTTTGCCATGGATCACATGACCACATATTATATTAAAATCATCTTTAAACCCCATTCGAAACCTTCAGACCCTTTCTAAGTAAATGACCGTGATTCTTTAGAAGCATCTGGTGTGTATATGATTTTTCGCTCGTATAGCGTATATATTTACTCATATTTCTATGCATAAGCACTGTACTAAGCTGTAGCACGTAGCTTGTTCTGCAATTGCCGAGCATAGGCTTGGATTCAAACACCACATCCAATTCAATTCTTCTAAAATCCTATCCTGAACTAGTCATTACTATGGCCGAGAATCTATAGAAATCTCAAAACGTCTTAATAATCTAAACCGTGATGATGGTTAATTCTTACGCAATATCTGGTAAGCTTGTATCTCCATACAAATCATCGTACCCATAACTCTTTATTGATCTGTGAAAAACATCGCTCCCATATAAACCCATCCGCAACATACTCGTACAAGTTTCAGTGTAAAAATGAAAGGAGTGTCAGCAATTGAGCCCTAAGGATGTCTCATGAAAATGTAGGCGAAACGTCGGCTGCTGAAGTACCGAAAATGCGGTTCCAAGGCGAACTTCAAGATGAAGAAACTCAAATAGCATAGTTGGCCTAACTCGTGTCATATTAAGTGGTTCATTTAAAAATTCCGAATCTACTGTATTTGTTTCTTTTTTCTTAAAATGTTGATGTTACACATTTCACAGCGTCAATCGAAATTATGCTGTTGTCTTTGTAAAAAAAAGAAGCTTAAAATTTCCTTAATTTTACGACCAATATAATATTAAAATAAGTTTTCAGTTGCCGAAGATTAACCTTCTAAATGACGAAGTAAATTAATTGAACAGAAAAATTAAATTCCGATCAAGTGTGCTTAATATTTTATTAATAATTCGTGGAATTTATACATTCGTACAGGAAAATAATGACGTAGACAAATGTGCTTACTAATACTTAAGATATTTCGAAAATTTGAAATACGAAAAAGTTTTTTTTAAACGTTTCTACTTCCTAGTTACATTAGTACGACAAAATTTTAATAAAAATAATATGAACGATGCTACAGAAAACTCAAACTTGATAGTAAAACAGAACGCCATTTCCTTGTATGTACGAATCGGTATTTGATCTTAAGGGGGTCCTAGACGACCGTTTCCGACACCGCGATATCCGTCTGCCAGCATGATGTCTTGTGATTCTTCCCCTTGTCTATCCGCCATGTCCCGTGGGACACCATTTTGTAGCTATCCCCTTGCTATCAGCAACGTACTATTCTCGGAAAGAAAATTGCGACGGACTTTTGTTGTGATCACGCTCTCTCCTGTTTTCTATTGCCCTATGTGTGACTGGGTATATTTACCATTCTTTTTTTCATTACGTTGGTGGTTTGTCTTGTGTAAACAAGAAGTAGAATGGGAGTGCAAAGAAAAGTTCTCGTATGTATGTATGTATGTATAAGAATAGATGAAGAAAACAAATCAACTTACCTGTCTATTATCACAGGATCTGATGGTGTTTCGTTTCTGTTGCCACAACTTTTCTTGTCGCAGCAACGACTGAAATTAAAACAGAAAAAGATTAATTAATTTACGAATTAGTTGTACGGAAATATACATACTTCTAATATAAAATGTACAAGAGTTCGTCATAAACTCATTCTATACTTAGATTATATTCGATTACTATAAGAAATCTTCAACATGTTCTGAACAAGAAATTTGATGTTTTATTAATATGTCAAACATAATGCATTTAACTTTTGTCTCATATGTACACAAGAGATACTAAAATACACCAGAAATACTTCAAATAGAACTGTAGAAGTTACATATTTTCATATATTAAATCCATATAAGAGTGTGTTCTATAAATTTCAATTTCACTAGAACTTGATCAATATGTAGTTTTTTTTATTTGGTATATCTCCTTTAACCACCTTTTTCATTACTATTAGGTGCGCAATTAAGTTCTCGCTGGTTTTTTGATGAAAATGCAACTTTATTGTGAAAAAATGTTTACAAATATATCATTCAAAATATATCCCATCTCTAGCGGCAACTTTTTCCCATCTTTCTGGCAGAGCTCGAATACCGTCACGGTAGAAGTGTTCGTCTTTTGAGGCTATCAACGAATCAAGCCATTTTGAGATGTCTTCATATGAGCGGAACTGCTGATTAGCCAGACCATGTGTCATCGAACGGAGCAACTAATAATCGGACGGCGCAATATCTGGGGAATATGGTGGGTAGGGTAGGACCTCCTATTTGAGCGTTTCTAAGCAGGTTTTAACGGGTTTGGCAACGTGAGGCCAAGCCTTGTTATGCTGCAGAATCACTTTTTCGTGCCTCTACTCGTATTGTGGCCGCTTTTCGCGCAATGCTCGGCTCAATCGCATCGATTGAGTTCGATACCGTTCCCCAGTGATGGTTTAGTTCGGTTTCAACAGCTCATAATAAATAACACCGCCTTGGTCCCACCAAATACACAGCAAAACCTTCGCGGCGTGAATATTCGGCCGAAGCATGACCGGCCAGTCCCCATGATTTTGTTCCCTTTGGGTTGCTGTAATGAATCCATTTTTCAACACTCGTAACGATCCGATGAAGCCGCTGGAGCAGTTGTTCACAGGCGAAAAAACGACGCTCAACGTCTCTTGGCTTCAAATCATGAGGAACCCAAGTTCCTTATTTTTTAATCATTCCCAACGCATGCAATTGCTGGGAAATGGCTTGGCGTGTAACTCCTAATGCTGAAGCAACCTCTTTTTGCGTTTGGCATGGATCCTCATCGAGCAATGCTTCCAATTCAGCGTCTTCGAAGGTTTTCGGTCTTCCTTCACGCGAACGGTCGTCAACATCGAAATCATCGTCTTTGAAGCGACGGAACCAATCATGGCACGTTGTTTCACTTAGAGCAGCATCTCCGTAAACTTTTTGGAGTTCTCGATGCGCTTCAGTCACCGTTTTCTTCAAATGAAAGAAGAAAAGCAACACTTCCCGCAAATGACGATTATTTGGCACAAAATCAGACATTTTCACACAACCAAAAGTATATAACGCAAAAACAAAATCACTAATGTGTCAAAGCGGTTTGTTTACCACATATCTAAGCTTGGTTCATGACGTTTTGGTTATGTCATAATCGACCAGCACCAGTATTATTCATGATTTGTACCCTTAGTTAAATTCAAATTGAAGCATTTTCTAAAAACCCTGAACTGTAAGCTGTCACGCTGTCTTTTTACTTTGTTGAAAACACACAAACGCACAAATCTTGCGTGAATTTTAAGACATACGTTATCTGTCAAAGTGAACTTTGAGTTCGTGAAGAAGCTCAAATATCGCCTTTGTTGACGTATACTACCTTATTGATGTAGTCGCCAATGCTCAAATGGTGAATGTTTATCGTTTTTGCAATCTCTCATGCCGCGGACCGTGACTCCATGAACTCATTTATGTTTTCTGTGGCAACCTCAGTGACCCTCCCTGACCCGTCATTAAAATTAAAATCCACACCCAAAAATTTACAATGCTTCGAATTTAAAAAAAAAAATTTGAGTTATCCCGTAATATATTTGCGTTTGCTAGATTACATTTCTCGTCATATAAAGAATTACGTAATACTTTATGTTGGTGCTCCTTCTAGATGGTCAGTTAATACTTCAATTTGTTCTGTAAATGTATATTCTCCGGAACTATAACAGATTATGATTATGAATTTTCCATTCTTAAACAAATCTTTCGATTTCAGAATTTTATCAATTCTATACTTCTTGTTACATAACTTTTAGCGGGCATTATATGTTGACGTACGATAAAACGTCAGAAAGAGAAACTTTGAGAATGTGTTCGTATCGAAAAGAGATAATTCCAGAATCGATAGGACTACATAAGGAGCAAAGATCGTACGTCATGGATTGCTAGCCAGACTAGCAATGACCTTCATGATCGACAGTGACATAAGCGGTTAGTTCTTTGACAAAGTTAATTGGGCTTTATGTAATTAGTGGTTAATAATAAATCAGTGGAATAGTTGTTTCTGTTTTCGACGTTTTATTTCATGGTCAAATCCCAGTAAATACGTACCTACCAATATATTTATTGTTAGCCATCATGAGCCATTTAATTTCTTCGGCGATATTTTATTCAAAATTTAATGGTGTCGCCCAATTTGCTATTTTTGCATTATTAGTATAAGTATTAGTAATAGTAAAACCAGGAATGTTTTCCAATCACGTGGTAATTATCGTATGAAATAAGATGTCGACAAGAAGTGAGGATGTCAAATTAAATGTTTTATTTATATAGCTGTCAGGTGCGATAATGTACTACGAGGCAAGCCGTTTATACAATATTTCGGGAACTGGCAACACTGTTAGTGTTGCCTGCGATCTGATGATTGCGTAGTGAAGTTTGTCATTTTTGACAATATATTTACCTTGACAGTTTTATTATCTGGTCGCTATTTCTATTGTTGACAATAACTTGAAAATTTTATGTCTCGCGAACATTTACAACATTGGATTATCTTAACAAGAATGCATCGACGAGCTGAAGTCTTTATATGGCGAAAACTACAGTATATCGTTGGTATAATGAATTCAAACTTGGACGGCGTTCTTTGGACGACGAATTTCGTAAATGTTTTTGTGTTGGAAAACATTAATGCAGTGTCTGAAATTGCAAGACCGTTATGTGACATATCGTGCAATCGAGGCACTTCTAGATATTAGTAACACCAGTATGCATAAGATCCAGCATGAACATTTAGCCGTTAAGATCTATACGTGTGAGCCCGATAGTAAACAGCAATCGATTATGTGGGTATTCCAAGATGCACTAAAACCAACAAAAGTTGTTCGCGCTCGAAGCACATCAAAGCAAATGGTCGCCTGTTTTTTCGGAAAAACCGGTCACGTTGCAACCGTGCCTTTAGAGAGTTGTAGAACGGTCAATTACGATTAGTACACAACTATTTGTTTGCCAAAAGTTTTTGAAGATATAAAGAAGGTAAACCGAGAACCACAGATCATTCTCCACCATGACAATGCGAGCTCTCACAGGTCGGTTCAAACAATTGAATATTTGACCGGGCAAAACATTGAATTGATGAGCCATCCGCCGTGCAGCCTTGATTTTGTACCCTGTGATTTCTTTTTGTTCCCACACGTGAAGTATAAACTTCGTGGTCAACGGTTTTCTACACCGGAGGTGGCAGTTGAGGCATTTAAAACTCATATTTTGGAGATAACGCCTTCACAGTGGCAGCAATGCTTGTCGTACTGGTTTAAACGAATGCAAAAGTGCATTGATTTTCAAGGAGAATATTTTGAAAAGCAATAAAACTATTTTCGATAACAAAAATTTTTGTTTGTTTGCTATTCCCGAAATATAGCCGCTTATATTACCCTCGTATTAGTCTATGTTTCTTGTATAACCTTCTTCACAGTAGTATTGATTCTTCTCCCATTTTGGGCTTATTAAATTTTTATGTATCTGAATTTCTATCTCCTTCTTCTGTCACTTTTTACCTACCATTCATACTAACCAACATACTTGTTAAGTCACCATTATATGTTATGTGCTATAACTGCAATATAATGTCTCGAACCATAAACTTTAACTTTTTAAGTTTCAATTCCTTCAAGAGAACTATTGGTGACTATTTTGCTCGCTTTGCACTGTAATTTTCTATTGCATACATTGCATTTTCATTTTTTGAAATATTTTTCTTTTATTTTGCTTTATTATTATTTGTTTATTTCTTTGTTTTTAATCAAACATGTTTCTTATTTTTAAACGCTTATTATTATTACCTTTGCCTTGTAATTGGAAAGTATTCTGTTGGGCAAATAAATAAATAAATAAATAAATACATACATAAATAAGTAAACAAATAAACAATTGGAACAACTAATTGTGCGTTCCGTCGTGACGTTCAATAGAGATCACTTTGTCATTTAATATGTCAAACTTGTTTTCAATTCTTTCAGAATTTTGTGCTTTGTAAAGTGTTTAGCAATAAAGAAAAATGTTTTGAAAAATTCTAACAAAGAAAGGGTGAATGGGGATGAAGCTCTCTCATATTTTAAGGTAAAATGTTGGCCAATACAGTTGCGAATTCATTTTGATACGCTACGTAGCATAACTGTTTAACGCATTGCTGAGAGCTTTTGCAGAAATAGTTCCAAAAGAAAATGCCGTGTTATCCTATTTTTGAAAATAACATACCCTTGAAACGAATATTTATTTTTAATGTTTGGTTTCATTTCGCTAGTACAATTTGTACTCAACATAATTTGTACTTACCAATAAAATTGTCTAATTTAACTTTATAGTTGGGTAAGAAATGAAATTACTCGTACTGAAAAAAACATTAAATAATGTGTTCAGCAAAGTTTTCATGGGTGAAATATATTGAAACAATTTTCCAATAACGTAGTCGATAAACTTTACATGCAATTTCACCAGGTAAATGTATCCAACAAAATAAATTGCGGGTAACAAAATTTACATAATAATATTTTCAGAGATTGCGTATACATTTTATGAAGTGATAACATATTTTGAAGTGAGTTAAACGTCAAAGTTGTATAAGGAGGATGAAAATGCACAATGGTGTATGTCCCGAGATTGGCGAATAGGAGCGATGTTTGTTATGGCAAGAACGCGGGGAAATAAGGGGAAGAAGACAGACTCCCTGGGGAGAGGTCCGTCCTTTTCCCCGCGACCCGCCTGCATTATATAAGACAAGGGGAGATATTTAGGGAACATTCTGACAACACCAACTCAGTCAATTTTTTTTCTTCAGCAGGAGTTATCACGTCTTTAGTTTTTTTAACGCGAATAGTAGTTTCGTTACTATCTTATTCTTCACATTTCTGCCTGGCAATGTAACTTTATAGCTGCGTGTTTATTTCTGTTGTCTGTTGATTATGGCTTTCTTGCCATCAATAAAAGTCGTTAAAATAAAGCTTACCTGCACATTATCTCATGAGTTAGAAGGACCCTACACATTTCCGGATTTTTATCTTGTCCTTCGTATATAATCGCCTGAAATAAAAAGAATACGTTAGTTCAATATTGTTATGAATGACTAAGACTACATGAATTGTATGTATTACGTTTAAAAATTAGTTGAATCAAAATAAAAAAGACTGGACGTTGTAGAATTTTAATAGGAGCGGTCCATATTATAAAAAGCTTCCTCGATATGTATCAGAATATTTAGTATACGAATAATATATATTAAGGAATGTTTAAAGGATATACATATGTACATATAAGAACGCGTATTGCAAGATGCAATAATAAACATTTTTCCAAATAATACAGACAGTAGATTTGGTATATTGATACGTTAAAGATGGAGAATAAATACAAATTCTATCTACAACGCTCAAAACAATTAAGGAATATTTGGAAGGATGTTAACAGAATAAATAAATAAAGATTGTAACTCCTCCCAAATATTTTTATATTTAACTAAGACGTTTTTAAATAAAAAACCGAACGCGTTGATATGTTTGAACTTGTTTGTGTATATTATAAAGCTACTTAGGCACTAGTGTGAATAAATATCGTCAAATGAATACACAATTATGAGATCTTATAAGAAGTTTTATTGATAAAATGACGAAAAACCTATTGTTAATAATGCGTATGATCTCCACGAATGGAAAAAAGGTTTGACATCTGATCGGCATTGATTGAATCAAGACATCAAAAAAGTATCGTGGAATATTATTCTATTCCCCTATCAGAGCAATTTGAAGTTCCTGAATTGTACGTGGTGGCATATTTCTTGCTTTAACACATGCTTGGGTTGCCCAAGGCAATTCAAGCATATTCGATAGGACTACCATCAGGAGAATTAGCTGGTCAGTTCATCTATTGATTCCCAATTGTTCAATCCACTTATTTACGGTGTTTGCTCGATGTGGACGAGCATTGTCATCCATTAAAATCAATTTTCACCCATAATTTCAGCGTACGGAAGAATGATGATTTGTACAAAAATAAAACGACGTCAGTTGAAGACGAGCCTCGAACTGAAAGAGAGTTAACATCCGTGAACATAATATGATTACCAAGGTTGATAATATTGTGCGTACCGATCTCAGAATTACCCGCCATTAGCTTGCTAATGAAGGGGAATTCGACAAACATATACTTGAACATAATTCGAAATAAGAAATGCTTCTTATTTCGAATTCTGTTAAATTCTATATCTGTCGAAGTTGCGAAGTTTTTGACACATATGCAGACGCTGGAACTAATGTTCACATACTTAAATTCTTATAGAATTGTTTGTTTCACATCTGCTCTTGACTTTATAGTTGCGATGATTATTTGTTATAAGAATTAGGTGTTTGGACGTGACCAACAAACAAATCCACACATCCACATTTCAACAACCGAAGAAGTTACGCGCGGCCAAGTCATATGTGAAGACCACACTGAGCACATTCGACAACGAAGGTACACAATCTGACAGAATTGTGTGAAAAAGCGCGACGGCCGTTGAAATGACCTATTAATTGGAAAATATATAATGATAATGCGCCTAGTTATGACAGTTCAGGAGTCTCTGGTAGCGAAATGAATTCCAGTGCTGGGGTACATCTTACGAGTTTAATATGGTAACAACTAAATTTTGGCTATTTCCTACCATCAAAACTGTTGAATTTATGTATGTGGTCGAAAAGTACTTTGTAGATGACTATAGTCACAACAAGCGATCATTATGTGTAAGTGAATTCCTGGAATTTTGGATAACTCGTATATATTCTGGCGAAGACCGTTTCATCATCGGTTTTTTGGGATGCGCGTGGAATAATTTTCATTGACCATCTTGGAAAAGGAAAAACGGCGAGTATTATGCGAACTTATTGCAACGTTTGAGCGAAGAAATCAAGCAAAACGGCCGTTGTTTCATCAAGACAATGCACCAGCTCACAAATCCGTTATTGCAATGGCCAAAATTAATGAATTAAAGTTTGAATTGCTACCTCATGCACCCTATTCGCCAGATTTAGCCCCCTCGGATTACTTTCTGTTTCCAAACTTGAAAAAATTGCTCAGTGGTCAAAGATTTTCCAACGATGAAGAAGTGATGTCGGCAGTTATTAGCTATTTTAAGGAGCAAGGCAGTTCTTGTTACAAAAAGGGTATCAAACTTATTGAACATCGTTGGGAAAAGTGTATAGAGCTGAAATGAAATTATGTTGAAAAATAAATATATTTCTTTCCAAAATTTTTGTGCTTTCTTTGTTGGGTCGCGTACTTCTGAGACTACCCTCGTATATACAATATACTGCGTTTTCAATTGTAGTAAATTGGTCTCTATTATTACCATTTTGACAATTTTTACTCGTTTGTTAAATATGTATAATTTTCTTAGTGCTTTTGCAACTTTTAATATAAACAAATAAAGCTATTTATTGGAAATATAGTAGGCTAAAAATTTATTTTCATTTCATCGATTATACATGATTAAACATAATTACTTTCACGTGAAAGCCTATTTCATGGAAACAGCCACCTCAATTGCAACTTTCGAATATCGTAAAATTTAATTACAGTTTACCAGATCATTAGAGTGTGTGAGAGATTATAAAGCAGCCATAACGCTTCACCCCGAAACCTTATACCGAGTTTAATAATCCAGCGAGATCAAGAGATGAAATTCGATTTCAAGTTTACCTGTAGGTTTCAAGAAATGAATACGTTGCATGTGAAATGTGCACTGGAAAATATTCCGATATTAAATTTACAGTGTCGGTTTCGAAATAGAACGTGCGAGAGGAATGTTCGCTAGAAAACCCAGAGAAAAATGAATGTAACTACGAAAGTAATGTTTTCGTTTCCCATAGAAAGCTCTGTTATTAAATAATGATTTTATTTGCCTTGTGTATATGTCACGCAGCGTAAGCTTGTTTACATTTGTATTCGTTAAAAATATACACTAGCGTGTATATGTGGGGAAATGTAAATGTTATAAATAAGACAATACCCTATTTTGATTAAAGATAAACTGAGTTTGAGCGTGTTATGTGTATTTGAAGTTCCAAATAGCTAAATTTTAAGATGTGTACGTTTTATCTTTTTATGTGCTTTTATTTATGTATACTTTTGAACTTTAAGAGACTACAGTGCATACGGTCGTTGGCCATTGAATAGGAGCACTGCACTTGTTTTTGAAAATAATTTTCAACTTGTACAGGCAAATACATACGTTTATAATTGATTTCTAAATATTTACTGTCTTTGTATACTGTAATTTTTTATTATCTTATTTATGGCTACCCTACTTTGTCGTAATAGTATTTTAATATTGGAACTACCTGCTTCTTCAAAGTTTGCTACCGCATTACTTTGTAAAAATTCTGAATTTTGTTTATCGTGCAGTACTATTCAAATAAACGTTGTCGTAAGTTGTTTAAAATATATTTTAGCATTTTGTTTTGTTATTCAATGAACATTTTTTCGAAATTTAATTCGAATAAGGATAAAACAATCAAGCTCAAGAAAAAAAGAAGATTGGCGTTATTTTAGAAACGGGAATATAATTGCAATATGAAATAGAATGGAGGAAGATGTTTTTCGTGAAACTGTAGCTAGAGCCTTGAAATTAAACAAAGAAAATATTTCTCATAGCAGCATATCTCAATCAAAGTGTCGCAAAATAAGGAAATCTGCAGTTCGTGTTGATTATATAATTATCAAAACAGAAAACAGAATAAACAAACATCATTCCAATTTTAATCGCTTTATACATCGTATATGTAATGCAGACATTTTTGAAAAAATTTTTTCTGTTCTCCGCGTGGGGCTTGAACCCAAAATCTCATTCTGAGAATGAGAGGCGATGAAGCATTATCCTTGGTGCCTGTTGAGCGGTTATATAACGAGTTACTGTGTGGACATGTTTCGTTTAAAGACGAGTATTGTGAGGAACGGCCTGCTCCTGCAGTCGGTGCAAAAGACATCGATGCACATTCAATGATATTCGAGCATCATTGGGCATAGGTATGATCCAAATCAGAACTATCCTGGATGATCATCATGCCGTCAGAAAGCTTTGCGCTCGATGGTTACCACACAATTTGACGGAAACTAGAAAAAAGCCGTTTGGATTGGTGCAAAGAAATGCTTAAGAAATTCAACCGAGTTCGAGCATAATCAGTGTATGACATCGTTACAGATGACAAAAGTTAGATTTATTGTTTTCAGACGAGGAGAAACAAAAGTGAGACGCGGATGAAGCTCTGGCAAGAAAATGGTGGCTTCTTTTCTCGGTCATCTTGCTAATATTCTGCTAAAGGATCGTTGCACAGTCAATACTGAATGGTATACAGCCCTTTGTTTACCAACTGTGTTCCACAAAGTGCGCGAGAAACAACAAAGAGGACAAATTATTCTGCATCAAAACAATACAACTTCACACAACGCATCTCAAACATCAAAGTTTTTAGTGGCTTCGTGAACGTAATTGATAACTCATCTGTCTTATGGTCTCGACCTGGCACCCTGTTACTTCTTTTTATTCCCATATGTAAAGGACAAAATGCGCAGATTGAAATTTAATACCCCGGAAGCGACTGTGGAAGCTTACGAAATCTTTGTATCTGAGGTGATTGAAGAACAATGGGCCCAATGTTTTGAGAATTCGTTCCCCCGAATATAGAAGTGCACAGATCTTCAAGATAAATATTTTGAAAAACAATCAAAAAATATTGGTTAAAATAATTGTTTTTTTCTGTATCACCCGCAAAATTTTTAAAGCTACCTTCTTCGTAGTTTTACTGCGGGTTAATCTACGATAAAGCATTTAATTTTCTGCTAATGATGATAACTTGTCGAAATACGTATCCAAGGCACAAATAATAATGCAGTAAGGGTTTTCTTGGCATTTTTTGATTATTTCATTTGCCACAGCCTCCAAAGGAATTTATATTCCTGAGTGTATGAAATTAGAGCATACCTAAACACATACCTAACACATGGATCAATAAGTCCCGAGACTAACAATGAAAACAACATTTTTTTTGCAAAAATTTTTTTTATTCATCAACATAATCAGCTTTTAGGGTGATACAATGGTTCCAACGCTTTTCCAATTTTTCAATACCATGTTTATAAAAAAATTTATCTTTCGCTTCAAAATAAGCTTCAGTTTCAGCGATGACCTCCTCATTTGAGTCAAATCTTTTTCCCTGGAGCATTTTTTTAAGATCAGCAAAGAGCCAGTAGTCACTGGGAGCTAAATCTGGCGAATATGGGGGGTGGGGAAGCAGATCAAAACCCAATTCGTTCAATTTTGCCATTGTTTTCATCGACTTGTGGCAGGGTGCATTGTCTTGGTGAAAAAGGATTTTTTTTCTCTGCATGTGCGGTCGTTTTTTTGCGATTTCCTCCTTCAAAAGCACCAGTAAGTCAATATAATAATCACTGTTGATCGATTTACCTTTTTCGAGGTAGTCAATGAAAATCACGCCATGTGTATCCCAAAAAATTGACGCCAGGACTTTGCCAGCTGACTGCTGCGTTTTCGGACGTTTCGGACGGCTTTCGCCAGCTGTGCGCCACTCAGATGACTGCCGCTTCGACTCTGGAGTGTAGTGATGTATCCATGTTTCGTCCATGGTCACGTAACGACGCAAGAAATCTTTTTTGTTGCGAGTAAATAGCGATAAACAGCTTTCTGAATCATCGACTCGTTGCTGTTTTTGTTCCATCGAGAGCAATCGCGGCACCCACTTGGAAAAAACCTTTTTCATGCTCAATTTTTCATGACGGATAGTAAATACACTTCCATATGATATCTGTGTCATCTCAGCAATCTCACGGAGCTTCACTTTACGATCTTTCGTTATAATTTTTGTCACTTCACTCACATTTTCCGGTGTAACGGCTTCCACAGGTCTACCCGAGCGTTCCGCGTCATTTGTGTCGGTACGACCACGTTTAAACTCGGCAAACCACAGACAAATCGTTGCTTTTGATGGACAAGAGTCCGGGTAACATTTTTCAATCCATTGTTTTGCTTGCGTGGTGTTTTTACCCATTAAAAAACAATGTTTTATCAGAACACGAAACTCGGTTTTTTCCATTGTTTAAACAAACTACAAAACGACTTTACTCCAACCTCGATAACTCAGCTGTTTCTGGTCCGATCGACTTAAAATTTTGACAAGTTTCAAGCAAAGGTTAGTACTCTAGAAAGACGTGGTTACTGGTTTACTACGAGCGCCATCTATGGGTTAGTCTCGGGACTTATTGATCCATGTGTTACCTACAAATATTAAGTGCAAATTTCACAGAAGAGAATTTTGATAGAAAATAACTAAAACTTATTCTGTCCCCTTTTTGTTTCTTTCTGATTTGTCTTTTACTTAATCGTTGTAATTTTGCTGTATGCAGTGTATTTGAAATAAACTGAGACTATAATAATCATTGATGGCTGACGGAAAGGATACCACCATTGTTACATAATATAAACAAAATTAAATTTAATGCATTAATAGTAATTATTTATCGACAATTTTATTTTAATCACTGATGGTTTGATATATTGTATAACCCCTTTCCACAACGGACACTGTCTCTTTTAGCTTTCAGCGGTACAGATCGTGTGCGGAATTTGTTTCGTACGGGTATTTTGCCGAAGTTTTCCAGGTACGACACTGTTTAATTATCTGCTGATGATGACAACTTAGTTGTCGAAACACGTATACAGAATATGAAAATTAATGTGGAAAGGGGTTATATATCAACCTTCGGTGATTAAGTTAATCAACCACAGGCTCTATCAAAATTACCGATTTTTTTATGTCAATTATATCAATTTTTTTTTATTAACTTGTGAAATATCTGTATTATCTTAGCGTATTATCTCTATATTTTAAACTATAGTTAAAAAATAATATCTTCTGTAAAACGCTCGATATGTACAACGTTAATATGTATGTCCCATTTAGATTTATTTAAAACTATGTTTGTTAGTGTTATAAAACAACAATATTAGGACAATATCAGTTAAATGTAAAAAATAAAAAAGTCAATCATAAGAGCTTTTAATCGGAAACAATTATTGTGTGTGAGTCTAACACAACACAACACGTACTTACAATTGTAAATACATAAAGTCAACCGTTAATAATATGCTCTTTATCTGTACAAAACAGCATTGCATTGGCCTCTGTATAGTTAAAAAGCTACAGTTTTATTATGGTAAATGGAGATAAGATAGGATTATAACAGCCCTCGCACATTGGTGACGTATATATCTATGTATTTGGCCTAGTCATCAATGAGCATAGAATAACCCTCAAAGTTAGTATAATTACCCCAGACTTACCCTCTACCATACCCAAGTAATCCGACTATTCGTTGCTCTCCGTTCTTGTTGTTGTCTCTTAGTTGTGCGGCGGGGGGGCTAATAGTACACACATCTATCTATGCGGGGCTTTAGCTCCCCTGGCCGTAGGATTAAGGTGCTTTAGGTTGGAGCAGTTGATAGATTTTTGTTTAATTGAATATGTAACGCGCGCAACCCCGGGCTTTGCTTTGTGGGAGGCTCAAGTAAGCTTACCGGACATTGAGCAACATGTGTTCGGATAAAGAAACCCCTAATACTTAGCTCTGCAAGTTAAATTTATATTTGGCGAAGTGTGCGCAAGGTGTAAAGTATTTGTTCGGACTGTCCCGTTAGCTTATATTAAAACAAAATATTAAACGAAATAACTTAATACGTATGAATGATTTAATTTTAAATATTTGTCGCTAATATTTGGTATTTATAAACAAAAAAACACGTACAAAATAATGGATTTTGAATACTGTATGATAAAAAACTAAATGATCAACTTACTTATGAATACTTTTTTCTCGTAATACAGATAAAACTAAAAAGAAACTGGGAGAAATACAACGTACAGAAATAGTATCAAAAAGCTATGATATTTAAGCATGATGCGAAGATATAATAGCTTTTTGCCAATATTCTATTTTGTTGTGGCACCAAAAGTAATACATTCGCTAATAACAAGCACATACCAATAAAATTGCATTCTACATTCTCCATTACGTGTTGTAGATAGTTGATCGGTTACTGTTTGATTATCCTTTGAATAACATCACACTCGAGCGCAAAACGGAGATAAGAGATATGTAAGATAAGATAAGAGAGAGTCTAGTTTGACTTTGACTTCAGTTCATATGTGACCTATGAATTGAAGTCAGAGTCAAATTCATAGGTCACATAATGTACATTTGTAGTGCTACAACCAAGTCACTGAAATTTCTAATCAAATCATGCAAGCACTTTGACAACGCATTAACTTTAAAGTCCTTATATAATGCTATATGCTCAAGAATGCCTTCAATATATGGTATCCATTGTATTTACATCAGCAGGTTAGCTTAGAAGTAGTACAAAACGTTTTTTAAAGTATCTCTCTTATAAGGAAGATAATTTGTTTCAACCAAGAGGTACTGATTACTCAACACTGTTGTAGCAACACAGTTTCCATATTTTAACGAAACGAAGGAAGATGCAGAGTGCTAAATTTATGTGAAAATATGTGAGTAACAAACTAAATGCTCCTCTGTTACTTTCGTGGATTTATTTGTCCGCTAACTTTGAAATTCTAAAGAACATTTCAAATAAAGCTCCTCCCAATAAGCAATAATGTAAACTTGTTTATGGGATAATAATATAATTATTTATATTTTTCGTTTATTTACACTGTTAAATATTATACATCTAATTTTCATTAGTTTTCATTTCTTGTTTTCCATTTATTAGTTATTGTAGCAAATTTTGTTTTGAGCCCTATTTTCTGTGGAAAAGTGCTGCAAACTCGTATTTCGTTTTGTGTATTTCATAAATTGAAAATTATTTTTATTCGGCAATAATTTTTATTCTAAAATTCTGCTAATATATATATATATATATATATATATATGATATATTTCCTCTTCCTTCGTGTTTCACTGTATTTTCTGCAATTGTACTGCTAAAAGTTTTTTCTTCAGTCTGAAACGTCTTCACAAAATCGGGAAACAAATGGTTAAATTACTTTCAGCGTATAAGTAAAAGTAATTGTAATAAATCTTGTAATAAACAAGGTACAGATAGCTAGACTTTTAATGTATAATGTGTTTTAGACATCCATAAATGACTTCTTAACTTTTACCAAAAATGGTAGGTTTTATAAAAACATAATTGCAAGATTATTTGACGATAATGGTATGCCATTAACTGAAGATTATCTAAACTTTTCTGACGACAATATTTAGATTGATTTCTTTGGTCAGATTTTATAGTTTATTACGGGGACGATTTTATTTTGTATGTTTGAAGAAAAACAAATAGGAAATAACTAATTGAAATATCTGTATAGGTTCTTACCCTGTCCAAAAGTACCTGGCCACTTAAATGTTGCAGTGAAAGAAGTTTGTTGAAGCTACTTATGGTGTGCGCTCGACAGGGTGGAAATCAGAACAGTACGAAGCGAAATAAGTAACGGGCATACAAAGAGAATGTAAATGAATAAATCAAAGTTTTGGATTTTGTGTTTCGACATGGAAAATAAATAGACAGCATTTGTACACCAGGGATGCAGAGGATATATTTTATATATCCTTTTTCGTTTTAATTGTTGATTTATACAGCACAAACTTGTTTGTTAGTTGATTACAAGCTTACTATTAACATTAGGTACAACCGTGTAGTACATCAAGTAAAATAAAAGAAAGTAAGAGAGAAAACCTTGTGAAACACTCCTTTAATTAAGCAACGCCTTCTGTAATCGTTACCATCAATTGGATCAGACCAGAATAAAGGTTGTTGCAGTTGAGAGAGAATGTAGTTGTTTAAAGCTTTTTTTGTCGGGTCGAAAATATAAACAAACTTGCCTACTATTGAATTTCGTTTACTATATATATATATATGTAAATGATCTTATTAAAAAATACCCGATTTATTAATATTTTTTATACTTTCTCTATATCCGCTTCATATTTCACTTCATTCTGCCCTTACTTCCACCCTGGCGAGCAGACACGGTGGACAGCTTTAATTATCAGTAGACGAAATATCACAAAGTTACACAGCTCATGGTCCGAGCAAGACTAGATAAGATCGATCTGGTTTTAAATCGCAAAGCTCTTGAAACGAATCTCTCATATATTTTCAACTTGAATTGTGTTGAATTTTAATTAATTTTCTGACGTTAAATTTAATATTGAATGCTACTAGATGTGGAAGAGAAGTGTTTGAGTGTCAATTATCTGCATATTTCTCGTAAAACTACTAAAGTGTCAACTATTTTAAAAGACACGTAATGCGTGAAACATGGAAACATTCCTTCCCACAACATCTCAAGCATCTTCGACAGTCGAGAAATTAACCGTCCAGCCTATTCTCTCTGTACGAATTTCAACAATTAGTTTGTGGTGTTTACACTATGGTGACGAGCATTTTCGTTCAAAAATGAGTTTTTTCTACAATTTCATTCAAGAGTACTCTAGACTTCTAATCTTGATATCTCAATTTTCTATGAAATGAATGTCTAATAACCTCTCTCCCCTTCTTATACCGTCTCTGCTCTCATATTGAGGTCTTTCCAGGCCAAATTGTGGGTTATTGCGTGTGTTGGGTTCTAGCGAAAAATACGCCAGTTATCTGACTATAACGTAAATCTGGATTCATCGCTGGGTATTACTTGCCTCTATTGGTTATGACCACAATTAATATGTCCATTTTCCCACATTGTACAAGCTCTTTCATGCTCTAATTAAAAAAGCTTGCAAAAAGAATACAAATTAGCTCTCTTCTGGCATATAAGTCGGACGTATAGGATTGGTCTCTTATAATTTGAGTTATTAGAAGCATTCCAATGCCATCTGCAAACTCATTTCGCATTTGAATTATATTAACATAAGAACACAATTGTACTTTTGAATTGCGATAGGTATCAATTGTCTCTTGCTTTTGCTGGTTTGTTGGTGTTGTCTGACCTTACTCTTGTCTTCATCGAACACCTCGAGCTTCCAAAAACCAATTCCAAATTAATATATTACATTTTGGCTCACTCCAAACACTTGAACAACAGTTTGCTGTATTCTTTTACTTTCAAATGGACCTATGACGTTCAAGGCTATATCTTTGACAGATCGTGATGTGTTTTAATTTAGAACGACACTTAAAATTAGCAATTTTTTCTACTAATCACAAAGGTGAACTTTTTTATTCTGACAATCAGCACTTTAACACATGCTTAATATCGTTGAGACACATCTGTGTATTCTTTTTCATGTTGAAAAAAATTTGAAATTGGATTATAGAAACATTTGTGTATGTTATGTTAATTGGCACTACTTTTTATTATTGATTTTCTAGAATAGAGTTAACACTTTATTGTGAGTCTGTGTAGACACGCAATGGTGTTGAATATTTTTCAATTGTGAATGATTTGTATGTTCTAAAAAACAGTAAAATATACATTTTATATACAGGGTGTGATAAAAGATAGCAAAATTTGATCAATTCCTTTGAAACAAGCAGCTCAAAAGTTTTACTCATCAATTGGGAATGTTTCTCTCAACAGTTGGCAGCGCTAGCGTTGACCTTGAAATGACGTAGCGGCTGCGGCAGGCAGTCAGTGTCGTCTGGACTGCCGCGCTATGGCGACGCCTCAACAAAAGGCTCAATGTGTTATTTGGCTATAGAAACTAATTCTGTTGTTATGTACAAAGAAACTTTCGACGTAGCTTTGGTGTTGACCCGCCTACAGACAAAACAATAGTGGTTATGTGCGTTCAAGGAAACAGAAAGTGTTTTGAACAAAAGTCGCCGGGTAGGCCGCGTGTGTCTCAAGAGAATGTGGACTATGCACTCGAAGCCCTAAGAAATCGTTAACAAGACGCAGTCTGGATAAAGATCAACAGTCCATAAGGTAATTCGTAAAAGACTGTTTAGCTGCCTACAAAATACACTTTTACACCATATCAAACCGGCAGACAAGGTTATAATTTTCTGTTTCCATGCTGGATAAAATTGATGAAGATAATGATTTTTTAAAAAGTGTGGTTTTTAGTGATGAAGCTACTTTTCATGTGAACGGAACTGTAAACAGGCATAATTGCAGAATTTGGGGTTCAAGTTTATTGAGTAATGTGTAAAGTGAATGTTTGGTGTGCTCTTATGCGTGACAGAGTCATAGGTCCCTTCATTTTTGTCGATATCAATGGTGATGTCTATTGTGATGTTAGAGGAGTATGTTTATCCTCAGTTGGATATTTAAAAGTTTTACTGTACACCTTTGCATCTATACTAAAATCTTAAATATTCTACGCACACAAAGTTATAGAGTTATGCTTTTATGGACATAATAAAACAAATAATATATAAAAGATTGCGGAACTATATTCTCGTCTGATGTAGATATTTAAAAGTTTTACTGTACACCTTTGCATCTATGCTCACTTAACTTTTATGGACAGAATAAAACAAATAATATATAAAAGATGAAGTTCGCTTCCTTGCTCACTTAACTTTCCAAGAACTTTTATTTTGCAATAAGTGGAGTATAAACGACAGTTTTCAACAGATACCACAGCGTATTGGGAAATAACTTTGTACTCAAAAACACAAGCGGAAGGAAAAAAGCCATGCATATTCTCCATAGAAATGAAAACTATACTACAGGGATCGCGTGTCGCTCCAAAATAATATGATAATACCTTAGAGTAACTAAATTTGATATATCTATTGCTCAGGAGACCATCTCGAAGAGTCACAGGTCACATGAGAATTTTATGTGTGCACCCAAAAGACTTATTTAAAATATTCCCGGGGGAATTTAGTTACATATTACAAGACTATCGGAGGGGTGTAGTTATCTTATAAAATTCAAATTAATTAATATCGTTGCATATTCATAAAATTATATCGATCGAGGATCCCATGGGAATTACCATAGCCAAATATATAATAGAGGGACTAATAAGATAAGATACCGTATAATCTAATTCGATTCGCTGGTTGAAAAGGATTGGGTTTCGTTCACACTCCTGATTTTATAATTGCTGGCGCGGAAAATTTATTATTTGGTTTATGTGCGGAGTTTTATCTGGTCTGTACTGTTTTTTTTTTTTGCTGCTGGACTGGTTGACTTGATAACAATTTAACGCGAATATATCATGTCCTGGCCTGTTGTTTTATGACTTGTCTTCTTTCAAATATATTCCGCACTGATAATTTAATATGCAGATATTATGAATGTATGTGCAAGCGGAATTATAAATCTGAACAACTTCATAGTAGTTACAGTAAAGGCAAGCAGAATTATAAAATATTCTACTTCTTCCTTCGTAGGTTATTAGCATCTTTGCCAGAGTAATATATTAATATACCTGTCTCTCTTTAATTCAATATTAATTCTATAAATAAATGTACTTCTGAACAATAATGCAAGAGACGATGTAGTCTATACTTTCGTCTTGCAGGCAAAAGTGAAAGTACTACGTAACTTTGGGAGTTTGTATTAGAACTTCTGCTTGATATGCAAATAACGACCTGCAATTAATCGACTATTACTAAATTACAATGTGATTGATAGAAATGATTCACTGTTGAGACAAAATTTTTATTTCTATTTTTAAATTACGTCCTTTTCTATGTTATAAATATTATTAATATTGTTCAAATATATGTGCTTAATATCAAGTTTGCTTTGAACGTAAAACTTTTGAGTCTATTAAACTCAAACTTGTGTAATCATCCAAATCTATCAATGATACCATCGATCAACTAGAAAACTGGCAGACTTAATATTCTTAAATGCCCGTCGGATAGCATTGATATCAACATACATGTAAACAAAGACGTTGCACAACACGGTGATTTGTAAACCGCCAATAAACGAAATCAATTAACTATTGTCGAGAAAGTACAGATCGAGACGCGTTTTGTGTAATTTCAACACTCATCAGTCTATGTGACTCTGTCGATAAACGTAGTAACCTGATATTAAATCAAAATGACAGTGAGTAGCAATGTAATTCTCACATCTTACATTTATGTATGTACATACTCCGCTGAACTTTCTCAGAAATTTCGAAGTCAAATTGGTGTGAATTAACTACGGATTTTGAAAGTGTTTTTAATCTAATGTAGCTACAGCAAAATTAATATTATATTAAAAATGTTTAAATAATTATATTGAAACTTTATCGAATATTAGCAACGTATTGAATACGTTAAAATTAAAACAAATAAAAATCACGAAAAAGCACCTGCGAATCATTAATCATCATCATTTTAGTTTTAATATCCTTCAAACTTCGTATTTATCCAAACAGAAGCTATATGGGATCAAATAAAGGTTCTGGAGTTACATGCATTCAATATTATGAAAAAAAATTGTACAAAACTTTCGAGGACGAGGACTAATGCAATTGCAAGGAAGGAAAATATAAAAATATAAGCTAATGGTGATTTAAAAATGGGACGCTAATATAATGATGAAAACCATAAATTTAGTTGAAAAGTTTTAAATAACCACCGAATATATGCAAAAAAATACATTAGTATTATAAAGAGCGAGCCATTGCATTCGATTTTCACGCTTTAATATTTCGAACTACTGGAATAAAATTACTAATACTTAAAAAAAAGATTTTCATACATTTTTTGAAATTAAAACGCAAAAAATATTTAAAAACGAATTTTCAAAGTTCATTTAACATTTATTCTTTAAAACGTAAATGCAAGAAGCAGTGCTGTAGATTATTATTAGTGTATTTTACAATACAACTATACTTTCGATAATAAGATCTATACAAAGATCAAATGGGTTTAGGGCATTAAGTTTTCTATTAGTCTTCCCTTAAAGCAGGAGTTGCCAAAGCATGCGCCGCAAAGACTCTCAGGGGCACTGTGACAGCCTCGAAAAAACGAAAAAAAATTTAAAAATATAACATTTTGACCTAAAATTATCGGGTCTCCAATTTTGCTTCATATGAAGGGTGCCGCCGGAAATAGTTTCAACGTTAGGGGCGCCAATGCTTTAAGAAGTTTGGAAACCTATACCTTAAAGTACAACGCACATGAACTAACAAAGCTGAAGTGCCATCACATCATTGTTGTAATTGTTTCTAAAAATCCTCAAAATATATCTCCATTGTTGTATTTTTTATCCTACTAATGCTACCTTTATGCAAGGAAAAGCTTCAGTTTGATGAATAAATGAAAATCACTTCCATATAGATCTGGTGAATAAAGAGAGTGAGGCGCAACTTTAATCTTCAATTGATTCCTCTCTAAGTAACTTGCCTAGTGTTGAAAGCAGCGTGATTGTGGTGAAAGAAAAGTCTGTGCACAATTTCAACATATTTTTTTTGGAAATTGATTCCTTCAATCTGTGTATTAGATCAGCATAACACTATTAATTAAGAGTTCAGCTTTTTGCAAGATTATCTATGAAAATGGTGCTCTTTGAATACCAAAAAATTGTAGAAATTATTTTACCCGCCAATGAAAATGTTTTGACCTTTTTTAAGTTATTTAACAAATGATTATATGAGAAAGATATTGTCAGTTATTCTTTTCGTTATTTCCTAATAAATACTTCATTCAAAATAATTTTAGACTTTCCTTTGAATATATTTTGGATAAATCCAGTATAAGTGTTATTTTCCTATTGGACATAACATAGTACTTCCCATATTGGTAGCATTTATGGATGGTTTTGTCTCTGGAAAAATTGATGCACCAAAGTTATTAGCCGGCGTAAAGTTCGCAGTTCCGAGATTGGAATCAAGGTTCTTCTACTGTACATGCAAACGCCATGAACAAACATACTTCTTAAAGCTCCATTAATGCACTCGGCTAGGAACTTTAACTTCCTCAATCGGCGCGCTGTTCGATATGGTGTTTTTCTTAGTATAGCTTAATTTGTATAACTTCTTTTTGATTATTTTCATTGTTTTCTTTTTTCTATTGCATTGTCAATGTAATACTTTTCTTTTGCAAGTAGTTACCCAATTTGGAGTATCTCTGCTGGGTAATTAATAAATATTATTATTATTGGGTTGGCAACTAAGTACTTTCGGTTTTTACTGATAGAGAGCGTTGCTTTATTTTTTGTATAACGTATGTTAGTGCTGTACTTTACCGTTTGTCGCGTGATACTAGTCACGTTGACGTAACTTCAGAAGCAAGTAGTGCGTGATTTTTATTAAAGCTATTAGTTGTGGGTTAATTTTAAATGGAGTGCAGAAACGAACATTTTCGACATATTTTACTATTTTATTTCCGTAAAGGAAAGAAAGCTGCTGCGGCTCACAAAAATATATGTGAAGTTTATGGTGCTAATTGCTTAACAGAGCGCACGTGTCAGAATTGGTATAAAAAATTCCGTTCTGGAGATTTTTCCCTCAAAGATGAGCAACGTTCTGGTCGGCCTACTGAAGTTGATGATGACCAAATCAAAGTCAAAATTGAAGAGGATCGTCATATAACTGTTCGAGAGGTTGCGGAGAGGCTACATGTATCGCACACAAAAATTGAAAAACATTTAAAATGTCTTGGGCTAGTTAAGAAGCTTGATATTTGGGTACCTCACGAATTGAAAGAAATTCATTTAACGCAAAGAATGAACTTTTGCGATATGCACCGTAGACGAAATGAAACCGACCCTTTCTTAAAAAGAATCATCACTGGTGATGAAAAATGGGTCCTGTACAGTAACATAGTTCGAAAACGATCATGAAGCAAACACGATAAACCACCTCAAACCACATCGAAAGCTGAATTGCACCCAAAAAAGATCATGCTGTCAGTTTGGTGGTATTACAAAGGTGTTGTTTTTTTTGAGCTGCTTCCAAGGAACCAAACGATCAATTCTGATTTTTACTGTCAAAAATTAATAAAATTGGATGAAGCAATCAAAGAAAAACGGCCAGAATTGTGAAATCGGAAAGGTACAGTTTTCCACCAAGATAATGCAAGGGCTCACACATCTTTGGCTACTCGTGGGAAACTATTCGAGCTTGGCTGGGAAGTGATGCCACATCCCCCATACAGCCCTGATCTAGCACCATCTGATTACCATTTATTTTGAAATTTGCAGAATTCTTTGAACGGTAAAACTTTCACAAATGACGATGAACTTCACTCGCACCTGGTTCAGTTTTTTGCTGATAAGGACCAGAAATTTTATGAGCGCGGAATCATGGGAAACTATTGGAGCTTGGCTGGGAAGTGATGCCACATCCCCCATACAGCCCTGATCTAGCACCATCTGATTACCATTTAATTCGAAGTTTGCAGAATTCTTTGAATGGTAAAACTTTCACAAATGACGATGACCTTCACTCGCACCTGGTTCAGTTTTTTGCTAATAAGGACCAGAAATTTTATGAGCGCGGAATCATGCAACTGAAAGAAAGATGGCAAAAGGTCATTGAGCAAAATGGAAAATATATAATCGATTAAAAACTATTCTTTGTTTAAAAAAAAGTGTTTCATTTTATACTACAAAACCGAAAGTACTTAGTTGCCAACTCCATATATACATCATATTCCGATTGCTTTTTCACATTATTGTCCGCACCTAATATCAAACACACCATAGGCCGGCGCTATATTCGTAGCCTAATTATTTTGGGTTAAATGATAATACCCCTTTAGTTTTACAAATTGTTCTATAACAAATAATAAACAAAATATTTTCTAATATTTTAGTATTAAACCTACTAGAAATAACACAAATATTTTTAGAAAAGTTGTAGATTAGAAAGAGTTAAAGTTGCAGTTTTACTTCAATTTAAAATTTCGATTTCAATTTTTCACATAAATTAATATATCTACTCGTTGCAAACGCTTAACTAAATTAAATGGATTATTTTTCATAAACGGAAATGGAAAAAGAGTCGAGTGAGACAATTAGTAGGAAGAATAAAACTTTCAGATACTTTAACAACGGGTGGCATGGCCAGCGCCGGCAGAATAACGCATTTAAAGAGCCTGTTGGATTCCACGCCGGAACCGTTATCCTCATCGGTTGAAATTCACGACGCACAAAGTTCCAGAAATATGCACTTCTGGTCTCGTTAAAATTACATTAAAACAGCACGTTTCATACCAGACTTGTATAAGCGTAAAATAATACTAGGGAAAAATCCAGCGAACGTGTATAACAACAAAAAAGCAAACCGCTCCGGAGATGTTGGCTTCCGATTGACTCGTTCCATTATACGTCCGTAATTTTTAACACGATTTATCAATTCGTTCAATTCGACTCAATTTCCTGTTGACGTGGCCCTATAAAAATTTTACAATCCTCGACGATGGACGTCAATATTTAAAACGCAACATTTCAATAATTAAAAATAAAATGGGAAAAATACCACACTAAAGTACCTCGTTTAAATTTCATGAACTGTATATGTGCACCATTCAGTCTACATTTCAGTGTTTCACACACACAAAAAAAACTGCTCGTGTAACGTGTTATTTAAATGCTTTTGTATGAGCATCAATGTACTTTTGAATTTCTGCTTAAATGAATATATGCTAGGCAAGCTGATGCTTTGCCATTAAAATTTTATCGAAATGTTGTACAGATATCGATTTAACGTCAATACTGATCATTTCTGCAATTTTCTACCAATGTATAAAATGTAAAATTAAGCGAAAGTATTATTTGAAATGTACATTAGATTTAATATTTGTAATTAGCTTTTTTTTAATAAAGTCCTTTAATAGAAAATTTGTATGATTCCGATTTAAAATAATAAAGTCTTCAAAGGAATCGTTCGTTAATAACACAAGCTTACCTGACGATGAGTGAATTTCTGAAACATGTGTAGTAAACAGGGGGTTATTAAAATTTGAATTTCATTTATTCGGCAAATCACCGAGATAGCAAGTATCTATCTATACACGCTCTGGAAACCTTGTTGCCGACCAGCAAGATAGACGAGCTCTCGCTTGTTCGTTCAACACATTCGTGTGTTGTACGAGAGAGGGAGTCAATGTTTTGTCACTAATATGTTGATAAGAGCTTCTATATCTTTACAAAACTTTTTTGTGTTTACACAAGACCACTAGTTGGCGTTATTGAAATATTTCATTACTATTTTCGTAAATTTTGATTTGTTATTGTGTAAACAGTGGCAGTTCAGAAATTGACTGAGTTTATTTACACTGAAAATTTAAAAAGAAAAGCAATTTTGTGACTGAATGGAAATTTTGTGTGACGGTTTTCGTTGGATGATTTTTTACGATTTTAACAAAGGTCTAACTCAGCAACAATGCATAAAATCAGATCATTCAACTTTTGGTAGTAAAGTATCATCAGAAAAGACTATTTACAATCGGTTTGCAGAATTTCGTCGTGGTCGTGCGTTGCTCAGTAATGAATTGCATAAAGGTAGACCAAAACCAGTTGTTATTCCAAGAAGAATTGTGCGCAACGTGATTCAAGAAGATCAATATGTGACTTACGAGATGATAGAGATATTCTTGGCTATGTAGAGGACTGGAAATTTTTTCGTGATCATTTAACTATGAAAAGACCTGTTCTCGATTTTCCGATAGATTCTGTATAATTTGAGAGAAGCTCAAAAAATGTTTCTTGTTAATTGGTGAAAAGAAATACTAGGAATTCAATGTCGTAACAGGTGACGAAACTTGGATGTATTCGTATGAATAGGAAAATGAGCAATAATTGACTCAATGGGTGTTTCAAGGTAAAGTGAATCCCACCAAAATTATTCATTCACTAAGAACTACCAAGCAAATAATTGCTTTTTTCTTCGGTTGTACTAGACATCACGCAACCATTCCTTTAGAATATGCAAGAACAAATAATGTTCAATAGTATGCAATGTTTACTAGAAATCATCGACAAAATCAAGCAAGATAACCAAAAAGGTCCTGTGATGACAACTGTAACTGTTTATATCAAACAAATGATTATTTGAATGAGAAAAATACGGATGCAAAAGTGTATAACTATTAAAAGGAAATATTTTGAAAAGCAATAAAAATTTGTTCCAAGAAAATTATTTCTTTCGTAATTTTTGTAAAACCTAGAAAAGACGACCCTCGTATTAGGAACTGTTTAGGAAACTACTTTTAAATATTTTCGTTAATCTATTGATATTTATAGATACATAAAAGATTACATTTAAATAATAAATTTGATTAACCAAAATGTCAAAAATTTTAGGCTATTTTTAATATTTCATCCAAAAACTTTTTAAATATTCAGCAATACAAAAATAGCACGGAGAGAATGACATCATATATATATATATATATATATATATATATATATATATATATATTAATAAGGAACAATCTCGATATGTAAACAACATCGTGAAGGGTGACGAGACTTGGCTGTACTATTACGATTTGCCGACTAAAGCTCAAAACAAAGTTTGGGTCTTTGATGATGAGGACACATCCGTAGTTGTCAGAAAATTCCGTTCTATAAAGAAGAAAATGATAGCTGTGTTTTTCAAATCTAGTGGAATTGTGAAACGCGTCGTTTTGGACACACAGACGACAGTCACAGCTAAGTGGTATACTGAACAGTGCTTGCCTAAAGTCGTTGGATCTATGAAGAACCTGCGGCCAAATTCAAGAACGGACACCTGGTTCCTCCATCACGATAATTCTCCAGCTCACCGCGCCAATGCCTGCACCCAATATTTGACCACGACAGGATTGAAACTTCTCGAGCACTTTCCTTACAACCCAGATCTTGCTCCCTGCGACTTTGCACTGTTCCCGCATGTGAATATGAAGCTAAAAGGGAGGCGGTTTTCCAATGATGAGGACCTTCTGCGGGCTTGGGACAACGAGTGTGCTTTACTCCCTAGCGAAACTTGGCAGAACTGGTTTAAAAATTAGCTTCGGGGGATGGAGAGGTGTATTGAGTGTAGAGGAAATTAAATAAAACTGTATTGCAAAACTTTCCTAGTACCCCTTGTATCTCTGTTTGTATAAAAAGTCAATCAGAAGCTTAGTGAATCATTTACGCAACTGAAAATTAATTAAAATATTTTCAAATCGGGATGGTGATTTTAAAATTAATTTACCTACATATTAGCTTTCTTTGTCCCTAATCCTTTTCTTTAACTTAAATGCATGCTTTGAGTTCGATGAGAAGAATTTATATTAAAGCTCAATATGCAACAAACAAATTACGTACAAAAATCACTTTAATGTCTCTTCGGAACACAGTAAATTTTTGCTTTATAGATAATGTAAATTATAAGACGCAGCAGAATCGGAATTAGTGGTGTATACTTCGGTATAATCCCGGCACCTGCCGCATGCTTGTCCTAAATTAGACTTGCTGTAATAAATCCTTGATAATTGGCTACTGGGCCACTACATAAACCATAAGCTTCAGATTTCTCTTTGTATTTTATCTTACTAAACAACATTACGTTGGGATGTATAGCACACACAATTTGTTCTTAATAGTGATATATAATTATGGCCAGGTATTTTCGCAGTACTTGACAATGTTCTAATTAATTTATAAGCTTTAACAAAGTGTGATAAACGAAATCAGAGACACAAAGACGAAATAGTCTGGTCACTTTATAAATTAAATCTCCATTTTTAGCGGATTATTCTATTGTATGCGATATAACTAGAAAATGTATCAATTTGATGAATTGTAGAATTGGATAATTCTCTCTTTTAGTTTAATTATTATTAACTACAAATGTGTATGGTTGTCGCACACTAAAAACCTTTCAACTACTATGTCTTTTCTTAGATACATTCGATTGAGTCATAAATAACTTGTTTAAGGAAAACAACTGCATCACTATAATAAGCAAAATTTATATCATAATTCTATATTGGTCATTATTTGCAGTTACTTGTCTCTAATTTTTTCCGCATTTCTCCTAATAACGGGTGTTTTTCTTTAGAGGTATAGAACTTTAAGTTGGCAACACTTTTTTAACTGGCGGCCATTTTGTTAGCTGTTAAGTGATTTATATTTAGTTTGGTTTGTCATTTCAACATGAATAGACTGACGCCTGAACAACGCTTGCAAATTGTGCAAATTTATTTTGAAAATCATGGTTCTGTTCGAAATACGTATCGCGCACTACGTCAATATTAGGGTCAACATAATCGTCCATCAGAGCAATTAATTCGATTAACTATGGAACGTTTTCGCATCACGTATACTCTAAATGATAACATGCATCCAGAGAGACGTCGTACAGTGCGTACAGAAGAAGTCATTGCTGCTGTAGAGCGTAGCGTAGAGGAAGACCCGAATCAGTCTATCCGCCATCGTGCACAGGAATTGGATATGTGTCCATCCACTTTATGGAAGATTTTGCGGAAAGATCTAGGTTTGCGTGCTTACAAAATCCAACTCGTGCAAGAATTGAAGCCACACGATTACCTAGCAAGGCGTAGATTCGGTGAATGGGCCCAAAACAAGATTGCCGTTGATCCCGATTTTCATAATCGAATTTTGTTTAGCGATGAAGCTCACTTTTGGTTGAATGGATACGTCAATAAACAAAACTGCCGTATTTGGAGTGATGATAATCCTCAAGTGTATGTTGAGACACCGTTATATCCAGAAAAACTGACTGTTTGGTGTGCTTTATGGGCTGGTGGAATAATTGGTCCGTACTTCTTTAGAAACGAAGCTGGCCAGAACGTTACAGTCAATGGTGATCGCTATAGAGCCATGATTACTGACTTTTTCGTTCTTCAATTGAACAATCATGATGTGCAGGAGTTGTGGTTTCAACAAGACGGCGCAACATGTCACACAGCTCGTGCCATAATTGATTTATTGAAGGAAACGTTTGGTAACCGCCTAATTTCACGTTTCGGACCCGTGAATTGGCCTCCAAAATCGTGCGATTTAACGCCGCTTGACTATTTTCTGTGGGGATATGTGAAGTCGCTAGTCTACGCCGATAAGCCCGAAACGATTGACCACTTGGAGGACAACATTCGCCGCGTTATTGCCGATATACGGCCACAAATGTTGGAAAAAGTCATCGAAAATTGGCCCTCCAGATTAGACTACGTCCGAGCCAGCCGTGGCGGTCATATGCCAGAAGTCATATTTAAATTATAATGCCAGAAGATTATCTTCCGAATAAAGTAAATTTCATGTCAATTTAAAAAAATCATATTTGTTTTATTCCATTTCAAAGTTCTATACCTCTAAAAAAAACACCCGTTATATGAGGGACTGTTCTGTCATGGAATAAAACATTTTTTCTATTGATAAGTTCAAAGCTTTTCCGATCAAATTTTTATAATCATGCTTCATTAAGGTAATTTTGATGGAACCTGTGGTTGATTAACTTGATCACTGAAGGTTGATATATAACCCCTTGCCACATTAATTTTCCAACTAAGTTGTCGAAATACGTATACAGAATACAAAAATTAATGTGGCAAGGGGTTATATATCAACCTTCAGTGATCATGCTGCATTAATTAACCTATAAATCCATATTGTGTTTCATTCTGGTTTGTGCTGAATATTGCCGTCTGCAACTTATTTTGCCATTCTTTTTTACAATGTGCTTGAAAAATAGGCCATTTGTCTGTCCCAAAAGCAGATTTAGTGCTAAGGATTAATGATTCGCTTCGTTCTTTTCACTGAAAGCATATGGAACTAATCTTCCAGCTTATTGACTTTGTCTCTTTTCAAAATGGATGCATATAATTGACTAAGATGTATTCTTTGATAATTTCTGAGTAATTTATCGTGGATTACATCACCGATGATTTTAAAGCTTCCTGAGTAAAGCCTGATGGACGCTGGTTTGCGTTTATCTTCTAAAAATGTAGCTTCAAAATAGAATGGTGAGCGGTTATCACTCCTTCACCAAAAATAGTACATACTTTTTATTGTAGAGTCCTCAGTAGCATTTTTCTCTCATTACTTATACGTTTCTGACACTACATGAACACTGCATAAACGTATTACTACAGCCAGAAAAGAAGAAGGCAGAAGTATGGTAAATATACGAACATTATACAAATGTTAAATCTAAGAAAATACCAAAAGATGAATAAAGAAGTGTGTACTAAGGGATCCTGGCGCCAGCTCAGGTGAAGAACTCTCAAGTTTGCTCTAAACGCTCCCACAATATCTATGCATCTTCTCCTGTACAAATAAAACGGAACAAATCAGCAGTACCAACCAAATTACGTCTGGAAGGCAACATGCATCAGCCAAAGCGAACCACTTGTCGAAGATGTGCAAAATGCAGCACTAAGAAAAGTCCGGTGCGTACTATATGGCAATGCGGAACTTGTAAAGTCTCTCTTTGTATACGAAAAGATTAAACGTACTTTTCAGATTTTCATAGAAAATAAATTTGCTTATATTAGGTGCGCAACTAAGTTCTCGCTGTTTTTCAAGAGATGGCTCCAGTACTAAGTGCTGGTCGATTGTGACATAACCAAAACGTCATGAACCAAGCTTAGACATATGGTAAACAAACCGCTTTGACGCATTGGTGACTTTGTTTTTGCGTCATACATATACTTTTGGTTGTGTGAAAATGTCTGATTTTGTGCCAAAAAATCGTCATTTGCAGGAAGTGTTGCTTTTCTTCTTTCATTCGAAGAAAGCGGCGACTGAAGCGCATCGAGAACTCCAAAAAGTTTACGGAGATGCTGTTCTAAGTGAAACAACGTGCCGTGATTGATTCCGTCGCTTCAAAGACGGTGATTTCGATGTTGACGACTGTTCGCGTGAAGGATCGCTGAGGATCCGTGCCGAACGCAAAAAGAGCTTGCTCTAGCATTAGGAGTTACCCTCCAAGCCATTTCCCAGCGATTGCATGCGTTGGGAATGATTCAAAAACAAGGAATTTGAGTTCCTTATGATTTGAAGCCAAGAGACGTTGAGCGTCGTTTTTTGCCTGTGAATAACTGCTCCAGCGTCAAAAAAGGAAGGGTTTTCTTCATCGCATCGTTACGGGATTCATTACAGCAACCCAAAGAGAACAAAATTATGGGGACTGCCTGGTCATGCTTCTACGTCGTCGGTTCGGCCGCTGGGAAGGTTTTGCTGTGTATTTGGTGGGACCAGGGCGGTGTTATTTATTATGAGCTGTTGAAACCGAACGAAACCATCACTGGGGAACGGTGTCGAACTCAATTGATGCGATTGAGCCGAGCACTGCGCGAAAAGCGGCCACAATACGAGCAGAGGCACGAAAAAGTGATTCTACAGCATGACAACGCTCGGCCTCACGTTGCTAAACCCGGTAAAACCTACTTAGAAACGCTCAAATGGGAAGTTCTACCTCACCCGCCATATTCCCCAGATATTGCGCCGTCCGATTATTACTTGTTCCGTTTAATGGCACATGGTCTAGCTAATCAGCATTTCCGCTCATGTGAATACATCTCAAAATGGCTTGATTTGTGGACAGCCTCAAAAGACGAACACTTCTACCGTGACGGTACTCGAACTCTGACAGAAATATGGGAAAAAGTTGTCGCTAGCGATGGGCAATATTTTGAATGATTCATTTGTAAACATTTTTTACAATAAAGTTGCATTTTCATCAAAAAAACAGCGAGAACTTAGTTGTGCACCCGATATATTATGCTAAACTTTCCTTAATGATTTGTTATGCAAACAGCCATGGTCGTTTGTATACTAACCACTCTAATTTGTAAAAGCCCAAACGGTTTTGTCTTTTTTTACATGTTTTTTATAATAAATAAACGTTAATTAATCTAAAAATGCAATTGTTTTTATTCTGAAGTAATATATACGAAAGCGTGGCTGAAAGAGTTAATGGTCAAAATAGTTATTTTGAAAATTAAAATTTGTATAAGGAAATATATCTCATAATATTAAGAAATTTTAAAAAATAGTTGTTGCAAATATTTGTTTTACGTGTATCAGAAGGCATAGCAATTTCTAAAGAGTTTTATCGTAATACTTTTTAAGTGTCGACTGTAAGTAATAAACATATTAATTTACAAATTCTCGAACGTATATCTACCTTAAAATTCGCAATTTGTAATCTTTATTGAAAATTTTATGGACTTCTAGTATCTCTAAACGTAAGCACAATGTGTGCGAGGAAACGCTAAATGAAATTAAGTCTGAAAAGGTCAAACAAACAAGGGTAAATGGAATTAACACCCAATGTGTTGTTCCGACACCGAGAGATCGCAACCAGTATCAGCAAAACATTGTACCTCCTAAAGCGAAATAATTAAATGAATTATGCAATAAGAAACAGACTCGCGAATCCTAATGTTCATTCATTCACTCAGCCGCTCACTCACGGAGATGATTCTCCAGTCTCCTTGTAAATTCGACGAGCACGAAATTAAATTTTACCTCAAACCGTCCCGAAGTCGGCTGATTGACTGAAATTAAATTTAAGAACTTAAACGCGTTAAGCGTCTCTCTCCCCCCTTTCACTGCATCAATTTTCTTTCAAGCTGCGAAGTGTTCTGGGAAAAAGTAACGCTTTTTTTTCTGCTTTGTTGGCATTGTGACCTATTTACCAACAATATTTCTTTTATGCATCGACTGTAGAGGATAATCTCCTACTCTTGATAACATCTGGTAATCGTGATTGCCTAGCGCGTGTATGACACGCGACCGACGGGAAGAGGGTTTTATGTGGATAATACAGGAAGTATTCCACTCTCATTAGGTTCTTATCATAAGCTTTCTAGCCGATCTATAAATATATGGGGGATGAAATCTTGAAATATAGATATTTTATGTATATTCGTTCCTCCTGATGACAATAATATATTTTGTCATTGAATAATACATCTACCATTGAAAATTACTTAACTTAAAATAGCAATATTTTCAAGAAAACTACGCTTGTATATTTCTCCCTTCTCTGATGCAAATCAGTAAACAATAAGCCATCCAGATCTTCAAAAGGACATTTATTTTGTAATTTCTAAATATCACATCCTTGCATTCTATAAGCTATTGCTTTCGGATTGTGGATATGTATTTAGTGCTTCAAATATGTTTCCCAATTTTATATTTAAACGATTTTGAATATTTTGACGTTAACATAAGCTACACATACAGTACTGTGCCAAAGAAACAAGCACCTTCTTGAATTTTACAAGAAACTATTATAAAAGAATAAATAGTAATCTTACACAAGTTGAAATTTTTTTTAATGTATACAAACTAACCCATATCGATATTTAAACATAAACAAATTAAATATTCAAATTTTTTGTAATCACCTTTGTTTTAATGATATCCCGCATTCTTCTTGGTAGGATTTCCATTAATGAATTAATGAAATTTTCAGGAATATTGTACCACTCTTCCTGTGGTATGTTCCACAGTTCATTTTTGTTCTTTGGCCTCCTTTCACAATTTTTTCTTTCAAGATAATCCCACACATGCTCTGTAATATTTAAGTCTGGATTTTGAGGTGATCATATCATAATCTGCAATACCCCATTTGCTTCTTGCTGTGTTAAATAAGCTTTCACAAGTTTCGAGGTATGCTTGGGATCATTATCCTGCTGTAGAATGAAGATATTGTCAATGAGTTGCTGTCCTGATGGTATGGCATGTTCTTCTAGTGTTCTATATTTATCAGCGGTTAATTTGCTCTTTATTTTTACAATTTCACCCACATATTCTTTCGAAACACAACCCCGAACTTATATATAAAGTTATTGTTAATTATAACAGAAGAGCTGTTAGAATTCTTTAGACATTGATTACACAATACTTTGTGAACGAGCAAAGAGATAGTGGTGGTAGTTTAGACACGTAACAATTCTATATATTGTACATATGGTATATATATATCCTTCACTCGCTTGTCAAAAATACAGTAATATCTTTCTTTCCAAATTATGATGACAATATGAAAAAGACAAAGTCTATTACAAGTATTTCATGATAAATTAATAAAGTCTGTTAATGTATAATGGAATTATCACGTGACTAAAGGCACTGTCATAACTAAGTCCTTACGAAGTATTATAAGATCAATATCTTTATTTAACTTAAATAACAACGAAGTCGATAAGTTCTTCTATATCGATAATACTAAATTTCCATCTTCGAGACATTCAAACAAACAAAATATAAAAATATGGTCGACAGAAAACCTTTATGAATTCACATCGTTTCATATCCGAAAAATTAATGTTTGTCAAAGAGACTAATTATTAGATCCATATTATTAACGGAATGATAAGTTATTAGAACCGTTTATTAACCAGCTACGTGATGATGAACCCATGGAAGAATTTTTCCAACAAACCAATGCTTCGGTACATAAGGCACTTATTTGTAACAGTTTTGATAATCAATATGTGAACCTGCTTGCGGGGTCTCAATATCCCATAATTATGTATTACTTAATTTTTCGACACACGACGAACACGTCACACAGTTGAAGAACTTAGTGACAGTTTATTGAAATTTGTATTAACATAATTCTTCTACATATAACAACCTTTCCGAAAAACATCAAGCGCAAATTTGGTGGGTTTAGAGAGACGAGCGTCTGCTTTAGTGCGTAATATTCTTGCAATAATGTTCTTCTGAATTTAAAACTGTAATGACGAAAACAACAGACGAAAATAATAACAAAATATTACTTAAAAAATCCCAATACTTTTCTGTCACAAGTCTGTATTAAAAACACAGGTCGCGCCAAAAATAAGAATTTAATTAAAAGTACTGTAACACATAAATATTGCAATTCATATTAATCTGTTTTATTTACAATGGCTTTGGTGATTTTGATGGAGCCTGTGGTTGATTAATTTAATCACTTAATGTTGATATATAGTATAACCCCTTTCCGCATTAATTTTCGTAGTGTGTATTTTGCCTTTCGACGGTACTGGTTGTGTACGGAATTCGTTTCTTGCGGTATTTTGCCGTAGTTTTCCAGGTGCGACACTGTTTAATTATCTGTTGATTATGACAACTTAGTTGGCGAAATACGTACATAGAATACGAAAATTAATGTAGAAAGGGGTTATATACCAGCCTTAAGTGCTTTAAAAAAATACAATAGCTTCGTGTAAATAAAAATGCAATAGCTCGCTAGTAATTCTATTTATATATGAAGCCCTGAGGTGTCGTATTTAGAACAACTTTTTTTGAATAAATTATGTTTTAAACTTTCCTGGAGTGTTTTTATAAACCAAAATATCTTACTTCCAAAGTATTTCTTTGAGATTCTTAATAAATTTAATCATTTCAAAAGTGATCATACAACAATAATGCGGAATTTCATTTTTACTCGTTTGAAATTGAGACGTTCAATCAAGAATTTTAATATAGTTAATTCATTGCATTTTATAAGTGGGAACGCTCGTTGCATGTCTATCAGCAGGCACTCAGGTAAATGATGTCTCTGCCATCTTATTCAAGATAATCTAAGTTCTAACCATGACTTTAGTCATTAGTTGATTGCATTTTCTTGTTTTCCTTGTTGCGTACCGACATTAAATTCACAACAATTTCTTTTAATCTATTACTACCGATATAATTTACATACCTAAAATATACGAAACTTTTTTATAGTATGTGGCTCGACTGACGTTAAATAATTCTCTCCCTTTATGACAAGTCACGCTCATCTACTAGCTAATTGAACGAAGGTTTTTACCTCTATATTGAGGAAATTCCATTTAAAAGGAAACACAGCGAAAGCACTTATTATTAAGCTTTTTTTTTAAATTAAAATAAACATAGTGTAGTAAAATAATAAATAATCATGGAACTAAGGGATACTCTATGAATAAATTATATACGAAAATTTTTAGTTGACCTTTTTCTGTAAACGAAAGGCCACTTCATTAAGTTACGTTTATATATACACTGCAGGCCATAAGTTTGGAATCACTTGCATAAGTTAGGAATCACTTCTGAATATAATGAAAATATTGTAGTGGCTTTAACAAATATTGTAAAAATAAAACAATATTAATATACCAAAACGTTTTATTATAAAATAAGCAGGAAAAAAAGCAAATTTTATTTATTTACATCCACTTATTTTTATTATCAACTAAACGGACTTTTCATCGAAATACCCTCCTTTTGCTTTAATGACGGCAGCACACAATCGCGGTAAACGAGACACTAATTTTGTAAGGGTTTCATTGGGTATATTTGCCCAAGAATCTTGTATAACTTGCCACATGTGAGTCTGGGACGTCGGACACTTTTCACGCACTTTTCTATCCAATTCTTCCCACAACAGCTCTATTGGATTGAGGTCTGGCGATTGTGCCGGCCAAACCATGTTTTGTAAAACACCGTCAGCTTCCTGTTGTTGGAGATATCCTCTACATAAATGAGAAGAATGTTTTGGGTCGTTGTCTTGCATGAATATAAAGTTTTCTCCAAGTAATCTCAGACCGGAGGGCACAGCGTTGTGTTCGAGAATCTGTCTGTAACCCTCCTTTTTCAAAACTCCGTCGATTTTCACCAGATCTCCTACACCAGCCGAAGAAAAACATCCCCAAACCATTACAGAACCGCCACCATGTTTTACCGTGGGCACCACACATTGCGGTAACATTTTTTCCGTAGTAGTTCTTCTTACAAATATCCGACGTCTGGAACCGAAGACCTCGTACTTTGATTCGTCGGTCCATAGTACTTTTTCCCACTGTTCTATTGTCCAATCTTTGTGTAACTTAGCCCATTGTAGCCTTTTTATTTTATTTTGCGGACGTAGAAGCGGTTTGCGAACTGCTACACGTCCCATCAGTCCAGCCGCCCTGAGCCGCCTTTTTACTGTGGTTAAAGAGATCCGAGTTTCACGCTCCCTGTTAAACTCACCGCGGATTTGCGAGGCCGTTAATCTTCTATCTCTTTTCGACGTCAATATAATTGTCTGATCTTCTGCAGGAGTTGTAATTTTTGGTCTTCCTGATCGTTTTCTGTCCGTATACCCTCCACTTGACTGGTATCTTTTAATTGTATTTTGTACACCTTTGTACGATATCTTCATTCTTTTCACGATATCCCGTATAGAATCTCCCCGATTATGATGACTAATAATTTCTACACGTTTTTCTAGCGATATCTACTTTCTCTTCGCCATAATCAAACGATGTTTACTGATTCTACGCACTTTTATGTGTCTACACACTTTAAATGATACGAAGCAACTAAAATATTCTCATTACTTCAAAATGTATAAATACTTATAAATATAAAAACTAAATGTAATTACAAAAGGTTTATGCGGAAGGGTCTGCAATAAAATTTGTCCATTCCAGGTAATCGTTCATTATGCAGAAATATTACCTGCTCGAATAAATAATACCGCACGCAGAGTTTCCTTAATCTCTGGTTATTTTCCAACTATTAATGCATTTAAAACTACATCTTTTATGTAAAGCTTTATAATGTACTTAAGAATAATCCTTTGTACTTATATCAAAGTAATACGAACGTAACATAGATAAATTTTAATTTTTATGAATTTACTGGAACTGATTCCAAACTTATGGCCTGCAGTGTATATATATATATGAAGTAAGTAGCTTTCTTTCCCTTTTTTTACTTGTACTTTTACTAAAGAAGAGAAATATATACATAATCCCTTCCTCTTTCTCCTCTACGACGTCGACATGTGGACCCAGAATTCTTATGAGATATTCAGCTTCCCTCCATTTTTTAGATTTCTGTTTCAACACTTTTGCCATTTTAGAATTGTACGTTTTTAGAAGTTGCCTTCTTTTCGTCTTCTTATGAATTCTTGCTTCCCAAACAGCTTTTATCTTCTTTTCATTGTCCATCCTTGTCATGTGGTCGAACTACATAAGCTATCTTGTCCCAATTTTTTCTTGTACAGATATCCCTTTCGATTTTCTTCTGATTTTCGAATTTCTAATGCAATCACTTCTAGTCATACCTAGAATTGTCCTACAATATCTCACTTCATATACTTCAATTTTATTCCTTAGGAGATCGCTTCTAGTCTATGCTTCATATTCATCCTGTTAGATAGAGGTAATTTTGACGGAGGCTGTGGTTGATTAACTTAATCACTTAAGGTTGATATATAACCCCTTTCCAAATTATTTTTCGTATTCTGTATACGTATTTCAACAGCTAAGTTGTCATCATCAGCAGATAATTAAACAGTGTCGCATTTGGAAAACTACGTCAAAACACCGCACATAACAAATTGCGTACACGATCTGTACCGTCGAAAGCCAAAACCCACACACTGTTACATAGATGCCGTTAAAGATTTTTACCTTTCTCTGAATTGATATCTCTTTGTTCTTTGTAAAAACTTTGTTTAAGCTTTAGATATGAGAAAGCTGTGTGTTAGATGAATGTCGCGTTTGCTCACATTCGAGCAAAAACAGTGTCGTGAAGATGTTTCAATTGAGTGTTTAGAGAAGTTTCACAGCAACGAAGCAGAATTTTTGCGCTGTTTCATAACCATGGATGAAACATGGGTTCATTTCACACCCGAGACAAAAGAACAATCAAAATAATGGACTCAAAAGGGACCCGCTCCAAAGAAGGCGAAGACCGTTTCAACTGCAGGCATGGTCATGGTATTGATTTTTTGGGATGCGCGTTGAATAATTTTTATTGACTATCATAAAAAAGGAAAAACTGTCAACGGCGAGTATTATGCGAACTTGTTGCAACGTTTGAGCGAAGAAATCAAGCAAAAACGACCGCATTTGGCTGAGAAGAAGGTGTTGTTTCATCAAGACAATGCACCAGCTCACAAATCCGTTAGTGCAATGACCAAAATTAATGAATTAAAATTTGAATTGCTATCTCATGCACCCTATTTGCCAGATTTAGCGCCCTCGGATTATTTTCTCTTTCCACACTTGAAAAAATGGTTCAGTGGTCAAAGATTTTCCAACGTTGAAGAAGTGATGTCGGCAGATTTTTGAGGGACAAAACAGTTCTTATTATAAAAAGCTATCGAACTTATCGAACATCGCTGAGAAAAGTGTATGGAGCTGAAAGGAGATTATGTTGAAAAATAAATATATTTCTTTCCAAAATGTTTGTGTTGTCTTTGCTGGGTCGGGTATTTCTGGAACCACCCTCGTATTTTGAAAAAAAAGCGAAACAATGGAAGATTTTTTTTTTAATTTAAGGAGACTTTTCTCAAAGAAAGAAAGTAGCGAGGATTATTTATTAGAACAGCAAAATTCGTAATCTATTTACTGATTGTCCACGTACTATAAGTCGTAGTATAACCATATTTTTCCTATTATAATCGATTTAAATTTTATTTAATTAATTTTTTAGATTACGTATTCTATGAAATGCAGTTTTTTTCTCGTTTCTCTTCCAAACAATTATAAAGCTTCGCAATAAATTTTTAGCAAGACAAATGTAATATTTTAACTTTTTAAAACACTCATTTACTTTTAAATACAGTACCGGTAAAACTACAATATTCTGTCTCCGGAATATTCTTTACGTAATTCATCTTTTACAGTTCATAATTTAAAATAATGATTTAATCTATGAAATAAATGTTTTCCCAACTCACCTGCTTCGTAACTGAATCAATAAGTCTGACATAAATATCTTGCTCCTGACGTACACCTGAAAACAAATTAAAGTGTTACGACCACCGATTCGGCAAATTTCGGATAGTATTTGTTATCAGTTTATCGTTTACGTGTTCACATCATTAGACACACTAAAATACTGAAACTCTACATGCATACCGCTTAACTGTTAAATAATTAAAATGATAAAATGTCAAAGTTTGTGAGCTACGTCAAACAATTCGATAGCGTAGACCATGTAGAACAACACACGGCGTAAACGGACTTAGATAAGGTGATCGCGTTTTGCGTTATATGACGCGATAGCGGGCAGAACAAAGACCCAAGCGTCGGTAAAGCCTTAGGGTTCGCCATCTTTCCGCTCCTGTGAGAGCATTTGTGGAGTTATTTTATTACAAATAAGGCGAAGAAGAGTGTTCCTGTGGGACGCCGCTGAGTGAGGTGTGCTATGGTAAATGAGATATAGCACCATTTCACTACATGTTACATCCACTTCTGTATTTTATAGAAAATCTTTAAGGTTCTTCGTTGAGTATCGCGAAACCAATACTTTAATGTAAAGCTCTATATTTACATAGATCCGAACGATTAATAACACCTTTAAAATGCTTTCCTTTGCTCATGTTTAGTTGTCGCTCTTGGATAGATAGCCACTTCTATAGAGTATTACCGTCCAAAAATTACTGATATACTGTTGCGTGTTTCTAGTATTAGTTATGATTTTCTTATCAAAGCTGAATTAATTTTGAAAACGTATTCTACTAGATACGAGACATGCTTTTAAAGTAAGTATTGCTTTGATTGGTCAAAAAACTACAATTAATCAATTAAGGTTAACTCCTTTACTAAATAATTTTCGTATTCTGTATTCGTACTTCGACAGTGAAGTTGTCATCATCAGGAGATACTTTATCTCGGCGTTGCACCCGCAACCACGGCAAAATCCGCACGAAAACAAAGTTCGTATTAGATTTGAAAATTAGTTTTGCGCTCAAAAGAGAAATGTGCCCTGTTATGACCCTTACAAATATTCGCTTGTCATAAAAGAATAACATAAACTACCTACGTCTAGACAGATATCTGATGTGAGCCAAGCATATATGATATACGCGACTCCAACATGGTCTCAAAAAGTTATCGGTCGAGATTTTCAGCTAACTACTGGAAACGAAATATTATTCTGCTATGCAGTTGTAAAGCCTGTTTGAACCTAAGGTGTTCAGAGCAGGGATTTCAAGGTTTTCAAAATGAGCTTTTATTGTTAGGGTGAATAGCGAAAACATTAAATCTGTTATAGAATGTACAAATTCGTAAATTGTTGATTAACAAATATTTATTTTGAAGACTTTCAAATTGAAAAACTGCAATGTCACAGCATTGAGATAGATCGTAACATAATTCCACAATGTTACATAATAATGGGTGTTTTATAAGCTGCATGAGAACTATCGATATCGATAAGTATGGTTTGACAGCTGATAATGTCAAATTGTGTCGATATTTCTATTCAGTAAGGTTCGGCAAGTCATCGTGAATTGTTTAACGCCAGAACAACGCTTCCAAATTGTGGAAATTTACTTTGAAGAAAATAAATCTGTTCACGTAGTTCATAGAGCACTTCGTCCATTTTACGGTCAACATAATCGGCCTAGTGAGCAAGCAATTCGTGCAGTTATTGACCGTTTTCGCACTAATTTTACTCTACTCGATTCAAAACCATCGTCGAGGCAAAGAAATATGCGTACCGAAGAGAATATTGCTGCTGTAGCGCGAAGTATTATTCGTCGTCGTTCTCAACTTGTTGGCCTTTGTCCTTCGACTACGTGGAAAATTTTACGTGAGGATCTTGGCTTACGTGGCTAGAAAATATAGCTCGTGCAAGAATTGGAGCCAAACGGCCATCGCTTGGGTCGCATTTTTGCTGATTGGGCTCATTTGAAACTCGTCGAAGATGAACATTATTATCAATTGTGTTTAGTGATGAAGCACATTTGTGGTTACATGGCTACATCAATTCTCAAATCGTTAAAGAATCAGCATTACATCCATTAAAATTGATTGTTTAGTATGGTTTGCATGCTGGCGGCGTCATCGGTCTTTATTTCTTTCGAAATAAGAAAGGAGCTGCCATTGCGGTGAGTGGCGAGCGCTATTGAGCCATGCTGTCTGAATTTTTGTTTCCAAAAATTAATCAGCTAAATATCGACGACATTTGGTTTCAACAAGACGGCGCAACTTGCCATACAGCGTGCTTAACAATCGATTTATTGCAAAATCAATGATGTTCGTGCGATTTAACGCCTCTGGATTACTTTATATGGGGCTATGTTAAGTCATTGGTTTGTGCCGACAAACCAGCATTGGAAGCCCATATTCAAGCCACCATTGACCCCATACGGCCAGATTTATTGGATAAAGTAGTCAAAAATTGGACCGATCGAATGAACCATGCCGGAAATCATATTTAAAAAATAAATGCCATGAAATTATCTACCAGATTATAATAAGAAAAGTTTCATTCCAACAATATTTCTGTCTTGTATTACCATTTTAACTTCTCAAGTTTTTAAAAAGACACCCGTTACTTAACCGAAATAGTTTGATACGACTCACGCTTTAATCTATCAAAAGATCTCTATTAAGAAAAGCAGGTCATAATTAATCACCTACTACTATTTAAATTTCTTCCTATTAATTTGGTTTTAGGAAGAACAAATAAATTAAAAATTAAATACACAAAATCCATAAATAATGGATAAAAACATAGTTTTGGCACAGCTTTGTTAAATGCGTTATTATATCTTCATAAATAATTCAAATATAAGGAATTTGACTTATTTGTACATAATATCCTGCCAGCATTGAGATAATCTAGTTATATGTTGTGGTTTATGTTTCGTAGTACTGTAACCGTGAGTCCCCGTAGCCCTAAAGTCCGAACTAAGTAAACCGCAGTCCGCCTTCGTTTGGAAACCACTCCTTTCTCAAGAATATTCCCCTATGTCTTGAAACCGCTTTATTCTGAAGATAAAGCCACAGTGCCTGGACCAGATAAAGTTAGGATTTTCTCCAAATGCTTGCGAACAACAAACAGCGTAATTAATTAATTAGTTTCGTGAACACTTTATCATTTGTCAATTATTACTAACTAGCGGACAGTAGAGGTTGTTTGCTTCTTTATATAATCGTTCGGAAAAACGGCATTTACACTTTAGCACAGTAAGGTGCGCTACATATAAGGAAGTGGTCGTTCAGTGCCGCGCATAAAGAATTACAAATACCCGCGGCGGACTCGGTCTTTTAATTAGGTATATAATTAATCTGTACAGTCAATCAGATCAACCAAATTAGGTGTAGTGCATTTATATGGTTTCATATGGTATACGACAGGGAAGCGAAGTGCATTTAAATTTACTTTTAGTTAGTGTTTTATACGCAACAGGATAATTAAATTCAACCTTAAATGAGAGTGTAAAATAATTAATTTAATTCCTTTTTACATAACAAACTCTCCCTAATTGTTACTTAATGTTTAAGGAATCGCGGGGTGTATTATTTATGTTAATAAGCTTTGAATTAGGAATTGCTTAGATGCTTTTTTTCTCTGATGAATGAATTCTTTTAGGTTTGATGTTCTGTATTACTGGTTTTAACATTTCTGATACCTCGAACGATTATTTAAATTTTACAATACATTTATATAGTTCGACATAAACCAGAAAACAAAAGATTAATGTTCAAGTTGCTTTTAGAGACAATAAGATGTAAAATTAAATAAGGGAGAAAAATCTATGCCAATAAATCTTAGTAACTATATTGAAGGAGAGGTTACAAGGACGTGTAAAAGAACTAGAGTTGGTGGCAAGAAAATTTGGACTAAAACTAAATCAAAGTATAATCTATTCCAATAAATCTTAGTAACTGTATTGAAAGAGAAGTTATAAGGACTTGTAAAAGAGCTAGAGTTGGTGGTAAGAAAATCTGGATTAAAAATAAATCAAAGTATAACATATGATGATAGGAAATATGGATCAAGGATGAAAAAATCGTGCCCAATTAAATATAGCATGTGGCTGAATGAAATGAAAATTTTACAATGTTAGCAGCTATATGCTGGAATGTGATGAGTAATAAGAGTAGAAAAAATAAACAAGAAGTTTAAGAACATTTACGAAGATGATAAGCTCGTCGTTAGACGAAAATTTCTTCCCACCTGGTGCCGTTTTCAATTTTGGAAAAAGGTGGAAGTCGGAAGGGGCTAGATCCGGCGAATAAGGCGCATGCGGTACTAATTGGAAATGCACCTCTTGGATTTTGGGCCTCACAACTGTGCTGGTATGCGAGGGAGCGTTGTCTTGATGAAACAGAATCTTTTTCTTTGCCATTCCTGGCCGTTTAGCACGAATCTCAACATTTAATTTTTGTAGAAGTTCTGCATAATATTGTCCGTTTATTGTGGCACCTTTCTGAAGGTAATCAATGAGCAAAATGCCCTTTGATTCCCAAAAAATTGATGCCATCACCTTGTTTGCCGATAAAGTGGTTATCGCTTTCTTTGGAGGTGCAGAACCACGTTCTAACCATTGTTTCGACTGTTGTTTAGTTTTGGGTGTACTGTAGTGTATCCAAGTTTCATCGCAAGTAACAAATCGCCTACAAAAATCAACTGGATTCCGCTTATAAAGGTCCAAACACTCATTGGAAATGCGCAAACGAATGAAATTTTGATCAGTCGTAAGCAATCGCGCCACCCATCTGGCCGAAAGCTTGGAAAGGCCCAATTCTTTCGTTCAAATGTGGTGTACGCGTTCTGTAGAAATGTTGTGTGTTGTGTTCACCATGTCTGCTATCTCTCTCACTTTGAGTCGTCGATCTTGCGTAATAATATTATGGATTTTTATAATTATTTTCACGATCTTGGGTGCTCCAGAGCGCGCTTCATCAACACAGCTTGTTCTACCACGTTTAAATTCATTTACCCATCTACTTATTGTGGCGGATGATGGAGCAGATTCACCTAATGTTTCCCGTAACTCATCTTTTATTTCGGTAGCTTTCATACCCTTAATTACGAAGTATTTAATCACCGCACGATACTCTGCTTTTTCCATTTTAACAAAACGACGTGTTGCTTCTTTTTTAATCAGCTGTCAGAAATAAACTAATCAACCGGTTTATTTAAATATCGGAATGTAAACATATAAATAGGCAACGTAAATTACAGTGCATTTGTTATACCAATTAGAGCGCCACCTATGTGTCATTCTCACTACTTGTCAAACTATCCTCGTAAATCAGTTCTTCCATATACATCTTCAAACTTTCTGGTACTTTTGTTATGTATAAATGGATATGAACAAGGTTATTTTATTTAAGAATATTATTTCGATTAGTATTAATTGTCAGTTCATTATGAAAATGCAATTAAATCGCACGAAATCGCAAGAGAAAATTCTTCATATATTAAGATCCAAAACTTACTGCAAAAATTTATGCACAGAGAGTATACAAAAATTGTCAGCTTTCAAATACTGAAACAAATATGTAAATATTACAAACTTTATACTTAAACATTTCTTTCCTTAACAAATCACATTATTTTTAAAACATAAACAATATGCATCTAGAGTTTCAAATTTAGTAATGTATAAGATAATCATATGTGTGATTGATTTTATGTATTACTTTACCATTTGAGAAGAGAAGCTGCAATCGATACTGTATACCATTGTTGGTTTTCTGTCCGTCGGCTTCCTGAAAGCAAAACAAAATATAAGAAGGTAATTTATAAACATATATACCATGTGTATAATGCGTCCACTAGCGCTATTGCTTTTTCTCAAAACTTAAAATAAGTTAAACGTCGAGGAAAAAGGTAAAGTTTTCAAGTTGGCGCGATAATGGTTTCGCTTGTGACCGGCGCTCAACTCTGGTTTAGGTTTCATGATAAATGTTCCAACCGACTCGAGCCCTAATCTTCTGCATCGCCACGAACACAATTACATCCCTTCCTACTTTCTCCTCCCCAGGTCTCTGGCCCAAAACACGCTGTATTTATTCATCTCACTTTCCCTCTGCTTGTACACTTTACTAAACGGCTGCCATGGCAACACGAAGAGAAGCAAAACGTTTCGGTATATTTTAAAGTTAAATTTCGTTTCATGTCTATTATGGACCTCGACGAATTTCAAGCTACCGAAACGTGATATATCCATTTTGCTGAATATTTTATTAGATACGTTTGTTTAAAAATTGTTTTAGCTGTTATAATTTTATAGATTGACGTGTGGATTTAATGTGAGCTAATATGAAATGTAAATTCGTTAAAGTGTCGACTCTTGGTTAAAGAATTTTTTAAATCGAGTACAAAATTGACGGTGTTGAAGCTTAATCACTAAGGTTGATATATAACCCCTTTCCACATTAATTTTTGTAATTCTGTATACGCATTTCGATAATCAAGTTGTCATCATCAGCAGATTAACAGCAAAGTGTCGCACCTGGTAAAGCACGGCGAAAAATACCTGTACGAAAACTCTCCGTACGCGGTACATACCATTGAGAACCTAGACGTACACTAAATGTTCGTTTCACAAGATTTTTGAAAATTGTTTTACTTAAACTAAGATGAATGACATTGGAAAAAAGGGAACCCGGACACGACCGATAAGTACCTGCATGTGATTTATTACTGTGTTTCTCTTCTTCGGACATTAAGCAGACCGTAAAGGGTCGTCTGCATTGGCCCATTATCACTATTCACCACATAGCTTTTATTCTTTAAGATGTGCATGCTTTCATACGTGTCCAATTCACGATAATTGTACACGTGCTTTATCAAATGTAAACAATCCTTGTTAACACTGTGGTTCTTTTCTAACACGTGCCTTGCTATACCTGATTTTTCTGGTCGGTTGAATTTTATGTGCCCAAGGTGTTCTTTATACCGGGTTTCGATAGATCGTTTAGTTTGGCCGATGTATTGTTTATTGCAATATAAGCATTCAATTCGGTAGACTTCCGACTTTTTATTATCTTCGATTTTGTCTTTTGCATTTCCTAAAAGAGTTTTAATTGCATTATTGGAGCGAGAACAAACTTGAAAACCACGCTAAATACTATTTAAATTTTTTGTCATGCGATGATAAGGTAAACAAACAAACTGCTTTTCCCGATTGCTCTGTGGTGATAGACATGTGGTATCACGGATTATTTTTCTTATGTTAGCCTTTTTAATTAAACTATTGATTATTTCCGAATCATGAATATTCGATCCTTATTCGAAGTCTTTCACTATATTTACTTTGTTGTTATTAATTACTAAATTGTAAAGGTAAGGACTTGAAAATAGTATCATACATTAACTTTCCTGATTTAGTTTTGGCAATAATATGGATAGAGATTTTTACGAATGCAATATTGTCCGAGAAATAGTTGAATGAGCCAGTTGGTTTTTGTATTATATAAGATTAGCACGTTTATTTTATTCTATAACGCTTAGTATAGTTTTGAATTGTGAATGACACAAGGACTAACAGTAAAATACACTTCTAACTTGGCATAAATTTTGATATGAAAATAGTTTGAAAAATACCAATTTCAAAACTACACACTGCGACATGTTAACAGAGCATCACGCGTTGTGAGACCAGCACATAGAGACTATCTAGTCCATTGTATAAAAGCAACAGAAGGAAATGCATCGTGACGAAAATAGCAAACACGAAAAAGGCAAAAAAGCACATTCATTCCGATAGAAAATGTATTTATCAATGGTCAGACAAAATTTCAAAACAGGTCGAAACTAAACTATTCAGAATATTTAGTTAGGTCTAGTTGAGGCAGTAGAAATATTGCGAGGGAAGCCGTTTATATTTCGGGAATAACAAACAAAAAAGATTTTTATTATCGAAAATAGTTTTATTGCTTTTCGAATTATTCTCCTTGAAAATCAATGCACTTCTGCATTGATTTAAACCAATCCGTCACTGTGAAAGCGGTATCTCCAAAATATGAGTTTCGAATGCCTCAACTGCCTCTTCCGACGTAGAAAACCGTTGACCACGAAGTTTATTCTTCACGTGTGGGAACAAAAGAAATCACAGGGTACTGGCTCTCGATTGTACGGTGGCTGCTTCATCAATTTAATGTTTTAATGATCTCACGGTATGTCACATGACGGTCTTGCATTATCAATTCAGACACTGCATTAATGTTTTCCGACACAACACATTTGTGGGACGACCTTCACGAAATCATCTGCCAAAGAACGCCGTCCAAGTTTGAATTCACTATACCAACGATGTACTGTAGTTTTCGATGGCGCTTCATCACCATATAAAGAATTCAGTTCGTCGATGCATTCTTGTTGAGATAATCCACGCCGAAATTTATGAACTGTAAATGCACGAAAATGTTCGCGAATTAATTCCATTTTTTCGCTGACATAAAATTTTCAAGTTACTGTCAACAATTGAAATAGTGACCGGATAAGAAAACTGTCGTAGTAAATATATTGTCAAAAATGACAAACTTCACAATGCAATCATCAGATCGGAGGCAACACTAACAGTGTTGCCAGTTCCCGAAATATAAAGGCTTCACTCGTACACGACGTCGTTAGCGAAGTCACTTCAGATAGTGTACGATGTTCACCTAGTGCTCTGTATAAGCGACGCAAAAATTATCATTTTGTAACAAGAAAAAGACTACGATTTGGCCTTATTCAAATCTGTTAAGGTGCGTCTGCAGATCCGTTAAGTAGTTTCCAAAATTATTTCAATTTCGTCAACATTATATCACATTATATCGAACGGTCGTTGTCTGTTAATGTTAACATTAAACTTTTAATTAATTCACAAAAGTTACGTTCATAACTTTAAAAATATGTACTAACTTTACTTGTTCTACAAGACTGTAGTAATCAGTAAAATTCAAGATTTATTGGTTTTTCTAGTTTGTTGCGATACAACAACGCACACTTTATAAGCCCGATATATATTTCACCGCGTGCTATTCTGTTATCATGTTGGTATACGCAGCTTTATTCATAACATAGAGATGATTTAAAATATGACCATATAGGCCACACATTTGCTGAAATAAAACTAACTCTCACTAAGGCTACTTGTTAATTTAAAACTTTCCTATTTGTACGAAAAATTGTTGTTTCGTAGCACAGTATAAACGTGGTGCACAAATACACTTTTACCATGCAGCCTACTATATTGCTGTCATGTTGTCTGTCAAGCTTCTGTCCCATTTCTTAATATTTTCGAAAAGCTAGTTTCAATAATAAATTCTTTTCCTTTCAAGACGAAGCCCAGATATTTGCCGAAATTATGATTTTATCTAATATCTTAGTACCATATTTAAAATTTTTTGGGAAATAAGAAAAGTTCAGAATTTTCTTAACACGTCGAATGGGTCACTTTCAAAGGCTTGGCTATAACATGAGCATTAAGTTACATTTTCTTCACAACCACCTGGACTATTTTCCCGCCAGTCTTGGGAACCTTAGTGAAGAACAGAGGGAGCGATTCCACCAGGACTTCCGTACCATGGAGGAACGCTATCAGGGCTACTGGAACGCACACATGATGACTGACTATTGTTGGAGCATTCAGAATAACTCTCTGCCTTCAGCTTTAGCAACAAAATCATGTAAGAGATTTTTTTTCCATTATAAGAAATAAATAAATTAGAATTATCTCCAAATTTACAGTGTTTTATTATATAAAAAACACCCGTGTCATATTTTTTTAACTAGAGCTGATACAGAAATTTCAATAACGGAATTGAAATCGTTATCAAAAATTGGACTAATATCATGTAACATAACCCAATCATCAGAAATGCTGTTGTGCCGTGTAATTTAATGTAGTTTTTCGTAAATCTAAATCATCTGGATAAATAAATTTTCATATATTTATGGGTGATTTTGAAAGCTATTAGGAACCCACTATAAACATCCTCAAAGTATTACGTTAAAGTTCAAATTAGGCTAGTTTTCCTCCATATAATCTGACTGTTTTCTGATTTAATTATCAACTAGTAATCTATAACAAGAAAAATTACTTATTCGATATAAATACATTTTTGAATGAGTTAAATGTTTACATTTTCGTATTGGAGAATATTCGAAATTTTCTAAATATATCTTAGATTTAGCAGCTTTATCTTGGCAGTCAATCTGTTATCACAGTATATATGTAATTGCTAATATCATCAATACGCTTTCATGTTGGTAATGCACGTTGCGTGAAGAAAGAAAAACTGCATAGTCTGTCGTGGTTTTTCATTGTTAAGTGCAGTCCTGAATGTAATTAATTTCCTGCCGACGTTGCTTCATAACGTGTAGGAACGGTGTAAATTCTTCGAGGTTGTCGTGATTCAACTGTTACTAATGTAATTACATTTTCTTTGAGAATACGTTGTCAGTATAATCAAAACATTGTGTTCATTGCTTTCTTTGTTCTAAGGTTAAAACGCATGTCTTCCGCACAATCGTCTCCGGATAGGCTTCATTTAAATTTATAACATTTATATTAAATTAATTGTTTAGTTAAGAGTTAATAGATCTTTCAATATACTTATAATCTTGTACGTATCTTAGAAATGTTAGAAAAATTTCAAACAAAAGAATGTCTTAACTGCTTCTTTATCAATGGTAATATCTAGAAATTATTTTTGAGTTTCTCAGCTACAGATATATATGGGAAATATCGTGTACGATCTCCAAGGATTAGTTTTTATATTATTGAGGAAAATATATTATTTGACTTATGTTGGTGCATATGAAAGATTAGATGAGCAAAATTTTCTATTATTTCTAACGGCCAAACCAGTTTGCACAAACTTCTGTTAAAGAAAATTGTTTAAATAAATTATGGTGCGTTGAAGGGGTCTGTGTGTATACGACGAGAAGTCAAAATGTTCCCGGAATTGTGTCGTAGTGTTGGCAGTTGTGATGCAATCACAATAAATTTTGTACAGTACATTCCTTATGGTGCATAGTTATGACGCTGACAGGTCTGAGCAAGTCTGAACACGCAGTGTGACTGCAGTTTAGCGGAAGGTAGAAGTGTGTGGTGATCAGTTCGCGCGATGTCGCAGTTCGAGCAACGGGCGAACATCAAGTTCATGTGCAGATTGGGAAAATGTGCTTCAGAGACCTTGTTAGCCTTACAAACAGTTTACGGTGACGATTCTTTAAAGAAAACAGCCGTTTACGAGTGGTTTTCAAGATTTAAGGGTGGATAGGAATTGCTGGAAGACGAGAGTCGCAGTGGGAGACCTTCAACCTCCAGGAACGAAGGAATGGTCGAGCGAGTGAAACAATTAATCAGAGCAGACCGCAGAATGACCATCGATGAGTTGGCACAAGAAGCGGGGATCTCTCATGGATCCATACACGCAATCCTGTCAGATGATTTGAAGATGAAACGTGTCAGTGCAAAGTTTGTCCCGCGCTTGCTGAATCCGAATCAGGTGGAAACTCGGAAGTTGACGGCGGCCGAATGTTTTGAAAAAAGCACAAAGGACCCGATGTTCTTGCAGACAATCGTTACTGGTGACGAGACTTGGGTGTACGCGTACGACCCGGAAACCAAGATGCGGTCATCAGAATGGCACACATCGTCCTCTCCTCGACCAAAGAAATCACGTCATGTCAAATCGAAAACAAAAGTGATGCTCATTGCGTTTTTCGACAACGAAGGTGTGGTGCACCATGAATTTGTACCAGCTGGAAAAACGGTTAACGGTCCTTTTTACGTGCAAATTTTGAAAAGAGCGAGGGAAGCAGTTCGAAGAAAACGTCCAGGCAAATGGCAAGAAGGATGGTCACTCCATCACGACAATGCTCCGTCCCACACGTCGATTGTTGTGCAAACATGGCTTGCATAAAAAAACATTCCAGTCCTCCAGCAGCCTCCCTACTCACCGGATTTAGCGCCATTGGATTTCTGGCTCTTCCCCAAGCTCAAAAAGGGCCTCAAAGGTAACCGTTTTGACACCGTCGAAGACATCAAAACCAACGCGACGGCTGAACTTCGGAAGATACCACAACAGGACTTTCATCGTTGTTTCCAACAAAGGCAGGAGCGGTGGAGCAAGTGTGTGTGTTCAGACGGCGCCTACTTTGAAGGCGATTAAGTGACTGTGTACGTATGTTGTGGTAATAAAGAGTTAAAACAAAATTCCGGGAACTTTTTGACTCCTCCTCGTACTATAAAGGGCTTTTTAAAAGTCACTTTTAGGTTTGAATACCGTTTTGTTACCAGGTGTTTATTTTGTCGCAAATAAACTACACTACGTTGAATCCACTACACTAAGTTGAATCCTACCCAGGAAACGATTTGGCAACAGCGGCATACTGAAGTCATTAAGAGCTATTATGGAAATCGTCAGCCTTTAAAACAAGTCCATCTCAGAAGTCATTATATTTTCAAGGTATTTATTGTCCAACTAAAGAAGCCATATGTTATTTAGTACAAAAACTTCCATAAATTGCATTTTCTCACCAAACTATATTCTTGGGGATCAAGAGCTTCACATTTTGCTGAAAATATTGCTGCTGTAAATGAATTCATTGCAACTAACCTCCGAACATCAATCCCGCGAAAACTTAGAAATTATACTTACACATAAGAATTTTCTTTTGAGAGTTTAGAAAATTCAGATAGAGCAATGTGTGAATGAAAGGGATTATGTGTAACCCAGGAATTTTGTTGCTTTTGTTTCAGGAAAAAAGAGGAATCGATCAACATCTTGTACAAGAAATAATCTTTTATGCTCAAGCTCATTTTACTTTAGACAAAATATTCAATAGACAAAAGTGTCCTACTTGGAAGGAAAAAATTTTCGAATTATTCTCGACAATGACTTTATGAGAACTGTGACTTACAAGGGTGGTCCCAAGTACCTAGCTTGACCTAGAGATGGCGGTAGTTGTTTGAGAAATATCACTTTCTTAGAAAGTACACTATCTATAAAGCATATATTTTAAGTTTGAAGACGCTACGTTGTTTAATATTTGTTTGGCAGCCATCAACATTGAACGTTTTCAGTGAATTTGTAAAAATGGAGGAAATTGGTAATCGTTACGTGATACAATACTATTATTTGAAAAGCCACAGCCCAACCGATATAAAAGCTGAACTGGATTCTACTCTGGGTGAGTCCTCTCCTTCGTCTACAATAGTGAAATATTGAGTAGAAGAGTTTAAACGAGGCCGTACGAGCTACCAAGACGAGCATCGCAGTGGTCGACGAAATGAGGTGACGACTCCAGAAATGGTGAAGAAGCTAGCGCGAGCTAGCAGACATAGTAGGATTTCAAAAAGTGCGGTACTCCGCATATTATCTGAGAATTTGGACATGAGGAAGCTGTGTGCAAGACGGGTGCTGCGTTTGCTCACACTCGAGCAAAAAAAGTGATGTCGACAGTTAATGGCTATTCTGAGGAGCAAGACAGTTCTTATTATAAAAAGGGTATCGAACTTATTGAACATTCCCTGTGCTCTCATATATAAATTCTTCACTACCGTTCTCACAAATAAATTCTTCATTACAATGTCTGAAATCTGTTATAAATTTGAAAGAATTAATTTAATAAATTGTTTCATATATGGAATTAAAAAAAATATTTTAGTATATATTTTGTTAACAGGATTAATTCTAAATAATTTGTATATATTTTCAACATTTAATATAGAATAAACCAGTTAAACCTTAAGGATCGCGTGCGGAATTTGTTTTCGTACGGGTATTTTTACCGTAGTTTTCCAGGTGCGACACTGTTTAATTACTAGCTGATGATGACAACTTAGTTGTCGAAATACTTATACAGAATATGAAAATTAATGTGGCAAAGGGTTATATATAAACCTTCAGTGATTCAGTTAAACTTTGATTATTATTGCTATTACTACAACCATTTTTGAGGTAAATTTTTTTAACTAGGGGTAATTAAATAACACAATAATTGTGTATGTGTAAATCAGACTTTCACAGCTGATTTTATGTCAAAAATATTCAGAGATTTAGTCATAATTAGTCTATGTGTTCGTGGTGCAGAGTATAGTCTCTTATACACATGTATTATGTATGAGGTTATAACACAATAAAAAATAAAATTCAATTACTAAAACGAAATGTATTACATTCATACGAACCTGATCTTTTTCGATAAATCCAATAAAGGCCGTCCGTTCGATTTCAATGGGCTGACCTGCCCTATCATACAGAGCGATAACAAAATGAAAGAAGTTGGATTTTCGAAGGTTACTTGGAGGCTGTTTCTCGAAGTGAGCTCTTCCGACGGCGATACTGCAAACATAAGAGAAAATACATTCTATTAACACCTTTTAAAGTCACACTATCAACAGTGGCATTGTTGGAATGCCTTCCTTAATCTAATTTACTGGCACCAGATAACGTGGTTAAACGTTATTATTCGAAATGTCACAGTACAACCTACAATGGTAAGGGTTGAATGCGTGTGTTGTATACACAGTTCATTCGTGAGTAACTAACTGCTTGTGTATTAGTAAAATAAAATGGAATCACTGTTTGATACATATACAATATTAAAATAATTGAACTAATGAATTATAAAATTTATAGTTATTTTATTACAAATACATAAAATATATAAATAACTAAACTATTTTTCTAAGCTATGAATAGGTTATGAGGTATCTCAAAAAGAAACTATTTTTGTGTTACATATATGTCAAAGACTTAATGTTAAAGTTAAAATATTTTATTCTTATTTGGAATCATATATTCCAAACAAGAATAAAATATTTTAATTTGTATATTATTGTATATGTGTTTGATCAATATTAGTATTTTATATAGTAATTATATTTATTTTTCTTATACGCAAATTAACGCACATGTACTGGTCGGGAGCAACTTTTCTCGTCGTGTACATATTGTACGTTAGGGGACCAAGATTGGAGTACTAACCGGCTGCCTCACTGTCGCTGCCGGGTAATTGCATGATACTTTCCCAATACGTGCAAGGTTGGCAGTGTTAAACATTTCCACTCTGTTGAGGGTGCATGGGTACCTCGATGCGTTGAACGCGATACGAGGTATTTTGAACTGTGCCGTTGTGTATTGAGTTGAACGGATATTTGTACGCATAGAAGGATTTGAACCGATTTTCTATTTAGTGTTTGAACTGTTATATTTATACTTGTAGAATTATATGCACATGCGTCTCCCCATACCGAATACTGCTGTTCAAAATAAAATCGTTTAAAACATTTATGTGTTTTATTACAACTACATAAGGCTTTCAAACAAGAGAGCATCTTAATAGTATATATATATATATAGGAACTAGTAGGTAATTCTGTCTGTGAACTGAAAGACTTTTTTCTTTAGACTCTCTATATTTCGCCACTGCTTGGTGGCTTCTTCAGGAGAACCAAGAAAATTATCAAAGCCACACACTAACTAGACATAACAATACACAACATATACCGTCACGATCGAAGAACATTATATGTTGTTTCATCCAACCTTGACACCTATTAAATCAATTTATCGCGACTCAACAGTAATATATGTATATATAGTACCGTTTTCAGAGACAGACGGTGTATAAATTGTATCAATAATATTTTGCCCTGCGTTATTGGGTGTCAAAGTGTATTAATTACTTTTTTGAATATATAAAACCTAAGCCTCACGTCAGAAGTCAAGTTGTAATAATAATTTAAGCAAAACGTAGAAAGCCAAATATGTATTATTTACTTTTTTGATTTTTGAAAACCAAAATGCTTTATAAATACTTACTTCGAAAACTAAAACGAAACAATGTTCCGGCCAGCTTAATTGAGAGTTTTTGTAGTCAATATGTAGTCAACTTTTAGTGACTTTGTGAAAGTATATTCTCGTTCACAAGAAACTGGTTTGAGATGACCTTCGGGAAACATCAGAATTTGCTTAAAATACCGCTGAAGTATGCATTGGCCCGTAGCTTGAGAGTTGAAGAGATCTCGAGGAATTGCCAAAGAAGTTAAAGATAGATTTGGCACATTAGGAGAACTATACAGACAACAAGCATCACCAATTAGAAGGACAATGGGAATGAAGACCAATGGACAACAACATTTCTTATATATTCACAAAGGAACTGTCCAACCAGAGGTCAGCCTGCTGCATCATCAGAGGTTCTAATTCATTTGCAAAACAAGTGTTACAGGATATCTCGAAATTAGTCGTACCACCGTAATGTGGATTAGATTAATTGGATTGGAGAAGTATGATAAGTCTCATTCCAACAGGCTATTGTCAAGTTTTTATTCTGCATTTATCAACACGAACATTCTCTTCTGGATAAACCATCTAGAACCGTAGACTGCTACTTCCATGTAAGGTCGCATTATAACAAGGAAGTTCCATGTAAATTCCATATTCGCAATCACTAATAGGAATGGAAGACTCCGTGTTTCGGGATGAAAACTTTAAAGTAAAGTATACGATGTAAATACGAATTGGGTATATCAAGTAAATATTTAAAGATCATGTCATCATAGTACTTGTAAATAAATATACATATTTCGTTAACTAATTTAGCTATATGTTATGTATCTTCATTATGTATTTATTAAAATACCAATGAATGCTGCCATAACAAAAATCGGTGATGTTGAATTAACTAATATAACGGATTTAGTGAAACTATGCATATACTCTTGCTAACAATGTCCCCTGCTTATAGAAACTTACGTATTTCTTTTATCAATTTTGACTGTCAGAATACCTGCAAAATATTAAATCAGAAAACAGAATATACGAGAACCGTTTACTTTTCTATGTGGGCTAAAGTAAGGCGAAAATAAATGAGTCTGAATTAAACAAAAAAAGCTAAATAGAAAATCAATATGCTTCTACTTAAAAAAAAAAGTTAAATTGATCTTAAGATGAAAACTTCTCATAAACAAATATATGATATGAAATTCACTTCAACCCTCAAACTCAATTAAGTCTTTTTTAGAACTATATCTTCGTAAAACGCATCGTTTGTGATACATTTTATATGATCGAAATATATAATCTGTTCTATATAATAGGATAGAATACTGATTATATAATCTATAACTAAAATTCTTCTCATTCAGTTTCCTTTTGAATGGATAGTATAGCTAAAATGCTATGATAAACAAAAGATAACATTAACAACTTGAAAGCAAATGACAATCCTGGGTTCTTGCCAGATCGTCATTTGTTTTCAAGTTGTTAATGCTATCTTTTGTTTATCATAAGTACTTTTGGTTAGATGTATAGTTTTTAAAAAAGAGCTTTCCAATGACGTATTTTAAAACCATTCGCGTTAAAATTAAATAAGACGATTTTAGTATTAAACAATGTCAAAATTATTTATAAATAAATACATGCCCAAAAATTATAATTTATTAAGAAAAAGTCTTTAAAAATACTAAGAAACCATTAAATTTCTAGAAAATAGGTGTTTAGTAATATTAATTCAAAAACTAGACTTCAGTAGTTTAAAAATTATCAAGGAATTTGTAGAAAACCAAGTTAATACTTTGCTATCTGCTTCTGGGCTTCCGGGCTAGAACCGCGTCACTTGTATATCTGCCAACGTTTCGTACCCATTTGTATGGGATATCATCAGGGCTACTGCACTGAAAACTGAGAGTTTTAATAAGTTTTTAGTGCAGTAGTTGAATCCTGAAGATGTCCCATACAAATGGGTTCGAAACATCGGCAGACCGGAAGCCCAGAAGCAGATAGCATGGACCACGACCGCGGAAGTCTACGTACCATATTAAAGTTAATGCTATCTAATGAACTTTGGATACGATATAAAAAGTTTCTTCTAAATTTAAAAACATTTTAACTCGTCGAAAAACCTATTTGTCAACAAGTAATTTAGAAAGATATTCTTATAAAACAGTTAATGTTGACCAAAAGAAATATAAATGAGAAAATATAAATATTATAATTTAAACATGTCCCAGCTTCGATAAGTGGATGTATTTCAAATAGCGTAGCAAATAAAATTAACCAATGACTTAACCGCAGAGAACATGAACCTAGATCAATTCCAATCAGTACCACGGGATGGCGTTTGTGACGCCACTTGTTTCGTCTCTGTCTCACTCTTCGAACTGAAATATGCCTGGAGCCGAGTGAATTATACGAACACGATAATTTATACCTCGTCTCTAATGAAGGTGGTAAATGCCCAGTTTACTCCACTGCATTAAATTTATAAAACACCCCGAAAAGAGCACGGCAATTAATTTCGCTTTTTTACGCGCTCGTTTTCCGGATTCACAGAATTGCACCAACAAGCAATTCTGTGTATCAGGTGTATACAAATTACAGAATAATTTGATTAAACGTTTCTTTTGTTTACATTTGTTGAGGTTGCCGGTTGTGTTAAAAATTTGCTTGTAGTGTTAATAAATTTAGTCGTCTGGACAAAAGCAAACCGAAAATTTAAGCTAAAATTAGAAAAATCAATTGGTAGAATTTATACGTGGAAAACATTTGACATTTTGTTTGATTGGAGTAATTGGTTGAGATTGAGTTATCATACAGCTCAAGCTAATGTACAAAGTCTGCTGAACATATTTTTTTTTGCTTGACTGTATTGAAATAAAGCTATCACTAGTTTAACTTCTTCTTACTTTTCTTATACACGAATTTAATTAATCGTTAATATTGACGAAAGTAGAAATTTAATAGTTTCTTTGAAATTGAAGTACGGGGTGTGTTCAAATTTTAATTACAATTTGAATTTAGACCCAAACAAAATAAACAACGACCAAGTTGGTAATGATGGATGAGATCAAAATACTAACCTCTTTCTGTTGTTCATCAACCAGCCTGCAGTATTAGTTACTTTACAAGTATGAGTTAAGTACAATCCAAGGGTGGGTAAGCTTATTTTTACTTAGAAAAGCAAACGCTAAACTCTGTGAAATTTGTGAAAATCTTAAAAGACAGTATGGTGAGGAAACATTGGCAAACAAAAGTATTTACAAGTGGAATAAATCTTTTAAAAACTGCCGAGAACGTGTTGGGAATTAACCATAGTCTCAACGTTCAAAAACAGAAACAAAAGACGAAATGGCTGATCGGATTAGCACATCTATTCAAACTAATCGTCGACTGACAGTACGGGATATTGTTTCTATACTTGATATTAGTGTTGGCAGTTCTTTATTGGAAAGTATGCGTACGCTAGATTTCGTGAGTGCTAACAGATGAACACAAAGCACGTTTGTAGGTGGTGCACACAATGTCGGCATATTATAAAGAAAAGGCTGATGTTTTTCTAGAGTCTATTGTCATCATAGATGAAACTTGGGTACACTATACTACCCCAGAAGGCGAAAAAGCATCACCTAAATCAAAGAAGTTAAAAACTATTTTGTCCAGCAGGAAAAATTATGGCTACATTCTTTTGGGATATATAAAGTG